>JARQOD010000003.1:401030721-401374111 GCA_033576555.1 Oophaga sylvatica | reverse complement strand
GTGTGGTGTTTGCATTTGGAAGGTTTTGCTGTGAAGGAAACATGTGGTTACAGGAGCTCTCCATGCAGGTGAAACAAGCCATCCTTAAGCTGCAAGAACAGAAAAAAACCCATCCAAGAAATTGCTACAACATTAGAAGTAGCAAAATCTACAATTTGGTACATCCTGAGAAAGAAAGAAAGCACTGGTGAACTCATCAATCCAAAAAGACCTGGGAGCCCACGGAAGACAACAGTGGTGGATGATCGCCGCATACTTTCTTTGGTGAAGAAGAACCCGTTCACAACATCAACTGAAGTCCAGAACACTCTCAGTGAAGTAGGTGTATCTGTCTCTAAGTCAACAGTAAAGAGAAGACTCCATGAAAGTAAATACAAAGGGTTCACATCTAGATGCAAACCATTCATCAATTCCAAAAAATAGACAGGCCATAGTTAAATTTGCTGAAAAACACCTCCAGAAGCCAGCTCAGTTCTGGAAAAGTATTCTATGGACAGATGAGACAAAGATCAACCTGTACCAGTATGATGGGAAGCCAAAAGTTTGGAGAAGAAAGGGAACGGCACATGATCCAAGACACACCACATCCTCTGTAAAACATGGTGGAGGCAACGTGATGGCATGGCCATGCATGGCTTTCAATGGCACTGGGTCACTTGTGTTTATTGATGACATAACAGCAGACAAGAGTAGCCGGATGAATTCTGAAGTGTACCGGGATATACTTTCAGCCCAGATTCAGCCAAATGCTGCAAACTTGATTGGACGGCGCTTCATAGTACAGATGGATAATGACCCCAAGCATACAGCCAAAGCTACACAGGAGTTCATGAGTGCAAAAAAGTGGAACATTCTTCAATGGCCAAGTCAATCACCAGATCTTAACCCAATTGAGCATGCATTTCACTTGCTCAAATCCAGACTTAAGAGGGAAAGACCCACAAACAAGCAAGACCTGAAGGCTGCGGCTGTAAAGGCCTGGCAAAGCATTAAGAAGGAGGAAACCCAGCGTTTGGTGATGTCCATGGGTTCCAGACTTAAGGCAGTGATTGCCTCCAAAGGATTGGCCACAAAATTTTGAAAATAAAAATATTTTGTTTGGGTTATGTTTATTTGTCCAATTACTTTTGACCTCCTAAAATGTGGAGTGTTTGTAAAGAAATGTGTACAATTCCTACATTTTCTAACACATATTTTTGTTCAACCCTTCAAATTAAACGTTACAATCTGCACTTGAATTCTGTTGTAGAGGTTTCATTTCAAATCCAATGTGGTGGCATGCAGAGCCCAACTCGCGAAAATTGTGTCACTGTCCAAATATTTCTGGCCCTGACTGTATATATATATACACTTTTGTTCCAGATATCTCAGGATGCTGCTTAGTTTACAGTTATTGATTTTGCCAATATTATTTTTATAATATGTTGATGACTTACTGATTTGTGCCCCCTCCAGGAAACAATGTCGTATTGCAACAATATTACTCATGTTGTTTCTGTACCAAGCTGGTTGTAAAGCGTCAAAGGATGGACTGCAGTTTTCTAAATCTTCAGTTATCTTTTTGGGACATTGCATTATACCGGGGGGAACGACATCTGACCAGTAGTGTTGAGCGATACGATACTGCAAATATCGGGTATCGGCCGATATTAGCTGTATCGGCCTTTCGATTCCGAATACCGATATTTTCATCATATCGAATACCGGAATCGGATTTGTCACTGTCACTGTGAGTGTCCGTCGGTCGGGTCTGTCAGGAGTCAGCGGCACTTACCTGGCAGAAGATCTCCGGCGGTCACGTCCTGGACTGCTTGAGGCCGCCATTATCTTCTCCCTGGCGGTCACATGCAGTTTTTCGCGATAACTGCAGTGACTGCAGGGTAATCCCGGCCGTAAACCAGTCCGATGACGTCACCGCCGGGGAAGCAGGTAATCAGCTGTGCTGCGCCGGGATGACAGGCTCTGCCTGTCATTCTGATGTAGCAGAGCTGGATCGTCGTGGGACACTCGTTACTATGGACTGCGTCGGTCAGGTGGTATACTTTTTTTTTTTTTTTTCATTTTTTTACAGGAGATCGATGGCGTCGCAGGATGAGACTGTAATAAAAGTAATGAAAAATGTGTTTTGTTTTTTTTTATTAAATTAAAAAACTTTTTTATGAACATTCACCCGTCCGGGTACATCAACAATTTAACTATTTATCAACAATTTAACTATTTACATACAGGGACCCTGTCCGGGTTATTTATACTTCTTTGGCCGGGGTGTTCCAGGTACCACCTGGTACTCTTCTGATGCTTGCCAAACATCCGAGGCACCAAGGACCACCAGGACCTGATGACGTTGTGTGGCCTGTACAGTCAAGTCGTGACCCGCTATCTGGGTCTGTGTGGCCACCTCTTTCATCTCCCTCCGGGTCTGGAACCCTATGTCCCGAACTGAACGAACCCCAGGGGGCCTAACAGGCGCCGGGTACGGGCCAGCTATAGTTATCATGTCCATAGCTGGGGCTGCTGAGGAGACCACTGAGGGAGGCTGTGGAGATTTACGGCGTGGGGTGGGCACTTTTGCAGAGGCCTGGATGTGGGAGGCTGAAGGCTCCGAGGGTCTCACAGGTTCCTGACACTCTGGGGAGTAGGGGTCGCACCTGGTAACATTTAGGGCGTACCACCCATTGTAACCCCAGTGTCGGGTGTAAGTCACCAAGTCTCCTGGCAACAGGTCCCTCCCCGGGTGTCCTTCTGGGAGGTGAGCCTCCACGTCCCGCGGTTCACAAAAACTTCTAAATAAAGTCCAGGCTCCTGGATGAAGCCCCAAACACCTTTCAATTTAAAGCTCCGTACTGCACCCTTACGCTGCGGCTCCCTCAGGGTTCCTTTATCCTTTCTCATCCGGTCCTTATCTGCCCGGTCCTTCTCCACCTGACGTTGGCGAAGTTTTTGGGTTTCTCGCTGCTCCCTTTGTCGCTCTGCTTCCCGCTCCCAACGTCTCCACTCTTCCTCCTGACGCCGGTTGAAATTCTCCTCCACCAGCAGCTCCATGTCTCCACCACTCCACTGCAGCTTGCGATATCCGGTTTGCGGCAGCTCTCCTGGCGCCCCCCAGTCCTGGCGGCGCTCCCCTGCGGAGGAAGCAGACGGCTCTAAATAAGATGACAGTCGGGGCTCCGGTACAGACAGGTAGACCTCTGGTGCCTGCGCGGCCTCCTCCATGAGGACGGGTGTCGCTTCTTCTGTCTCAGCGACGGGGGCAGACAGCGGGATCTGGGGTGCTGACGGTGCTGCGGTTTTTGCAGGAACGGGTGCCTCCACTGCGACAACGTCAACCGGATCACATTGCAAGGGCTTCTCTACTAGAACGGGTGCCTCACCTTCCGGTACAGACACTTCAGGTAAGAGGGATTGGCGCCGCTCCAAGTTTATTTTTAGGGCACGCCAGCTCGCTTCCATCCTGGCGACCTCCTCCCGGTGCCGGGCCAGGCCTCTTAGGGTATCATCCGCTTCTTGCAGCGTAGGAGGGTTTACAGGCCGGGTGCCCAACGGTGATTCCGTGGCGATCGGGTCGCTTCCGTGGGGGGAGAGCTCTGACTGCTCCATCCCTTCACACTTCTGCTCGTGTCCATTAGCCATCTCTGCCAAGTCACATGTGTCATTAGCATCTGGAGAGGGCCCCTCTTTTGTAGGGAGGCGGGACCTTCGTGTTAGTTTCCGCACACTGAGGAGGATGAGGAGGAGGAACTCCAGAGCTGTGGGGCACGATCTTACATTGCAGTAACATTTACACTGGTCGGCCATCGTTTTCACGCCACTGAGTGAGTGTACACCCACGAAGAGCACGCCCTTCTTCTTCACCAGTGCCTCGTCGTGACGCAGATATGGCGGAAAAAATTGGCAAATACATTCTCTGATGATTTTAGCAATTCTCAAGCACAGAGTCTATTTTACTATGTAGAAGTGTATAAACTATAAATATATGTTTATATATATATGTCACAATGACATGTATATATATATATATGTATTCTATGTGTGTATATTTTGTGTTTACAACGAAAGAAAGGGTTTTTTTTGTTGCGATATTTTGTTCCCATAGACTTACATGGGACTTCCGCTATCGGAATCGGATATCGGCGATATTTAGTGATATCGGTTATACCATTCCGATCCGATATTTTTCGATATCGAGCAGTATCGCTCAACACTACTGACCAGCGCTCGCAAAGAAGCTGTACAGAATTTTCCTATTCCTGTTAATGTTGCCGCTCTTAGGATATTTCTTGGACTGATTTCTACTGCAGACAGTGGATACATGCTGTGTCAATCCTCATGCAGCCTCTCTATGACTGTATCACCATTGTGCTTTTTAAACTAACTCCTGAAGGTATAGACTGTTTTTATTCCCTCAAAAACAGGATTGTGGCAGCTCCTGCGCTAGGAACCCCCAACTATGAACTACCATTCACCCTGTATCTCCATGAACAGCAGGGACGCGCGGCAGGAGTATTGACTCAGTTACATGGTGACAATCAAAGGCCGGTAGCCTATTTCAGTGGAAGACAAGATGCAGTGGCTAGAGTGCCCGTCCTGTGTACGGGCAGTACATGCTGTAGGACTATTGCTCCACAAATCGTCAGACATCGTGATTGATCATCTACTGACAGCACTTACACCTCATGATGTATACACCATACTGAACCAGGTGCAACCGGCACACCTTTCAGCTGCACGTCACCTTCGATTGCAATGTGCACTTTTAATGCCTCCAAATGTTTCTTTGCAGAGATGTACCACACTTAATCCTGCCACATTGTTGCCTCTCTCGGATCTAGGGGGGAGGTCAGGTACGGTATTGTACAAAGAAAATCCAAGAGAGGAGATTCCTTATGATTGTGTTCAGCTTATGGCACAGGAAACAGCAGGCCTACCCACAGTGTTTGAAACTGAAAGACGTAATGCTGATTTTGAATCTTTTGTAGATGGAACTCGCCACCAAGATGACTCAGGTACCTTCCACACCAGGTATGCCATCGTCTCCCTGAATGCAGTAATCAAAGCAGAACCAATGCTCCCATATCAGTCGGCCCAGGAGGCTGAACTTAAGGCTCTGACCGAGGCCTGTAAGATAGCTGAAGGTAGAATTGTTAACACCTACACAGATTCTAGATACGCATTCGGTATAGCTCATGATTTTGGTCCAATTTGGAAATCTAGAGGATTCCTGACGGCAGCAGGACATCCCATTAAAAATGCTGATGCAGTCCAGCAGTTAATTGATGCATTACAATTACCAAAAGAAGTAGCTGTCATAAAAGTTAAAGCACATACCAGATGCACTGATCAGGTGAGTAAAGGAAATGCAATGGCCGATGCAGCAGCAAAAACAGCAGCCAGTAGACCACTCCAAGGGGTAACGATGCACCAGGTAAGCGCTCCCAAAAATCCCTTTGTGTCGGAGGATGCCTTATCCCAGATGCAGGCTCAGGTGCACCAGGAGGAAGTAGAAAAGTGGAAAAAAGAAGGTGCATGTCTGAATGAAGCAAATGGGGTATGGGGAAGAGGGATGCGTCGATGCCTTCCAAGGGCGTTGTACCCTGCGGTTGCCCAGATGTTACATGGGCCAACCCACCAGTCCAAAACTGCTGTAATGAGTGTGATGCAGAAGCATTGGGCGGCACCAGGCTTTTCCACCTGTATAGAATGTTTGATCCAGGGATGCATGGTATGTGCTACACATAATCAGAGAAGGGTAGTCAAGACACCACCCAAACACGCCCCTCGGCCCTTCTATTCTTTCCAGAGACTGCAGATTGATTATATTCGGCTGCCAAAATCAGGGTCATGGGAGTGTTGGTGTGTTTTGATTTATTCTCAGGTTGGCCGGAGGCTTTCCCGATTGCCAAGGCTACGGCTGCGGCAACCGCAAAGAAGCTGCTTGCGGAGGTGGTGTGCAGGTGTGGAGTACCAGAGGTGATCGAAAGTGACAGAGGTACACATTTCACAGGTGAAATAATGAATGAAGTCTTGACAGCTCTGGGAATTCAACAAGTTTTCCACACCCCATATTATCCACAAAGCAGTGGAAAAGTAGAAGGACTAAATGGGACATTGAAGTTAAAAATCTAAAAGGCCATGGCTGAAACAGGGAAATCTTGGCCTGAATGTTTATCATTAGCCCTATACTCAGTAAAGTACACTCCAAATAGAAAAACTGGACTTTCTCCGTATGAAGTACTATTTGGCAAAGTGCCTAGTTTAGGATGTTTCTTTTCCCAAGCATTGGAAATGAGTAACTATGTATTAAGCTCATATGTAAGGGATTTGCATAAAAGACTCAAGAAAGTACATGATAATGAATTCAGTTCTTTTCCAGATCCGAACCTGGATCCTGGGAGTCTGCAGCCTGGAGACTGGGTAGTCATTAAAAGACACGTGAGAGAGAGTCTGGATCCGAGAATATAGCTCCACTGATATCCAGAAAGAGAAGGAGTCTGGGGGCGGTCCATAAGGGGCCAGCTTCTAAAATGACCAAGCGAAGAAATCCATTACTCCTGTCCCCACACATGGACAGTCTCGAAGGCCACATATATTAAGGGAAAACTTAGTGTTTAGGGGGGATTGTCAAGGTAAAATATATCTTTTTACCTTTATATTTTATATGTGTTTTGATATTTTTATACTTTTATATTCATAGTGTTTATATGTATTTTGTTACTATAGATAAGCACGAAGTTTTCCTTAAATGAGTATTATTCAGATTGAAATTTATTTTAAGATGATGTCAGTATCAGCTGGTGTCTGTCTCCACCTTGTGTCCTACAACTGTACTACATTAACTATCTAATAACTTGAACTGGATCCACTAAAATGCCCCCACCTTTGGGGAACTGAGAAACCACGTGATATACAAGAAAAGCAGAATCAATTCTTAGGAAATGAAACTTAAGGATGACACGATGAAAGGAGGACTTAGAAGAAGATCTAAGGACCAATTAGAGATGGCCAGATGCTGGACATGTACATATATGGACATCTATAGCTTACCTCCCTGCTCTCGTCCACCCTTTTACTCCACCCTGACATCCTGTGTAGATAATCTTATGTATGTGAAAATAAAGAACAGAACTTGCTGTGGTGGTCACCTGTTAGCACCATTCTGAAGCATGCTCTAAGATTGAACCAGCCTGATTGTCTGACTCTTTCTTATTCTGGTACCACATGCTCATAATCTAATTTGGAGTGACTGAAGGACGAGTGGTTTGTCGTTATGACCTCGACATTAAAACTTCATGAGGAAGAACTTGTTATGGAAAAAGAGAAACCAGGTGAAGTCATACACACGGACCTAGGAGATTTTCCTGCAGATTGGCCTTGTATCGGGGACGCTGTGATTATTCCAGTACTTCTGAGTCGCACACACCAGGGTTATGGGGTACTCGGCACCGAGCCCGTTGAAGTCTATGGGGATGGTCACAAGTAGCACAGCTCGGTCCGTTGCCCTGGGCGCTCATTCAAAGGGGGATATTTACAGGGGATTGTAATAATTGTTCGTGACGCCACCTGTGGTTTCTGATCAATGTGACCAGCGCTGCAGGGTAATTCTTCTGAGGGGATGTTACTAGGCAGCTAGATGTTAAGTCCCCCACAGGTGGGACTGTTCCCTAAAAGTCAATGGGGTTGCAGGGTGCAGATAATAAGTCAGTCACACACAAGTTGTTCTCTTTCCATACCTTTTACTGGTGATGGTGGCAGGTATGTCCCGGGAAGCTGCTCAGGGTGGAGTATGCACATCCAGGTAACTGCTGAGTAGGTTTTAAGGCCTCCTTTCCCTTTAAAGTGTATGAGTCCTAACTTGCGTGAAGTCAAGTTTAACTCTGAATAGCATAGCTTCGCCCGGCCAACATTGTGGTGGAAGTCTTCTGGTGACAAGAACTAAGTCTATGTGGCGGTACCTGCCAGACTCCTGTTCTGCCTGACCCTGGTTACGTATCGGCACTTAGGGCTACCTTCTGTGACTTGAAGTCCAGCAAGGATTCCGGTTTTCTCCTACTAGCCGTGAAGGTTCTAGCAAGGCTTCGGACCCGGTGTCCGGTTAGTCGAGTGAAGATGCTATGTCACCTATATCACTCTTTCCTTTGGTCACCACTCGCCTGTCGTCCTACACACACCTTAATAGGAGCACAGGCAGCAGCAGATGTCAGCTTCAGTCTTCCTCAGCCCTCAGGCTAATCTGACAGGGGTTTCTCCCTCCCAGCGTGTCTGAGGTAACTCCGTTCAGAGATCTCGTGTCTGCTCTCCTGAGGTAACAGCTTCAATCTCTCTCCTCTGTCTGTGACAGGAATCACTTCAGCTCTCACTGAGCTCTGACAGGAACTAATCTGGCTTGAACCAGACTGAACACTAACACAAAACTGAACTGCTACGTCTCACTAACCTTATATATTCTAAGATTCCCTCTAGTGGTAATGTTGGGAAGTGTGAGATGTGAATGAATATCAGGTTTTGCAATTACCTTTTTGTGCACTCTCCTGGGAACATGTGTACCAAGCGCAGCTGGGCCACACACTTCAATTTTACCAACCACAAGAAGCACCCCAACGTCGAGTTGAACCAGTTGCCGCAGCAGAAGAAATAGTTTGTGAGGAACTTGCTCCTGTAGCATCTCCAGAAGTAGAATCTCAAAGAATGGAATCTCAAAATGTGGAACCTTCAGATGTAGGGTCACAGGAAGAAGAATTCCCTGGCGAAACAGAACCGCATCGCCCAGTCGCTAGTATGCTTGCCAGATCCCTAGAGAGGTGGAGGCAGATTTACAGTTTGCCGGCACGCAGGACAGATAGGCCAGAGGCTACTATACCTGACACCACACCACGTAGGTCAGTACGCACAACGAAAGGAAGGTTACCTGTTAGGTACCAAGAGTAGGCCTAGCAAATTAATCCAGTGAACCAATATCCAAGTGTAAAAATGTAAATAAGATTTGTGTAAATATTTGTATATATGTTACTTGTATTATAAAACGTTTGAAGTGTCCTTACCTCCCGCAAGGGAAGAGTTATAATTATGTTTATTTGTTGATGTTATAAAAATTGTTTTCTTTTTCAGCCCGGGAGTGCTGATATTAACTAGGGGGGGATGTGTAGCCCAGCTGTGACTGGAGCCACATGTCACCCTGGAGGATGCACGAAAGGTAAATCCATGATAACCTATAAGCACACAACACTTCACATTTTCCCTGGTTCCACCAGAGGGAGCCCTTGAGACGACAGTAGTGAGATGAAGGCAGTCTAGCAGAACGTTAGCTAGTCATTGGTTGTACCTCAGAGAGACGAGCTGAGAGGAAAGTTACCTCAGACGAGCTGTGAGGGAGAGATGAGATCAGAACAGAGAGAGACTCCTGTCAGATTAGCCTGAGGGCTGAGGAAGTCTGAGCGAGAAGCTGACATCTACTGCTGCCTGTGCTTATGTTAAAGGTGTGAGTAGGATGACAGGCAAGTGGAAAAGGAAAAGAGAGACAGAGGTCAACCAGCATTGATAGCTTACCTCCACTCTGCACCACCGGACACCGGGTCCGCGCTTACCAGCTTCTGCACAACTGGTAGGAGACACCGGAGACCCTGGACTTCAAGTCACAGGGGCCCAGCAGTGCTGATACGTAACCGAGGTTAGGAGGACGGGGGTCTGGCAGGTACCGCCACAGAGACACTGTTCTGTCCACAAGAAGACCTCACCACAAGATCAGCCGGGCGTAGCAAAGAGAATGGAGTTAAACTTTGTTTCATGCAAGTTAGAAACTCACACACATATAGACGTAAGGAGGCCCTACACCTACTCAGTGATTACTGGACGTGCATCCTCCACCCTGACGGCCTCCCGGGACATGCCTGCAACTTCATCACCAGTAAAGGTACAGAAAGAGACTGTCTTGTGTGTGTCTGCATTATTGCTCCTGCACCTCTACACCGCCATATACCTCGAGGGATCAGTCTCGCCTGTGGGAGACTTAACACCTTGCCGCCCAGTAACAACCCCTCAGAGGATCTACCCTGCAGCGCTGGTCACCCTGACCAGGAACCACAGGTGGCGTCACGAACATTTCTACAATCCCTGTAAATACCCCCCTTTTTAGTGAGCGCCCAGGGCAACGGACTGAGCTGTGCTACCCGTGACATCCCCCAGAGAAGTGAACGGGCTCGGTGCCGAGTACCCCAAAGCCCTGGTACGTGCGACTCACATGCATCACCATTTGGCCTGGTTCTGGGGGCGGTCCAGATGAGGTCATCAGACTGTGAGCCTGTGAGAGGTAGCCATGCCCTTCAAATGCCTTGGAGCCTGGCTTGCAGGCTGCCAGATATAGTCTTGGTTTCCCCAGTGTGCTAGTTTGTTTTGCTATTGTATTTCTGATCTTTGCCTGGATTTCTGACTCTTCTACAGCCTGCCGATTTTGTACCTTTGCTGCCCGCCTGGTTTTGACCCTTGGACTACTGACTACGCATTTGGTCTCGCTTTTTATTCCCTTCCTAGCGTCCTTCCTACTCCGGTCCACTGCTCTCATAGGCAGCTACCCCCTGGGCTTTGCTGTAATTCCAGATCCCTGTATAGAGGTAAAGGGTCTCGGGGTTTCTCAGGATGCTGTCTTATCTGCAAGTTCAGACCTGCAGTGGGCGGACATCACATTATATCTGGCCCTAAAAAAAGTTTTTATATATATTCTGGATATATATAAAAGCATTTCCTAACCCTTTCTCTGAATTTTTTGTTTCCTTCCTCTCCTTTTCTGAGCTGATTCTGTTGCTAAAGCACCTGTGTCCGGCTTCATTGCTCAGTCCTGTGAAGGATCACTCCCATCATCTCCTACTAACATGCTGCACAAGCCACAGTCTGGAGACCTCTGGGAGAACACTGGACGTCAGAAGCCTTCACTCCCTGGACGTCAGCACCTGGGTAGCTCTGGCCATGCCTGCCCAGGTGCCCAGGTATTGCCCGCTGATGCGGCCAAAGTCCTTTTACCTACTTCTTTGTCTTACCTGAAGAATTCTGTGTGTGTGGAGGCTTATGTGGATAGTGGCTCAGAAGGGAATTTCATAGATCTCCTGGTAACGAGAAATCTTGGTGTACCACTGCTAAGGCTTAATGCGCCCATTAAAACCACTGCTATTAATGGCACTCCTATAGTCCAGAATGGAGTGGAGTTTGTCACTGAAGAAAAATTTAAAGTCAGTGGGATCATTACATGCTGAACATGTCTTATTTTTTGTTATCTATAATTTATCATCCGCTGTTACTCTGGGTATGCCATGGTTACGCAAACATAATCCAGTCATTGACTGGCACTTGGGTGATATCGTACGCTGGAGCCCAGAGTGTCAGGATAACTGTATATCGCTATCAGTAAACCAAGTTAAAATCACACCTCCCTTTGTACCTTATGCATTCAGAGATTATGAGGATGTATTTTCTGTATTGGAATCAGAGAAGTTACCCCTCATTGAAAGTACGATTGCCCCATAGACTTAGTACCGGATTCTCGCCTCCCTAAGGGGAGAATATTTAACCTCTCTGGTCCAGAACGTCAGGCCATGAAAGACTACATAACAGACAATTTGTGAAAAGGGTTTATTAGACCATCCACCTCACCAGTGGGGGCCGGGTTCTTTTTTGTGGAAAAGAAAGATGGTGGTCTCAGACCTTGCATTGATTACCGTGAGTTAAACGCAATCACTGTGAAAAACCAGTATCCGCTTCCACTCATTCCTGATCTTTATAATCAGCTGTTGGAAGCCCGTTGGTTTACTAAACTTGACCTCCGAGAAGCATATAATCTTGTCCGTATAAGAAAGGGAGATGAGTGGAAGACTGTTGTGAATGAGCAGAGGCTCCCTCTGGTGGTTACAGACAGTACTGAACCTTCCAGAGAGGAATGGCCATCTGGGATCACGGACTGGACTGATATAAGGGAGGTTCCCTCCCATGATGGTCGCCGGTGATTATTTGTTCTGGTCTCAATTGTGGTTCCTGGTTCATTTGGAAGTTTGCTGGTGTCTTGCCTGCATCTGCAGATAAGTTATCTTCTGCTTTTCTTTTTGTGCTTGCTATTTGCATTTTTTTCTGCACATTTGTGGAGGACAGCCAGGTCCCCTCCTGGGGCCTGAGCTCCTCACAGTTTGTCTGTAGCCACTGTTGTTTTTTCATTTGCTTTTTCCTGCTTTTTCAGCGGCTGCAGCTTGGTTTTGTTCACACTGAGATCTGATTTAGTGGGTGGCGAGATTGTGTGATCTCAGTATTTTTGTAATCAAAATTGTTGGATTTTTGTAGGGTTTTCTGGGTTGCAGAAAGTAATCTCTCCTGTCCTTTCCTATTTAGTCAGCTTGTGGCCCCAGCGTTTGCTCAATCTGTTTTCTGCCTGCGTTTGTGTTTTCATCTTGTCTAACCGCCATTATATGTTTGGGGGCTGCCTATTCCTTTGGGGCTCTACTCCGGGGCAGTTAGCTTTCCTTTTTCTATCTTTAGGTATAGCTAGCTCTCAGGCTGTGACAAGGCGTCTAGAATCAACGTAGAAACGCTCCACGGCTACCTCTAGTTGTGTGGTTAGTTCAGGTTTCAGCAACCCATTAGTTACCAACATCTCAGGTGTTCAGCTGCCCTGCTGTTGTTCCTGTCCTCCTCAGCTACCGTTCATAACAGAAGACCGCGTTTAACACACCCCTCGGCCACTTTGAGTATCTTGTAATGCCGTTCGGGCTCAGTACTGCACCTGCAGTGTTTCAGAATTTTGTGAACGAGATTTTCAGAGACATTAGTGGTATTTATGTTGTCGTTTATTTGGACGACATCCTGATTTACTCTTCTGACAATGTGACGCACGTCCAACACGTCTGTTCTGTTCTCCAGAGTCTCAGAGAGCATTCTCTATTCGCCAAACTAGAGAAATGTGTCTTCATGACGAAGGAGATACAATCTCTGGGGTATATTTTGTCGGCTAAAGGGTTTCGCATGGATCCTTCTAAAATTCAACCCATTAAGGAATGGGTACAACCCAAGTCTCTAAAGGCACTGCAGCGATTTTTGGGTTTCGCTAACTACTATCGTAAATTTATTAAAGGTTTTTCCGAGATAGCCAAACCACTCACTGATTTGACTCGGAAAGGGGCGGATGTGGTTAACTGGAAGCCTGAAGCACTTCATGCATTTTCTGCCTTAAAGAAATGTTTTTCCTCTAACCCGATATTGGTTCAGCCTGATCTGGACCGCCCCTTTATTGTAGAGGTAGATGCCTCTGAAGTTGGAGTCGGAGCAGTGCTATCGCAAGGCACTGCATCCCTCACTCAACTTCGTCCGTGTGCCTTCTTTTCCCGAAAATTCTCTTCCACCGAGGGAAATTATGATATAGGTAATCGGGAATTGTTGGCAATCAAATGGGCCTTTGAGGAATGGCGCCACTTCCTCGAAGGTGCCAAACATAAGATCACTGTAATTACTGACCACAAGAACCTGACCTAATTGGAGTCAGCAAAAAGACTGAATCCTAGACAGGCAAGGTGGGCCTTGTTCTTTTCTAGGTTTGATTTTGTGATTACTTTTCGACCAGGTTATAAAAATGTAAGGGCTGATGCCCTTTCTCGAAGTTTTTGCTCCTCACAGGTCAGGGACTCTGAACCGACTCCAATACTAGCCAAGGGAATTGTTATTTCAGCTGTATCCTTGGATCTTCTGGAAGAAATCCGTAGATCCCCAAAGCAGGCACCTGACACAATTCCTCCCCAAAAACTATTTGCCCCGGCCACATTCCGCCTTCAAGTTCTGAAGGAATCACATAATTCCGTCCTTGCAGGGCAGCCAGGCATCAAAAACACCATCATACTTGTAACTAGTAATTTTTGGTGGCCAACTGCAGTAAAGGACTGTAAGGACTATGTACTGGCCTGTGAAACCTGTGCTCGCGCTAAGTCTCCCAATAATCTCCCTGCCGGGTGGCTCCAGTCCTTGCCTGCCCCTGAGAGTCTTTGGACCCATATCTCCATGGACTTTATTACTGATCTGCCACTCTCAGAAGGGAAGACGTGTATCTGGGTGGTGGTGGATAGATTCAGCAAGCAGTGTCATTTTGTTCCTCTGTCCGGATTACCTAATTCCGAGAACCTGAGCAAACTATTCATTACTCATGTTGTGCGATTGCATGGTATTCCTGTGAATATCGTGTCCGATAGGGGCACCCAGTTTGTTTCGAAATTTTGGAGGGCATTCTGTAAATGAATTGGAATGGAATTGTCTTTTCCTCTGCCTATCACCCTGAAACCAATGGTCAAACCGAACGCACCAACCAAGCGCTTGAGCAGAATTTACGTTGTTATGTCTCTGAGCATCAGTCCGATTGGGTGGAACACATACCGCTAGCAGAGTTTGCCATGAATAATCAGTACCAGGAGTCCATCAAAACTACCCCTTTCTACTGTAATCATGGGCTGCACCCGCTCTTTGGTTCGTTCTCTTCTAGGATGTCAGATGTCCCTGGGGTAGAAAAGATCATAGACCAGTTAAAAACTATCTGGTCAGAAGTCAACGTAAACTTGAAAGGGGCTCAGACTAGACAGGTTTCGTCTGCTAACAGACGGCACTCCAAGGGCCCGGACCTGGGAGTTGGGGACAAAGTTTGGCTTTCTACCAGGGATATTAAGCTCAAAGTGCCGTCTGCCAAACTAGGTCCCAGGTTTATTGGTCCGTATGAAATTATTGAGGTTATTAATCCAATAGCCTTCTGTCTGAAGCTCCCTCAATCATTTAAACTGCCCAATGTATTCCATAAGTCCCTTCTCAAATTGTACCGCTCTCCGATTCGTCCTGTCCAGTCCCCTCCTCCTCCAGTTTTGGTAGGGGGTGCTTTGGAATACGAAGTCCAAAGGATCCTTGATTCCCGTTTAGTGAGAGGATCCGTGCAGTATCTGGTGCATTGGAAGGGCTATGGTCCGGAGGAAAAGTCCTGGGTGCCTGCCAGTAACGTCCATGCCAAGGGTTTGATCAGGAAGTTTCATCTCCTTCATCCCAACAAACCGGGTTTTGAGGGTCCAGCGGCCCCTCGTAGAGGGAGGGATACTGTCACATCGCCGTTGGATTCAGTGGCTGGTGTTCTGCCTCGGCCGCTGGGAGGCGCCAGACTCCTTCGGCTGGGTGTGCCGGTGATAGGAGAGCGGTATCCTTATATGGTTCCGCTCCTTTGACGCCGGCCTCTGTCGCTGCGCATCGCCATGTTTCTCCTGTGGGTAATGTTGGTGACAGAGAAGGGGTCCCTGCGCAGGCGTCTGGTGGGGGTAGGTTTCGCTCTTCTGTCAGAGGTGAAGTGGTTGCTGTCAGTCATGCATCACCATCTGGCCTGGTTCTGGGGGCGGTCCAGATGAGGTCATCAGACTGTGAGCTGTTATGATTTGGTAGCTGAGGAGAGCAGGCTAAAACGGCAATACACCAGAGAGGTTGGAATCTACTGGATTGCAGTACCCTGACTAACCACCACAACTAAAGGCAGCCGTGGAGCGTTCCTACGTTGGTCCTAGACGCCTCGTCACAGCCTGAGAGGTTAACTACACCTAAAGATAGAAAGAGGAAAGCTATCTGAACCAGAGCAGATCCCCAAAGAACATAGGAAGCCCCCAAACATGTAATGGCGGTTAGACAAGAGGAAATACAGACACAGACAGAAAATAGTAAGAGCAAACGTTGGGGCCCAATCTGCCTAGAAAGAAAAAGGATAGGAAGGACACTTACTGCAATCCAAAAAATCCCTAAAAAATACCAACTCTACTAATTGCAAAAACACCTGAGATCACACGACCTCTACCACCTAAATTAGTTCTCTGGTGTAACAAAACTAAGCCGCAGCCACTGAAAAAACTGGAAAAGGCAAATGAACAAATAACAGTGGCTCAGATAAACTGAGAGGAGCTCAAGCCCCCCGAGGGGACCTGGCTGACCTCCACAGAAGTGCAGGGAACAATGCAAAAAGCAAGCACAAAAATAAAAACAGAAAATATCTTATCTGAGAGCAGGAGTAACTCCTGATTGCCAATCCTCATTGAATGGTTCAGTACTGTTTGTAACCACCAGAGGGAGCTTCTGCTCAGAATTCATTTCAAACACATTCACAACAGTACCCCCCCTTGAGGAGGGGTCACCGAACCCTCATTTGGGCAACCAGGTCGGTCAGGATGAGCTCTGTGATACGCACGGATCAGTCACCTAGCATGGATGTCCGAAGCAAACACCCAAGAATTGTCCTCCTGACCATAACCTCTCCACTTAACCAAATACTGGAGTTTCCGTCTATAAAAATGAGAATCCAATATTTTCTCAACCACATACTCCAGATTGCCCTCAACCAAAACAGGGTCAGGAGGCGCAGCCATAGGAACCACTGGCTCGACAAACCTCTTCAATAAGGACTTGTGGAACACTTTATGGATCTTAAATGTCCCTGGAAGAAGTAAACGAAAGGAAACAGGATTAAGAATCTCCATGATCTTATACGGTCCAATGAACCTAGGCTTAAACTTAGGAGATGCAACTCTCATAGGGATATTTCTTGAGGACAACCAGACCAAGTCCCCCACTTCAAACCGAGGACCATCAGTCCTATGCCGGTTGGCAAACCGCTGGGCCCTCTCCTGAGAGAGGGACAACCTCTCCACTACCTGGTCCCAAATCTGCTGCATACGCTCCACAACAGAGTCAACACCTGGACAGACAGAAGCCTTCGTCTGTAAGGTTCTGTGTACATGTTCCTGAAACTCAGTTTGTTCGTCAGCCATTTTACTTTCTGTCTTGCTGCAGCTATCTTGCCCTCAGTCAATATGGAGTTTCCAGCTTGCATGTTCCCGCCCTGATTATCTCCTTTTGCTTCTTAAGCAGCCACAGCTGAGCAATCAGTGCTTCAGAATCTAGCCTGCAGTGAACCTGTGCCCTGACTCCTGAAGCCTTGGACCTTGTACTCCAGCTATTCCTACTGAGGAACTCTGAAGCACTTGTGGACTCTGAACCCTGCTCTTTGAAAGACCCACGTTTGCATGGACTTACGGTAACAGAGAGAAGATCCTGAACCTGTTGTGGAGAGTGATTGCTGAGCTTAGATTACTCTGGCCTGCTGTGTCTCCTGCTTCTGTGTCTGCAAACTGTGTGACTATTTTTGCCAACTTGTATGAAGTAATACAAGACTTTCTATATCAAACCTGTGTCTCATGTATTTTCATCGCACCCAAGCACAAGACGCTATATGAACTGTACTATACACATTACAAGATTCTGAAGCCAAACGTTAGTGTCTGCTGGGTCTGGAAAGGCTGTGTCTGCTGTAACTGTGGATATCGGATGTCCGGTTGTACTTTCTGTGATGACAGTGGTTGTGACTTCTCACAACCATTCCAGGTGAGCAATTCCCTTAAGTTTTTTTTTCTGCAGTGTTACCACAGGTAAACACTATTGTTTTTTTTTTCTTTTCTCTTTTTTGTCTGCTGTAACTGTGGATATCAGATGTCCGGTTGAACTTTCTGTGATGACAGTGGTTGTGACTTCTCACAACCATTCCAGGTGAGCAGTTCCCTTAATTTTTTTTTCTCTCTGCAGTGTTACCACAGGTAAACACTATTGTTTTTTTTTTTCTTCTCCTCTCCTTCCAGTACTCCTGTTTTAAAAGATCTGGAAGATGGAGGCCCGCATAAAGGAACTTTGCGGAGTGACTGATAATATCCTTGCAGATTTGCAGAATATAAAGACCCGTTTTGCAAGCCTACAGGACCTCACTAATCACAATTTGCAAGTGTTTGGACAGACTGCCCAGGATTTGCGAGCCAGGATTGAGGCTCTAGAGGAGCGAGTCCAGGCTCCTGCCGTAGCCCCGAGTTCTGGGATTCCCAAGTTGCCCCCTTTTCGTTTTGGCGGTGAACGTGAGAAATTCAGGGGATTTATTAATCAATGCAATCTTTTTTTTTCTGCACATGCTTCACAATTTCCCACTGAACGATCTAAGGTGCTTACTATAATTATGTTGCTTACCAACAAGGCTTTGATGTGGGCAAACCCTCTGATTGAGACGGAGGATGATTGTTTGAATCACCTTGATGCTTTTATTTCAGCCATGGGGCAGGTGTTTGATGACCCCAATCGAGGTGCAACAGCTGAAGCAGCCATGTTAGCTTTGCGCCAAGGTAAGCACTCGGTAGCTGAATATGCCTTGGATTTCAGGAGATGGGCCCTTGATACCACCTGGGACAGTTCCGCCAAAAAATCTATTTTTCGAAAGGGGTTATCTCCACTGATTAAGGATGAACTTGCTCGTGCCGACCCTCCCACTGCGTTAGGTGACTTTATTAACTACTGCATCCGTATTGATACTCGTCTGACTGAACGCAGGCAAGAGAGATGGTTCGAAAGCAATCGCACTAACCTTTTCCTACCTTCCTCTCCAGCTAAGGAACCTTTGAGTAAGATTACACGGGAACCTGAACCTGAACCCATGCAGGTAGACTCTTTACAACGACGGGTTAGTGATGCACGCAAGGAACATCGTTTTAAGGAGAATCTATGTTTCTATTGTGGTAAGTCAGGGCACTTCATTATAAACTGCCCCAGCCGTTCTCATAAGACTACTGCAGCACTCATTCACTGTGAGTGTTGCGAGAGGGGATCTGTCAGGTCCGAGCCTCAGGCTCCAGAGAGATCTGCAGCAACAGATCTTGATTTCTCGGACTTAAACTCCGTTACCTCTGAGGACGTTGACTGTGTAAACGCTGCCATTTTTCAAGTTTCCTCAGCGGTGTCCCAGCTGAGTTGTAAGAAAAACAATTCTCATTGCTTTCTTTCCATCAAACTCTGGGTTGACTCAGCTTGGGTGTCTAGCTCTGCTATGATCGACTCAGGGGCAAGTGGAAATTTTATGGATGTCTCCTTTGCTCTGAAACAGGGGATACGTTCAGTGAAGAAGGCTACTCCAGTACAGATGGAAACTGTGGATGGCTCCCTGCTGACCTCTGGACCAGTGGATCAGGAAACAGAGCCTTTGAGGGTTCTCGTGGGTAAAGATCATCAAGAGAAACTGTCCTTTATGCTTATCTCTTCTCCCCACTTTCCCATTATTCTAGGGCTACCATGGCTGCAGGCTCAGAATCCTACCATTAACTGGGAGACCAAGGAATTACACTTTCCAGAGAAACAGATGAGTCCAAAAGTTTCAGCTTGCTCTGTTCCTAAAGGAACCATGTCAGTCCCTGAACTACCAGCTGTATACCAGGACTATGTGGATTTATGTGACAAGAAGAACGCTGACCAGCTTCCTCCTCACCGTCCATATGATTGTCCAATTGAATTATTGCCTGGAGCAGAGATACCTTTTGGTAATATCTACCCTGTTGTGAATGGGTTTGAGATGAGTTCTGAGCAGAGGCTCCCTCTGGTGGTTACAAGCGGTACTAGTGAAGATTGTGAGGACTGGGAATCAGGTGTTACTGACTGGTCTTATATAAGGGAGTCATTTTCCCATCAGGGTTGCCGGTGATCAATTGTTCTGGTCTGAATCCTTCTTTCCAGTTTCCCTTGTAGCCTGCTGTGTCGTGTCTGCATCTCCTGCTACCAGATAAGAATTTTTCTTCTTTTGTGTTTTTACTATATTTTTGCATTTTGTCCTGCACTTCTGTGGGGGCCTTCAGGGTCCCCTCCGGGGGCTTTTGCCCTCTCTGTTTAGTTCAGCCACTGAGTTTTGTACTTTTGCTTTTTCCAGTTTTTTCAGTGGCTGCTGTTTTGATTTTCTTACACCAGAGAACTAATTTAGGTGGTAGAGGTCGTGTGATCTCAGGTGATTTTGAAATTAGTAGAGTTGGTGTTTTTCAGGGTTTTCTGGGATTGCAGTAAGTACCCTTCCTATCCTTTTCTATTTAGTTAGTTTGGGCCCCAGCGTTTGCTCATACTATTTTATTTCTGTGTCAGTATTTCCTCTTGTCTAACCGCCATTACATGTTTGGGAGCTTTCTATTATCTTTGGGGTTCTGCTCCGGGGCAGATAGCTTTCCTATTTCTGTCTTTAGGTGTAGTTAGTTTCTCAGGCTGTGACGAGGCGTCTAGGACCAACGTAGGAACGCTCCACGGCTGCCTCTAGTTGTGGTGGTTAGTCAGGGTACTGCAATCTCATAGATTCCAACTGCTCTGGTGTATTTCCTTTTTTACCTGCACTCCTCAGCTACCGAAACATAACACTACCCCTGGCGGGGCCCGAGCTAAAGGCTTTAAAGGATTACATAGACGAAAATCTATCCAAGGGCTTCATACGCCCCTCTTCATCTCCTGCAGGTGCACCCATCTTCTTTGTAAAGAAGAAAGATGGATCTCTGAGACCCTGCGTAGATTATAGGGAACTCAATAAGGTTACTATTAGAAACCGTTATCCATTGCCTTTAATCCCTGAGTTATTGGAGAGAGTGCGACATGCCAAAATTTTCTCTAAACTAGATCTTCGTGGGGACTATAACTTAGTCCGTATTAGACCTGGGGATGAATGGAAGACTGCATTCAGGTCACGCTATGGACACTTTGAATATCTAGTTATGCCTTTTGGTCTGAGTACCGCCCCAGCCACTTTCCAACACTTGGTGAATGACATCTTCAGGGATCTCCTAGATACATTCGTGGTGATTTATTTGGATGATATTCTAATTTTTTCTAACTCCACAGAGGAACATCATGGACATGTGAGAATGGTCTTGGAACGTCTAAGACAAAATCATCTTTACATCAAACTTGAAAAGTGTGAATTCCATAGGACCGAAATTCAATTTCTGGGGTATGTACTGTCTACACAAGGAATTAGTATGGATGGAAGCAAAACCCAAGCCATCAAGGATTGGCCAAGTCCTAGAAATGTGAAGGAGGTACAGCGCTTCATCGGGTTTGCCAACTTCTATAGACGTTTCATTAGGAATTTCTCTGAGGTAGTGTCACCTATCACCCAACTTACCCGGAAAGAGTCTAGGTTCTCCTGGACTCCCCAAGCCCAGGAAGCATTTTCCCGTCTAAAAGATAAATTTACCACTGCACCTATCCTAGTACATCCCAACCCCGAGCTTGCCTTCATAATAGAGGTGGATGCTTCAGACTGTGCCGTTGGAGCTATACTCTCTCAGAGAACAGGTGAGAAGAATGTCTTGCATCCCTGTGCCTTCTTTTCCCAGCAGTTGTCTTCGGCTGAGAGGAACTACAATGTGGGCAATAGAGAGTTGTTGGCCATTATTGCCGCCTTCAAAGAATGGAGACACCTTCTTCAGGGAGCTGCACAGCAAATAGTCGTCCTGACAGACCATCGTAACCTTGAATTTATCAGGTCGGCTAAGTGCCTGACTCCTCGCCAGGCTCGCTGGAATCTTTTCTTAAACCAATTTAATTTTATCATTTCTTATAGACCAGGATCGCGCAATGGAAAGGCTGATGCACTCTCTAGGATTTACTCAGCAGAGACACGTCCAATTACTCCTCCTAAGACTATTCTTCCTGACTCTAGATTCCTAGGAGTGATTCATAATCAAGACCTACTTAAGGACATCAAGGAAGCATACCATGCGGATTCCTTTTTGGCACAACCCCCAAGGGACGTAACTCTTGTCTTTAAGAATGGTGTGTGGATTCAGGGACAACGCCTGTATATTCCTGAAACAGTCAGATTGAGAGTATTGCAACTCATTCACGATTCCAAGATAGCTGGGCATAGAGGAATTCTAAAGACACAGGAATTCCTTTCTCGTTTCTTTTGGTGGCCCACTTGCAGGAAGGATGTTTTAAACTATGTCACTTCATGTGAAGTCTGTGCAAGATGCAAAACACCTCGCTCCTCACCAACTGGTCTGTTACAGCCTCTTCCCACCCCGTCCCGCCCGTGGGGATCCATTTCTATGGACTTCATTGTGGAGTTACCAACCTCTCAAGGGAAGAACACCATTCTAGTGGTGGTTGACCGTCTAACAAAGGCAGCTCATTTTATCCCTTGTGTCGGCTTACCCACTGCAAAACAGACATCAGATTTGATGATTAAAGATGTGTTTCGCTTACATGGAGTACCGGATGAGGTTATTTCGGATCGAGGGGTGCAATTCACTTCTAGGTTTTGGCAAAATTTCTGTGCAGCATTGGACATTAAAGTAAACCTTTCTTCTGCTTTTCATCCCCAGACTAATGGACAGACCGAACGAACCAATCAAACCCTGGAGCAGTATCTCCGCTGCTTTATCTGCCACCTACAGGATGATTGGGTGGATCTACTTCCATTAGCTGAGTTCTCTTATAACAACTCTCAGAGTGCGTCCACTAAGCAGTCTCCTTTTTACTCTAATCTAGGTTATCATCCTAACATTCTACCACGATTTCCCATAGAAACGCCTTTACCAGCAGTGGCTGAAAGAATCACGTCTTTACAGAAGAATATGGATCTTCTAAAGGAGAATCTGGAATCGGCTCAGGAAAGGTACAAGAAAGCAGCAGATAAATTTCGTAAACCTGCACCAGCTTTCAAGGTAGGAGACTTGGTCTGGCTGTCAACCAGAAATCTTAAGTTAAGGATTCCATCGTCTAAGTTGGGACATAAGTACATTGGACCCTATAAAATCAGTAAAATTATAAGTGCCGTTGCTTGTCGTCTTCAACTGCCCAGAACTATCAGAATCCACCCTGTCTTTCATGTATCCCTACTAAAGGCTGCGACACCCAATGCGTTTCCTGGACGTTCTTCTCCTTGCCCTGACCCAGTGCTAGTCGATGGTCAGGAAGAATTTGTGGTGGAAAGGATTTTAGATTCCAGGTTGTATAGAAATCAGTTACAATATCTGATTAAATGGCAGGGCTACCCAGTGGAGGACAACTCATGGGAACCAGTCAATAACGTTAATGCTCCTCGCTTGCTCCGTCAGTTTCATCAGAGGTACCCACACAAGCCTGGTCTGAGGTCATCCGGAGGTTGTCCCTAAGGGGGGAGTAATGTAAGGTTCTGTGTACATGTTCCTGAAACTCAGTTTGTTCGTCAGCCATTTTACTTTCTGTCTTGCTGCAGCTATCTTGCCTCAGTCAATATGGAGTTTCCAGCTTGCATGTTCCCACCCTGATTCTCTCCTTTTGCTTCTTAAGCAGCCACAGCTGAGCAATCAGTGCTTCAGAATCTAGCCTGCAGTGAACCTGTGCCCTGACTCCTGAAGCCTTGGATCTTGTACTCCAGCTATTCCTACTGAGGAACTCTGAAGCACTTGTGGACTCTGAACCCTGCTCTTTGAAAGACCCACGTTTGCATGGACTTACGGTAACAGAGAGAAGATCCTGAACCTGTTGTGGAGAGTGATTGCTGAGCTTAGATTACTCTGGCCTGCTGTGTCTCCTGCTTCTGTGTCTGCAAACTGTGTGACTATTTTTGCCAACTTGTATGAAGTAATACAAGACTTTCTATATCAAACCTGTGTCTCATGTATTTTCATCGCACCCAAGCACAAGACGCTATATGAACTGTACTATACACATTACACCGTCTGTCCCAAAGAAAATCGAGGGTGAAACCCAAAATTGCAGGAAAATGGAGACATCAAAGTGGCAGAGCTAGCCCTATTATTAAGAGAAAACTCAGCCAAAGGCAAAAAAGAGACCCAGTCATCTTGATCAGCAGACACAAAGCATCTCAGATAAGTCTCCAATGTCTGGTTTGTTCTCTCAGTTTGTCCATTGGTCTGAGGATGAAAAGCCGAGGAGAAAGACAATTGAACACCAAGTTTAGAACAAAAAGTCCTCCAAAATCTGGAAACAAACTGGACTCCTCTGTCAGACACAATGTTTTCAGGAATGCCGTGTAACCGAACCACATGCTGAAGGAACAAAGGCACCAATTCGGAGGAGGAAGGCAACTTAGGTAATGGCACAAGATGTATCATTTTGGAAAACCTATCACAAATCACCCAGATAACGGTCATTCTCTGAGAAACAGGGAGGTCGGAAATGAAATCCATAGAGATATGGGTCCATGGTCTCTTGGGGCACAGGCAATGGCATCAACAAACCACTAGAGCGAGAGCAAGGCTTGGAGCGAGAGCAAGTCCCGCAGGACTGCACAAATTCCCTGACGTCACGAGACAAAGTAGGCCACCAAAAGGACCGACTAACCAAGTCTCTGGTACCAAAAATTCCGGGATGACCGGCCAACGCGGAACAATGAATCTCAGACATCACACTCTTTTTCCACCGGTCTGGGACAAACAATTTCCCAATAGGGCAGCGCTTGGGTTTATCCTCCTGACACCCTTCCAGAGCCAGTCTCAAATTGGGCGAGATGGTGGAAAGAACTATACCCTCTTTCAAAATAACAGCAGGATCAGATAACTCAGGAGAGTCCGCAAGGAAACTCCTCGAGAGGGCATCCGCCTTAACATTCTTAGTGCCAGGAAGAAAGGAAACCACAAAATTAAAACGTGTGAAAAACAAGGCCCACCTGGCCTGTCTAGGATTAAGTCGCTTGCCTGATTCCAGATAAACCAGATTCTTATGGTCCGTGAGGACCACCACCTGATGTTTGACTCCCTCCAGCCAATGTCTCCACTCTTCAAAAGCCCACTTCATGGCCAATAACTCCCGATTACCCACATCATAATTACGTTCAGTTGGAGAAAATTTTCGAGAGAAAAAGGCACAAGGGTTACTTTTAGAGGTCTCTGCATCTCTTTGGGACAAAACGGCACCTGCCCCAATTTCAGAGGCATCAACCTCCACCTGAAATGGCAGAGAAACATCAGGCTGCCGTAGAACAGGAGCAGAAGTGAATCTCTGCTTAAGTTCCTGAAACGCAGAGACTGCCTCAGGAGGCCAATTCACCACATCAGAACCCTTTTTGGTCAAATCAGTCAATGGTTTAACAATAACAGAGAAATTACCAATAAATTTACGATAAAAATTGGCAAAACCCAATAATCTCTGAATAGCCTTTAATGAAGTAGGTTGGACCCAATCACAGATGGCCTGAACCTTGACCGGGTCCATTTCAATAACAGATGGGGACAAAATGAATCCCAGAAATGAGATCCTCTGTACGCCAAAAAGACACTTTGATCCCTTCACATACAGAGCATTCTCTCTCAAAATCTGGAACACAGTCCGAACATGTTTCACATGAGAGTCCCAGTCATTGGAAAAAATCAAGATATCATCCAAATAAACAATCAGAAATTTATCCACAAAATCCCTGAAAATGTCATTCATGAAGGACTGGAAGACGGAAGGAGCATTAGTGAGCCCAAAGGGCATCACTAGGTACTCAAAATGCCCCTCTGGGGTATTAAACGCCGTCTTCCATTCATCCCCGTGCTTAATGCGAATAAGGTTATACGCCCCCCTGAGGTCAAGCTTGGTAAACCAAGTAGCGTTTTTCACCCTGGAAAACAGGTCAGAAATCAAGGGTAACGGATATTGATATTTCACAGTGATATTGTTCAAGAGACGATAATCAATACACGGCCTTAATGAACCATCCTTTTTGGCCACAAAGAAAAAACCGGCACCCAAGGGTGAAGAGGATGGTCTGATATGACCCTTCTCCAATGACTCCTTGATATAAGACCGCATAGCGTCATGTTCAGGTACAGACAAGTTAAAAAGGCGACCTTTAGGGAATTTACTACCAGGCACTAATTCAATAGCGCAGTCATAGCTCCTATGGGGGGGCAAGGATGCAGATGTCACGGGTGTGTCGCTACGAAGATCGTCGCGATTGCACAGCCTGACTTCTCACAGCTGAGTTTCTGGTGCTGGGTGTTTTTCGGCAGTGAGGGAGTTAATTCTCCCTCTCTCTGTGCTACACCCGGCCAGCCTCGCCCAGCTGCAATTAATGTTGCAGTAATGGGATTCCTTCAAATACCTGCCAGTCTGCTAGGAAAGTGTCGGTGAAAGCATTCCTGGCAGACAAACAGAGTGGCTTGTGGTATTTTGGAGTTTGGAGTGAAGTGTACTTTGTGTGTGGTTTCTCCCCTTCATCATTTATCTCCTTACCCGTTGGTGTTCCCTCTGTTGTTTTGGTGTAGTTTTGTATGCAAGGTGGTTGTTGATTTTCCCCTTGTACTGTCTCGTTCGTCTAGTACTGTGTGTGGGCTTATATTATCCCGTTCCCTGTTGTTGTGATCGGGGTCCTTCTCAGGACTAGATCACTGAGGTTCAGGGATCCTCAGGAGGTAGGGATTACGCTGGCGGCCTGGACCTCTGTACCTTTAACAGTACCTCCAGGTAGAGGGATTAGTCAGGGCCCAGCTTAGGGTCAGCTTAGGCCCCTAACCTCCGGTACGCAGAGACAGCGTGACAGCAGATTTACTTTCGCTAAACACATCAGAAAAATCAGTCAAAAAGTCAGGAACATCCTGAGCCTGGGGAGAGGCAGAAAAAACAGGAGTGTTGGCATTAACACCAGTTTTTCTCCACTCATGGTTAGTGGTTGGGTGAAGCAATTTATTGTCAAACTACTGTTTTCATAATGACAATCCAAAACATCCAAATGACCCTGATCAAAAGTTCACATGCCCCATTTCTTAATACCGTGTATTGCCTCCTCTAACATCAATGATAGTCTTTTGTGGTAGTTGTTGATGAGGTCCTTTATTTTCTCAGATGGTAAAGCTGCCCACTCTTTTTGGCAAAAATCCTCCAGTTCCTGTAAATTCCTGGGCTGTCTAGCATGATCTGCGCAGTTGAGATCTCCCCAGAGTGGCTCAATGATATTGAGGTCAGGAGACTGAGATGGCCACTCCACAACCTTCACTTTGTTCTGCTGTAGCCAATGACAGGTCGACTTGGCCTTGTGTTTTGGATCGTTGTCATGTTGTAACGTCCAAGTACATCCCATGCATCTACTGGGCTTATGATTGTAAATTTGACTCCAGTATTTGCTGATAACGTGCTGCATTTATCTTTCCTTCAACTATGACCAAGTTTCCTGTGCCTTTATAGCTCACACATCCCCAAAACATCAGCGATCCACCTCCGTGCTTTAAAGAAGAAATGGTGTTTTTCATCATAGGCCTTGTTGACCTCTCTCCAAATGTAATATTTATAGTTGTGGCCAAAAAGTTTAATTTTGGCCTCATCACTAGAGTTGAGCGATACTTTCCGATATCCTAAAGTATCGGAATCGGAATGGTATCGCCGATATCACTAAAATATCGGCGATACCCGATACCGATACCGGAAGTCCCATGTAAGTCTATGGGAACAAAATATCGCAACTAAAAAAACCCCATTCTTTCCTTGTAAACACTAAATATACACACATAGAATACATATATATATATATATATATACATGTCATTGTGACATATATATATACATATATGTATAGTTTATACACTTCTACATAGTAAAATATCCTCTCTGATTCAATTGCCGGTAAAGCCGGCTTCAGTGAAAAGACAGAAGCACCCGACATGAAATGACACTTGGTGTACATAGGGTTAACCATGTCTTTTCATGTCGTTTGCTATCTGATTTGCACAAACAATTAAATCAGTCTATGTGTGCAAAATTTCACACCTGTAGGGGTTAATTAAAGGTGTAAATTCGTTGTAAAAAAAACGGACTTTTTTGCTACGAATTTACACCTTTAATTAACCCCTACAGGTGTGAAATTTTGCACACATAGACTGATTTAATTGTTTGTGCAAATTAGATAGCAAAGGACATGAAAAGACATGGTTAACCCTATGTACACCAAGTGTCATTTCATGTCGGGTTCTGCATTTTCACAAAAGCCGGCAATTGAATTAGCGGCTATTATACTATGTAGAAGTGTATGAACTACAAATATAAATATATATATATGTGTCACAAATTCAATGACATGTATATATATATATGAGGTGTAAAATTGCTGAAAAAAAATGCGTGGGCTCCCGCCCTATTTTCGCAACCAGACAGACAAAGCCAGTGAGTGGGGGCAGATAATAATAGCCCAGAGAGGGACCATTATTTTTGCCCCCCCCCGGCTACTAACATCTGCCCCCAGACACCCCAGGAAAGACAAATCTATAATTAGATTCGCCCTTTCTGGCACTTTGCCCGTCTATTCCCATTGCCCTGTAGCGGTGGCGAATGGGTTAATATGGGGTTAAAGCCACCTTGCTATTGAAAGGTGACCTTAAGCCAGGTTAATAATTGAGAGCTGTCAATTAGACAACTATCAATTATTAATCCTATTGCATGAAATAAAAATAAAACACACACACTTTAATTAAAAATCATTTTAATTAAATAAAGACACATGTTTTTGACCATATTTTATTTTACTGCAAAAACCATTTCCTGTAATAAAAATAAAATAAAAAAGCAAAATTATTCTTACCTATCCCATGCACAGTCAGGTCCCACGGTGTAATCCTTCATAAAGGGTTAATGTTTACTGCAGGGACCACAGCTAATGCTGCAGCCTCACAGTAAACCCCAAATGAATGAGTTCCTCTCCTGCCTGACAGGAGAGTAAAGGCTGGGTGTCACATAACGATACACCAGCGATCCCGACAACGATATGCACTTGTCAGGATCGCTGGTGTATCGCTACATGATCGCTGCTGAGCTGCCAAACAGGCAGCTCAGGCAGCGATCTGGGACAGCGACACTGCGGGTAACATCGCTTAAGGGCCCGTCTCACATAGCGATATCGCTACCGAGATCGCTGCTGAGTCACAAGTTTTATGACGCAGCAGCGAGCTCACCAGCGATATCGCTGTGTGTGACATTCAGCGACGATCAGCCCCCCTGCCGGGTATCGCTGATCGTCGCAGAAATGTCAGGACCTTTTTTGATCGCTGGTTTCCCTCTGACAGGCACGCATCGCTGCGTGTGACAGGCGGGAGACCAGCGATCCGCTGGTAACCAAGGTACACAGCGGGTTTCCAGGCACCGCGCAGCGCTTGGAAACCCCGCTGTGTACCTTGGATACCAGCTCCCTGCATCAGGGCGCTGGTATCCAAGGTACACAGCGGGTTTCTAGGCACAGCCCCGCGCCTGGAAACCCGCTGTGTACCTTGGTTACCAGCGGATCGCTGGTCTCCCGCCTGTCACACGCAGCGATGCGTGCCTGTCAGCGGGAAACCAGCGATCAAAAAAAGGTCCTGACATTTCAGCGACGATCAGCGATACCCGGCAGGGGGGCTGATCGTCGCTGAATGTCACACACAGCGATATCGCTGGTGAGCTCGCTGCTGCGTCACAAAACTAGTGACTCAGCAGCGATCTCGGTAGCGATATCGCTATGTGAGACGGGCCCTTAAGTGGAAAGCTTAATTGATTGCTTTCCACTTTCACTTCAGGTCAGCCAGGGACACAATCAGTGACGTCAGAGGGAACTGATTAACAAAAATAGGGGTTCCCTTCGAAAAAAAAATGGCGTGGGGTCCCCCCTATTTTTGTTAACCAGCCAGATGAAGCAGACCGCTGAGGCCTGGATTTTCAGGCTGTTAAGGAGCCAAGATCCATGGACCTTGCCAGCCTGATAATACTAGGCCACAGCAGTCTGCATATCTTGGCTGATTAACAAAAATAGGGGATCCCCTCGAAAAAAATTGGCGTGGGGTCCCCCCTATTTTTGTTAACCAGCCAGATGAAGCAGACCGCTGAGGCCTGGATTTTCAGGCTGTTAAGGAGCCAAGATACATGGACATTGCCAGCCTGATAATACCAGGCCACAGCAGTCTGCATATCTTGGCTGATTAACAAAAATAGGGGATCCCCTCGAAAAAAATTGGCATGGGGTCCCCCCTATTTTTGTTAACCAGCCAGATGAAGCAGACCGCTGAGGCCTGGTTTTTCAGGCTGGTAAGGATCCAATATCCATGGACCTTGCAAGCCTGATAATACCAGGCCACAGCAGTCTGCTTAGCTTGGCTGGTTAACAAAAATAGGGGATCCCCATCGAAAAAAAAACGGCGTGGGGATCCCCCTATTTTTGTTAACCAGCCAAGTAAAATGCAGACTGCTGCGGCCTGGTATTAAAAGACTGTCAAGGCCCATGGATTTTGGCCCTCAACAGCCTGATAATACCAGGCTACAGCAGCCCCACATTTGGCGCATCAAAAGATGTGCCAATTGTGGCACTTTACCCGGCTCTTCCCACTTGCCCTGTAGCGGTGGCAAGCGGGGTAATAAGGGGTTAATGTCACCGTTGATTGCACGGTGACAATAAGCCCGGTTAATAATGGAGAGGTGTCAATAAGACACCGATCCATTATTAATCCCAAAGTTATTAAATGCATAAAAAAAAGACAAAGCAAGAAAAAAGTCTTTTAATGAAATAAAAGAGACAACACAGTTTTCATTAATTTTATTGTACTCTCATTCCTGCGACGCCATCGATCTCCTGTAAAAAAAGAAAAAAAACAAACCAACAGTATACCACCTGTCCGACGCAGTCCATAACGACAGTCCCACGACGATCCAACTCTGCTACATCGCAATGACAGGCAGAGCCTGTCATCGCGACGCAGCACAGCTGATTACCTGCTTCCCCGGCGGTGACGTCATCGGACTGACTGCTTTACGGCCGGGATTACCCAGCAGTCACTGCAGTTATCGTGAGAAACTGCATGTGACCGCCGGGGAAAGAAGATTGCGGCCATCAAGCAGTCCAGGACGTGACCGCCGGAGATCTTCTGCCAGGTAAGTGCCGCTGACTCCTGACAGACCCGACCGACGGACACTGACAGTGACAGTGACAATCCCGATTCCGGTATCCGATAAGACGAAAATATCGGAACTCGGAATCGGAATTCCGATACAGCCAATATCGGCCGATACCCGATATTTGCAGTATCGGAATGCTCAACCCTACTCATCACTCCAAATTATCTTATTCCAGAAGTTTTGAGGCTTTTCTCTGTGCTGTTTTGCGTATTTTAGGCGAGATACTTGGTGGCATTTGCGCAGTAATGGCTTTCTTCTGGCGACTCGACCATGCAGCCCATTTTTCTTCAAGTGCCTCCTTATTGTGCATCTTGAAACAGCCACACCGCTAGTTTTCAGAGAGTCCAGTATTTCAGCTGATGTTATTTATGGGTTTTTCTTTGCATCCCGAACAATTTTCCTTGAAGTTGTGGACAAAATTTTTGTTGGTCTACCTGACCGTGGTTTTGTTTTTACAGAGCCCCTGATTTTCCATTTGTTAATCACAGTTTGAACGCAGCTGACTGGCATTATCAATTCCATGGATATTTTTTTGTATCCCTTTCCTGTTTTATACAGTTCAACTACCTTTCCCCTTAGATCCGTTGACAATTCTTATGCTTTCCCCATGACTCACAATCCAGAAACGTCAGTGGATGAAAGACGCAAGAGTCTGTCTGGATCCCAGAAACTCACTCAGCTTTTATGCGCACACACACTGATTGCAAGCAAACAGGTCACAGGTGAGGATGTTACCTTTAGTAGCCATTCAAACTCATTTGTGTCAACTTCTGTGAATGTTTTCAGGCCAAAATCATCAGGGTATGTAAACTTTTGATCAGGGTCATTTGGATGTTTTGGGTTGCTATTATGATTTAAAAAGAGAAATCACAGTAGTTTGACAATAAATGGTTTCACCGAATCACTAACCATGAGTCGAGATAAGGTTTTGGTGTTATAATTCATATTCTCTGAAAAAAGGCCAAGAAAGCAAAAATTCTGCCGGAGTATGTAAACTTTTAAGCACAACTGTACATAGGGCAGCACTGTGGCTCAGTGTTTAGCACTATAGTATATATAGGGCAGCACGGTGGCTCAGTGGTTAGCACTATATTATAGGGCAGCACGGTGGCTCAGTGGTTAGCACTATATTATATGGCGGCACTGTGGCTCAGTGGTTAGCACTATATTATATATATAGGGCAATACTGTGACTGTGGTTAGCACTATAATATAGTGCAGCACGGTGGCTCAGTAGTTAGCATTGCAGCCTTGCAGTGTTGAGGTCCACGGTTCAAATCCCACCAAAGACAACATCTAGAAGGAGTTTGTATGTTCTCCCAGTTTGCGTGGATTTCTTCCGTTTTCCCCGGTTTCCTTCCACACATTTTGATTGGGGATGTAGACTGTGAACCCTAATGGGAACAGAGAAACAGAGATGATGATGTCTGTACAATGATGCAGAATTAAAGGCGAAATATAAGTAACACATAACTCGTTATCAGTGTTCTGTCCTGCATTTAACCATTTACTAACATTTCCAGAATGCAATAAGACATAAGATTGTGGTGTAGATCTGCAGCTCAGCCTCCTGAGAAGGAATGAAGGTGTTCACAGGTAGGTAGAAGATCCATACATCTGCAGGCCGTGTTCTGGGACCCCCGCAGGACTGTGACCCAGCAGAGATGTCAATCACAGCGCAGTGCATTCAGCTGCCCATGCGGCAGACTTTGGGGCAGCAGCGATCGATGCAGAGGCCGCCATTAATACAGCGAGGAGACACATACAATTTACTGCAAAGGAAACTAAATTGTCAGAGAATGCACGATCAGAAAGTTTCCATCAGACTTTTTATTTACACCAGCTTGTTCCCTATATGCAAGACCTTTGTCAGCTGTCAGTCAACGCTCACATTTGTAGGGTGAAAACAAACTCACCCTCCATTGCTGAGTCTCCACGGCTGCTCCGTGCCTGTCACTGTCTGCAGCGCTGACAGCACTGCAGCCAATCCGTGACCTCAGCGCTGAGCTCAGTGATTGGCTGCAGCGCTGTTGACGTGCAGACAATTACAGACACAGGGAGCATGTAACGAATGGAAGCGGAGGCAGAGATGGTGAAGTTCACATTCGTTTTTATTTTTTAATGTGGAACCTCGAGACCGCGGTCCGGGGGGCTCCGAAGGGGGCATAACTAGTGAGCCCCGGTACCCGTAGTAAGGCCCCTCGAACAGGACCAGAACGGAATTCCCGGAGGACACAGGTGCTACCTCCAGTTAGACCCCGGACACGTGGCAGCTGTCCCAGAGGGACCAAAAGGATAACAGGTATATACAGAGTCCGTGGAGGGTTCTTGACGGAGAAGGGTAAGGTCCTGGTCCAGAATAGATGGTGGCAGGCTGGCTTCAGTGACCTTGTCACAGTCCACGGGTACGGATGGCTGATGGCGGAACGGGATGACACTTGCGCCAGTAATAGCCGAGATTGTCCAGGTTAGCCAGATACGGGTTAGCAATGATCTGAGGAGACAAACAGTATAAGCGAAGCACAGAGACTGCAGACGCAGCGCAGACAGATCAGGAACAGAACCGGATGTAGCAATGATAGAACACGTTGCTCCGACACTCCCCTTATGGTGGAGTGACCAGATATACTACTGAGTGCGCTGCCATTGGTTAATTAGCTATTTCAAAAAATGCACGCTGCCCCTTTAAGAGAGACGGTGGGCGCGGCCTCGCGTCCTAAGCAATCTATCTGGAGGCCTGCTAGCAGCGTGCCAGGAAGTGGAGGAGGACACAGGACGCCGAGGAGCAGATGGGACAGGAGACCCCAGCCTGCGCGCAGACTGCTGCAGAGGGACAGCCAGAGGAACAGGTGAGTGACCAGGACGGAGTGCAGGGCCAGCACGGGGACCGAGTGTAACAGTATCCCCTTCTTTACTCCCCCTCCTTTTCAAGCCTGCATGAAATCTTTTAAGAAGAAGAGGAGCCTGGATGTTCTCTTTAGGCTCCAAAGACCTCTCCTCAGGACCAAAACCCTTCCAGTCCACCAGGTAATAGATCCTACCTCTTACTCTCTTAGAGGCCAAGATATGTTTTACCTCAAAAACATCATCCTCAGAAACCGGATCAGGAGTGGTACCCGGGTCCTTAAAGAAGGAGTTCAACACTACTGGTTTGAGGAGGGAAACATGAAAGGAGTTAGGTACACGTAGAGAATTAGGCAATTTCAGTTTATAAGAGACCGGGTTGATTTGTCTCAAGACTTCAAAGGGACCAATGAAACGGGGACCCAATTTGTACGATGGTAACTTCAGACGGATGTACTTGGAGGAGAGCCATACCTTGTCTCCTGGACGAAAGATGGGAGCCTCCAAACGTCTTTTGTCCGCATGCATTTTCATACGTTGAGAGGCTTTCTCCAAAGCCGACCTGGTTTCTCTCCAAATGTTCGAGAAATTCTTAGACAAGGTATCGACTGCCGGAACATCGGACAATCCAGAGACAGGAAGAGGAATTCCGGGTTGGAGTCCAAACACAATCTGAAAGGGAGACTTTCCAGAAGATTCACTTACTTGGTTGTTGTAGGAGAATTCCGCCCAGGGCAGTAATTCTACCCAGTCATTATGATGAGCGTTGATGAAGTGACGCAGGTATCCAGCCAGGATTTGATTGATCCTCTCCACTTGCCCATTAGACTGGGGATGGTATGCAGAAGAAAAATCTAGTTCAATTTTTACCATTTTACAGAGTCCTCTCCAGAACTTAGAGGTGAACTGGACGCCCCTGTCGGACACGATGTGGAGAGGAAATCCATGTAAACGGAAGATGTGCTGAATGAAGTGAGCGGCCAGTTCTGGAGCAGACGGGAGGCCAGATAGCGGAACGAAGTGGGCCATTTTAGAGAAGCGGTCCACCACAACCCATACCACTGAGCAGCCAGAAGAAATGGGAAGATCCGTGATGAAATCCATCGCGATGTGCTGCCAGGGAGCGGATGGAATCGGAAGAGGCAGAAGCCTGCCGGCTGGTAGATATTTAACAGTTTTGTTACGGGCATATGAAGGACAGGCTGCGACGAACTCCTGGATATCCTTGCCCATGGTAGGCCACCAGTAATAACAGGAGATGAGTTGCTGCATCTTTTTCTGACCAGCATGGCCAGCCAACTTAGAAGAATGACCCCAGCGCAGAACACGAATACGATCAGAAGCGGACACGAGAGTCTTCCCTGGAGGAAGCCGGGCCAGATCAGTGGAGGCAACAGAGACTAACTTAGAAGGTTCAATAATGTGCTGAGGTTCTTCCTCCAGTTCAGGAGGCAAGAAGGCTCTAGAGAGTGCGTCTGCCTTGATGTTCTTGTCAGCTGGACGGAAATGAAGTACAAAATTGAAATGGGCAAAAAATAATGCCCAACGGGCCTGACGGGGATTCAGTCTTAAAGCAGATTGGAGATAGGCAAGGTTTTTATGGTCGGTGAATATGATTACCTGGTGATGAGCTCCCTCAAGAAGATGTCTCCATTCTTGCAGAGCCAATTTGATGGCCAACAGTTCGCGATCACCGACAGAGTAGTTCCTTTCTGCAGGAGAAAAAACCTTGGAGAAAAAACCACACGAGATCATCCGCCCGGTAGACGACTTCTGGGTCAGAACTGCTCCTGCACCTATGGAAGAAGCGTCAACCTCAAGAAAAAATTGCTCATTTGAATTAGGACGATGGAGAACGGGTGCGGAAGCGAAGGCTTTTTTGAGAGAAACAAAGGCCTCTTCTGCCTCGGAGGACCATTCCTTAGAGTTTACACCTTTCCGGGTTAAGGCTGTGATTGGAGCCACTCGGGTGGAAAAGTGTGGAATGAATTGCCGGTAGTAATTGGCGAACCCTAGGAACCTTTGTATGGCTTTTAGCCCAGACGGACGAGGCCAGTTGAGAACTGCAGACAACTTCTCCGGATCCATCTTTAATCCTGTGGAAGATACAATGTACCCAAGGAAAGGCAAGGAAGACTGCTCAAAGAGGCATTTCTCATATTTGGCATACAGCCTGTTCTCTCTCAGTCTTTGTAAGACCAGGCGTACTTGCCTCCGGTGTGACGTCAAGTCAGCAGAGAAAATCAAAATATCGTCCAGGTAGACCACGACACAAGTATAGCGCAAGTCCCTGAAAATGTCATTAACAAATTCCTGAAAGACCGCAGGTGCATTACTTAGGCCAAATGGCATTACCAGGTATTCATAGTGGCCGTCACGGGTGTTGAAGGCTGTTTTCCATTCGTCTCCCTCTCTGACTCGGATCAGGTTGTAGGCTCCTCTGAGATCCAATTTGGTGAAGATCTTGGCCCCTCGGAGACGATCAAACAGCTCTGAAATAAGAGGTACTGGATACCTGTTTTTTACCGTGATCTGATTTAATACAGGGCCGCAAGGATCCATCCTTCTTCTTCACAAAGAAGAATCCAGCTCCTGCCGGTGACGATGACTTTCGGATAAATCCTCTAGCCAGATTCTCTTGGATGTAGTCCGACATAGCCTGAGTCTCTGCCTGTGAAAGGGGATAAACTCTCCCGCGAGAAGGAGATACTCCAGGAAGAAGCTCTATCTGACAGTCATACGACCTGTGTGGAGGTAGTCTCTCAGCCTCCTTTTTCCCAAAGACGTCAGAGAAGGACCAATAGGCCGAAGGCAACCCTGGCAGGGTATCAGGCTGGACTGGAGGCGAAACAGGTTGAATCTGGGTTAAGCAACGATTCATGCAGGTATCTCCCCAACGCAGAACTTCTCCAGTTTTCCAATTAAGGACTGGTTCATGCATCTGGAGCCAAGGTAAACCTAAAAGCATGGGATGGGACAAACCGGGATATACATAAAATCGCATTCGTTCAGCATGCATTAGACCTACCCGGAGTTCCACCAACTCTGTTTGAAACTGGACGGGCTCGATCAGTGGTTTGCCATCCACGGCGGACACCTGTAACGGATCAGGAAGACGCTGGACTGGTAAGCGGTAATGATCCACAACCGCCTGCTGGATGAAGTTCCCTGCAGCTCCAGAATCCAGTAAACAATGTTCGGAGAATTTTATTGCTCCATAGGACACGGAGACTGAGATGTGTAAAGAGGGAGAGGACTGTTCTCTACCTAGGTTGGCCCCTCCTACCGGACCTAGGCACTGGAGTTTCCCGACTTTTTAGGACAGAAATGGATCAAATGTTCAGAACTACCGCAGTAGTAACAACTTCCCTCCTTGCGACGTGCCTCCCGGCGGCGGGTGGCCAAACTTACATGGTCTACCTCCATGGCCTCGGAGGAGGAACGTGAGGTACCTGTTTTGTACAAACTAGAGTCCAGGTGATAGGACCTTTTGCCCCGCTTGATCTCCATGGAACGCTCCTGAAAACGCAGGTCAATTCGGGTTGCCAAGGATATTAGCTCTTCCAAGAGGGTAGGTCTGTCCCGTCCCGCCAGCTCATCCTTGATTCTTCCGGATAGGCCTTCCCAGAAGTTAGCAACCAGGGCCTCATTGTTCCACGATAATTCAGACGAGAGGGTGCGGAATTTAACAGCATACTGAGCTACCGTGAGAGTACCTTGGCGCAGGCGGAGCAAAGCTGAGGCAGTCGAAGTGGTGCGACCAGGTTCATCGAAAGTCCTGCGAAAAGCCTCTAGGAAAGATTGAAGATCATTAACCAGCAAATCCCCTCTCTCCCATAGCGGGTTTAGCCAGGCGAGGGCCTCTCCTCCCAGGTGTGACATGATGAAGCCCACCTTGGCTCGGTCAGAAGCAAACATATGCCCCAAGATTTCGAAGTGTAGAGTGCACTGATTGAGCAAACCCCGACACTGAGTAGGATCACCCTGGAAACGGGTAGGAGCCGCCAGGCGGGGACCTTGAATTGCCATGGGAACTGGTACCTGAGTATTGATAGAAGAGTCAGGTGCAGACGAGGACCCCAAGGAATCCATGCGGTAGACAAGCTGCGTAGATAAGTCATGATCTTGTCCTGTTGAACTCCCAAACGGGTCACCTCCTGGCACAGATCCGTGGTCGGAGATCTCTGGGATCCAGCGGGTTCCATGGTCGGAGCAATCTGTAACGAATGGAAGCGGAGGCAGAGATGGTGAAGTTCACATTCGTTTTTATTTTTTAATGTGGAACCTCGAGACCGCGGTCCGGGGGGCTCCGAAGGGGGCGTAACTAGTGAGCCCCGGGTACCCGTAGTAAGGCCCCTCGAACAGGACCAGAATGGAATACCCGGAGGACACAGGTGCTACCTCCAGTTAGACCCCGGACACGTGGCAGCTGTCCCAGAGGGACCAAAAGGATAACAGGTATACACAGAGTCCGTGGAGGGTTCTTGACGGAGAAGGGTAAGGTCCTGGTCCAGAATAGATGGTGGCAGGCTGGCTTCAGTGACCTTGTCACAGTCCACGGGTACGGATGGCTGATGGCGGAACGGGATGACACTTGCGCCAGTAATAGCCGAGATTGTCCAGGTTAGCCAGATACGGGTTAGCAATGATCTGAGGAGACAAACAGTATAAGCGAAGCACAGAGACTGCAGACGCAGCGCAGACAGATCAGGAACAGAACCGGATGTAGCAATGATAGAACACGTTGCTCCGACACTCCCCTTATGGTGGAGTGACCAGATATACTACTGAGTGCGCTGCCATTGGTTAATTAGCTATTTCAAAAAATGCACGCTGCCCCTTTAAGAGAGACGGTGGGCGCGGCCTCGCATCCTAAGCAATCTATCTGGAGGCCTGCTAGCAGCGTGCCAGGAAGTGGAGGAGGACACAGGACGCCGAGGAGCAGATGGGACAGGAGACCCCAGCCTGCGCGCAGACTGCTGCAGAGGGACAGCCAGAGGAACAGGTGAGTGACCAGGACGGAGTGCAGGGCCAGCACGGGGACCGAGTGTAACAGAGCAGAGGTAGAAACAGTATAAAACAAACTGAAGCCGGGCTGGGAAATGTTCTCCAAAAATAAAAAACGCCTTTAAACATCAGCTGCACCGATTCCTGGCCAATCCTGATTGCTTGTTACAATGTATCAGTCTGGGCTGTTAGTACATTTCTGTACTGGATACACTTGTGTCCATTCCGTGCCAGATCGTGGGAAACTCATGTGGAGGGCTCCCACAACATTATCCCGCACCACGTGTCTTGCACGTGAAAATACATTGGTAGAGTTAAACAAGAATTTTCGACAGCGGGCTGATAATAAGTCGCAACCTTCCTGGGGTTATTATTTGCTCTCTTTTTTGGAGATTATGCTTCTTTTCTCCTGTCTCTTCTGCACCTGGGATGGGCTTTTAACAACACAACAGAAATCTGACACTCATGGTAATGACTCCATGTAACAAGCAAATAAACAGGACCACAGGAAGTGACTGCAGCCATGAAGCAGTACCGCCCCCTACAGGCTGGATAGAGGACAGTGGGATAGTGCACATCGCCTCTCTGCTGCCACCAAGTGGTGCCCATGAGCATGGACACTGCCTACTGGCGAGCTGTTCAGTCAGGTGGAATTTGGCACAGATATAACATTGAGGTCACACATTTACCCCAGGAGCAAGGAGGTGTGGCTATAATACAGCACTGACAGCAAAGGAATTTTTCTTTTCTAATTCTCCTTACCCCCACTCTAACGATGCTTGAGGACATGGAGACAGGGCTGTAATGTGCCACTCTCCTCATCTATATTCCTTTTTCACTTACTACGACACCCCGTCTGCAGCCAAACTATCTCAGGAAATCCCGCGTCACGTCCGCTGCCATTGTTATTCTTCATCTCGTCCCATATTCAGAGCGCTGACCGGGCATAATCTGCGGGGCGAGCCGTCCAACATCCACTACGGGCCATTAACTACTGAAGGCTGGATCGGTCGCTACTAAAATACATAGAAGACCTACAAAAGAGATGGAGAGATTTTGTCCAAAATGAGTTATATCAAAATTTATTGAGAAATGAACAAAACAAACTAAACACAAACCATCAAACCAACAATGATACTAATAAAGAGAATAGTAGACACAAGTGTAAAACACACTGTCCATAGATCATTCATGGATAGGGAAGGCTAATGGATAGCAGCAAATAAAATAAAGAGCTAGTGCTTATAAAGTTAATACCCCACACCCATGTTTCCAACAATATGGAGCAATAATGCCTATCAAAGGCGTAGCTTGGGGTTCAGCTCTGGGGGGCGAGACATCTGAGTGGGCCCCTAACCCCTGATTACAATTACGGTGTTGCACTGTAAGGCCGGCGTCACACTAAGGTCGGCGTCACACTTGCGAGTGTGATGCGAGTAAGTCGCATGACTTTCTCGCATTAACACCAGGCACGGCTGCCCGCTCTCGGACCCGAGTGTGCGGCTGCATAGAAATACATGCAGCTGCACACTTGGGTCCGAGAGCGGGCGGCTGTGCCGGGTGTTGATGCGAGAAAGTCGTGCGACTTACTCGCATCACACTCGCAAGTGTGACGCCGGCCTAAGGCGTGGGAAACATTCAATTAAGCTTCCCAGCTAATCACTTCATCTCCTGTCAGCCGGGAGAGGAACTCATTCATTCAGGGGCTTACAGCGAGGTTGCAGCATTAGCTCCAGTCCCCGCTGTAACCCTGTTAACCCTTTGTGAATGATTGCAGCGTGGGACCTGACTGAGCGCCGGAGAGGTAAGAATAAGCTTGCTTTATTATTTTCATTTTATTACAGGAGAACAAGGGAATCGTATGGTGTACCAGTACAATAAAAGATGGTCTCTTGATGAGCTTCAAGAGGTAGTCATGGGAAATAGTCTTTCAACAATCTTGAAGGAGTTCCCAGAGATGCTTAGCACTTGTTGGCCCTTTTGCCTTCACTCTGCGGTCCAGCTCACCCCAAACCATCTTAATTGGGTTCAGGTCTGGTGACTGTGGAGGCCAGGTCATCTGGCATAGCACTCCATCACTCTCCTTCTTGGTCAAATAGCCCTTATACAGCCTGGAGGTGTGTTTGGGGTCATTGTCCTGTTGAAAACTAAATGGTGGTCCACCTAAACGCAAACCTGATGGAATAGCATGCCGCTGCAAGATGCTGTGGTAGCCATGCTGCTTCAGTATGCCTTCAATTTTGAATAAATCCCCAACAGTGTCACCAGCAAAGCACCTCCACACCATCACACCTACTCCTCCATGCTTCACGGTGGGAACCAGGCATGTAGAGTCCATCTGTTCACTTTTTCTGCGTCGCACAAAGACACGGTGGTTGGAACCAAAGATCTCAAATTTGGACTCATCAGACCAAAGCACAGATTTCCACTGGTCGAATGTCCATTCCTTGTGTTCTTTAGCCAAAACAAGTCTCTTCTGCTTGTTGCCTGTCCTTAGCAGTGGTTTCCTAGCAGCTATTTTACCATGAAGGCCTGCTGCACAAAGTCTCCTCTTAACAGTTGTTGTAGAGATGTGTCTGCTGCTAGAACTCTGTGTGGCATTGACCTGGTCTCTAAGCTGAGCTGCTGTCAACCTGCGATTTCTGAGGCTGGTGACTCGGATCAACTTATCCTCAGAAGTAGAGGTGACTCTTGGTCTTCCTTTCCTGGGGCGGTCCTCATGTGAGTCAGTTTCTTTGTAGCGCTTGATGGTTTTTGCAACAGCACTTGGGGACACTTTCAAAGTTTTCTCAATTTTTCGGACTGACTGACGTTCATTTCTTAAAGTAATGATGGCCACTCGTTTTTCTTTACTTAGCTGCTTTTTTCATGCCATAATACAAATTCTAAAAGTCTATTCAGTAGGACTATAAGCTGTGTATCCACCAGACTTCTGCACAACACAACTGATGGTCCCAACCCCATTTATAAGGCCAGAAATCCCACTTATTAAACCTGACAGGGCACACCTGTGAAGTGAAAACCATTTCCGGTGACTACCTCTTGAAGCTCATCAAGAGAATGCCAAGAGTGTGCAAAGCAGTAATCAAAGCAAAAGGTGACTACTTTGAAGAACCTAGAATATAAGACATAATTTCAGTTGTTACACACTTTTTTGTTAAGTATATAATTCCACATGTGTTAATTCATAGTTTTGATGCCTTCAGTGTGAATTTACAATTTTCATTGTCATGAAAATACAGAAAAATCTTTAAATGAGAAGGTGTGTCCAAACTTTTGGTCTGTACTGTATGTGGGGTTTAGTGACAGGTAGTCAGTGCTTCCTGGGGGTCATTAGAGGAGGTCACTGGGAGAATAGTGTATATAGTCTGGATTACTGTTATCTGCGAGGGATCACTAATGTGGGAACGTTAGAGATACAGTTAGTTATAAAAAGACGTCAGTGCAGTATTCGGGTATGGCCACTAGATGGGGGCATTCAGCACATCCATTCGGTTAGGGACAATAGTTAGGGACTTGTTGCTAGGGAAGGATTGCCTCCAAGCGGGAATCTGTCGGGAAGTTCTCCTCGTAGCGGAGGGCAGTCGGGGGTGGACCTTGCTCTCGTGAGGACGTCCACGTTCCTGGGCCCTGATCATAGGGTAGGAAGATGGGACCCCTGAAGAAGCCAGTGAAGGATTCACAATGGTAGTGTGAGCGCAAAGAGAGTGGGTTTACACAGTAGTAGTCCAGTGGAAGAACCACTGTGGAACGCTCAGCAGAAGAGGTCGTGCTGAAGCGTAGAAGCGAGTTGGCTACCAGAAGTATCCGGGCAGGATAACCAGAGAGGGGTGGACGACCTAGTAAATGTGTCTTTCTTATGCTGGATTGAAGTGTCTCCAGGAGAAGCAATTGAATTGCCGTTTTCACCGGGCTCCTCGTCAATACTTATTGGTCCACTCTGGTGTGGCAGCGGAGAAGAAGCAGCCTTGTGAAGAATGTACTGCTGGTATCGTGTAAGAGATGCTTATGGTGTCTTGGATGTGCTGTGCCCAGAGGAAAATAAAGCAGAACTGTTTGACGTGATTTTGAACTCTGTCTCTAATTGCTCTGTACGCTCCCTCACAGGCGGAGAACATCCCTGCGCAATAGACACTACAAAGGTAACACAGCACACAGCTTCCAGTGCATCGGCGCCGCGGACGTCCCTTTACATATACTGGAGGCATCTGTCACAGGTACAGTGCTGGCACCTAGCGTCCCGGGGGGCATATGCTCCTCGGCCTCTCCCTGGCCACTGCCCGCGGTAGTGCAGGGAGATCGTGTCTCCCTGCTCTACCATGGAGCTTAACTATATCGGCGGGCTGTGCACATTGATATAATTAAGGGGTAGCGTAGCTCCGGGTGGGCCCCTGTGAGCGGTGGGCCCAGGGCAACCAAACCCTCAGCCCCCGTGGTAGCTACGCTACTGGTGCCTATTAATCCATACTTGGTGACCTAGTAATTTAAACAGAGAGTAAAGTGGTCTACCATTAATAAAAAAAGTATGTATCTCTTTAAGAAAACAAACATTAACGGTAACCTGTCAGCAGGATTGTGCACAGTAAGTACAGACAGTGTCAGATTGGCGCCGTTATACTGATTACACTGATACCTGGGGATGAAATCTGTCTTGTGGTTGTTCTGGAATCTTTATTTTCAGTCTTGAGTTAATGATATGCTTGTGCTCCGCGGCGGCCTGGGGGAGCGTTCCTCTGGAGCAGCGGTCCAGGGTGCGCATCTGAGCAGGGGCGACCTGTGTTGTATGTCCCTCGTTTGTGTGGGTTTTCTCTCACAATGCAAAAACATACTTAGAATTTAGAGGACTAATGGGGACCAGGATCTCGGCACAAAGCTGTGAAACGTGCTGCAACTTACTGTATCCAAAAACAACAAATCTGGGACTGCAATCAAAAGCCTGGGGAGTTTCCAGGCCATGGACCCAAAATCTCTATGTTTTGTTCCCTGAGCCATTTAGTTATCAACTTTGCTTTACGGCAAGGTGCTCCATCTTGCTGGAAAAGGCATTGTTGATCGCCAAACTGCTCTTGGAGGGTTGGGAGAAGTTGCTCTTGGAGGACATTCTGGTACCATTCTTTATTCATGGCTGTGTTTTTTAGGCAAGACTGTGAGAGAGCCGATTCCCTTGGCTGAGAAGCAACCCCACACATGAATGGTTTCAGGATGCTTAACAGTTGGCATGAGACAAGACTGGTGGTAGCGCTCACCTTGTCTTCTCCGAATGAGGCGTTTTCCTGATGTCCCAAACAATCGAAAAGGGGAATCATCAGAGAAAATAACTTTACCCCAGTCCTCAGCAGTCCACTGCCTGTACCTTTTGCAGAATATCAGTCTGTCCATGATGTTTTTTCTGGAGAGAAGTGGCTTCTTTGCTGCCCTCCTTGAGACCAGGCCTTGCTCCAAGGTTCTCCGCCTCACAGTGCGTGCAGATGCACTCACACCTGCCTGCTGCCATTCCTGAGCAAGCTCTGCCCTGCTGGTAGCCCGATCCCGCAGCTGAAACACTTTTAAGAGATGGTCCTGGCGCTTGCTGGTCTTTCTTGGGCACCCTGAAGCCTTTTTGGCAACAATGGAACCTCTCTCCTTGAAGTTCTTGATGATGCGATAGATTGTTGACTGAGGTGCAATCTTTCTAGCTGCGATACTCTTCCCTGTTAGGCCATTTTTGTGCATTGCAATGATGACTGCACGTGTTTCTTTAGAGATAACCATGGTTAACAGAAGAGAAACAATGATGCCAAGCACCAGCCTCCTTTTAAAGTGTCCAGTGGTGTCATTCTTACTTAATCATGACAGACTGATCTCCAGCCATGTCCTCATCAACACCCACACCTGTGTTAATGGAGCAATCACTGAAAAGAGGTTAGCTGGTCCTTTTAAGGCAGGGCTGCAATGATGTTGAAATGTGTTTTGGGGGATAAAGTTCATTTTCTAGCCAATATTGACTTTGCAAGTAATTGCTGTTAAGCTGATCACTCTTTATAACATTCTGGAGTATATGCAAATTGCCATTAGAAAAAGTGAAGCAGTAGACTTTGTAAAAATTAATATTTGTGTCATTCTCAAAACTTTTGGTCATGACTGTACAGTGCCTTCCATTTCTGGAATTCCATCCTTGAGACAACTCCTTGTTTCCCTCTTTTCTATCAATAGGAAAATTTAGATGTTTCTAGGATAATGTCACCATAATTTGCACGCGAGCTTACGCAGCCCTGTAGTTGTAGTTTTACTTTGCTGTTTCCAAAAAAAAGTTCATATTTTGTTCGGTCACATTAGGACTTTGCCCAATCAGGACCCCATCTGACCATAAACCTGTATCCCCACACACAGTGGCCATGACACAGATGTCGAGAAACCACAACTTTGCTTTTCCATAGATGTAAAGAAGTTGTTAAATGGTCCAGACACAATCTGAGGCCATGGTGATAACCCTCACGCATATTCCTCCAATGATAATAGAATTGAGACCACCACATAATAAATTTGTAGTTTCACTCTCAGTTCTGCCTCTATAGTTACAGAAAAAAGACCCAAGTCTGTCAAGTCCAACCTTACTACACTTTGTTCCAAATTATTATGCAAATTGGTTTTAAGTGTCATAGCGTTTTGTTTTTTTTTTGTAAATGAAACCCATTGATGGTATTGTGTCTCAGGGTTCTTTGGATCACTGAAATCAATCTCAGATACCTGTGATAATTAGTTTGCCATGTGAGCCCAATAAAAGTAAAACTGGATGTTCCACACTATTAAGCAGGCCAGAGTTTTCAAGTAACATGGGAAAGAAAAGGCATCTCTCTGCTGCTGAATAGCATCAAATAGTGCAATGCCTTGGTCAAGGGATGAAAACATTAGATATTTCCCGAAAACTTAAGCGTGATCATCGTACTGTTAAGAGATTTGTGGCTGATTCTGAGCACAATCATGTTCGTGCTGATAAAGGCAGAATGAGGAAGGTTTCTGCCAGGCAAGTTCATCGGATTAAGAGAGCAGCTGCTAAAAAGCCATTACAAACCAGCATACAGATATTTGAAGCTGCTGGTTCATCTGGAGTCACTCGAACCTCAAGGTGTAGGATTCTTCAAAGGCTTGCTGTGGTGCATAAACCTACCATTCGGCCACCCCTAAACAGTGCTCACTAGCAGAAATGGTTGCAGTGGGCCCAGACATACATGAAGACTAATTTTCAGTCTTGTTTACTGATGAGTGTCGAGCAACCCTGGATGGTCCAGATGGATGGAGTAGTGGATGGTTGGTGGATGGCATCAAGGCTGCGACATCAGCAAAGAGGGGGAGGAGTCATGCTTTGGGCCGGAATCATGGGAAACAGATGGTAGGGCCCTTTAAGGTTCCTGAAGGTGTGAAAATGACCTCTGGAAAGTTTATAGAGTTTCTGACTGACAACTTTCTTCCATGGTATAAAAAGCAGAAACATGCCTTCAGGAGCAAAATCATCTTCATGCATGACAATGCACCATCTCATGCTCCAAAGAATAACTCTGAGTCATTGGCTGCTATGGGCATAAATAGAGATAAACTCACTGTGTGGACACCATCTTCCCCTGACCTCAACCCTATAGAGAACGTTTGGAGTATCATCAAGCAAAAGATCTATGAGGGTGCGAGGCAGTTCACATCAAAACAGCAGCTCTGTGAGGCTATTCTGACTTCATGTAAAGGAATACAAGCAGAAACTCTCCAAAAACTCACAAGTTCAATGGATGCAAGAATTGTGCAGGTGATATCAAAGAAGGGTTCCTATGTTAACATGTAACTTGGCCTGTTAGGGTGTTTTGGAGTTAAATAGCTTTTTTGTTCAGTGAATGTGACCTCCTAATGCTGCAAATTCCACAAATGAGCATTTTCAGTTCTTTAAAACATATCAAATGTTTAGAAATTCTACTGTGCCTAATAATTTGGAACAGTGCATTTTGAGTTTTTATTCATTTTGGAGATTATACTGTTATCATTAGGATGTTTCTTCAATACAATTCGATGTATATTCTAACGGGTGATTACTTTTATTAGACTGACTGTCATTTGCACCGACCACTTAGGAAAATCAGAGAAAAATATAATTTGCATAATAATTTGGAACATGGTATAGATCAATGATACAAAATTACTAGATAACCTTTACTACCATTTGTAGTGAGAAAAGCCTCAGGCCCTCCTATATATGCTCATATAGTATCGGCCATTTCTACCTCTGTAGTCAGCATTCAACAGTCTGACTGTTCTGACGGTAAAGAACCCTTTCCTATATCACTGCACTACTCACTTTTCCTCCACCTGTAATGAGTGTCCCCTGGTCCTTTGTAAGGTCTTTGGAAGGGGCTTCTTTTTTACCGTTCTTAAATATCAGTTGTTCCTCAGCAATTTTCCAATTTTGTGGCACCGACTGTTTTACAAGAGTCAAAGAAGATGAGATACTGCAGTCTGTCAATTACTGAACTTAACTCCCTGAATATCCGTGGATGATTACATTTAGGCCCAGGGGTTTTCAAGGTATTTAACTAGCTCATTCATAGCCATACTTCTTCATGTGTTAAAAGTTGTCAGGTGAACACAAGGTATCACTCAGCAGAATAGGCTGAACACAGGACACGAATGTGTGCAAGCGCCACCAGCGGTATTGTTGGCGCTAACGCAAAATTTTTTAAAAAAGGAGGCGCACACAAATGTGGAGGAGCCACGGCAGAGCTGAAGACCCTGCCCACAGTCCCACCCCAATGCATGAAGAGGCTATTGCACCAAAACTTCTAAGGTGAATTAAACAAGAACCAGGTTATGGATCTTTTCAGTACAGGTATCCATTAAAGCAGCATAACAAGGCCACTATGGCCATTACTTTAACAGGTTAAATCGTAACAACAGGTTCTTAAAACCTTGGCCGCCTCCCCCCATCCTCTATTCTTAGAGTAATAATAATAATCTTTGTTTATATAGCGCCAACATATTCCGCAACGCTTTACAATTCAACAGTCCATAAACACAAGTTATAAGTAACGTTAAAAATAATAGGTATTAGACCTACCGGTAATTATGTTTCCAGGAGTCCATCCTGACAGCACCAGGGAGGACGTCCTTCATCTCCTTGCAGGGACAGGAAGAACACACAAGAGGTTAAAAGGCCCTCCCTGCCCACCATTCCTCAGTGTTTTAGCAAGTACCACACCATGGCTGATGCAACTTAACACTTTATTTTACATTATCATATTACAGCATATGACATATTATTTCATCAGGGAGGGAACTATCCGTGCTTTCAGGATGGACTCCTGAAAACATAATTACCGGTAGGTCTAATACCTATTTTCCAGGACGTCCCTCCTGACAGCACCAGGGAGAATACCAAAGTACCTTCTTAGGGTGGGATGACCAAAGGCAGTCTGTTGATTAGACAAACCATCTAGTTTGATACAAAATGTGTCTAGTTTGGACCATGTTGCAGCCCTATAAATCTGGTTGATAATGCATGTGTTGAGTGGGCTTTTAAACCTTCTGTGGGGCTGACGCCCTGAGCAAGATAGGCCCGAGTAATTAAAGATGTTATCCATCTTGCGATAGAGGATTTTGAGGCCTTTTTCCCCCAAACAAGACAAATAAGTTGTGATATTGCCTCCAACTGTGTGTGGCCTGGATATAATCTATGACTGCCTGCCGCATGTCCAACTCGTGTAGTGCTCGCTCTTTCTCATTTGTGGGGTTTTCGCAAAACGAGGGCAGGATGATTTCCTGGTTTAGGTTGCTTGTAGACACAACTTTGGGTAGGAAGGTAGAGTCTAGTTTCAAGACTATCTGGTCCTCTAAAATTCTAAGATATGGCTCTCGGATAGACAAGGCCTGTATTTCACCTATACTTTGGCCGTGGTTAAGGCTACTAGAAATACTACCTTCATTGTTTGATGAGAAATGGACATTTGCGGCCCTTGAGTGAACGGGTCTGAACACAGGGACCGGAGAACAAGACTAAGATTCCACGGGGCACTAATTTCCTCACTGTGGGACGTAGTCGCTGAGTTGCCCTAACAAATCTTATTACCCATGGATGGGATGCCAGGGGGTAGTCAAGAAAAGAGCTTAAGGCCGAAATCTGGACCTTTAGTGTACTGGGCCTGAGTCCCTTATTGAAACCTGACTGAAGAAAGTCTAAGATTTTTGGGATATCGGGTTTCCCTTCTAGTGGATCGGACCTGCCACCCTCTAAACAGAAACGCTTCCGGATTTTCTGATAGATTGCCGACGTGACCGGCTTTCTACTGGCTTGCATTGTTGAAATGACCTGGTCCGACAGCCCTCTAGCCTTTAAGATGTCCCGCTCAGGATCCAAGCTGACAACTGGAGTCTCTTCGGGTCCTGATGGTAGACAGGCCCCTGGTGAATGATGTCTTCTCTTTGTGCTCTTCCACCATGATTCCCAGTAGCGGAAACCAACTTCTTTTTGGCCAGTATGGTACAATCAGTAGTAATCTTGCCTGATCTTCCTGTATCTTCCTGAGGATGGCTGGAATGAGAGCTATCGGGGGAAACGCGTAGGCGAGGGATCGATCCCACTTCTGACTTAGGGCGTCCACCCCCTCTGGGTTGTCCAGTGGGTTCAGCGAATAGAATTTGTCCGTCTTGGCATTCTTCCTGGTTGCGAAGAGGTCTTTGTGGGGCTTTCCCCAACGAAGACATAGGTCTTGAAATATCTCTGAGTTCAGCTCCCAATCCATCTGACAAATCATCCGTCTGCTCAGATAGTCTGCCATCGTGTTCTGGGACCCTTCGAGATAAACAGCCGTTATGGACAAGACTGTTTTCTCCGCCTAAGAAAATATTTTTCTTGAGAGTTCCTGGAGCCTCTGATGACTGGTTCCTCCTTGATGGCGAAGAAAAGAAACCGCTGTCACGTTGTCCGACAGGATATTTACATGTTGGTCTTTCAGTCGTGCCTGATTCTGCCTTAAGGCTTCCCATATGGCATACAGCTCTTTGTAATTGGATGAGCTGGCCTGCAGGTGTACACTCTCCCTGAAGGAATTTTCCTCCTAGGTGCGCCCCCCAACCCCACTTGCTGGCGTCCATGGTGATCACTACGCCTGGGATGTAATCCAGGGGACACCCTTCTTTAAATTCTCCGGCTGCATCCACCATCCCAGGGATCTTCTGGTGACCCCAGACAAGGATATTTTCCTGTCGAGGGAACTCTGACGACAGTCCCAGACGGCCAAGACCTCCTCCTGTAAGGTCCTTGAGTGGAAGTGAGCCCAGCGCACACAAGGGATGCATGATGTCATGAGCCCCAGCACTCGCATTGCCGCTCTGATGGAAACCTGGGTCTTCTGGAGTTCTACCATGCTGTTTCTTATCAGTGACTGCTTCTCTGGTGGTAAAAAGGAAGTTCTGGTGCTGGAATCCAGAAGTACTCCTAAGAAGGTTTTCCTTTTTCCCGGCACTAAATCTGATTTTCCTCTGTTTATTATCCACCCTAGGGTTTTTAACACTGTCATCGTCTTCCGTCTGTGCCGCTGTAGCTCTTCTTTTGACTTTCCTACTAAAAGAAAGTCGTCCAGGTATGGGATGATTATTATTCCTTGATTTCTCAGGAAGGCTACCACTTCTGAGATTAGCTTGGTAAAAACCCGAGGGGCCGAGGCCAGGCCACAGGGAAGACACTGAAATTGAAAATGGCAGGTCCGATCGGGCAGTTCCACTGCAAATCTTAAATATCTCTGCGATGTTGAATGGACTGGCACCTGATAGTAGGCGCTCTTTAGATCCAGCGTGCACATCAGGGCATTTTTGTCTATCAGGGGGATCTTTGATCTGATTGACTCCATCTGGAATCTTTTGTACGTGACCCATGTATTTAATGGTTTCAGATTTATAATTGTGCGGGATTCTCCGGATGGTTTTATTATGGAGAATAGGGACGAATAGTGGCCTGCTCCTACTTCTGATCGGGGTACTGGGATAATGACAGCTGTTTTTGCTAAGTCTCGTATGTCTTTCCACATTTAAGACTGCGTTTTTATAGGCAGGGGAGAAGTGGATCTCTCAGTTGGAGGGGAGGAGAATTCTATTTGGTAACCTTCTGATATGGTCCTTAGCACCCACTGATTCTGAGTGATTTTGGACCATTGGGCCCTGAACTCTCTGAGCCGACCCCCTATATAAGGATAGTCATGGTCTTCTGGGTCTTGTACATGATCCAAACAAGGATCCTCTATTTTTTTCCCCCTGTAGGTTGGGTGCCTCCAAAGGGTCCCCTCTGAGGCCTCTCTCCTGTACTCTGTAGTCCTGTTGTCTCCTGGGACTCCCGGGTCTATGAAAGGACTGATCCCTTGAACTTTTTTTCCTCTGGGAAACCTCCCTTTTTATCTGACACCTTCTCTAATATTTTATCTAGGGCCGGACCAAAGACTTTTAACCCGGAGAAGGGGAGAGAACAGAGCTTGTTCTTTGAAGCTCCATCTCCTGACCATGTCTTTAACCAAATAGCTCTGCGAACCGAATTGGTCAGCGAGCTATTTCGAGCCGAGAATCTTATAGATTCCGCTGATGCGTCCGCTAGAAAAGCCATAGCGGACTTCATAAGTGGAAGGGAGGCTAAAGGTACTGTCACACTAAACGAGATCGATTTTATGACGCAGTAGCGATCTCGTTAGCGACGCAGCTGTGTGTGACATGTAGCAGCGATGTGGCTCCTGCTGCGATGTTGCTGATCGTTCATGAACGTTCTGAGCCGTTTTTTGGTCGTTGGTGTCCCGCTGGTGAGCCTGAATCGCTGAGTGTGACACCCTTTATGAACGACTTCACCAGCGTCGCAGGTGGGACTATGTTTTCCCAATGACCGCAGAGGTCGTTATACAGATCGCTGATGAGTTGTGTTTGGAATCTAACTAGCGATCACATAGAGATCGCACCAGCGATCTCGCCTGGTCGTGTCGTTGTCGTGATCGCTGGTGCGATCGCTAAGTGTGACAGTGCCTTAATATTTCTTCTCTGGGGGTCTTGTTAGTAAGATGTTCCTCTAACTGCCCCACCCGTAAAAACATAGATCTTGCCATCGAAGTGGCTGCTACGTTTGTTTTAATTATGGCTTTAGACGTCTCCCAAGCTCGTCTTAACAGATTGTCCGCTTTCCTGTCCATCGGATCCTTGAGGCTGGATGAATCCTCAAAGGGGATGGACGTTTTAATGGCAACCTTAGCTGCTGGTACATCAATTTTAGGGACTTCTTCCCAGATCTTTACATCATCTAGGTCAAAGAGAAGACGTCTCTTAAAGTCTCGGGGTATCACGAGGCGTTTTTCCGCCTCCTCCCATTCTTCCAGGACCATAGCTCGTACATGGTCATTCACCGGGAATACGCGTTGTTTCTGTGCCCTGAGACCATCAAACAACATGTCCTGTCTGGACTGTGGCTTCTGGACCTCCTCTATTTGCATCGTGTCCCAGACCGCCTGCACCAGCTCATCTGTATCGTCAGCCGAGAAGACATATCTCTTGCTTCGTTCTGGCTCGTCTGCGTGCAGCTCGCCCTCCTCCTGGTCAGACTCTCGGGAATATGTCTCCTCCTCTGAGGTGAGCTCCATCTCCCACCTGGCCCGTTTTGCTATGGGACCTGGACTGGGTGGTTGCGGATGGGAAAATGTGACCATGGAAGCCTGGACCTCGTCACGTATCATGGACCTCATTTCAGACAGCAGGGACGGCTGCTCCTGTTTTATGACTTTAGCCATACAGGTGTCACAGAGAAATTTTTATATTTGTTGGGGAGCTTCGTTGCGCATATGGGGCACCTATTTGATTTCCCCGCGGCCTTCCCCGTCTGTTTAGTTGTAGGTAGGGGTGTTGCTTGCAGTCCATTTTTCTGCATAATGCAAGAAAGGGATAGTCAGGGCTCAGGTCTGTCATCGTTAGGCTTCCAGAGGTCTTTTTTGCGCACAGCGCACTTACCCCCTCCGGCTCGACTTTACCCTGGTCCTCCATGGTGTATACGCTGCCTTGAGCCCATTGTGAGATCAGGGAGGTGAATACTGCCTCACTCGCTGTATTGCGCTCATTTCTGTTCCTGGAGCGCACGACGGCCCTTTCACTTCCGGGTTGTGACATCACTGGAAGTGCGTCGCGCGTCCTCTGTACCCGGCTTCCGGTCCTCGCCTCCCCGTGGGAGGAAGCGGCTCTACCCAGGGGCCTTGTCCCACCCCTGGTCTTTAGGGCTGAGGGACCCCCACCCAGGAGGGTTTCAGCGCCGGGGCCGCTTCACAGGAGGGAGGGTTTGGACTCGCCGCACCGATCCTCCTAGACCCCTCCGGTAAGCTGGATCCTCTCTCTCTTGCGTGTCCCTCCGTGCAGGGACAGGAAAAACACTGAGGAATGGTGGGTGGGGAGGGCCTTTTAACCTCTTGTGTTCTTCCTGTCCCTGCAATGAGATGAAAGACGTCCTCCCTGGTGCTGTCAGGAGGGACGTCCTGGAAAATACACTAATTAAAGCAAAGATAATGAAGCCCCTGCCCTTAAGAGCTTACACTCTACAATGAGGTGGGGGAGACACAAAGTACAGGGGCTTATTTACAATGATGGTCCATTCATCTTGATATATATATATATATTGTGGTATGGCGACTGCCCATGTAGTTAATGAAAGGTATGTATCACAGAGGTGCGTGGCCCTGTGATGGAAGCTTGGGCTTGTTTTGGCTCAGCAGAAGTGACTTGGAGAGATGGGTGGGTCTAGTCACCTACATACCCCACCCCAGGGGTTGTGTCTGAACACCCAAGATGGAGCCTGTGTGTGTGCACGGGCGGCAGTGCTGGCTAGAGTGAGCCAGGGTGAGGAGGCCTTTGAGCTACCTCCAGAGAGGACGCCTCTGAGGATAAGAGGTATCCGGGAACTGGTGCGGTGATCACGGACAGTTAACGGACACTCACCTGTATTAGACACATCAGGGCTCAGGGAGGACCGTGGGTACTGTAGAGCCGAACGGTTGCCAGACGGTGCACGGGATGCTGCATGTTACCAAATACCTGAGAGTTGGTTTATGCTGTGTCTGAATAAACTGAATGGACTTTCTTTAACCCTGAGTGTCCCAGCGTATTCCTCAATGACCAGCCAAGTGGGTACTCTCTGTCCACAGATAGTGGAGACACGTCACAGTTGGTGCTAGACTGCGGGCATCGGTCCGGGAGGTACCAGGGAGGACTACATCAGTTGTTCGCTGTGGATCGGGGGGTCCAAGAACTCCGGGCAGCTTGCTGTGGATCAGCAGGTCCACGAACTCCGGGCGTCTTGCTGTGGATCGGCGGGTCCACGAACTCCAGGCGGCTTACTGTGGATCGGCAGGTCCAAGAAATCGGCAGAGCAGAGCCTGGCAGAGCCATGCAGAGTGGTGCAGAGTCTTGTGGAGCCGTGCCGAGAGGGGCAGAGCAGAGCCAGGCAGAGCGTTGCGGAGCCTTGCTGTGTGGAACTGTTGGGGCAGATAGTCTGCTGGGCACAGGCGGTGAGAGGGCCATGGAGAGTCCATGGCGTACAACCCAAACAGGGATGGTTGCCCACAAAGGGGTGGAGTCCCAAAAGGGGGCAGTGACCCAAACAGGGATGGTGGCCTAAAAAAGGGTGGAGTCCCAAAAAGGGACAGCGACCTAAACAGGGATCATTGTCAAAAAAGGGGTAAAGTCACAAAAGGGGGCGGTGACCCAAAAAGGGGCTGCGGATGCACTGAAGGACTGTTGCTGGGAACAACGTTCGAACAGCGCATGTCCGGGATTATGTACTGTCTACCCATCTGACAAGATGTCACAGAGGTGTACTGTGGAGGTCAATGGAGAGAATGTGAGTGGACTTCTAGACTCAGGGAGACCGGTGACTCTGGTGAGCGCCACACTCCGTCTGATTCCCGGAAGGAAGATGGAAGTCCACTGCATCCATGCGGTCCATAGGGATTATCCGATGTCCAGGGTAATCGTTGAGACGCCCACGATTATTACCAGCCATGATGTCCCTGTAGTCCTGGACTTGCGGGAGGAAAATGGAGTGTCTGATTGCTCAGAGGGGAGCCGGAATGACTCTAAGGCAGCTCCACCGCAGCAGGCGGCTGTAGGGGTTCCAGATGGTATGATACATAAAAAGGAGGAGGTAGCACCCCCTAAGGTCGATAGTCTGGAGTTATGGGTGATCGGAAGGAAGTATTTGTCTGACCAACTCTGTGACTTAGCAAAGGTGACCAACAGGGTGACCATTGAAAATGGGGTAGCTCCAGAAAAGGGGTCCGACACTTGTTTAAGTGGGGACTTGCTGTTCCAGGATGACAGGGTGAGTGGTGGTGACTCCAATTCAGACTGTGACTCTAACACAAGGGAAAGAGAGTGCAGTAAGGAGGACCCGAGTAAAAATGGCAAGTGTTCCTCTCGTTGCCGGGGATATGGCGGCCGCAGAAAGGCAGGACAGGCTACACTCTCTGAGAAGAGATAAAGAAGAGACAGGGTCAAGTGCTAACCAGGTTAATGTCCTTGATAACGAGGTCACTTTGCCACTGACAAACCCCAGCACAGAGGTAGTTGATGACGTGCTGAAAATAAAACTGACACATTGTGACGGTGGAGAAATCCCAGAGAGCGCAGGTGCAGTAAAACCCCACAAAGGTCATGGTGAGCAGACTGGTGGTTCATTTACCTCTGAGGTGGCGGCAAATGACAACTGAGCCAAAACTCTGGAAGGAAACTGTACTGAGGCGTGTGACAACAGGACCGTAGGTGGTGAGAACTCCAAAGAACCCGAGGCTGGGGAGAACATTGCTCTCAGAGAGCCCAGCAGAGACCCTAGAGGCAGTCGAAGGTAATGAAGGGAAGACCCAAGAGAAAGCTGAACCTGCCGATGAAGGAACAGGTAGAACTCTGAAGAGGCAGAGAGTGAGTGAGCAAGCTGCCCTATCTGAAAATATAATTAAAGAATTTATGGTGCTAGCCAAAAGGGAAAAGAATCACGAAGTGGAGATGCTTAAAGAGACAGTAAGAGATCATGTCGAGCGAGAAAAGGTCCTGAGACAAGCGGCTGAGCACAGAGTGAATGAGCTGGAGAAGGAAGTCTCTGAGCTCAAAGATCACCTGTCAACGTGTCAAACCGTGAACAAGACCATATTGGAAGATATGGAGGTGCTCAGAGGACTTCTTCAGGAGATGGTGGTCGCAGACTTACAGCGGCAGTGCCAGAGTGGTAAGGAGGCGGAGCTGCAAATGCCCATCTTGGCGAGGAGTCTTGAAGTGTGTGAAGCTCAGGAAGAATTTGCGCTAAGAGCTGAACAAGACAATCACCCGATTGTGGCAGAGGACTTGATGAAAATGTTCAAGACAAAGCAGGAGCCGTCTGTCCATGAAGAGGATGAGACTTCACTCTTCAAGTGCATGGTAGAGGTACCTGAGGACTTGTCAGAAACTTGCGCCAGTGAGACTGTGCATTAGGAATTTAGGAAGGCGGTGAAATCGTGTAGTGTGAACTGGGCGCCAGAGACTAAACAGTTGGTTATACTGTCAACTAGGGAAGTCACAGTGAAGCGGGTGGCTATTCTGAGTGACATGCACCTACACTGTCTTTGCACGAAACAGATGGTCCTGTTGAGGAATGAGGAAGCCGCTCGACGTCTGGAGCGTGCAAAAAAAGCTCAAAGTCGGTTGGAATTGGTGGAGGACATCGCTCAAGTGCCCAGAAAACTGGTGGGAAAAGTTATTGGGAAATTTGGAAGAGTAATGCAGGAAATCATAGGTAAGTCCGGTGTGGGGAGAGTGAGGATTCCGGCTGATGACGAAGCCCAGGTAGCTGGTGAAGATGGGTTGGTTCCCTTCTTCGTTGTCGGATCAATGGAGAGCCTTAAGAATATCTGAATTCTCCTGGAATATTGCATCATATACTTAAGAGAGACAGAGCAGCTAAGACTTGACAGACTGCAAATTAATAAACAGCTGCAGGAAACGCGAAGAAGATGGCGGCCACTTTCAACCCGAGGTATGGAGAGACAAAGGGGTTCTTTAAAGGGTGGAAGTACCCAACTTGAAGATAAATGGAATGACTGCTCTCTGGGTAATAAAGACAATAGGAGAAATTGCCAACAGAGAGACAACCGAAGGTGGCCTGATGGAACAATTAGAAGTAGTGACTCCTCTGTTAGCTCAGTGCTAAGTGGGCGAAGCGGGAGACCCTGTAGCGGGTGTGGTGACAAAGAGTCAGACCAGACAGACGGTATGGGAGTCAGGAAATCGCAACACCATACTGACCGCCGGGAATGGGGGTGGTCCGACAAAGGGGCAACTCTATCAGACGAGGTGACGGAGTCAAATGACGGATGGTTCCAAAAGGGCTCAGTGACAGGACCTGACTTTGACAGATGCTTTGACTGTCAGAGACGACCAAGAAGGGTGTAAGGTTCTTTGTACATGTTTCTTGAAACTCAGTTTTTCCGTCGGCCATTTTGCTTTCTGTCTTGCTGCAGCTATCTTGCCCTCAGTTAATATGGAGTTTCCAGCTTTCATGTTCCCGCCCTGATTCTCTCCCTCTTGCTTCTTAAGCAGCCTCAGCTGAGCAATCAGTGCTTCAGAATCAAGCCTGCAGTGAGCCTGTGACCTGACTCCTGGAAACCTTGAACTTTGTACTCCTGCTATTTCCTACTGAGGAACTTTGGAACACTTGTGGACTCTGGAAACCTGCTATTTGATAAATCCACGTTTGCATGGAATTACGGTAACAGAGAAGAGATCCTGAACCTGTTGTGGAGAGTTATTGCTGAGCTTAAGTTACTCTGGCCTGCTGTGTCTCTTGCTTCTGTACCTGCAAACTGTGTGACCCTTTTGCCACTTGTATGAAGTAATACAAGTCCTTCTATAACAAACCTGTGTCTCATGTGTTTTCCTCGCACCCAAGCACAAGACGCTATATGAACTGTACACCATACATCACAAGATTCTGAAGCCAAACGTTAGTGTCTGCTGGGTCTGGGAAGGCTGTGTCTGCTGTGACTGTGGATATCAGATGTCCGGTTATACTTTCTGTGATGACAGTGGTTGTGACTTCTCACAACCATTCCAGGTGAGCACATTCCCTTAATTTTACTCTGCAGTGTTACCACAGGTAAACACTATTGTTTTTTTTTTTTTCTTCTCCTTCCAGTACTCCTGTCTTAAAAGATCTGGAAGATGGAGGCTCGCATAAAGGAGCTTTGCGGAGTGACTGATACAATCCTTGCAGATATACAGACTATAAAGACCCGTTTTGCAAACCTACAGGACCTCACTAATCACAATTTGCAAGTGTGTGGACAAACTACCCAGGATTTACGAGCCAGGATTGAGGTTCTGGAGGAACGAGTCCAGGCTCCTGCCATAACCCCGAGTTCTGGGATTCCCAAGTTACCCCCTTTTCATTTTGGCAGTGAACGTGAGAAATTCAGGGGATTTATTAACCAATGCAATCTTTTTTTTTCTGCACATGCTTCACAATTTCCCACTGAATGATCTAAGGTGCTTACTATAATCATGTTGCTTACCAACAAGGCTTTGATGTGGGCAAACCCTCTGATTGAGACTGAGGATGAATGTTTGGATCATCTTGATGCTTTCATTTCAGCCATGGGGCAGGTGTTTGATGACCCCAATCGAGGTGCAACAGCTGAAGCAGCCATGTTAACTTTGCGCCAAGGTAAGTGCTCAGTAGCCGAATATGCCTTGGATTTCAGGAGATGGGCCCTCGATACCACTTGGGACAGTTCCGCCAAAAAATCTATTTTTCGAAAAGGGTTGTCTTCACTGATTAAGGATGAACTTGCTCGTGCCGACCCTGCCTCTGCGTTAGGTGACTTTATTAACTACTGCATCCGTATTGATGCTCGTCTAACTGAACGCAGGCAAGAGAGATGGTTCGAAAGTAATCGCACTAACCTTTTCCTACCTTCCTCCCCAGCTAAGGAACCTTTGAGTAGGATCACACGGGAACCTGAACCCATGCAGGTGGACTCTTTACAAAGACGGGTTAGTGATGCACGCAAAGAACATCGTTTAAAGGAAAATCTATGTTTCTACTGTGGTAAGTCAGGGCACTTCATTATAAACTGCCCCAGCCGTTCTCGTAAGACTACTGCAGCAGTCATTCACTGTGAGTGTTGCGAGAGGAGATCTGTCAGGTCCGAGCCTCAGGCTCCAGAGAGATCTGCAGCAACAGATATTGATTTCTCGGACTTAAACTCTGTCACTTCTGAGGACGATGACTGTGTAAACGCTGCAATTTTTCAAGTTTCCTCAGCGGTGTCCCAGCTGAGTTGTAAGAAAAACAATTCTCATTGCTTCCTTTCCATCAAACTCTGGGTTGACTCAGTCTGGGTGTCTAGCTCTGCTATGATCGACTCAGGGGCAAGTGGAAATTTTATGGATATCTCCTTTGCTCTGAAACGGGGATACGTTCAGTGAGGAAGGCTGCTCCAGTACAGATGGAGACTGTGGATGGCTCCCTGCTGACCTCTGGACCAGTGGATCAGGAAACGGAGCCTTTGAGGGTCCTTATGGGTAAAGATCATCAAGAGAAACTGTCCTTTATGCTTATCTCTTCTCCCCACTTTCCCATTATTCTAGGGCTACCATGGCTGCAGGCTCAGAACCCTACCATTAACTGGGAGACCAAGGAATTACACTTTCCAGAGAAACAGATGAGTCCAGAAGTTTCAGCTTGCTCTGTTCCTAAAGGAACCATGTCAGTCCCTGAACTACCAGCTGTATACCAGGACTATGTGGATTTATGTGACAAGAAGAACGCTGACCAGCTTCCCCCTCACCGTCCATATGATTGTCCAATTGAATTATTGCCTGGAGCAGAGATACCTTTTGGTAAGATCTACCCCCTGGCGGGGCCCGAGCTAAAGGCTTTAAAGGATTACATAGACGAAAATCTAGCCAAGGGCTTCATACGCCCCTCTTCATCTCCTGCAGGTGCACCCATCTTCTTTGTGAAGAAGAAAGATGGATCTCTGAGACCCTGCGTAGACTATAGGGAACTCAATAAGGTTACTATTAGAAACCGTTATCCATTGCCTTTAATCCCTGAGTTATTGGAGAGAGTGCGGCATGCCAAAATTTTCTCTAAACTGGATCTCCGTGGGGCCTATAACTTGGTCCGTATTAGACCTGGGGATGAATGGAAGACTGCATTCAGGTCACGCTATGGACACTTTGAATATCTAGTTATGCCTTTTGGTCTGAGTACCGCCCCAGCCACTTTCCAACACTTGGTGAATGACATCTTCAGGATCTCCTAGATACATTCGTGGTGATTTATCTGGATGATATTCTAATTTTTTCTAACTCCACAGAGGAACATCATGGACATGTGAGAATGGTCTTAGAACGTCTAAGACAAAACCATCTTTACATCAAACTTGAAAAGTGTGAATTCCATAGGACCGAAATTCAATTTCTGGGGTATGTACTGTCTACACAAGGAATTAGTATGGATGGAAGCAAGACCCAAGCCATCAAGGATTGGCCAATTCCTAGAAATGTGAAGGAGGTGCAGCGCTTCATCGGGTTTGCCAACTTCTATAGACGTTTTATTAGGAATTTCTCTGAGGTAGTGTCACCTATCACCCAACTTACCAGGAAAGAGTCTAGGTTCTCCTGGACCCCCCAAGCCCAGGAAGCATTTTCCCGTCTAAAGGATAAATTTACCACCGCGCCTATCTTAGTACATCCCAACCCCGAACTTGCCTTCATAATAGAGGTGGATGCTTCAGACTGTGCCGTTGGAGCTATACTCTCTCAAAGAACAGGTGAGAAGAATGTCTTGCATCCCTGTGCCTTCTTTTCCCAGCAGTTGTCTTCGGCTGAGAGGAACTACGATGTGGGCAATAGAGAGTTGTTGGCCATTATTGCCGCCTTCAAAGAATGGAGACACCTTCTTCAGGGAGCTGCACAGCAAATAGTCGTCCTGACAGACCATCGTAACCTTGAATTTATCAGGTCGGCTAAGTGCTTGACTCCTCGCCAGGCTCGCTGGAATCTTTTCCTAAACCAATTTAATTTTGTAATTCCTTATAGGCCAGGATCGCGCAATGGAAAGGCTGATGCACTCTCTAGGATTCATTCAGCAGAGACCCGTCCACTTTCTCCTCCTAAGACTATTCTTCCTGACTCATTCCTGGGAGTGATTCATAGTCAAGATCTACTTAAGGACATCAAGGAAGCATACCATGCGGATTCCTTGTTGGCACAACCCCCAAGGGACGTAAGTCTTGTCTTTAAGAATGGTGTGTGGATTCAGGGACAACGTCTGTATATACCTGAAACAGTCAGATTGAGAGTATTGCAACTCATCCACAATTCCAAGATAGCTGGGCATAGAGGAATTCTAAAGACACAGGAATTTCTTTCTCGTTTCTTTTGGTGGCCCACTTACAGGAAAGATGTTTTAAACTATGTCACTTCATGTGAAGTCTGTGCAAGATGCAAAACACCTCGCTCCTCACCAACTGGTCTGTTGCAACCCCTTCCCACCCCGTCCCGCCCGTGGGATCCATTTCTATGGACTTCATTGTGGAGTTACCAACCTCTCAAGGGAAGAACACCATTCTAGTGGTGGTTGATCGTTTAACAAAGGCAGCTCATTTTATCCCTTGTGTCGGCTTACCCACTGCAAAACAGACATCAGATTTGATGATTAAGAATGTGTTTCGCTTACATGGAGTACCGGATGAGGTCATTTCGGATCGAGGGGTGCAATTCACTTCAAGGTTTTGGCAAAATTTCTGTGCCGCATTGGACATTAAAGTAAACCTTTCTTCTGCTTTTCATCCCCAGACTAATGGACAGACAGAACGAACCAATCAGACCTTGGAGCAGTATCTCCGCTGCTTTATCTGCCACCTACAGGATGATTGGGTGGATCTACTTCCACTGGCTGAGTTCTCTTATAACAACTCTCAGAGCGCCTCCACTAAGCAGTCTTCTTTTTACTCCAATTTAGGTTATCATCCTAACATTCTTCCTCGATTTCCCATAGAAACGCCCTTGCCAGCAGTGGCAGAAAGAATCACGTCTTTACAAAAGAATATGGATCTTCTAAAGGAAAATCTGGAATTGGCTCAGGAAAGGTACAAGAAAGCAGCAGATAAATTTCGTAAACCTGCACCAGCTTTCAAGGTAGGAGACTTGGTCTGGCTGTCAACCAGAAATCTTAAGTTAAGGATTCCATCGTCTAAGTTGGGACATAAGTACATTGGACCCTATAAAATCAGTAAAATTATAAGTGCCGTTGCTTGTTGTCTTCAACTGCCCAGAACTATGAGAATCCACCCTGTCTTTCATGTATCCCTACTAAAGGCTGCAACACCCAATACGTTTCCTGGACGTTCTTCTCCTTGCCCTGACCCAGTGCTAGTCAATGGTCAGGAAGAATTTGTGGTGGAAAGGATTCTAGATTCCAGGTTGTACAGAAATCAGTTACAATATTTGATTAAATGGCAGGGCTACCCAGTGGAGGACAACTCATGGGAACCAGTCAATAACGTTAATGCTCCTCGCTTGCTCCGCCAGTTTCATCAGAGGTACCCAGACAAGCCTGGTCTGAGGTCATCCGGAGGTTGTCCCTAAGGGGGGAGTAATGTAAGGTTCTTGTACATGTTTCTTGAAACTCAGTTTTTCCGTCGGCCATTTTGCTTTCTGTCTTGCTGCAGCTATCTTGCCCTCAGTTAATATGGAGTTTCCAGCTTTCATGTTCCCGCCCCGATTCTCTCCCTCTTGCTTCTTAAGCAGCCTCAGCTGAGCAATCAGTGCTTCAGAATCAAGCCTGCAGTGAGCCTGTGACCTGACTCCTGGAAACCTTGAACTTTGTACTCCAGCTATTTCCTACTGAGGAACTTTGGAACACTTGTGGATTCTGGAAACCTGCTATTTGATAAATCCACGTTTGCATGGAATTACGGTAACAGAGAAGAGATCCTGAACCTGTTGTGGAGAGTTATTGCTGAGCTTAAGTTACTCTGGCCTGCTGTGTCTCCTGCTTCTGTACCTGCAAACTGTGTGACCCTTTTGCCACTTGTACGAAGTAATACAAGTCCTTCTATATCAAACCTGTGTCTCATGTGTTTTCCTCGCACCCAAGCACAAGACGCTATATGAACTGTACACCATACATCACAAAGGGTCTCTGGTCGGATAATAGAAAGTGCCAAGCCCCACGGCTTTATGCAGAGGGGGGAGGTATGTGGTATGGCGACTGCCCATGTGGTTAATGGGAGGTATCACAGAGGTGCGTGGCCCTGTGAAAGAAGCTTGGGCTTGTTTTGGCTCAGCAGATCTTCTGCTGAGGTTTACTACACATTGGGAAGGCTTCCAGGTGACTTGAAGAGATCAGTGGGTCCAGCCACCTACATACCCCACCCCAGGGGGTGTGTCTGAACACCCAAGATGGAACCTGTGTGTGCATGGGCAGCAGTGCTGGCTCGAGTGAGCTAGGGTGAGGAGGCCTGTGAACTACCTCCGGAGAGGATGCCTGTGAGAATAAGAGGTATCCGGGAACTGGTGCAGTGATCACGGACAGTTAACGAACACTCACCCGTATTAAGCACATCAGGGCTCAGGGAGGACCATGGGTACCGTAGAGCCAAACGGTTGCCGGATGGTGCATGGGGAGCTGCATGTTATCAAGTACCTGAGATTTGGTTTATGCTGTGTCTGAATAAACCGAATGGACTTTCTTTAATCCTGAGTGTTCCAGCATATTCAACGACCAGCCAAGTGAGTACTCCCCGTCCACAGATAGTGGAGACACAGTATATATATATATATATATATATATAAAAGGACTTTGATTAGGGAATGTGATAGGCCGCTCTAAACAGGTGTTTTTAGGGAGCGCCTAAAACTGTATAAGTTGCGGTTAGTCCTAATTTCTTGGGGTAGAGCATTCCAGAGGGTTGGTGCAGCTCGTGACGTCTTGGAGCCGGGAGTGGGACGTATGGATTAGTGCGGATGTTAATCGAAAGTCTGAGAAGTGTAGCAAGCAGTTAGGTTGATAAACAGAAATGAGGGAGTCGATTTAAGGGGGCCGTACTGTGGAGAGCTTTGTGGGTGAGAACAGGCAGCATAAATTCGATCCTATAAAGTATACTCAGCCAGTGATATGATCGGCAGAGTAGACACGTCCGAGTGCCGATTAGTCAGATGGATGACCCTGGCTGCTGCATTAAGGATGGACTGATGAGGGGAAAGTCGAGTGACGGGGAGGTCAATTAATAGAGCATTACAGTAGTCCAGCAGGAGTGGATCAGGGCAACAGTGAGGGTCTTTGTTGGTTCCATGGTGAGAAAGGGGCGGATTCTAGAGATGTTCTTTACATGTAAGGGGCAAGAGATTGTATATGGGAGGTGAAGGAGAGATTGGTGTTAAACATAACACCCAGACAGGGGCACTTGCTGCCGGGCGTTATTGTAGTGCCATCCACGGAGAGGGAGATGTCAGTTGATGGCTGGAGCAGAAGTTCAGTTTTCGAAAGTTTGAGTTTCAGATAGAGAGCAGACATGATGTTGGAGACTGCGGACAGTCACTGGGGTTTTGTAGTACAGCGGGGGTGAGGTCAGGAGATGACGTGTATAGTTGTGTGTCATCAGCATAAAGATGGTACTAAAAGCCAAATCTGTTGATGGTCCGTCTTATTGGGGCCATAAAGAGAGAGAAGGGGGCCAAGGACTGAACCCTGAGGGATCGCAACAGTGAGAGGAATGAGAGGAAGAGGAGATGAAGTGGAACCAGTGAACGATACACTGAATGAGCGGTCTGAAAGATAGGAAGAGAACCAGCAGAGAGCAGTGTCCTTTACGCCTATTGACTGGCGATGTAAGGTTCTATGTATATATTCCTGAAACTCAGTTTGTTCGTCAGCCATTTTACTTTCTGTCTTGCTGCAGCTATCTTGCCCTCAGTCAAAATGGAGTTTCCAGCTTGCATGTTCCCGCCCTGATTCTCTCCTTTGCTTCTTAAGCAGCCACAGCTGAGCAATCAGTGCTTCAGAATCTAGCCTGCAGTGAACCTGTGACTTGACTCCTGTAAGCCTTGGACCTTGTACTCCAGCTATTCCTACTGAGGAACTCTGAAGCACTTGTGGACTCTGAACCCTGCTCTTTGAAAGACCCACGTTTGCATGGACTTACGGTAACAGAGAAGAAGATCCTGAATCTGTATTGGAGAGTGATTGATGAGCTTGGATTACTCTGGCCTGCTGTGTCTCCTGTTTCTGTGTCTGCAAACTGTGTGACTATTTCTGCCAACTTGTATGAAGTAATACAGGACTTTTCTATATCAAACCTGTGACTCCTGTGTTTTCATCGCACCCAAGCACAAGACGCTATATGAACTGTACTACATACATTACAAGATTCTGAAGCCAAAACGTTAGTGTCTCCTGGGTCTGGAAGGCTGTGTCTGCTGTACTGTGGATATCAGACGTCCGGTTGTACTTTCTGTGATGACAGTGGTTGTGACTTCTCACAACCATTCCAGGTGAGCAATTCCCTTAAGTTTTTTCTTTTTGCAGTGTTACCACAGGTAAACACTATTGTTTTTTTTTTTTCCTTTCTTTTCTCTTTTTTGTCTGCTGTAACTCTGGATATCAGATGTCTGGTTGAAACTTTCTGTGATGATAGTGGTTGTGACTTCTCACAACCATTCCAGGTGAGCAGTTCCCTTAATTTTTTTTTTCTCTCTGCAGTGTTGCCACAGGTGAACACTATTGTTTTTTTTTTTTCTCTCCTCTTCTTCCAGTAATCCTGTCTTAAAAGATCTGGAAAATGGAGGCCCGCATAAAGGAACTTTGCGGAGTGACTGATAATATCCTTGCAGATTTGCAGAATATAAAGACCCGTTTTACAAATCTACAGGACCTCAATAATCACAATTTGCAAGTGGTTGGACAGACTACCCAGGATTTGCGAGCCAGGATTGAGGTTCTAGAGGGGCGAGTCCAGGCTCCTGCCGTAGCCCCGAGTGCTGGGATTCCCAAGTTGCCCCCTTTTCGTTTTGGCGGTGAACGTGAGAAATTCAGGGGATTTATCAATCAATGCAATCTTTTTTTTTCTGCACATGCTTCACAATTTCCCACTGAACGATCTAAGGTGCTTACTATAATTATGTTGCTTACCAACAAGGCTTTAATGTGGGCAAACCCTCTGATTGAGACTGAGGATGATTGTTTGAATCACCTTGATGATTTTATTTCAGCCATGGGGCAGGTGTTTGATGACCCCAATCGAGGTGCAACAGCTGAAGCAGCCATGTTAGCTTTGCGCCAAGGTAAGCACTCGGTAGCTGAATATGCCTTGGATTTCAGGAGATGGGCCCTTGATACCACCTGGGACAGTTCCGCCAAAAAATCTATTTTTCGAAAGGGGTTATCTCCACTGATTAAGGATGAACTTGCTCGTGCCGACCCTCCCACTGCGTTAGGTGACTTTATTAACTACTGCATCCGTATTGATACTCGTCTGACTGAACGCAGGCAAGAGAGATGGTTCGAAAGCAATCGTACTAACCTTTTCCTACCTTCCTCTCCAGCTAAGGAACCTTTGAGTAGGATTACACGGGAACCTGAACCTGAACCCATGCAGGTAGACTCTTTACAACGACGGGTTAGTGATGCACGCAAGGAACATCGTTTTAAGGAGAATCTATGTTTCTATTGTGGTAAGTCAGGGCACTTCATTATAAACTGCCCCAGCCGTTCTCGTAAGACTGCAGCACTCATTCATTGTGAGTGTTGCGAGAGGGGATCTGTCAGGTCCGAGCCTCAGGCTCCAGAGAGATCTGCAGCAACAGATCTTGATTTCTCGGACTTAAACTCCGTTACCTCTGAGGACGTTGACTGTGTAAACGCTGCCATTTTTCAAGTTTCCTCAGCGGTGTCCCAGCTGAGTTGTAAGAAAAACAATTCTCATTGCTTTCTTTCCATCAAACTCTGGGTTGACTCAGCTTGGGTGTCTAGCTCTGCTATGATCGACTCAGGGGCAAGTGGAAATTTTATGGATGTCTCCTTTGCTCTGAAACAGGGAATACGTTCAGTGAAGGCTACTCCAGTACAGATGGAAACTGTGGATGGCTCCCTGCTGACCTCTGGACCAGTGGATCAGGAAACAGAGCCTTTGAGGGTTCTTATGGGTAAAGATCATCAAGAGAAACTGTCCTTTATGCTTATCTCTTCTCCCCACTTTCCCATTATTCTAGGGCTACCATGGCTGCAGGCTCAGAATCCTACCATTAACTGGGAGACCAAGGAATTACACTTTCCAGAGAAACAGATGAGTCCAAAAGTTTCAGCTTGCTCTGTTCCTAAAGGAATCATGTCAGTCCCTGAACTACCAGCTGTATACCAGGACTATGTGGATTTATGTGACAAGAAGAACGCTGACCAGCTTCCTCCTCACCGTCCATATGATTGTCCAATTGAATTATTGCCTGGAGCAGAGATACCTTTTGGTAAGATCTACCCCCTGGCGGGGCCCGAGCTAAAGGCTTTAAAGGATTACATAGATGAAAATCTAGCCAAGGGCTTCATACGCCCCTCTTCATCTCCTGCAGGTGCACCCATCTTCTTTGTAAAGAAGAAAGATGGATCTCTGAGACCATGCGTAGACTATAGGGAACTCAATAAGGTTACTATTAGAAACCGTTATCCATTGCCTTTAATCCCTGAGTTATTGGAGAGAGTGCGACATGCCAAAATTTTTTCTAAACTAGATCTTCGTGGGGCCTATAACTTAGTCCGTATTAGACCTGGGGATGAATGGAAGACTGCATTCAGGTCACGCTATGGACACTTTGAATATCTAGTTATGCCTTTTGGTCTGAGTACCGCCCCAGCCACTTTCCAACACTTGGTGAATGACATCTTCAGGGATCTCCTAGATACATTTGTGGTAATTTATTTGGATGATATTCTAATTTTTTCTAACTCCACAGAGGAACATCATGGACATGTGAGAATGGTCTTGGAACGTCTAAGACAAAATCATCTTTACATCAAACTTGAAAAGTGTGAATTCCATAGGACCGAAATTCAATTTCTGGGGTATGTACTGTCTACACAAGGAATTAGTATGGATGGAAGCAAAACCCAAGCCATCAAGGATTGGCCAAGTCCTTGAAATGTGAAGGAGGTACAGCGCTTCATCGGGTTTGCCAACTTCTATAGACATTTCATTAGAAATTTCTCTGAGGTAGTGTCACCTATCACTCAACTTACCAGGAAAGAGTCTAGGTTTTCCTGGACTCCCCAAGCCCAGGAAGCATTTTCCCGTCTAAAAGATAAATTTACCACTGCACCTATCCTAGTACATCCCAACCCGAGCTTGCCTTCATAATAGAGGTGGATGCTTCAGACTGTGCCGTTGGAGCTATACTCTCTCAGAGAACAGGTGAGAAGAATGTCTTGCATCCCTGTGCCTTCTTTTCCCAGCAGTTGTCTTCGGCTGAGAGGAACTACGATGTGGGCAATAGAGAGTTGTTGGCCATTATTGCCGCCTTCAAAGAATGGAGACACCTTCTTCAGGGAGCTGCACAGCAAATAGTCGTCCTGACAGACCATCGTAACCTTGAGTTTATCAGGTCGGCTAAGTGCCTGACTCCTCGCCAGGCTCGCTGGAATCTTTTCTTAAACCAATTTAATTTTATCATCTCTTATAGACCAGGATCGCGCAATGGAAAGGCTGATGCACTCTCTAGGATTTACTCAGCAGAGACACGTCCAATTACTCCTCCTAAGACTATTCTTCCTGACTCTAGATTCCTAGGAGTAATTCATAATCAAGACCTACTTAAGGACATCAAGGAAGCATACCATGCGGATTCCTTTTTGGCACAACCCCCAAGGGACGTAAGTCTTGTCTTTAAGAATGGTGTGTGGATTCAGGGACAACGTCTGTATATTCCTGAAACAGTCAGATTAAGAGTATTGCAACTCATTCACGATTCCAAGATAGCTGGGCATAGAGGAATTCTAAAGACACAGGAATTTCTTTCTCGTTTCTTTGGTGGCCCACTTGCAGGAAGGATGTTTTGAATTATGTCACTTCATGTGAGGTCTGTGCAAGATGCAAAACACCTCGCTCCTCACCAACTGGTCTGTTACAGCCTCTTCCCACCCCGTCCCGCCCGTGGGGATCCATTTCTATGGACTTCATTGTGGAGTTACCAACCTCTCAGGGGAAGAACACCATTCTAGTGGTGGTTGACCGTCTAACAAAGGCAGCTCATTTTATCCCTTGTGTCGGCTTACCCACTGCAAAACAGACATCAGATTTGATGATTAAAGATGTGTTTCGCTTACATGGAGTACCGGATGAGGTTATTTCGGATCGAGGGGTGCAATTCACTTCTAGGTTTTGGCAAAATTTCTGTGCAGCATTGGACATTAAAGTAAACCTTTCTTCTGCTTTTCATCCCCAGACTAATGGACAGACCGAACGAACCAATCAAACCCTGGAGCAGTATCTCCGCTGCTTTATCTGCCACCTACAGGATGATTGGGTGGATCTACTTCCATTAGCTGAGTTCTCGTATAACAACTCTCAGAGTGCCTCCACTAAACAGTCTCCTTTTTACTCTAATCTAGGTTATCATCCTAACATTCTACCACGATTTCCCATAGAAACGCCTTTACCAGCAGTGGCTGAAAGAATCACGTCTTTACAGAAGAATATGGATCTTCTAAAGGAAAATCTGGAATCGGTTCAAGAAAGGTACAAGAAAGCAGCAGATAAATTTCGTAAACCTGCACCAGCTTTCAAGGTAGGAGACTTGGTCTGGCTGTCAACCAGAAATCTTAAGTTAAGGATTCCATCGTCTAAGTTGGGACATAAGTACATTGGACCCTATAAAATCAGTAAAATTATAAGTGCCGTTGCTTGTCGTCTTCAACTGCCCAGAACTATGAGAATCCACCGTCTTTCATGTATCCCTACTAAAGGCTGCGACACCCAATACGTTTCCTGGACGTTCCTCTCCTTGCCCTGACCCAGTGCTAGTCGATGGTCAGGAAGAATTTGTGGTGGAAAGGATTTTAGATTCCAGGTTGTATAGAAATCAGTTACAATATCTGATTAAATGGCAGGGCTACCCAGTGGAGGACAACTCATGGGAACCGGTCAATAACGTTAATGCTCCTCGCTTGCTCCGTCAGTTTCATCAGAGGTACCCACACAAGCCTGGTCTGAGGTCATCCGGAGGTTGTCCTTAAGGGGGGAGTAATGTAAGGTTCTATGTATATATTCCTGAAACTCAGTTTGTTCGTCAGCCATTTTACTTTCTGTCTTGCTGCAGCTATCTTGCCCTCAGTCAAAATGGAGTTTCCAGCTTGCATGTTCCCGCCCTGATTCTCTCCTTTGCTTCTTAAGCAGCCACAGCTGAGCAATAAGTGCTTCAGAATCTAGCCTGCAGTGAACCTGTGACTTGACTCCTGTAAGCCTTGGACCTTGTACTCCAGCTATTCCTACTGAGGAACTCTGAAGCACTTGTGGACTCTGAACCCTGCTCTTTGAAAGACCCACGTTTGCATGGACTTACGGTAACAGGGAAGAAGATCCTGAATCTGTATTGGAGAGTGATTGATGAGCTTGGATTACTCTGGCCTGCTGTGTCTCCTGTTTCTGTGTCTGCAAACTGTGTGACTATTTCTGCCAACTTGTATGAAGTAATACAGGACTTTTCTATATCAAACCTGTGACTCCTGTGTTTTCATCGCACCCAAGCACAAGACGCTATATGAACTGTACTACATACATTACAGGCGAATGGAGAGTAGGAGATGGTGGTCAACAGTGTCGAAAGCTGCAGAGGTCGAGAAGAATGAGCAGAGAGTACTGTTATCTCTTCGGGATCTATGCTTTCTCTTTTTGGCATTACTAGGATTATACATTTTGATTTGTCTGGTAACTTTCTGATCTCTTTCTTACATTTCCAGCTGAGATCTTTATCCTCCTGGATGGGATTTCTGGCCTCTCGGCCCGTTGTCTTGTTATACTTAGCACTGTCCTCTCTTACCACATTTGTTTCCATTTATTCCAGGACATTTTGTTACCAGAGTGAATAAACTGCAGGATTCTGGTAGTATCTCTCTAAACTCTATCCATGATGTTTGGCCCCTGGTTACCAGGATGTTATCCCAGTCTACAAGACCAAGCTCTTTGCTTAGCTGACTGATTCTCCATAGTCTGGCTGTGGCTCATTGCAGTTAATTGCAGCTGCGCGCAGACATGCGGTGACAGATCTGCAGCTCAGCAATCAGGCTCACATTGTCCTCTGTGGTTATACAGGTTATTTAGAGGATCAACATTAAGCTCCAGGAATAAACAGGTTGAGTGCGCCAAAGACGCGAGGCCTGAATAACTTTAACGGCGTTATCAAGGTAAACTCATGTCACACAATGGAGACATGCAGCAAGTGCCACGCCAGCTTCATCTCAGATCTATGGGGGACAACTTTAATTGCATGACAACCACTGGTGAGGTCATCCGTAACATCTCATAGGTGATTAGGTGTAACCTATAAAAATAAAACTCAAGAGTCCACTCCGAGGGATTGTCTTCTGTGGAGTCTTGTATCAGAGCCTGCTTTAAACTGAGGATCCTATGGCGACAGTCTGATCTGCACACAGTCATTGCTTATAGGGTTCGTTTAAATTCAGATTGTTCTATATCTGAAGGTCAGACAGTGCAGTGACGGCGCAGGACGGAGGCCGTGTAGTGACGGGCGCAGGGTGGAGGCAGCAGTGACAGGTCCCGGGACGGAGGTTGTGTAGTCACGGGCGCAGGCCGTGTAGTGACTGGCACAGGGAGGAGGCGGTACAGTGATGAACAGAGGGTGCAGTGACGGTCACATGGTGGAGGTGGTGCAGTAATGGGCAGAGATGATGCTGTGACAGGCACAGAGTGGAGGCGGAGCAGTGATGGGCAGAGGTGATGCTGTGACAGGCACAGTGAAGGTGGTGTAGGAACGGGCACAGGGTGGAGACGGTGCAGTGATGAACAGATAGTGCAGTGACTGGCAGAGGGTGGAGGCGTTGTAGTGACAGGCAGAGGGTGGAGGTGATGCAGATGGGCAGAGGGTTGAGGCGGTGCAGCGATGGGCACAAAGAAGTGGAGGTGGTGCAGGGACGGGCACAGGGAGGAGCCGGTACGGGGATGGGCACAGGGAGGAGCCGATACAGGGATGGGCACAGGGAGGAGGCGGTACAGCGTCAGACACAGGGAGGAAGTGCAGCGATGGGTACAAAGTGGAGGTGGTGCAGACGGGTACAGGGAGGAGGAGGTGCAGGGACGGGCACAGTGAGGATGCGGTGCAGCGATGGGCACAAAGTGGAGGTGATGCAGAGACGGGCACAGGGAGCAAGCGATGCAGTGATGGGCAAAAAGTGGAGGTGGTGCAGGGACGGGCACAAGGAAGAGGTGCAGCAATGGGCACAGGGTGGAGGCGGTGCAGGGATGGGCACAGGGTGGAGGCGGTGCAGGGATGGGCACAGGGTAGGGGCAGTGCATGGACAGGCATAGGGAGGTGGTGCGGGGACAGGCACAGGGAGGAGGCGGTGCAGATACGGGTACATGATGAACGGTGTAGGGCAGGGGTAGAGAACCTCAGGCCATTTACAGCCCTCGATAACCTTTTATCCGGCCCACAGGCAGATTCTCAGGGATCGCAGTGCTTTGGCAGGGAGCTGTATTTTGATGCCACGAGCTCATAAATTTCTTCTTGCTCTATTAGCGCAAACACACGCAGTGTTCACTACTGAACTCTTGAAGGGCATGAAGTGAAAGATTACGTCCTGACCCCAGTGCCAGAGTCAGGATGTACTTTGTGGGCAGAGTTTGTACGGCCCCCGAAGGATGGTATAAATATCCAAGTGGCCCTTGGCAGAAAAGATTCCCCACCCCTGGTGAAGGGATTCACGCTCTCGCGCACTAGAGCTCACACAGGCAATGGATGTGTGTGTCAGAACAGTGTGGGGTTGATTGAACGCCATAAGCTTGTACAATTCTGTAAATGAAAAACTGACTTTTCAGGTAAAACCAGAATAAAAATCAGTCCTTTTACAATGAAGGCAATAACAGGGTCTCCCCAGACAGCGCAAGGCTCAGTCCCTGGTGCTCACACACGGCTTGGCTAGCCGCGGCTCGGACACACAACCAGTGGTACTTGCCTGTCTGTCCCCCGGCTGTGACCAGTGATCACACGGCCAGGATATATAGTAATGGCTGTCCAGGGGCAGCTGATCAGGATGTCGCCCTGCCCGACCAGGGTCTCCAGTAATGGGTGTAATGACTGGTCAGAATGTCGGTGTCATGTCAGCAGTCCCAGGTAACCGACACAACAGGATGGCACTGCTACAACCCATGTACTGGCCCCACTCTCCATCTCCTCCTCTGTGGCCCCTCTCTCCAGGGCTGTCTCCTTGCTATGTGGCCCTGCTCTCTCCCACGTCACCCTCCTCAGGATCCCCTCCCATGTGGCATCTAGCTCTCCTATGTGGCCCCTCTCCACAGGATTGGGCTTCGCCTGCAGTTCTCCTCTCCGTCTCTGGGGGCGCTGTCTGACGTTCTTCTATACGTACACAAATGTCGCCCCTCTGATTGGTCGCCGCACCGTCCCACGGCAGTGATAGTTATATGGAAATATTCGGTGTAGCCCCCCGGTCACCTAGCTATCACGGTGACTATCACGGCGGCGGTGACTCTGGGGCTTCCCCGGTGTTTGTAAGCCGATGTATATTAGAGAACTGCTGTTACAGCCGGAGGATGAAGGCACCAATCAGAAGTCACCGTTCGGCGGTTGCTAGGCAGATTATGCTAATACCGGTAGAGCCACCATCGCTGCAGCTACCATTCTGAGGTGAGGACGGGTGAGCAATTTTCATTTATATGAGGAAATGATCGGGCGGAGTGGCGAGGCGAGGACGCCGGGGCCTCACACTGCCCGAGGTAGGGCGTGGCCGGCACCGGCGGACACCGGGCCGAGGCACAGCTTGTTGGTTTCCTCCTCGTCCCGCTCTATGCTGTGGGCTGGAGCCGGGGTTGTTGTCGTTTTAGACCCACCCAAAATGGCGCCACAGCTTCTCTCCCCTGTCCCCCAGGGCTGTGAGCGCCCGGGTCACGGTGCGGGGGTGATTGCTGGCCGTAGCTAGTGTCGCTAGAGCGGACGGAACGACCGCGGTCCGTAGAGTAGGAGGCCTGTCACCCGAGGCCGCCCCGCCGCACAGCGCACTGTGGTACAGTCCATCCCCCGCCCCCTCAATGCTGATGGAACGCCGCATGTTACCCGCACCGGCCGGGGGGAGCTGCGGGAAACGAGGGCACTCTGAGCGGGTGGCGGCGCGGCTGAGGCGGGGCAGTTCTGAGGCTGTCTGGCCGGTGACGGGCGGGGGATGAGCGGAGCGGTCACACCGGAGCTGGAGGTGCAGTGCGGACTGCGGCCGCTCCAAACCCTCTGGGTCCCCCCCAGTCACCAAGCGATGGGGCTGACCGCTGCCTCACCGCGCGCAACCTTCCCGCCGATTTCATCCTGTGAGCGGCAGCGCAACTGTCCGGTGCTCGTGTCTTGTCAGTGCGGGGCCGTGTAACGTCTGTCCGTACAGTCACCGGGCGGCCTAGAGAAGCTGCGTGTGACCTGTGCTGTGTACAACCAGCAGGCCGTGCGATAGCCCAGCCATAGTATTAGTAATGGGGCTCAGTACAGAGTGCAGCTCTGGAGTATAATACTCAGGATCAGTAATGTATGTACACAGTGACTGCACCAGCAGAATAGTGAGTGCAGCTCTGGAGTATAATACAGGATGTAACTCAGGATCAGTAATGTAATGTATGTACACAATGACTACACCAGCAGAATAGTGAGTGCAGCTCTGGGGTATAATACAGGATGTAACTCAGGATCAGTAATGTATGTACACAGTGACTGCACCAGCAGAATAGTGAGTGCAGCTCTGGGGTATAATACAGGATGTAACTCAGGATCAATAATGTAATGTATGTACACAGTGACTGCACCAGCAGAATAGTGAGTGCAGCTCTGGGGTATAATACAGGATGTAACTCAGGATCAGTAATGTATGTACACAGTGACTGCACCAGCAGAATAGTGAGTGCAGTTCTGGGGTATAATACAGGATGTAACTCAGGATCAGTAATGTATGTACACAGTGACAGCACCAGCAGAATAGTGAGTGCAGCTCTGGAGTATAATACAGGATGTAACTCAGGATCAGTAATGTAATGTATGTACACAGTGACTGCACCAGCAGAATAGTGAGTGCAGCTCTGGAGTATAATACAGGATGTAACTCAGGATCAGTAATGTATGTACACAGTGACTGCACCAGCAGAATAGTGAGTGCAGCTCTGGAGTATAATACAGGATGTAACTCAGGATCAGTAACATCATGCATGTACACAGTGACTGCACCAGCAGAATAGTGAGTGCAGCTCTGGAGTATAATACAGGATGTAACTCAGGATCAGTAATGTATGTACACAGTGATTGCACCAGCAGAATAGTGAGTGCAGCTCTGGAGTATAATACAGGATGTCACTCGGGATCAGTAATGTATGTACACAGTGACTCCACCAGCAGAATAGTGAGTGCAGCTCTGGGGTATACTACAGGAGGTAAATCAGGATCAATAATGTAATGTATGTACACAGTGAGTGCAGCTCTGGAGTATAATACAGGATGTAACTCAGGATCAGTAATGTATGTACACAGTGACTGCACTAGCAGAATAGTGCGTGCAGCTCTGGGGTATAGTACAGGAGGTAACTCAGGATCAGTAATGTATGTACACAGTGACTGCACCAGCAGAATAGTGAGTGCAGCTCTGGAGTATTATACAGGATGTAACTCAGGATCAGTAATGTAATGTATGTACACAGTGACTGCACCAGCAGAATAGTGAGTGCAGCTCTGGAGTATTATACAGGATGTAACTCAGGATCAGTAATGTAATGTATGTACACCGTGACTGCACCAGCAGAATAGTGAGTGCAGCTCTGGAGTATAATACAGGATGTAACTCAGGATCAGTAATGTATGTGCACAGTGACTGCACCAGCACAATAATGAGTGCAGCTCTGGAGTATTATACAGGATGTAACTCAGGATCAGTAACGTGATGCATGTACACAGTGACTGCACCAGCAGAATAGTGAGTGCAGCTCTGGAGTATAATACAGGATGTAACTCAGGATCAGTAATGTATGTACACAGTGACTGCACCAGCAGAATAGTGAGTGCAGCTCTGGAGTATAATACAGGATGTAACTCAGGATCAGTAATGTATGTACACAGTGACTGCACCAGCACAATAATGAGTGCAGCTCTGGAGTATTATACAGGATGTAACTCAGGATCAGTAACGTGATGCATGTACACAGTGACTGCACCAGCAGAATAGTGAGTGCAGCTCTGGAGTATAATACAGGATGTAACTCAGGATCAGTAATGTATGTACACAGTGACTGCACCAGCAGAATAGTGAGTGCAGCTTTGGGGTATAATACAGGAGGTAACTCAGGATCAGTAATGTATGTACACAGTGACTGCACTAGCAGAATAGTGCGTGCAGCTCTGGGGTATAATACAGGAGGTAACTCAGGATCAGTAATGTATGTACACAGTGACTGCACCAGCAGAATAGTGAGTTCAGCTCTGGGGTATAATACAGGAGGTAACTCAGGATCAGTAATGTATGTACACAGTGACAGCACCAGCAGAATAGTGAGTGCAGCTCTGGAGTATAATACAGGATGTAACTCAGGATCAGTAATGTAATGTATGTACACAGTGACTGCACCAGCAGAATAGTGAGTGCAGCTCTGGAGTATAATACAGGATGTAACTCAGGATCAGTAATGTATGTACACAGTGACTGCACCAGCAGAATAGTGAGTGCAGCTCTGGAGTATAATACAGGATGTAACTCAGGATCAGTAACATCATGCATGTACACAGTGACTGCACCAGCAGAATAGTGAGTGCAGCTCTGGAGTATAATACAGGATGTAACTCAGGATCAGTAATGTATGTACACAGTGATTGCACCAGCAGAATAGTGAGTGCAGCTCTGGAGTATAATACAGGATGTCACTCGGGATCAGTAATGTATGTACACAGTGACTCCACCAGCAGAATAGTGAGTGCAGCTCTGGGGTATACTACAGGAGGTAAATCAGGATCAATAATGTAATGTATGTACACAGTGAGTGCAGCTCTGGAGTATAATACAGGATGTAACTCAGGATCAGTAATGTATGTACACAGTGACTGCCTCTTCCGACATGACTACAACCTGCAGTAACCACCGATCCACCAAACCACTGCACAAACAGCTCTACCCTCACCTACTGTATCCTCACCCATCCCTTGTAGATTGAGCCCTCGCGGGCAGGGTCCTCTCATCCTGTACCAGTTGTAACTTGAATTGTTTGAGATTACTGTACTTGTATTTATTATGTATACCCCTCCTCACATGTAAAGCGCCATGGAATAAATGGCACTATAATAATAATACAGGAGGTAACTCTGGATCAGTAATGTATATACACAGTGACTGCACCAGCAGAATAGTGAGTGCAGCTCTGGGGTATAATACAGGATGTAACTCAGGATCAGTAATGTATGTACACAGTGACTGCAGCAGCAGAATATTGCGTGCAGCTCTGTGGTATAATACAGGATGTAACTCCGGATCAGTAATGTATGTACACAGTAACTCCATCCAGGGCTGGTTTTAGACAAAGTGGCACCCTGGGTGAAAGTTTAAAGTGGGGCCCCAAATTCTCACATATTGCACCATCACACAAACATTTTGGTTGAGTTTACATGTGCTGAGTTCAGGCCGTTACACGAGCAGTCGACAGTATTGAAGTCGGTCAATGCTTGTTCCTGAATTTCTTTACACTGGCTGAGGAAGAATGATGGAGACAGATAGTCCTCGATATAGTATAACGAGCTATGAACCCGTTCTATGCCCGGGTGGCAAGCATTTTTATTGATATATGGTCTCCCATCCTGGTGTGTGCTGCCCCCTCCTCCAGGTATGCATGGCACCCCTCATCCCTATCCTGGTATGTATTGTCCCCTCACCACCACCCAATCCTGGTATGGATGGTACCCCCTCATCCCTATCCTGGTATGCATCGTACCCCATCATCCCTATCTTGGTATGCATGGTCCCCTCACCTCCCCAATCCTGGTATGCATGGTACCTGCTCATCCATATCCTGGTATTTATGGTTCCCTCACCCCCCAATCCTGGTATGCATGGTCCCCTCACCCCCAATCCTGGTATGCATGATCACCTCACCACCCAATCCTGGTATGTATGGTCCCCTCATCCTGGTATGCATGGTCCCCTCACCCCCCAATCCTGGAATGCATGATCCCCTCACCCCCAATCCTTGTATGCATGGTCCCCTCATCCCCAATCCTTGTATGCATGGTCCCCTCATCCCCAATTCTGGTATGCATGGCACCCCTTACCTCCCAATTCTGATATGCATGGTCCCCTCATCCCCTATCCTGGTATGCATGGTACCCCTCATCCCCCAATCCTGGTATGCATGGCCCCTCACCCCCCAATCCTGGTATGTATGGTCCCTTCACCCCCCTATCCTGGTATGCATGGTCCCCTCACCCACTAATCCTGGTATGCATGGTCCCCTCACCCCCAATCCTGGTATGCATGGTCCCCTCACCCCAATCCTGGTATGCATGGTCCCCTCACCCCCCTAATCCTGGTATGCATGGTCCCCTCACCTCCCTAGCCTGGTATGCATGGTCCCCTCACCCCCAATCCTGGTATGCATGGTCCCCTCACCCCCAATCCTGGTATGCAAGGTCCCCTCACCCCCCCAATCCTGGTATGCATGGTCCCCTCACTCCCCCAATCCTGATATGCATGGTCCCCTCACCCCCCAATCCTGGTATGCATGGTCCCCTCACACCCCCAATCCTGGTATGCATGGTCCCCTCACACCCCCAATCCTGATATGCATGGTCCCCTCACACCCCCAATCCTGATATGCATGGTCCCCTCACACCCCCAATCCTGATATGCATGGTCCCCTCACACCCCCAATCCTGATATGCATGGTCCCCTCACACCCCCAATCCTGATATGCATGGTCCCCTCACACCCCAATCCTGATTTGCATGGTCCCTTCACCCCCAATCCTGATATGCATGGTCCCCTCACTCCCCAATCCTAATATGCATGGTCCCCTCACCCCTATTAAACTGAACACATACAAAAAAAAAAGAAAAAACATTTATACTCACCTTTCTTCCCTGTGCTCCAGCGTTGTCCTGTTCTGCCGGAGGTCAGGGGAGGAGTGTGGTGCCAGAGTATGCGTATGCCCATACCGCGCTGTCCAGCGCCATATTGCTGAAGACACTGCAAATGTGTCTTAAGTAAAATGGCGCCGGATAGCGCTATGCGCATGCGCGGTTCTGACTTGCACTCCTGGTCTCCTGCCCCGGTCTCCGGTGAGAAGAGAAGCTCCGTGGCAAAGCTCCTCCCAGTCAGGTAAGTATGGCGCCGGAGATCGCGGTATCCATACAATGTCTACGCGTACCGTGATCTCCGGTGCCATACACACTCTCTGTACCGCTGGATGGCTTCTTCTGTCTGGAGCCAAACTGCGCAGGCGCGTCGTTCTTGCGCAGCCTATAAAGGCTTCTGACAGTGACGCTTACAGCGTTATATATGCAGGCCCCATATAGTACATAGTATAATGCACTCCCCAAGGTCCTTAGAGTATACTGCAGCCCCCTCGGAGTGTAATGCAGCCCCACACATACACAGTATAATGTATCCCCCTCATAGACTATAATGTAGCACCCTCAGAGTATAATTTAGCCCCCTCCGAGTGCAACGCAGCCTCCCATCTCACATACAGTGTAATGCAGCTGCCCCACACAGTATAATGTAGTACCCTCAGAGTGGAATGCAGCCCCCCACACACAATGCATATATATAATGTATGTATAATGCATATACACACACAAAATACTCACCTCTCCTCCTCATTCCCCGCTGCTTTGGCTTCTGCTCCGGTCTCATCGGCTCCACTGCTGGCACAGTGTGGCGCACGATGAAGTGATGTCATCGCGTGCCTGTTGAGTCACAGAGTGGGAGTGATTGGAGACGGAGTGTAATCTGATGCTCTCTCCATCATTGCTTTCAGCTGTGTTGAGTTGAATGTGCGATTTGGGTGGAGGGGGCCTGTCCCCTCTTACTCATGGGTCATATAGCGACCGCGTGGTGTGCCGCTATTAATGGCACGCCATTGGCTGGGGGCTGCTGGAGGAGCTGGGACCCTAGGCAGCTGCTTTGTCTGCCTGCCTCTAATGCCGGCCCTGACTCCACCAGCAGAATAGTGAGTGCAGCTCTGGGGTATAATACAGGATGTAACTCAGGATCAGTAATGTATGTATACAGTGACTGCACCAGCAGAATAGTCAGTGCAGCTCTGGGGTATAATGCAGGATGTAACTCAGGATCAGTAATGTAATTTATGTACACAGTGACTGCACCAGCAGAATAGTGAGTGCAGCTCTGGAGTTTAATATAGGAGGTAACTCAGGATCAGTAATGTATGTACACAGTGACTGCACCAGCAGAATAGTGAGTGCAGCTGTGCAGTAATGTACATGGTTGTGAATAACTTTATATAAAGACTGTAGCATTGTCCCAGTGTATCAGTTTCCTCAGGTCTTTTTTTCCTGTTTCATCTCACTTTATACCCGCTGTTTTGCCCATCATTGATTGACGCCCCCCTCTGTCTTCCGGTGGTGGGTTGTCCACTCTTTGCTGCTTGTACATGTGACGCTGTCTTGTATGTGCATCGCCTTGACTGCTTATACGGTGACATATATTGCAGAGTACCATGTTGTGTGCTTCCCGCTGATGATCCCTTCAGACTGGTCTCCTTTTGATATTTTTAGCTGCTGGTTTCTAGTTCATTATAAATTTTGATAATTTTGCTTTTACTGTAATTCTTAAACGGTTTGCTACATTTGTGCATTCATTAGCGCCCAGGTTTAGCAGGTTTCAACTTAATATCCTCCAGGTGGGGGAAATCAAATTGCAGAGGTGGATACGAGTACTGCAAAGCTAACAGTGGCTGCGTTCAGTTAATGTATCCCTGTAGAGCATCACTTTGTGTCCTCATCAAGACTGCAAACTTTGGCGCCTGTAATGCTGCACGTCGCGTGTCCCGGATCCTGGCCCGTGTAATGCTGCACGTTGCGTGTCCCGGCTCCTGGCCCGTATAATGCTGCACGTCTCGTGTCCCGGCTCCTGGCTCGTGTAATGCTGCACGGCTTGTGTAATGCTGCACGTCGCGTGTCCCGGCTCCTGGCCCGTGTCATGCTGCACGTCCAAGCTCCAGGCCTGTGTAATGCTGCACATTACATGTCCTGGCTCATGTAATGCTGCACATCCCTGCTCCTGACCCGTGTAATGCTGCACGTCCCGGCTCCCGGCCCGTGTAATGCTTCATGTCGTATGTCCCAGCTCCTGGCCCATGTAATGCTTCATGTCGTATGTCCCAGCTCCTGGCCCGTGTAATGCTGCAGTGTGCTTATGAGTGGACGTTCATCCTGCCAAATATTGATGAGTTACCACTGACGCGCGGCTGCTCATTGGCTGCCACCTGCACCTGACACAAGTCGCGTAACATCAAGGATCATTGGCGCTGACATTGCTGGAACGACCCAGGGGGTGAAAATGGATTGTTATTTTGAAAATCTCCCGTAAACAAGACTCTCGTCCTGTCCTCTGTCTACATATCACAGAGAGCTTTTTAGGAGCCAATCTACAAATTGTCTTACTCCGGAAAACGCCCTCTACCCATGGGGTGTCCCCGTCTGTGTAGCCTGCTGCCCTGTATAATCCGTCTCCAGCAACAGACGGCAAGATGGAAAACTGAAAGTGGGCGGGGCCACAAGCCTAGGCAGGGCCTTGTGCCTACAGAGTAATTGGTGTGGCTTAACTGCAGGAGTAAGGAGCAGGGCTTTGTGCCTACAGGAGTAAAGGCTGTGACTGAACTGGAGGAGTAAGGGGCAGAGCCTTGTGCCTACAGCAGTAAGGGCTTTGGCTGAACTGCATGTTAGAACCCTCTTGTTAGATTTTGTTTCAATTTGCTGGTCACATGACCTTTTTTCCCTATTTAGTCTGGCTCCGCCCTTCTGGCTTTGCTGGACTTCATTGTATTATCTACTCTAAGCTAGCCGGGTGCTTAGGTGCCTTACTCTGTCAGTTTTGCTTAATCTTAGGCAGGGTGGATTGATTTAAATCAAATGATTTTTTTCTATTTAAATCAGATCGATTTAAATCGTGATTTTAATCATGATTTAAATCACTGATTTAAATCAAAAGATTTTTTTAATATAAATCACGATTAAAATCTAAAACTTATGTTAAGGCAATATTTCACAGAAGATTAACGTTAAGTAAAAATAAAAGAGTGTGTATACATCTATTTTTTTTTTTTATTGTAGGCTACAATTCACTTTTGAAGTCTGCCAAATTGACCATTTTTTTAAAAAAACATTTTTAAAACTTTTGTGACATAATTTTTTTCAGTTGCTCTGATATTACTAGTATTACAGCAACTTCACCGGAAACTTGAGTAGCATAACTTTTGACACAGCCCTTATAGGACGAGGACCATTACATTGTTCAAAAAGTTTGTTTCAAAATATTTTCGTTATATTTCTTCAAATACGCAGTCGAATTATATTTTTAATTACTGTGCTTTCAGGGTCAAATATGGCTTGTGCTGCACGTGACAATCAATATCTGGGTACAACTTCAACAAAGCAGCCCAACAAAAAACTTTGCGTGCAAAGTGTAGAAAAATTCCTCTTAACCCCTCTCTGACATTAGACGTACTATCCCGTCCATAAAACCTGTGCCATTCTGCCGATGGACGGGATAGTACGTCATAGGCGATCAGCTGCGCTGCTGAGGGGAGCGCAGCTAATCGCCGCCGGGTGTCAGCTGATTATCACAGCTGACACCCGTGACTGTGTGCCAGGAGCGGTCACGGACCGCTCCCGGCACATTAACCCCTAGCACACCGCGATCAAACATGATCGCGGTGTACTGGGGGCACAGGGAAGCATCGCGCAGGGAGTGGGCTCCCTGCGCGCCCCCCTGAGACCCTCAGATCAGCGCGATGTGATCGCGCTGTTCTGAGGGCTTCCTCCCTCCCAGGACCCGGATCCAAGATGGTGCCGGGGTCCTGGAGGGAGGCGGCTTCCTCAGTGCCTGCTGAGAGCAGGCACTGAGAAGCCTGCTGCACTGCCTGAGCGATCGCTGGTGTGACAGTGTGCTGTGCACACTGTGACACCAGCGATTTGATAAAATACAGTGATGTCCCACCCTGGGACAAAGTAAAAAAGTTAAAAAAATAAAAATAAACATGTTATAAAAAAAATCCAAAATAAATAAAAAAAATATATATATTCCCCAATAAATTAATTTCTTCCTGTAAATAAAAAAAACAAAACAATAAAAGTACACATATTTGGTATCGCCGCGTCCGTAACGACCCCCCCTATAAAACTGTCCCACTAGTTAACCCCTTTAGTGAACCCCTTAAAAAAAAAAAAAAAACGAAGCAAAAAATCAATGCTTTATCATCATACCGCCGAACAAAAAGTGGAATAACGCGCGATCAAAAAGACCGATATAAATAAACATGGTACCGCTGAAAACGTCATCTTGTCCCGCAAAAAACGAGCCGCCATACAGCATCATCAGCGAAAAAATAAAAAAGTTATAGCTCGCAGAATAAAGCGATGCAAAAATAATTATTTTTTATATAAAATTGTTTTTATTCTATAAAAGCGCCAAAACATAAAAAAAAAATATAAATGAGGTATCGCCATAATCGTACTGACCCGAAGAATAAAACTGCTTTATCAATTTTACCACACGCGGAACAATAAAAACGCCTCCCCCAAAAGAAATTCATGAATTGCTGATTTTTGTTCATTCTAACCTCCCAAAAATCGAAATAAAAAGCGATCAAAAAATGTCACCTGCTCAAAAATGGTACAAATAAAAACGTCAACTCGTACCGCAAAAAATAAGACCTCACATGACTCTGTGGGCCAAAATATGCAAAATTTATAGCTCTCAAAATGTGGCGATGCAAAAAACTATTTTTGCAATAAAAAGCGTCTTTTAGCGTGACCGCTGCCAATCATAAAAACCCGCTATAAATTGTAAATCAAACCCCCTTTATCACCCCCTTAGTTAGGGAAAAATAATAAAATTAAAAAAATGTATTTATTTCCATTTTCCCGTTAGGGTTAGGGTTGCGGCTAAAGTTAGGGTTAGGGTTGGCGCTAAAGTTAGGGTTAGGGTTGGGATTAGGGGTGTGTTAGGGTTAGGTTTGTGGTTAGGGTTGGGACTAGGGTTAGGGGTGTGTTGGGGTTAGGGTTGGAGTTAGAATTGGGGGGTTTCCGCTGTTTAGGCACATCAGGGGCTCTCCAAATGTGACATGGCGTCTGATCTCAATTCCAGCCAATTCTGCGTTGAAAAAGTCAAACGGTGCTCCTTCACTTCTGAGCTCTGCCATGCGTCCAAACAGTAGTTTATCCCCACATATGGGGTATCAGCGTACTCTGGACCCCAAGAGTTATTGTGCAGTTTGTCCTATTTCTTCTGTTACCCTTGGGAAAATAAAAAACTGGGGGCGAAAATATCATTTTTGTACAAAAAAAATTATTTTTTTGTTTTTACGGCTGTACATTATAAACTTCTGTGAAGCACTTGGGGCTTCATAGCGCTCACCACACACCTAGATAAGTTCCTTGTGGGGTCTATTTTCCAAAATGGGGTCACTTGTTGGGGATTTCCACTGTTTAGGCGCATCAGGGGCTCTCCAAATGCGACATGACGCCCCCAGACCATTCCATCAAAGTCTGCAATCCAAAACGTCACTACTTCCCTTCTGAGCCCCAACGTGTACCCATACAGTAGTTTTCTCCCACATATTGGGTATCAGCGTACTCAGGACAAATTGGACAACAACTTTTGGGGTCCAATTTCTCCTGTTACCCTTGTAAAAATAAAATATTGGGGCGAAAAAAATCATTTTTGCAAAAAAAAAAAAAAAAAAAGAAAAGATTTTTTATTTTTACGGCTGTGCGTTATAAACTTCTGTGAAGCACTTCGGGGGTTTAAAGTGCTCACCACACATCTAGATAAGTTCCTTGTGGGGTCTATTTTCCAAAATGGGGTCACTTGTGGGGGGTTTCCACTGTTTAGGCGCATCAGGGGCTCTCCAAATGCGACATGACGCACCCAGACCATTCCATCAAAGTCTGCAATCCAAAACGTCACTACTTCCCTTCCGAGCCCTGACGTGCGCCCATACAGTAGTTTTCTCCCACATATTGGGTATCAGCGTACTCAGGACAAATTGGACAACAACTTTTGGGGTCCAATTTCTCCTGTTACCCTTGTGAAAATAAAATATTGGGGGCGAAAAAATCATTTTTGTAAAAAAAAAAAAAGATTTTTTATTTTTACGGCTGTGCGTTATAAACTTCTGTGAAGCACTTCGGGTTCAAAGTGCTCACCACACATCTAGATAAGTTCCTTGAGGGGTCTAGTTTCCAAAATGGTGTCATTTATGGGGGTTTCCACTGTTTAGGCAGATCAGGAGCTCTCCAAACACGACATGGCGTCCAGCCAATTCTGCGTTGAAAAAGTCAGACGGCGCTCCTTCTCTTCCAAACTCTGCCATGCACCCAAACAGTGGTTTACCCCCACATATGGGGTATCAGCGCACTCAGGACAAATTGCACAATAACTTTTGGAGTCTTGTTACCCTTGGAAAAATAAAAATTGGGGTGAAAAGATCATTTTTGTGGAAAAAATATGATTTTTAAATTTTACGGCTCTACGTTATAAACTTGTGTGAAGCACTTGGGGGTTCAAAGTGCTCACCAAAGATCTAGATAAGTTCCTTAGGGGGTCTAGTTTCCAAAATGGGGTCACTTGTGGGGGGTTTCCACTGTTTAGGCTCATCTGGGGCACTGCAAACGGAACATGACCCCCATTAACGTCTGCATTCCAAAACGTTACTACTTCCTTTCCAAGCCCTGCCGTGCGCCCAAACAGTTTCCCCCCCCCCACATATGGGGTATCAGCGTACTCAGGACAAATTGGACAACAACTTTTGGGTCCAATTTCCTTGGGAAAATTCAAAAATTTGGGACTAAAAAATCATTTTTGTGGAAAATTGATTTTTTTTTTTCACACCCAGGCTTTATAAACTTTTGTGAAACACTTGAGGGTTCAAAGTGCTCACAACAGATCTAGATAAGTACCTTAGGGGTCTAGTTTCCAAAATGGTGTCACTTGTGGGGGTTTCCACTGTTTAGGCGCATCAGGGGCTCTCCAAACGCGACATGGCATCCAATCTAAATTCCAGCCAATTTTAGTTTGAAAAAGTCAAACGTCGCTCCTTCCCTTACGAGCTCTGCCGTGTGCCCAAACAGTGGTTTTCCCCCACATATGGGGTATTGGCGTACTCAGGAGAAATTGCATAACAACCTTATCTGTCCATTTTCTCCTTTTACCCTTGTGAAAATAAAAAAAAAAGTTTGTAAAAGATAATTTTTGTGGCTAAAAAGTAAAATATTCATTTTTTCCTTCCACGTTGCTTTAGTTACTGTGAAGCACCTGAAGGGTTAATAAACTTCTTGAATGTGGTTTTGAGTACCTTGAGGGGTGCAGTTTTTAGAATGGTGTCACTTTTGGGTATTTTCTGCCATATAGACCCCTCAAAGTGACTTCAAATGTGAGGTGGTCCCTAAAAAAAATGGCTTTGTAAATTTTGTTGTAAAAATGAGAAATCGCTGGTCAACTTTTACCCTTATAACTTCCTAACAAAAAAAAATTTTGGTTCCAAAATTGTGCTGATGTAAAGTAGACATGTGGGAAATGTTATTTCTTAACTATTTTGTGTGATATATTTCTCTGTTTTAAGGGAATAAAAATTCAAAGTTTGAAAATTGCAAAATTTTAAAAATTTTCGCCATATTTGCGTTTTTTTCAAAAATAAACGCAAGTTATATCGATGAAATTTTACCACTAACGTGAAGTACAATATGTCACGAGAAAACATTCTCAGAATCGCGAAGATCCGTTGAAGCGTTCTAGAGTTATAACCTCATAAAGAGACAGTGGTCAGAATTGTAAAAATTGGCCCGGTCATTAACGTGCAAACCACCCTTGGAGGTGAATGGGTTAAAGACTACGACGAGCCAGAAAGAACATTTTGATGAATTAATTGCTAAATTCATATTTGCAACCAATTCTTCTTTCCGACTAGTTGAACACCCATTGTTTGTACAAATGATCGAAGGAATAAGACCAGGCTACAAACCACCAAGTAGATTTGATATCTCAGGAAAACATCTTCAGGCTGTATACGACAAAGAAAGAGCGGCTTGTACAAAATATTTGAAAGACAAAGTTGTTAACATGAGCTTGGATGGTTGGAGCAACATCCACAACGACCCCATAATTTGCACTTGTGTCACAACAGAAGATGGTGAAACTTACCTTACAGACACAATCGACACATCTGGAAATTCACATACTGCTGAATATTTACTTGAAATTGCTAAGAACTCAATTCACCAATGCCAAGAACAGTTTGGATGTAAAGTAAGGAGCTTAGTTACTGATAACGCAAGCAATGTGGCAAAAATGCGAGCGGAACTGGCACATGAGGATGACACAAATGTCATTACATACGGTTGTTCTGCCCATTTGTTGCATCTTTTGGCAAAAGACCTGCATATTTCGGGTGTCAAGGAACATGTTGTAGAAATTGTTAAATATTTCCGCAATAATCATTTTGCACATGCAACCTACAAGGAAATGGGAGGACTGAAGTTGGTTCTACCACAAGATGTTAGATGGAATACCTTGGCTGAATGCTTGGAACTGTTTATTAACAACTGGTCAAAATTAGTGTCCATTTGTGAAACACATCGGGATAAAATTGATGCTAATATACGAAGCAAAGTATTAAATCTTGGTGTGAAGAGAAATGCCGAGGACCTTTTGGAAAGGTTAAAGCCAATATCTATTGCGTTGGATAAAATGCAGAAAGATACTGCAACCATAGCTGATGCCACAGAAGTTTGGAAAGATTTAGAAGGTTCGCTAGATCGCTTGAACCTCTCAAACAATGTAAAGGTTGCAATACACCACCGCAAGGACCAAGCATTAAAAGAAGAACACTATTTAGCCAATATCTTGCATCCCATCTACAGAGGGAAAAAACTATCTGAGGCGGAAATCAACTCTGCAATGGAGTGGCTCGCCAATACTAACCATGACATTGTGGCAACTGTGCTGAAATTGAAGTGTGAATCTGCACCATTTCAAAAATACATGTTTGCAGATAACGTCGTTAATGAACTAAAACCACTGGACTGGTGGAAGTCGCATTCACTTGTTCTTCCAGCGAAGATAATAAATGTAGCTACTCAGCTACTGACTGCATCGGCTTCATCGGCAGGAGTAGAGAGATTGTTTTCTTCATTTGGTTTTGTGCACACAACAGTCCGAAACCGCTTAGGAACTGCTAAAGCAGGACAACTAGTTTTCCTATTAAAAGTCCTAAATAAACAGTAGGCTTAAAGGACTGATGTATTCACTGAAGATGTTTGCTTACTTCAAACGTTAGAGATAGGCTATTGTTAAAAAGTACTTACTCTCTGTAGTTCAATTCTGATTGTTTAATAGTGCAAATAAAAATTATTAGGTTTCATAATCATCAACTGTTTTAATATTTTTATTTGTGTAAAATAATTTGATTTGCAAAAAGACAAAGTTTTGCTTGTGTACAACTTGATTAAAAAATCCTATTTAAATAAAAAAAATCCGATTTTTTTGATTTTTTTAAAAAAAATTATGATTTTTATCCAACCTGATCTTAGGATCTCGTAGTAATTTGTTTTCTGTTTAATTTTTCCTGCTACAATTTCTGTTAGGAGGTGTCCACCTTTTCTCCCAGTCCCTAGATCTTGTAGGGATTCCTCCCTCGCAACTATAGGTCTTCGTTCAGACTAGCTGAGGACTTTAGCGGGTCTGGTCGCAGGATCAGGTTCCCCGCTACATCGTAGGGATCCAGCTTAGTTCTATTGTAGGGACAGAGTTCCCATCTTTCCTTAGTGCTTGTAGCAGTTCATAACAGTAAGTCCAGCCAAGAAATAAAAAAAAAAAAAATCTCTAAGGAAAGATTTTCTGTTTTCATCATGGTGTCGGTTCGGGATTTGGCTGAACGCCTGCAGGGTCTGTCTCTGGAGGTGGCTGAAATCCAGCAACACGTGAGTAGTTGTTCTGGAGCACATTTCGTGGAGCCAAAGGTACGTTTGCCTGATTTATTTTTTGGTGAACAACAAGATTTTTTTTCTTTTAAAAATGCTTGCTTGTTGTATTTTCGTTTGAGACCCAGATCCTCTGGTGATGAATCACAGCGCATAGGGTTTATAATGTCACTTTTGCGCAAAGAACCTCAGGACTGGGCCTTTTCTCTGCAGCCTAGTGATCCATGCTTTGGATCAGTGGATGTTTTTTTTTCTGCTTTGGGGCTGTTGTATGACGATCCGGATCGTGTTTCATCAGCTGAGACAGAGTTGAGACGTTTGAGACAGGGATCGGGTAATGTGGAAAAATATTGTACTCACTTCCGTAGGTGGTCCACCCAGATGGGCTGGAACGATTCAGCTTTGAAAAGTTTATTTCTTGCAGGATTAAGTGAAAGGGTTAAAGATTTGCTGATTGCTTATCCTATACCTGGTAACTTGCAAGAGGCTATGCAATTGGCCATACGGGTGGATAGGAGACTGCGTGCAAGGGTTAATGAGAGTAAGTCTGCTTTGTCAGCTCCAGGTTTGGAGAAGGAATGTACTGACATTGCAGAGCCGATGGAAATTGGAGCAATGGCACCTCACTCTCGGGAAAAAGAACGCAGATTTGCTCAAGGTTTGTGTTACTACTGTGGTAAATCTGAGCATTTCATTAAGAACTGTGCGCTTCGAATGAATAAAGAGAAAAAAAAATGAGGTCAGTGTCGCCCGCATAGCTTGTTTAAACAATAAAGGTGTCTTTCTTTCTGCTACCACTGCTGGTGAGGAGGAATTAATGGAGTTTCGGGTATTTGTGGATTGTGGTTCAACTCTCAATGTGATTGATGGGAAATTTTTGGAAAAACTAAAATTAAAACCCAAACTTCTGTCTTCTCCTATTAATGTGGTGTCTGTGGATGGCTCTCCCTTGAAAAATGTTACTCACCATATCTGTGAATTTCCTCTTACTATTAATGGTGTTCATCAAGAGAATTTGGATTTGGTAGTTTTGAATAATTTGCCTTCTCTGGTGATTTTGGGGTTACCCTGGTTAAAATTGCACAATCCGGTACTGGATTGGTCTACCAATGAAATTAAGTCCTGGAGTCCTAAGTGTTATGACAAGTGTTGTAACGGGCGTATTGCTGCTGTAGTTAAGGGGGAGTTACCTGTACCTATTCAGGATTTTTGGAAAGTTTTTTCTGATAAAGAATCGCAGGTATTGCCTCCTCATAGAGATTATGATTGTGCAATTGAATTTGTCCCTGGAGCGACTCTTCCTAAAAGTCGTTTATTTAATTTGACTATTCCTGAGAGAAAGGCTTTGGAGGAATACATACAGACAAGCTTGGCCGCCGGTCACATTAGGCCTTCCAAATCTCCTGTGGCGGTTGGATTTTTTTTTGTTAAAAAAAAAGGACGGCGGTTTACGGCCTTGTCTAGACTTTCGTGAGATTAATAAGATTACTGTACGCAATCCTTACCCACTGCCATTGATTCCTGATTTGTTTAATCAGTTAGTGGGGGCCAAGTGGTTCTCGAAAATTGATCTTCGAGGGGCATACAATTTGTTGCGCATGAAGGAGGGGATGAATGGAAGACTGCGTTTAACACTCCACTGGGTCATTTTGAGAATCTGGTCATGCCTTTTGGACTTTCCAGTGCTCCGGCATTTTTTCAGAATCTTATTAATGACATCCTTAGACCTTTGATTGGCAGTAGTGTGGTTGTGTATTTGGATGACATTTTGATTTATTCACCGGATTTGGAGTCTCATTGGAGGAGTGTGCGTGAAGTATTACAGTTACTGAGTGATAATTCACTTTTTGCCAAACTAGAAAAATGTGAGTTCGCTGTACAGAGACTTAGTTTTTTGGGCTACATTGTCTCCAGTGAAGGTTTTGAGATGGACCCGGTGAAAGTGCAAGCTGTGCAGGATTGGCGCCTAGACCTATTGGTGTGAAATCAATACAGAGGTTTTTGGGGTTCGCCAATTATTATAGAAAATTCATAAAACATTTTTCTGTGATTGCCAAACCTCTGACCGATCTCACCAGGAAAGGTGCTGATGCGGTTCAGTGGACTACTGAGGCCATTAAGGCTTTTGTGTTGCTAAAGGAGAGGTTCAGCTCTGCTCCCATCCTTACGCAGCCTGATGTGACTAAACCATTTTTGGTTGAGGTTGATGCTTCTTCTGTGGGGGTCGGCGCGGTGTTGTCTCAGGAAAAGACGGATGGAGTACATCCCTGTGCTTTTTTTTTCAAAGAAATTTTCTGAGTCTGAACTAAATTATGATATCGGTAATCGGGAATTGTTGGCAATTAAACTCGCATTTGAACACTGGCGTCATTTTTTGGAGGGAGCGGAATTTCCCGTTCAAGTCTTCACCGATCATAAAAATCTGATCTACCTTGATGCTGCCAAACGCTTGAATGCCCGTCAGGCTAGGTGGGCACTGTTTTTCTCACGCTTTAATTTTACCGTTACTTACATCCCAGGTACTAAAAATGTTAAAGCTGATGCTTTGTCTCGCAGCTTTTCTCCTATGGTGGGTACTGAGGAGGAGGAAAACATTTTGCAAGAGGGGGTTGTTATTGCGGTTTTGGACTCCGTGTTGGAAGATGAGATTCTTAAAGCACAGGAGAATGCCCCATCTAACACGCCGCATGGGAGGTTGTTTGTGCCTGGTAGCCTGAGGAGAGATTTGTTTGTTGAATGTCATGACTCTCGGTTGGCAGGTCATCCTGGAATCTCTGAGACCAAGAGACTTGTGGGTCGCAGCTTTTGGTGGCCTGGATGGCAGAAGGAAGTCATTAAGTGGGTGCGTCAATGCACTGTGTGTGCTAGATCTAAGTCTTCTCATACTTCTGCTGCAGGGTTGCTTTGCCCTCTGGAGGTCCCTAGTGCACCTTGGACACATTTGGCTATGGACTTTATTACTGACCTTCCCCCCTCTGAGGGTTTCACTGTCATCTGGGTGGTCGTGGACCGTTTTAGCAAGATGTGTCACTTGGTTCCTTTCATCAAATTGCCCTGCGCTAAGACTCTCGCTAAGGCCTTTGTCAAGGAAATAGTCAGACTACATGGTGTTCCTACTGACATTGTTTCTGATAGGGGACCTCAGTTTGTGGCTCGTTTTTGGCGCGCCTTTTGTGATAGGTTGGGAGTTCATTTGTCGTTTTCATCCGGATATCATCCTGAGTCTAATGGCCAGACAGAAAGGTAAAACCAGGATGTTGAGCAGTTCTTGCGTTGTTTTGTGACTGATAATCAAGAGGGGTGGTCTGAGTTTCTGCCACTTGCTGAGTTTGCTCTTAACAATCATACATCCGCTTTTGCTGGTTGTTCGCCTTTTTTTTGTTGTACTGGGAGACATCCGTCTTTTGGGTCATTTTCCAAGTTGGGATCGGCTGTACCTGAAGAGGAGAATTTTTCTGGTGTGTTGGAGAGAGTTTGGACTGATGTGCGTGGTAATCTTCAGGAGGCTAACAAAAGATCCAAAGTGTATTTTGATAGAAAACGACAAGAGGTTTTGTTTGCTATTGGTGACATGGTCTGGTTGTCCTCTAAGAATCTGCGCTTGAGGATTCCGTCTAAGAAATTGGGTCCCAAGTTTGTAGGGCCCTTTAAGGTGCTTCAGGTTATTAACCAATCTACTGTTAAGTTGGAGCTTCCTACCTCCTGGAAGATTAATCCGGTGTTTCATGTTTCTCTCTTGAAAAAAGCTGAGGTCTCAGATGGAGACGTCTCGGCCACTGTTCCCCTGGTGGTGGAGGACGGGCAATATGAGATTTCCCGCATTCTAAATTCTAGATGGTATAGAGGGAGTTTGCAGTACCTCTTCGCTTGGAAGGGTTATGGACCCGAGGATAACTCATGGGTGAGGGCGGATGATGTTTCTGCGTCTAGACTTGTCAGAGCGTTTCACAAGAGGTTTCCGGATAAGCCTAAGTCCTAGGGGATCCGGAGGATCCTCTTAGAAGGGAGGGTACTGTTAGAACCCTCTTGTTAGATTTTGTTTCAGTTTGCTGGTCACATGACCTTTTTTCCCTATTTAGTCTGGCTCCGCCCTTCTGGCTTTGCTGGACTTCATTGTATTATCTACTCTAAGCTAGCCGGGTGCTTAGGTGCCTTACTCTGTCAGTTTTGCTTAATCTTAGGATCTCGTAGTAATTTGTTTTCTGTTTAATTTTTCCTGCTACAATTTCTGTTAGGAGGTGTCCACCTTTTCTCCCAGTCCCTAGATCTTGTAGGGATTCCTCCCTCGCAACTATAGGTCTTCGTTCAGACTAGCTGAGGACTTTAGCGGGTCTGGTCGCAGGATCAGGTTCCCCGTTACATCGTAGGGATCCAGCTTAGTTCTATTGTAGGGACAGAGTTCCCATCTTTCCTTAGTGCTTGTAGCAGTTCATAACACTGCAGGAGTAAGGGGCAGGGCTTTGTGCATACAGGATTAAGAGGTGTGGCTTAACTGCAGGAGTGAGTGGCTGGCCCTTGTGCCTGCAGAATTAAGGGGTGTGGCTGAACTGCAGGAGTAAGGGGCAGGGCCTTGTGCCTACGGGATTAAGGGGTGTGGCTGAACTGAAGGAGTAAGGGGCAGGGCCTTGTGCCTACGGGATTAAGGGGTGAGGCTGAACTGCAGGAGTAAGGGATGGGGCCTTATGCCTACAGGATTAAGGGGTGAGGCTGAACTGCAGGAATAAGGAGCAGGGCCTTGTGCCTACTGGATTAGGCCTCTTTCACACTTCAGTCGTGCGACGTCAGTCAAAATCCTCCAGTGTGAAAAAAACGGATCCGCCATTTTTTTTTGGCGGATCCGCTTTTTTCCCATTGACTTGCATTAGTGACGGATTTTGACGGATGGTCGTCCGTTTGATCCGTTTTTTGACGGATCCACCATAAATTTCGCATCCGCCTTTTTTGGAAAACGTCCAATGCAACTTTTTGTGTGCCTCAAAATGGCGGACTATGATGAATCTGCCGCGTCCGCTGTTTTGTATAATGGCCGCCTATGGGAGGCGGATCCGCCTGCATCCGTTTTGGACGGAACTCTCTCTCCCTCTCTCTCTCGCTCTCTCCCCGGCCTTACAGAGATGCTTTCAGATTGAGGCAGGCTATGGTAAGAAAAGTTAATAAAGGAACTCAAAGACAGAAGCCATAATACTATAAACAGTCCGAAGCATATGTATCAGGACTGTTATAGGCGTAACAGAGTTGCATACAAAAAAGGGGCGTCATGGTGGAAATGTGAGAAATTTCCGAAGCCTTCGTGGTCATAGGGAGATGTGGACACTTCTGTAGTGGGGCTGCATTCAGCAGTTTTCCTCCTGTCCGGATAGTGGGGCTGACGGGAAGGTGAAGGCAGCAGTTTTCCTTCTCTCTGAATAGTGGGGCGGACGGGAAGGTGCAGACAGCAGTTTTCCTTCTCTCTGAATAGTGGGGTGGACGGAAGGTGCAGACAGCAGTTTTCCTCCTCTCCGGATAGTGGGGCGGACGGGAAGGTGCAGACAGCAGTTTTCCTCCTCTCCGGATAGTGGGGCGGACGGGAAAGGTGCAGGCAGCAGTTTTCCTCCTCTCCGGATAGTGGGCAGACGGGAAGGTGAAGGCAGCAGTTTTTATCCTCTTTGAATCGTGGGGCAGACAGGAAGGTGCATGCAGCAGTTTTCCTCCTCTCCAGATAGTGGGGCGGACGGGAATGTGCAGGCAGCAGTTTTCCTCCTCTCCGGATAGTGGGGCGGACGGGAAGGTGCAGGCAGCAGTTTTCCTCCTCTCCGGATAGTGGGGCGGACGGGAAGGTGAAAGCAGCAGTTTTTATCCTCTCTGACTCGTGGGGCGGACAGGAAGGTGCATGCAGCAGTTTTCCTCCTCTCCGGATAGTGGGGCGGACTGGAAGGTGAAGGCTGCAGTTTTTATCCTCTCTGAATTGTGGGGCGGTCGGGAAGGTGAAGGCAGCAGTTTTTATCCTCTCCGGATAGTGGGGCGGACGGGAAGCTGCATGCAGCAGTTTTCCTCCTCTCTGGATAGTGGGGCGGACGGGAAGGTGAAGGCGGCAGTTTTCCTCTTCGGATAGTGGGGCGGACGGGAAGGTGCATGCAGCAGTTTTCCTCCTCTCCGGATAGCGGGGTGGACGGGAAGGTGAAGGCAGCAGTTTTTATCCTCTCCGGATAGTGGGGCGGACGGGAAGGTGAAGGCGGCAGTTTTCCTCCTCTTCGGATAGTGGGGCGGACGGGAAGGTGCATGCAGCAGTTTTCCTCCTCTCCGGATAGTGGGGTGGATGGGAAGGTGAAGGCAGCAGTTTTCCTCCTCTCCGGATAGTGGGGTGGACGGGAAGGTGAAGGCAGCAGTTTTTATCCTCTCCGGATAGTGGGGCGGACGGGAAGGTGAAGGCGGCAGTTTTCCTCCTCTTCGGATAGTGGGGTGGACGGGAAGGTGCATGCAGCAGTTTTACTCCTCTCCGGATAGTGGGGTGGACGGGAGGGTGAAGGCAGCAGTTTTTATCCTCTCCGGATAGTGGGACGGACGGGAAGGTGCATGCAGCAGTTTTCCTCCTCTCCCGGATAGTGGGGTGGACGGGAAGGTGAAGGCAGCAGTTTTTATCCTCTCCGGATAGTGGGACGGACGGGAAGGTGCATGCAGCAGTTTTCCTCCTCTCTGGATAGTGTGGCGGACGGGAAGGTGAAGGCGGCAGTTTTCCTCCTCTTCGGATAGTGGGGCGGACGGGAAGGTGAAGGTGGCAGTTTTCCTCCTCTCTGGATAGTGGGGCGAACGGGAAGGTGAAGGCAGCAGTTTTTATCCTCTCCGGATAGTGGGGTGGACGGGAAGGTGAAGGCAGCAGTTTTTATCCTCTCCGAATCGTGGGGCAGACGGGAAGGTGCAGGGAGCAGTTTTCCTCCTCTCTGGATAGTGGGGCGGACGGGAAGGTGAAGGCAGCAGTTTTTATCCTCTCCGGATAGTGGGGTGGACGGGAAGGTGAAGGCAGCAGTTTTTATCCTCTCCGAATCGTGGGGCGGACGGGAAGGTGCAGGGAGCAGTTTTCCTCCTCTCTGGATAGTGGGGCGGACGGGAAGGTGCAGGGAGCAGTTTTCCTCCTCTGTGGATAGTGGGGCGGACGGGAAGGTGCAGGGAGCAGTTTTCCTCCTCTCTGGATAGTGGGGCGGACGGGAAGGTGCAGGGAGCAGTTTTCCTCCTCTCTGGATAGTGGGGCGGACGGGAAGGTGCAGGGAGCAGTTTTCCTCCTCTCTGGATAGTGGGGCGGACGGGAAGGTGAAGGCAGCAGTTTTTATCCTCTCCGGATAGTGGGGTGGACGGTAAGGTGAAGGCAGCAGTTTTTATCCTCTCCGAATCGTGGGGCGGATGGGAAGGTGCAGGGAGCAGTTTTCCTCCTCTCCGGCTCATGGGGTTTGTTGTTGGGCAGGTGCAGGTAGCAGATTTTGTGTGTGAGGCCCCTGGAGGATTTGGCTCGTCTGGTCATTGCTTCTTCGCCTGCTCTGCTCCTTCCTGTTGTCTCGCCATGGGAGCCAGAGATCGGGCTGCAGCAGCAATGCCCCCATAACTGCATAACCAAAACCAGTGTGCACTGCAGCATAGCCCAGCACGGTATTAACCCTCTCAATACCAGCTTCTCTGAGCTGGAGATTGTAGCTCTCAGCACTTATTTTAGCGGGACCTTAATAAACATTGTGTCACTCGCTTGTAACGATGTATCAGTGTAGGTGATTGTCAGAACGTGTCCATGGATTGCAGGGTATTGATAGGGCTCGTACTCCCCGGCCTATCGCTTACTGTGTGGATAGAAGATTTATGTTCTGAAATGACATTTGTGCTTCTCTTGAAGACAGTTCGGCCAATGAGTAGCCCCTTTGGATACAAGATGAAGCACACTGCTTACTTATCATGTTATCCACTCTATTTCACCGTTACAAGGATGGAGTCACCGAGCGGCCGGCGTGATCGCACCAAGTGCTGATTAACTACCTCCCACAGGAGCTGGGGGGGGCGCTCAGCACATGCAGCAGCCCCTCCAGTGTATCTTCCAAGGGGTTCCATATGCAGCATCTGCAGCTCCTCTGCCGTCAGCCCAAGTGTTGTGTGAAATGGTGCGAGCGCGGCCACTTCTGTCCTGAACCAATCCACATCAAACAAGTGATTAGGCACAGCAGATGGAGCCCCTGTGCGCCATACAGGAGACTCGCCTGTGGAAGGAGATTGCAAATATTTCATCAAGTATCGGCCTTTTCATCCTGACGCCGAGCACTGAAATAACAAGTCTTTTCTAGATCTAATCAAAAGCCCTTGTCAGATGGAAGCTCACCGGCGGCTCATTAAACAGGGGAATGTGAGAAAAGTTCTGCTTGTTCTGTGAGATTAGGGAAATGAAGTTCTACGATTCTGCGGGGTGGGTGCGTCATGGTGATTAGATCTAAGGTTCAGGTAGGAGTGGGACGAGCCATGTGGGAAGGATTATAATAATAATAATCTTTATTTATATAGCGCCATCATATTCCGCAGCGCTTTACAGTTTAACAGTTTCAAAACACAAGTCATAAGTAACAACGTTAACAATACAGTAATTAAAGCAAAATAAGACGGCCCTGCTCGTGAGAGCTTACAATCTACAATGAGGTGGGGAGATACAAAGTACAGGTGTGTATTTACAATGGTGCATTTACAATGATGGTCCAGCCATCTTGAGGGAGTGAGGGATGGATGGAGATAGTGAATGGGCTACACACACACACACTTACACAGAGAGTGACTTTGATTAGTGAATGTGATAGGCCGCTCTGAACAGATGTGTTTTGAGGGAGCGCCTGAAACCATGCAAATTGTGGATAGTCCTAATTTCTTGGGGTAGAGCATTCCAGAGGATTGGCGCAGCGCGGGAGAAGTCTTGGAGTCGGGAGTGGGAGGTACGAATTAGTGCAGAGGTTAGTCGAAAGTCGTTTGCAGAGCGCAGCAGTCGGTTAGGCCGATAGATAGAAATGAGGGAGGAGATGTAGGGGGGTGCTGCAGTGTGGAGAGCTTTGTGGGTGAGAACAAGTACTTTGAATTGGATCCTATAATGAATGGGCAGCCAGTGTAAGGACTGGCGAAGAGCGGACGCGTCCGAGTACCGATTAGCCAGATGGATGACCCTGGCTGCTGCATTAAGGATGGACTGGAGAGGGGATAGTCGAGTAATGGGGAGGCCAAGTAATAGAGCGTTGCAGTAGTCCAGGCGGGAGTGGATCAATGCTACAGTGAGGGTTTTTGTCGTTTCCATGGTGAGAAAAGGGCGGATTCTAGAGATGTTCTTTAGGTGTAGGCGGCAAGAGCGGGCAAGAGATTGTATATGGGAGGTGAAGGAGAGATTGGTGTCAAACATAACACCCAAACAGCGAGCCTGCTGCCAGGGTGTTATGGTGCCGCCCACTGAGAGGGAAATGTCAGATTTAGGGAGGTTAGTAGACGGCGGGAGCAGAAGAAGTTCAGTTTTAGAGAGGTTGAGTTTCAGATAGAGAGCAGACATGATGTTGGAGACTGCGGACAGACAGTCGGTGGCGTTCTGTAGTACAGCGGGGGTAAGGTCGGGGATGACGTGTATAATTGTGTGTCATCAGCATAAAGATGGTACTGCAAGCCAAATCTGCTGATGGTCTGTCCAATTGGGGCGGTGTAGAGAGAGAAGAGAAGGGGGCCAAGGACTGAGCCCTGGGGTACACCGACAGTGAGAGGAAGAGGAGATGAAGTGGAGCTAGAGAACGAAACACTGAAGGAGCGGTCAGAAAGATAGGAGGAGAACCAGGAGAGAACAGTGTCCTTAATACCTAGTGACTGGAGCCTAGACAGTAGGAGACGGTGGTCAACCGTGTCGAAAGCTGCAGAAAGGTCGAGTAGAATAAGCAGAGAGTGGTCGCCGTTACGTTTTGCTGTCAGAAGGTCATTGGTCACTTTGATGAGTGCAGTTTCAGTCGAATGTAGGGGTCAGAAGCCGGACTGTGAAGGGTCTAGGAGGGAGTGAGTGGAGAGGTAACAGGTGAGGCGGGAGTAGACTAGGCGCTCCAAAAGTTTAGAGATGAAGGGGAGATTGGAGACCGGTCTGTAGTTGTTTGTGCAGGAAGGGTCAAGAGCGGGTTTCTTTAGTAGTGGAGTAATGATGGAGTGTTTGAAGGAGGATGGGAAAATGCCAGAGGAGAGTGAGAGATTGAAGATTGTAGTTAGGTGAGTTGTGACAACAGGAGAGAGAGACTGGAGGAGATGTGAGGGGATGGGGTCGGTAGTGCATGTGGTCGGACGAGAGGAAGAGAGGAGTCTGGAGACTTCTTCTTCTGTGATGGGATCAAATGTGGAAATTGAGCCAGGGGAAATGCAGGGAGGGATGGGAGTCACAGCACTTGGTGGTTGGGAGCAGATTTCCTGACGGATAGTATCTATTTTTTCTATAAAGTGGGAGGCCAGGTCGTTAGCACAAATGTCAGTGATAGGGGCTTGTGCTTTTGGCCTGAGGAGGGAGTGAAAAGTGTCAAAAAGTTTCTTGGGGTTGTTGGCTAGTGAGGAGTAGTGTTGAGCGATACTGCTCGATATCTAAAAATATCGTATCGGAATGGTATCGCCGATATCACTAAATATCGTCGATATCCGATTCTGATACCGGAAGTCCCATGTAAGTCTATGGGAACAAAATATCGCAACAAAAAAAACCCTTTCTTTCGTTGTAAACACAAAATATACACACATAGAATACATATATATACATGTCATTGTGACATATATATATACATATATTTATAGTTTATACACTTCTACATAGTAAAATAGACTCTGATTCAATTGCCGGGTAAAGCCGTGACATACCCCATAGAAGTCGACGGGCTCGGTGCCGAGTACCCCCAAAACCTCTGGCTCTGTGCGACTCTACTTGGGCGTCACAAACAGGATTCTGTAGCTCGCTATAAGCGAGTCCTGTGTGCCTGAATTGAACTGGTTTTGTGCTTGAGAATTGCTAAAATCATCAGAGAATGTATTTGCCATTTTTCCACCATATCTGCGTCACGACGAGGCACTGGTGAAGAAGAAGGGCGTGCTCTTCGTGGGTGTACACTCAGTGGCGTGAAAACGATGGCCGACCAGTCTAAATGGTACTGCAATGTAAGATCGTGCCCCACAGCTCTTCAGTTCCGCCTCCTCATCCTCCTCAGTGTGCGGAAACTAACACGAAGGTCCCGCCTCCCTACAAAAGAGGGGCCCTCTCCAGATGCTAATGACACATGTGACTTGGCAGAGATGGCTAATGGACACGAGCAGAAGTGTGAAGGGATGGAGCAGTCAGAGCTCTCCCCCCACGGAAGCGACCCGATCGCCACGGAACCACCGTTGGGCACCCGGCCTGGAAACCCTCCTACGCTGCAAGAAGCGGAGGATACCCTGAGAGGCCTGGCCCGGCACCGGGAGGAGGTCGCCAGGATGGAAGCCAGCTGGCGTGCCCTAAAACTAAACTTGGAGCGGCGCCAATCCCTCTTACCTGAAGTGTCTGTACCGGAAGGTGAGGCACCCGTTCTAGTAGAGGAGTCCGTGCGGGCATCCCAGCCCTTGCAATGTGATCCGGTTGACGTTGTCGCAGTGGAGGCACCCGATCCTGCAAAAAACTCTGCACCGGCAGCACCCCAGATCCCGCTGTCTGCCCCCGTCGCTGAGACAGAAGAAGCGACACCCGTCCTCATGGAGGAGGCCGCGCAGGCACCAGAGGTCTACCTGTCTGTACCGGAGCCCCGACTGTCATCTGTTCCAGAGCCGGCTGCTTCCTCCGCAGGTGAGCGCCGCCAGGACTGGGGGGCGCCAGGAGAGCTGCCGCAAACCGGACACTGTAAGCTGCAGTTTGATGGTGGAGACATGGAGCTGCTGGTGGAGGAGAATTTCAACCGGCGTCAGGAGGAAGAGTGGAGACGTTGGGAGCGGGAAGCAGAGCGACAAAGGGAGCAGCGAGAAACCCAAAAGCTTCGGCAACGTAACCTGGAGAAGGACCGGGCAGATAAGGACCGGATGAGAAAAGATAAAGGAACCCTGTGGGAGCCGCGGCGTAAGGGTGCAGTACGGAACTTTAAGTTAAAAGGTGGTTGGGGCTTCATCCAGGAGCCTGGACTTTATTTAGAAGTTTTTGTGAACCGGCGGGACGTGGAGGCTCACCTCTCAGAAGGACACCCGGGGAGGGACCTGTTGCCAGGAGACTTGGTGACTTACACCCGACACTGGGGTTACAATGGATGGTACGCCCTAAATGTTACCAGGTGCGACCCCTACTCCCCAGAGTGTCAGGAACCTGTGAGACCCTCGGAGCCTTCAGCCTCCCACATCCAGGCCTCTGCAAAAGTGCCCTCCCCACGCCGTAAATCTCCCCAGCCTCCCTCAGTGGTCTCCTCAGCAGCCCCAGCTATGGACATGATAAGTATAGCTGGCCCGTACCCGGCGCCTGTTAGGCCCCCTGGGGTTCGTTCAGTCCGGGACATAGGGTTCCAGACCCGGAGGGAGATGAAAGAGGTGGCCACACAGACCCAGATAGCGGGTCACGACTTGACTGTACAGGCCACACGACGTCATCAGGTCCTGGTGGTCCTTGGTGCCTCGGATGTTTGGCAAGCATCAGAAGAGTACCAGGTGGTACCTGGAACACCCCTGCCAAAGAATTATAAATAACCCGGACAGGGTCCCTGTATGTAAATAGTTAAATTGTTTATGTACCCGGACGGGTGAATGTTCATAAAAAAGTTTTTTAAATTAATAAAAAAATAAAAACACAGTTTTCATTACTTTTATTACAGTCTCATCCTGCGACGCCATCGATCTCCTGTAAAAAAATGAAAAAAAAAAAACAGCAGTATACCACCTGTCCGACGCAGTCCATAGTAACGAGTGTCCCACGACGATCCAGCTCTGCTACATCAAAATGACAGGCAGAGCCTGTCATCCCGGCGCAGCACAGCTGATTACCTGCTTCCCCGGCGGTGACGTCATCGGACTGGTTTATGGCCGGGATTACCCTGCAGTCACTGCAGTTATCGCGAAAAACTGCATGTGACCGCCAGGGAGAAGATAATGGCGGCCATCAAGCAGTCCAGGACGTGACCGCCGGAGATCTTCTGCCAGGTAAGTGCCGCTGACTCCTGACAGACCCGACCGACGGACACTCACAGTGACAGTGACAAATCCGATTCCGGTATCCGATATGATGAAAATATCGGTACTCGGAATCGAAAGCCCGATACAGCTAATATCGGCCGATACCCGATATTTGCAGTATCGTATCGCTCAACACTAGTGAGGAGATCAGGGTGGTGAAGTAGGTCTGTTTGGCGAGGTGAAGGGCTGCATTATAAGTTCTTAACATGAATTTAAAGTGGATGAAGTCTTCTGGTGTGCGGGTTTTTCTCCATAGGTGTTCAGCACTCCTAGAGCATCGCTGGAGAAGGTGAGTTTGCGATATGAGCCAGGGCTGTTTTACTGTGTGTTTGGAAGTTCTGAGGGTGAGCGGTGCTACTTGGTCAAGGGTGCTTCTAAGAGTGTCATTGTAGTGATGAACAGCCAGATCAGGACAAGAAAAAGAGGAGATTGGGGACAGCGAAGAGTGTAGGGAGTCTGAAAGTGTCTGAGGGTTAATGGCTTGTAGATTTCTGAATGTGTGGTAGGTAGGAGTTCGCTGGGGTGGTGGAGGATTTGTGAGTGTGAAGGAGAGAATGTTGTGGTCAGAGAGTGGAAGCGGTGAGTTATTTAGGTGGGAGATTGAACAGAGGCGGACAAAGACCAGGTCAAGGGTGTTGCCATCCTTGTGTGTCTCAGAGGTTGAAAGCTGTGAGAGGCCTAGAGAAGTGGTTAGTGATAGAAGCTGAGATGCAGATGCGGAAGTAGGACTGTTAATGGGGATGTTGAAGTCTCCAAGGATAAGGGTTGGTAGTTCTGAGGACATGAAGTGCGGCAGCCAGGCTGAGAAGTGGTCAAGGAACTGGGTGGGCGAGCCTGGGGGCCGATATATGACCGCTACTCTGAGGGAGAGGGGATGGAAGAGCCTGATGGTGTGGACCTCAAAGAAGGGAATGAGAGTGATGGAATTGGAGGGATGACCTGGAAAGTGCATTGTGGGGACAGGAAGATGCCAACTCCACCACAATGTCTGTTTGTGGGTCTCGGGGAATGGGAGAACTGTAAGCCACCATAGGAAATGGCAGCAGGGGAGACCGTGTCAGAATCCTGAATCCAGGTTTCAGTGAGGGCCAACAGATGAAGAGAGTTGTTCAGAAAGTAGTTGTGCAGGAAAGATAGTTTGTTGCATGCAGACCGTGGATTCCAGAGGGCACAATTGAAAGAAGGAGATGAGGGAGTGCAAGTAATATTAACAAGATTATTATGGTTTCGACATGAGGTAGGGTAGGGATTGAGGTTGGGGGATGGACCAGGGTTGGGGGAGATGTCCCCTGAAATCAGTAGGAGTAGGAAGATAAAGAGCAGGTAGTTGTTGGAGTTGTAAGTAGGTTTTTTCTGTGATATGTTTGGGCAAGATGGGCTGAGGTTTCTCAGGAAGGTGAGGAGTGCATGGGAACTGTACATGGGAGAGGGAAGTATGGAGGGGCTGATGTATATGAGTCGTGATGGAGGGGGGATGGGGCAGTGAATGTGGATGGCTAGGGAACACAGGAGGATAGAGATAAAGAACAAAATTTAAAAGAAAGCAAAGTGTGGGCTACCTGATTCCTGCCCTGATTAACTGCCATGGATAACTGCCGTTTACTCGATGCTTGTCTTTCGTGATGCCATGGATAACTGCCGTTTACTCGATGCTTGTCTTTCGTGATGCCATGGATAACTGCCGTTTACTCGATGCTTGTCTTTCGTGATGCTTTGCTTTCTGTGATGCGTGCGCCCCCTTACTGCGTGCGCCCCTTAGACTACTCCTAAATATATAGCCCACACTACAGGGTCAGGAAAGTGGGATTGTGGGAGCTGTTTTGGGATAATTTGCCAGCTGGGGCCAGCACACCAGGGGTGGTTAGATCATCAAAGGCAACCTGGCAACATCTATATGCTTTACCACCTTCCACCTGATAGGATCTAGAGAGGCCCCAGTCACAGGGATATAAAGCAGTAAGTATTTTAAACACAGTGCAAAAATGAATTATTCCAAAGCATTATTACCAGGCACATTAAACTATGTTGCAAGATGGTAAAGCAATGGTTAACCACAGATGGTTAACCACTTGTCTGCACGTGGTCCTCAGCTAGACCCTCCAATGACAGGTGCGCTCTGCTCACTACAAAAGTGAATTATATATCCCCAAAAAGTATAAGGCCCAAAGGCGCCAACTCCTTATCTGTCTGGAAAAGCATCTCAGTCCCCTCAGAAGATGGCTCTTCTGGTCATGGACGTCCCATAGGAGCCATGATTGTGTCTCATCCTTCCTATGGGGCAGTCACTCCTCTTTCCCACATTCTGGAATGACAAAACCGCTCTGACGGCTGCAGCGAAGAGAGCTGCTATGACCTGCAAGTGAGGAGAGCCGCTGTCACCTGCAAGTGAGGAGAGCCGCTGTCACCTGAAAGAGACGGGAAAGTATCACCAGTAATAAACAAAAATGAAATTTATTGAAATTCAAAATAACAAGCAAGACTAGAAATACATTAAAGGGCCTGTGCACACATTGCGGATTTGCCTGCGGATTTTTCCGCGCCGAAACCGCACCTCTTGGCAGAAACCGCAGGCGCGGTTTTGGCGCGGTTTTGATGCGTTTTTTGGCGCGCGTTTTGACGCGGTTTTTCTCATGCGGTTTTGTATGCGGTTTTTACAGCTAAATAAAGATATGTTGTTTAACAAAAAAAAAAAAAGATTTGTGATGTCATTTCTTGTCCAACCTCCTCTTTTACATTTGTCCAACCCACACTCCATTACACACACAGATAGAGATAGGCCGGTGTCACACTTGCGAGTGTGATGCGAGTAAGTCGCACGACTTTCTCGCATCAACACCCGGCACGGCCGCCCGCTCTCGGACCCGAGTGTGCGGCTGCATGTATTTCTATACATGTATTTCTATGCAGCCGCACACTCGGGTCAGAGAGCGACTTACTCGCATCACACTCGCAAGTGTGACGCCGGCCATAGATAGATAATAGATACCAGTAGTTAGATAGAAAATACATAGATAGATGGATAATAGTTAAAAATATATATAGAAAGATAGATAAAATGACGTGGGCTCCCGCGCAATTTTCTGCGCCAGAGGGGGAAAGCAGACAGCCGGGGCCAATATTTCTAGCCTGGGAAGGGGTTAATACCCATGGAGCTTCCCAGGCTATGAATATCAGCCCGCAGCTAGCCTTCACTGGCTATTAAATTAGGGGGACCCCCCAAAAAAAATGACGTGGGGTCCCCCTATAATGTATAGCCAGAAAGGCTACGCAGACAGCTGCGGGCTGATATTCATAGCCTAGGAAGGGGCCATGGATATTGGCGCCCCCCCTGGCTAAAAATACCAGCACCCAGCCGCCCCAGAATTGGCGCATCTGTACGATGCGCCAATTCCGGCACTTAGCCCCTCTCTTCCCACTCCCCTGTAGCGGTGGGATATGGTGTAATAAGGGGTTAATATCACCTTGCTATTGTAAGGTGATATTAAGCCCGGTTAATAATAGAGAGGCGTCAATAAGACGCCTATCCATTATTAATCTTATATTAATAAAGGGTTAAAAAAAAACACGCATAAGAATAAATTATTTTAATGAAATAAAACACAACACGGTTTTCATATCTTTATTACACACTCAGATCCAAGCGACGCCCTCGATCTCCTGTAAAAAAACGTAAAAAAATAAAACAACCGTATACTCCCTGTCCGACGCAGTCCAATTAATAACGAGTGTCCCACGACGGTCTCCCCTATAGAACGGTGACATCAGGTGATGCCACTGCTCTGTAGGGCCTCCCAGTGATGCACTGACAGGAGACAATGGCTCCTGCAGTGCATCACTGAGTCCATTCTCTCACTTTATGGCAATGCTGCATGGGAATTTTCTCACCCAGCATTGCCGTGAGAGAATGAACTGTAGTGACGTCATTCTCTCCCGGCGGCAGAGCGGTACAGATCATGGCGTCGGGGAAGAGGTGAGTATGTACTATATGTTATGTGTTGTATGTCATTGTATGTTATATGTTCTGTATGTCATATATGTTATATGTTGTATGTCATGTAATTTTTTTTTTTTTCATTCAGTACATTAGCCGGATGATGGGACTACTACTGTCCCATCATTGGCTAATGTGTCAGTCACTGTCACTGTAGCAGGCATCGCCGGATGGGACTTGTAGTCCCATCCGACGATGCCTGCATACACGGAGACACGCACACAGGCCCACATACCGCCGCACATACACAGTCCCGCACACCGATCGCGCACACAGACCCGCACACCGATCACGCAGACACCGGCACACAATCACCGCCCACACACACAGCGCCGCACACTATACACGCCCACGCACCGCCCACACACATAGCGCCGCACACTATACACGCCCACGCACCGCCCACACACTTCCCTCCTCCCGAACTGCAGCGGTTTCACCCGCAGCAAACCCGCAGATCTTTTTTAGATCTGCGGTTTTTGCTGCGGAAGTGCCCGACTCAATGCAAGTCAATGGGCGCCGAACCGCTGCAGTTCCGCACAAAGAATTGACATGCTGCGGAAAATAAAACGCGGCTAAACCGCGCGTTTTTTTCCGCAGCATGTGCACAGCAGACATGCGGTTCCCATTAGATTACATTGCATGTGCACTGTGCTGCGGTTTGGATGCGTTTCCGCTGCGTTAAAAACGCAGCGGAAACGCATCTAAAACCGCAATGTGTGAACGGGGCCTAAAACAGTTTAAAAAAAAGCCCTTTACCCTGAGGAAGCCACTCTGTGTGGCGATACGCGTGGGTTTCCTTTTCCGCCACACACCTGATGTGACCGGGTGACCTTTATCCAAATATTTCAACCAACAGGTCTTATACAGTCTTACGTGTTCTTTTAGTGTCCTTCCATTTGTGATTTTGTATCCCTTACTCCGGGATACCCCTACATCTGTCTTTACTCTCCCTATTTTCTTAAAGGAATTATCTTTTTTGTTTGAGCGGCTTAATGGTTAAGGATTTTTGCATTCTCTTGTATTCTTAAGTCCAGGGTATATGAACTATATTTTCTAGACTGATTTTCTATAGTGTGCAATATTTCAGCGCATCTCGGTGCACATAGTGGAGGAGTCTGGTGGGTCCCCAGTTGTTACTCACCCTTAGCCTGTCTGGCTTTTTTTTAACTGTTTTTAAATGTATTTCTTGTCTTGCTTGTTATTTTGAACTTCAATAAGTTTAATTTTTGTTTATTAATGGTCATCCTTGCCTCCTACACACTTCTTTCTCTTCCCTTCATTTGTACCATTTGTGTGGCCAGTGATCCTGTATATTTACGTTTTAGTAGTATCCTCAGTTTTTCTATTCACCCTAAAAGGGATGGGCACCGCTTCGTCCTGAAAGGGACGGGCGCCGCTGCAACCTGCAGGCGAAGTTGTGTCTATAGCTGTTGAATGCCTGCAGTTGGCGCTGACTCGTGTTCTCTTGCAGCCATGTTTCTCGGACTGACTATACCGTGTCTCGGAGGAGTCGCTGTGGACAGATGAGATCTTCATATTCACATCGGGCGCTGTGGTGTAGTCGCTGACTTGGAGCTTCTTATTCACAATGGATTCCAAGCAAGAAAGTCCTCACATGTGGCCCCCCGCAGAGGACCAGACTGCAAACACAGCCCAGGTAACCCTCAGCCTCCTTCCCGCCTGATTATTCCCTTTGGGACTGGAGGAACAAATAATCCCAAATCCTGGGCACAGAAACACTACTAACATGGGACAGTCACAGACCTCACCCATCCTGCAGGGATTGTGAGTCCTAAAGTAACGGGATCTCTAGAAAGCCCCCTAATAACGTGGTTCTTGTATACTACATCTGGTTTGCTTTCCTCAGCCTCCATATTTGCTTGTCATCAATCCCCATAATCCTTTTTAACCATTACTTGCCTTACACTTCAGTGTCCCGCTCCTTCATTTTCCTTCTGCAGGTGCACTTTGTTCCAGACGGGGGAGCTGTGGCGCAGATTGTGTATAGTGATGACCAGGACCGGCCGCCGCAGCAGGTGGTCTACACGGCCGATGGCTCGTCGTTCACTTCAGTGGATGCCTCAGAACACACCCTGGTGTATATTCATCCTGTGGATGGGTCACAGGTATGGGGTGAGCTCGATGGGCTCCTCGTTTTATCAAGCTGAATCATGGAAAACACTGTTACTGTATATGAGCTCCAGGAGGCGTCCATTGTGTAGTCTTCCTCCTGCCAGATATTATATTGGGCTTCTCGGGCTGGGAGGTAAGCCGATGAACAGGGAATCTGCCACCTTAATGTAATGAGACCTTTGTAATGTATGTAGTACAGTTCATATAGCGTCTTGTGCTTGGGTGCGATGAAAACACAGGAGTCACAGGTTTGATATAGAAAAGTCCTGTATTACTTCATACAAGTTGGCAGAAATAGTCACACAGTTTGCAGACACAGAAACAGGAGACACAGCAGGCCAGAGTAATCCAAGCTCAGCAATCACTCTCCAATACAGATTCAGGATCTTCTTCTCTGTTACCGTAAGTCCATGCGAACGTGGGTCTTTCAAAGAGCAGGGTTCAGAGTCCACAAGTGCTTCAGAGTTCCTCAGTAGGAATAGCTGGAGTACAAGGTCCAAGGCTTACAGGAGTCAAGTCACAGGTTCACTGCAGGCTAGTTTCTGAAGCACTGATTGCTCAGCTGTGGCTGCTTAAGAAGCAAAGGAGAGAATCAGGGCGGGAACATGCAAGCTGGAAACTCCATTTTGACTGAGGGCAAGATAGCTGCAGCAAGACAGAAAGTAAAATGGCTGACGAACAAACTGAGTTTCAGGAATATATACATAGAACCTTACATTACTCCCCCCTTAAGGACAACCTCCGGATGACCTCAGACCAGGCTTGTGTGGGTACCTCTGATGAAACTGACGGAGCAAGCGAGGAGCATTAACGTTATTGACCGGTTCCCATGAGTTGTCCTCCACTGGGTAGCCCTGCCATTTAATCAGATATTGTAACTGATTTCTATACAACCTGGAATCTAAAATCCTTTCCACCACAAATTCTTCCTGACCATCGACTAGCACTGGGTCAGGGCAAGGAGAGGAACGTCCAGGAAACGTATTGGGTGTCGCAGCCTTTAGTAGGGATACATGAAAGACAGGGTGGATTCTCATAGTTCTGGGCAGTTGAAGACGACAAGCAACGGCACTTATAATTTTACTGATTTTATAGGGTCCAATGTACTTATGTCCCAACTTAGACGATGGAATCCTTAACTTAAGATTTCTGGTTGACAGCCAGACCAAGTCTCCTACCTTGAAAGCTGGTGCAGGTTTACGAAATTTATCTGCTGCTTTCTTGTACCTTTCTTGAGCCGATTCCAGATTTTCCTTTAGAAGATCCATATTCTTCTGTAAAGACGTGATTCTTTCAGCCACTGCTGGTAAAGGCGTTTCTATGGGAAATCGTGGTAGAATGTTAGGATGATAACCTAGATTAGAGTAAAAAGGAGACTGTTTAGTGGAGGCACTCTGAGAGTTGTTATACGAGAACTCAGCTAATGGAAGTAGATCCACCCAATCATCCTGTAGGTGGCAGATAAAGCAGCGGAGATACTGCTCCAGGGTTTGATTGGTTCGTTCGGTCTGTCCATTAGTCTGGGGATGAAAAGCAGAAGAAAGGTTTACTTTAATGTCCAATGCTGCACAGAAATTTTGCCAAAACCTAGAAGTGAATTGCACCCCTCGATCCGAAATAACCTCATCCGGTACTCCATGTAAGCGAAACACATCTTTAATCATCAAATCTGATGTCTGTTTTGCAGTGGGTAAGCCGACACAAGGGATAAAATGAGCTGCCTTTGTTAGACGGTCAACCACCACTAGAATGGTGTTCTTCCCCTGAGAGGTTGGTAACTCCACAATGAAGTCCATAGAAATGGATCCCCACGGGCGGGACGGGGTGGGAAGAGGCTGTAACAGACCAGTTGGTGAGGAGCGAGGTGTTTTGCATCTTGCACAGACCTCACATGAAGTGACATAATTCAAAACATCCTTCCTGCAAGTGGGCCACCAAAAGAAACGAGAAAGAAATTCCTGTGTCTTTAGAATTCCTCTATGCCCAGCTATCTTGGAATCGTGAATGAGTTGCAATACTCTTAATCTGACTGTTTCAGGAATATACAGACGTTGTCCCTGAATCCACACACCATTCTTAAAGACAAGACTTACGTCCCTTGGGGGTTGTGCCAAAAAGGAATCCGCATGGTATGCTTCCTTGATGTCCTTAAGTAGGTCTTGATTATGAATTACTCCTAGGAATCTAGAGTCAGGAAGAATAGTCTTAGGAGGAGTAATTGGACGTGTCTCTGCTGAGTAAATCCTAGAGAGTGCATCAGCCTTTCCATTGCGCGATCCTGGTCTATAAGAGATGATAAAATTAAATTGGTTTAAGAAAAGATTCCAGCGAGCCTGGCGAGGAGTCAGGCACTTAGCCGACCTGATAAACTCAAGGTTACGATGGTCTGTCAGGACGACTATTTGCTGTGCAGCTCCCTGAAGAAGGTGTCTCCATTCTTTGAAGGCGGCAATAATGGCCAACAACTCTCTATTGCCCACATCGTAGTTCCTCTCAGCCGAAGACAACTGCTGGGAAAAGAAGGCACAGGGATGCAAGACATTCTTCTCACCTGTTCTCTGAGAGAGTATAGCTCCAACGGCACAGTCTGAAGCATCCACCTCTATTATGAAGGCAAGCTCGGGGTTGGGATGTACTAGGATAGGTGCAGTGGTAAATTTATCTTTCAGCTGCAGATGGAAGGAAGAGAGCCACAGTATTCATTACTGATGGGTAGGCGGAGCCCCAGATCAGGATGTCACCTCAGATCAAAAGAGTGCTGACTGGCTGGCCCCTCCAGCTCGGGCTCCTCCTACTCAGCTCCAGTCTAAGATTTGAGGTCCAGAGGATGGTCGCTGCTAATGCAGCTCCTCAGAAGATTTTATTATTTTATATTCGGACAGGAGACTTGGATCACCAGTTGGTCTAGAGGTCTCAGGGGTACCAGCGCTGCTGTACCCCAACCTCTCCCTTGGCGGATCTGTATTTACTCAAAGTCCCTGCAGAATCCTTGCCGGCCCTGGGGGATGAGGAGAGCTTCCCTGGCGGGACGCAAACCACACGTGCGGTCACTGCGTTCCTCGCCCTGGGGGGAAGCATGGGCACAGCGCCAGAAACCCCTGAGGGTCCCTGTGGCGCTTTGGCTGGTGAGTACTCCACACAAAATTTTTTATTATAATTATGTGTGAGTGCTTTAGCGTCTGAGTGGGCAGCGCTATTACTTGTATGTCAGTATGCTTCAGCGCTGCTGTGACAGCGCTACTACATGTACAGCGCTTCTACATGTATGTCAGTATGCTTCAGCGCTGCGGTGACAGCGCTGTTACAAGTAGATGTGGTGATTTTTTTGTCCGCAGGCAGATACCTGCAGGACAGAGAGGGAGCAGGAGCGGGGGAGTTCGCGCTCAATATTCGAGCTGGCGGGGGGCGTGGCCTAACTATTCCCGGTCTTCTGAGCAGGAAGACGCGCGCTCTGGCGTTTCTCCTGCGACTCCCCCACTGTGGCGGCCATTACACAGGCTCCTGGGCTCCTCAGACCGCTCCTCTCCTCATAAGACACCAGCTGGGTGAGTGCTGATCCTCACCCCGCAGCGCAGCGATCGCTATCCTGCAGCTGCAGTCTCATTAGAGACATAAAATTGGCTGGGGCTCACAAATATATATATTGTGGTGAGTTTGCAATATTAACCCCTCTGAGGGTTATTTCTACCAGCTAAATTTTTTTGACTGAATACCGCTGGTGGAGCGTTAACCCTTCAGCGTTTAAAAAAAAAAAAAAAAAAAAAAACCGCATAGTTTTTTGCTGGTATTACTGCTTTGACCTGATCATACAGGTGAGACATGTCTGAACAGAGTTCAGATGCCGCGGACCATGTCCCAGTGCCATTACGGCAATCAGATACGCAGACCTCCACAGCGTCTAGCACTGCGGTCGACAGCGGTGAAAAATTGGATGTTATCGCTCGATCGATCAACAACTTGTCTGACCTTTTAGGTCAATATGTGTCTGCTAATTCCTCTCAGAGGAAGCGACGCAGGCCGTTACCGGCCTCTACACGGAGCGAGTCAGATGTATCTGATATTGGGCAGAGTTCCCCTTTAAATTCGGATGGAGAAATATCCGATTCAGATGCGGACGAGCCGCAGGGGCGTTCCTCTATGGCGAAGCGTACGGAGGCATTAATTGAAGCCATGAGAGATATATTACAGTTACCGGAGGAGGTAACTAGTCGTCCTGGTAAATCAGCACGCATGTTCCAGGAGTCCCGTGCTTCGCGTACAACATTGCCAGCTCTGGATGAGCTTAATAGTGTAATAGAGGAGGAACGTCTGTGTCCAGATAAGCGTTTTCATGGAACGCATTTCTTTGATACACTTTATCCTTGCTCTGCGGAGTTAAAGGCTAATTGGACTTCTGCTCCTGAAGTGGATGTGTCTTTATCTCAGCTTAGTAAATCCTCACTACTCCCTATTAAGGGGAAAGCGAGCTTACAGGAGCCTTTGGATAGAAAAACGGAATTGGCGGCAAAAGCAAGTTATGAGGCTGCGGGTCATGGATTCCGAGCAGTGCTAGGATCCATGTGTGCTGCTAGAGCTTCTCTAGGCTGGTTGGCACGTCTGAAGACGGAGTTGCAAAATGAATCTCCGTTATCTGAGATACGGGAAACTTGTGAATGGTTAGAAACGGCAGCCTGTTATATCTTTGATGCCGGTCTGGATACGGCATCTCTGCTGGCCAAAGCGCAAGCTTCAGCGGTCACAGTCAGAAGAGCTTTATGGCTCAGACAGTGGGCCGGGGACGCAGTTTCCAAACAAGGGTTGTTGGCCTTACCTTACAAGGGTGGCCATCTTTTTGGATCCGACCTCACAGAGCTGATTTCCAAGGCTAAGGCGAAGGAATCAGCATTACCACAGCGTAGGGCCATGGCCTCGGTGTCCAGTAAGCCTGGTGTCTATAGTGGTCGGCGGTCCTTTCGGGGCCGAGGACGATCTAGTCACTCCTCGTGGGGATCGGGTCGTCCTTCCTTCTCAGGAAAGAAATCCTCTCAGAAAACTCGTACTCCCTGGAAGCAGAGTTTCCGCCAGGACAAGCGGGAACTTGACAAGAAACCCGCAAAGTCGAATTGACGCCAGGGGTCCACTCGAGGATTCTCGAGTGGGGGGTCGCCTGCTTCTTTTCAAGGCGACTTGGATGGCTCGCGTTCCAGATTCCTGGGCAACGCGGATAGTGTCGGCAGGCTATTTCATAGAGTTTGCTTCTCGACCCCCAAATGTTTTTTGTCAGTCTCGCGTTCCGTCGGAACCCGAGCTTGTTGTCGCTCTACAGCGAGAGGTCGAATCTCTGCTACAAAAGGGTGTAGTGATACCGGTTCCGTCAGAGGACCGAGGGAAAGGTTTTTATTCCAACCTTTTTATAGTTCCCAAAAAGGAGAACAAATTTCGCCCGATTCTGGATCTCAAGCGATTAAACCGACATGTCCATGCCCGGAAATTTCGCATGGAGTCGCTTCGCTCCGTTGTGGCAGCTCTATCACAGAACGATTTTCTGGTGTCAATCGACATTCGCGACGCCTATTTGCATATTCCCATCGGAAAGGCTCATCAGCGCTTTCTTCGATTTGCCATAGGTCAGAATCATTACCAGTTCGTGGCTCTGCCGTTCGGCTTAGCCTCAGCGCCAAGGGTCTTTACAAAAATTCTGGCGCCCCTCATGGCAATCCTTCGAAGACAGGGGATTACGATTCTCCCTTATCTGGACGATCTTTTGATCGTGGCTTCCTCGGAGGAGGAGGCGTTGACGGCTCGGGATTTGTCTCTTCAGTTTCTGAAGGACTTCGGTTGGCTGGTCAATTGGGAGAAGTCGTCCCTGGAACCATCGAGGACAATCCTCTTTTTGGGAATGCATCTCGACACGTTTCGGTCGGTAGTTTCCTTACCACCAGACAAACAGTCATGTCTTCTTCGGCATGTACAGATTATGAAATCCTCAACGGCAATGTCCCTACGGAAGTGTATGCGTCTTCTGGGACTGATGGTGGCGTCCATGGAGGCAATTCCTTTTGCCCAGTTCCATTCCAGGACTCTCCAAAGGTTCATCTTGAGTCGATGGAACCAGTCGCAATCGCTGGATTGCAGTGTCACCATTTCTCGCGCGGTGCGGGATTCTCTAGAATGGTGGTTACGTCCAGGGGCATTCTCCCTGGGGAAGTCTTTCCTCCCTCCGAAGTGGTCAGTCATAACCACCGATGCCAGCCTGACGGGCTGGGGGGGTGTTTGGAACAATCTCTGGATTCAGGGGGTATGGTCATCGGAAGAGTCTGTTCTTCCGATCAACATCCTGGAATTGAGGGCGATTTTCCTTTGCCTCCAACATTGGACGGTCCCTTTGAGCGGTCTGCCAGTCCGAGTGCAGACAGACAATGCGACGGCTGTCGCGTATATCAATCACCAAGGTGGGACAAGGAGTTCCAGACTCATGGTAGAGGTGTCCCGAATTCTGATTTGGGCAGAGGCCAGTGTACCAGCCATTTCGGCGATTCACATTCCAGGGGTTCAGAATATTACAGCGGACTTTCTCAGTCGCAGAAGGATGGATCCCGGGGAATGGAGCCTCCACCCGGAAGTTTTTGCACTACTGTGCTCTCGCTGGGGAACCCCCAAGTGGATTTGATGGCATCCAGGTCCAATGCCAAGTTACCGACGTTCATGTCCAGGTGCAAGGACCCGAAGGCTGTGGCGGTGGATGCTCTAGTGGCTCAGTGGGATCAGTTCGAGCTGATCTATGTATTCCCGCCGATATCCTTACTTCCTCTAGTACTGCGTCGAATCAGACTAGAGAGAATTCCAGCTATTTTGATAGCTCCAGACTGGCCAAGAAGGGTGTGGTTCTCGACAATAATGTCGCTGTTGGCGGCACCTCCTTTTCCACTCCCTCTTCAACCGGACTTGTTGACTCAGGGGCCCGTTTGTCATCCGGACTTGATGTCCCTGCGTTTGACGGCGTGGCTCTTGAGACCGAAATCTTGACCCGTAGAGGTTTCTCAGCCGAGGTCATTGCTACCCTTCGTGCTGCAAGAAGTCCGGCTACTACTAGGATTTACCACAAAATTTGGGAAACCTTCTTTTCGTGGTGTTTGGGGTCTTCTCGGAACCCGAGAAAATTTTCCATTCCCAACCTGTTGGCTTTTCTGCAGCATGGGCTAGACAAGGGTTTGGCAGTCAGCACCCTGAAAGGTCAGATTTCTGCTCTGTCCTTATTGTTCCGGAGAACCATTGCTTCAAATAGAGACGTGCTCTCCTTTTTCCGAGGTATATCTCGTAAGTTCCCGCCGCGGAAGGCTCCCGTGTCTCCTTGGCGGCTCAACCTTGTTTTGGAGGCTCTTCAGCATAAACCTTTTGAGCCTATGGTTTCTGCTAGCCTTTCTTTACTTTCTTGGAAGGTGGCTTTTCTTGTTGCAGTCACTTCCTTGAGGAGAGTTTCTGAGTTGGCAGCTCTTTCTTGTTCGCCTCCTTTTCTGGAGTTTTTTCCGGATCGTGTAGTGCTTCGCACTCGGGGTGATTTTTTGCCTAAAGTGGTGTCACAATTTCATGTCAACCAGGATATTGTGTTGCCTTCATTCTGCCCGGATCCGAAGAATGTGAAAGAGCGAGCTTTACACACATTGGATTTAGTGCGGGCCTTGAAGTTTTATCTATCTATTACTCAAGGTTTTCGTAAGACGGACTCCCTATTTGTGGTTCCAGTCGGTCGTCGGCGTGGTCAACGAGCTTCCAAGGATTCTATAGCTCGTTGGATCGGTCAGCTATATTGGAAGCTTACCGTCTTCAGGGTGAATCTTGCCCGATTAAGATTCAAGCCCATTCCACGAGGGCTGTGGCTTCATCGTGGGCTTTTCACCAAGGTGCTTCGGCAGTGCAGCTCTGCCGGGCGGCAACTTGGCGCTCTGTCCACACGTTTACAAAGTTTTATAAAGTGGACGTCAGTGCTTCCGCTGATGCAGCCCTCGGACGTAGGGTCCTGCAGGCGGCTGTAGTTTAAAGTTCTAGATGAACTTGTGTTTAGCGCTGGTTGCGCTTTTTTGTTAAGGTTGTTGGGTTTCTGCCTTTTGTTGGTTTTTCCCACCCTTATTTTTGAACTGCTTTGGGACGTCCCATCAGTAATGAATACTGTGGCTCTCTTCCTTCCATCTGCAGCTGAAACACGGATTTTGGTAAGAACTTACCTGTAAAATCCTTTTCAGCGAAGGAAGGAAGAGAGACACAGCACCCTCCCAAGGCAGAAGTGTGTTGATGTTTTCAGACGCAGCGCGACCCTTATCTGATAGCGATTATCTGGGCTGAGGTCAGCGCGCTAAGGCTCTGTTCCAGCGTCGCCAGCTCATCGCAGTAGTCAGGTTCCGTGAGTAGTACCTGGAACTCTGTGGTTTTTGGCTTTCTTTGCATGCATAACCTGTATCCTTGTGTTTTTTCTCTGAAGTTCCTTCAGAAGGGGTTATGTTGCTCCGCTGGTGATCTTGGCTCTTTTCCTAAAAGCTTTGGTACGACTGGAGCTGAGTAGGAGGAGCCCGAGCTGGAGGGGCCAGCCAGTCAGCACTCTTTTGATCTGAGGTGACATCCTGATCTGGGGCTCCGCCTACCCATCAGTAATGAATACTGTGTCTCTCTTCCTTCCTTCGCTGAAAAGGATTTTACAGGTAAGTTCTTACCAAAATCCGTGTTTTAGACGGGAAAATGCTTCCTGGGCTTGGGGAGTCCAGGAAAACCTAGACTCTTTCCGGGTAAGTTGAGTGATAGGTGACACTACCTCAGAGAAATTTCTAATGAAACGTCTATAGAAGTTGGCAAACCCGATGAAGCGCTGTACCTCCTTCACATTTCTAGGACTTGGCCAATCCTTGATGGCTTGGGTTTTGCTTCCATCCATACTAATTCCTTGTGTAGACAGTACATACCCCAGAAATTGAATTTCGGTCCTATGGAATTCACACTTTTCAAGTTTGATGTAAAGATGATTTTGTCTTAAACGTTCCAAGACCATTCTCACATGTCCATGATGTTCCTCTGTGGAGTTAGAAAAAATTAGAATATCATCCAAATAAATTACCACGAATGTATCTAGGAGATCCCTGAAGATGTCATTCACCAAGTGTTGGAAAGTGGCTGGGGCGGTACTCAGACCAAAAGGCATAACTAGATATTCAAAGTGTCCATAGCGTGACCTGAATGCAGTCTTCCATTCATCCCCAGGTCTAATACGGACTAAGTTATAGGCCCCACGAAGATCTAGTTTAGAAAAAATTTTGGCATGTCGCACTCTCTCCAATAACTCAGGGATTAAAGGCAATGGATAACGGTTTCTAATAGTAACCTTATTGAGTTCCCTATAGTCTACGCATGGTCTCAGAGATCCATCTTTCTTCTTTACAAAGAAGATGGGTGCACCTGCAGGAGATGAAGAGGGGCGTATGAAGCCCTTGGCTAGATTTTCATCTATGTAATCCTTTAAAGCCTTTAGCTCGGGCCCCGCCAGGGGGTAGATCTTACCAAAAGGTATCTCTGCTCCAGGCAATAATTCAATTGGACAATCATATGGACGGTGAGGAGGAAGCTGGTCAGCGTTCTTCTTGTCACATAAATCCACATAGTCCTGGTATACAGCTGGTAGTTCAGGGACTGACATGATTCCTTTAGGAACAGAGCAAGCTGAAACTTTTGGACTCATCTGTTTCTCTGGAAAGTGTAATTCCTTGGTCTCCCAGTTAATGGTAGGATTCTAAGCCTGCAGCCATGGTAGCCCTAGAATAATGGGAAAGTGGGGAGAAGAGATAAGCATAAAGGACAGTTTCTCTTGATGATCTTTACCCATAAGAACCCTCAAAGGCTCTGTTTCCTGATCCACTGGTCCAGAGGTCAGCAGGGAGCCATCCACAGTTTCCATCTGTACTGGAGTAGCCTTCTTCACTGAACGTATTCCCTGTTTCAGAGCAAAGGAGACATCCATAAAATTTCCACTTGCCCCTGAGTCGATCATAGCAGAGCTAGACACCCAAGCTGAGTCAACCCAGAGTTTGATGGAAAGAAAGCAATGAGAATTGTTTTTCTTACAACTCAGCTGGGACACCGCTGAGGAAACTTGAAAAATGGCAGCGTTTACACAGTCAACGTCCTCAGAGGTAACGGAGTTTAAGTCCGAGAAATCAAGATCTGTTGCTGCAGATCTCTCTGGAGCCTGAGGCTCGGACCTGACAGATCCCCTCTCGCAACACTCACAATGAATGAGTGCTGCAGTAGTCTTACGAGAACAGCTAGGGCAGTTTATAATGAAGTGCCCTGACTTACCACAATAGAAACATAGATTCTCCTTAAAACGATGTTCCTTGCGTGCATCACTAACCCGTCGTTGTAAAGAGTCTACCTGCATGGGTTCAGGTTCAGGTTCCCGTGTAATCCTACTCAAAGGTTCCTTAGCTGGAGAGGAAGGTAGGAAAAGGTTAGTACGATTGCTTTCGAACCATCTCTCTTGCCTGCGTTCAGTCAGACGAGTATCAATACGGATGCAGTAGTTAATAAAGTCACCTAACGCAGTAGGAGGGTCGGCACGAGCAAGTTCATCCTTAATCAGTGGAGATAACCCCTTTCGAAAATAGATTTTTTGGCGGAACTGTCCCAGGTGGTATCAAGGGCCCATCTCTTGAAATCCAAGGCATATTCAGCTACCGAGTGCTTACCTTGGCGCAAAGCTAACATGGCTGCTTCAGCTGTTGCACCTCGATTGGGGTCATCAAACACCTGCCCCATGGCTGAAATAAAATCATCAAGGTGATTCAAACAATCATCCTCAGTCTCAATCAGAGGGTTTGCCCACATTAAAGCCTTGTTGGTAAGCAACATAATTATAGTAAGCACCTTAGATCGTTCAGTGGGAAATTGTGAAGCATGTGCAGAAAAAAAAAGATTGCATTGATTAATAATCCCCTGAATTTCTCACGTTCACCGCCAAAACGAAAAGGGGGCAACTTGGGAATCCCAGCACTCGGGGCTACGGCAGGAGCCTGGACTCGCCCCTCTAGAACCTCAATCCTGGCTCGCAAATCCTGGGTAGTCTGTCCAACCACTTGCAAATTGTGATTATTGAGGTCCTGTAGATTTGTAAAACGGGTCTTTATATTCTGCAAATCTGCAAGGATATTATCAGTCACTCCGCAAAGTTCCTTTATGCGGGCCTCCATTTTCCAGATCTTTTAAGACAGGATTACTGGAAGAAGAGGAGAGAAAAAAAAAACAATAGTGTTCACCTGTGGCAACACTGCAGAGAGAAAAAAAAATTAAGGCAACTGCTCACCTGGAATGGTTGTGAGGAGTCACAACCACTATCATCACAGAAAGTTTCAACCAGACATCTGATATCCAGAGTTACAGCAGACAAAAAAGAGAAAAGAAAGGAAAAAAAAAAAAAACAATAGTGTTTACCTGTGGTAACACTGCAAAAAGAAAAAACTTAAGGGAATTGCTCACCTGGAATGGTTGTGAGAAGTCACAACCACTGTCATCACAGAAAGTACAACCGGACGTCTGATATCCACAGTACAGCAGACACAGCCTTCCAGACCCAGCAGACACTAACGTTTTGGCTTCAGAATCTTGTAATGTATGTAGTACAGTTCATATAGCGTCTTGTGCTTGGGTGCGATGAAAACACAGGAGTCACAGGTTTGATATAGAAAAGTCCTGTATTACTTCATACAAGTTGGCAGAAATAGTCACACAGTTTGCAGACACAGAAACAGGAGACACAGCAGGCCAGAGTAATCCAAGCTCAGCAATCACTCTCCAATACAGATTCAGGATCTTCTTCTCTGTTACCGTAAGTCCATGCAAACGTGGGTCTTTCAAAGAGCAGGGTTCAGAGTCCACAAGTGCTTCAGAGTTCCTCAGTAGGAATAGCTGGAGTACAAGGTCCAAGGCTTACAGGAGTCAAGTCACAGGTTCACTGCAGGCTAGTTTCTGAAGCACTGATTGCTCAGCTGTGGCTGCTTAAGAAGCAAAGGAGAGAATCAGGGCGGGAACATGCAAGCTGGAAACTCCATTTTGACTGAGGGCAAGATAGCTGCAGCAAGACAGAAAGTAAAATGGCTGACGAACAAACTGAGTTTCAGGAATATATACATAGAACCTTACAACCTTACACTAAGCCCCCACCTCCGCCGAGTCCTGCCCACCACGTGGTGCAGCTGCCAGAATAAAAGGCATTTATTTCACATGTTAGCAGGGTAATTCTGCCTGGTGAGAGATTTCCAGCCGTCCATCTACGTCATGGTGAACTGTCAATTACCGCCCCATGCCGTACGTGTATGGAGCGGCCCACGCCATCCGGACCCACCGGATATATCCACTCACAGCCATGTGTGAGCCTGGCTGTTTAACTCTTTATATGCTGTAGATGCCCTGGCCGTTCTTGTAAAGAATTTGTCAGAGAAAGAATGGTCCATCTTTCTGCAAATGGGCACCCCTGCATCCAGATCATAGAGTGCTGGCGGGGGACCTTACAGTGGCCTCCATGTCTGCCATATACAGCAGCTTAGAAGTAAAAGAAAACTGACTGGCACATCCAAACCAGTGTGAATTAGGTGCAAACCAGGAGCAGCTACCTCCAAAGACAATATACAGCAGCTTGTGGTTCGAACAGTGTCAAGTTTAGTAATGTACAGCATAAGCTGCGCAGAACACGATCACTGAGATCGGAGGATCGGATGAGACAAGTGTATGATCACTAAGATCTGAGGAACGGATGAGACGAGTGTACGATCACAGATCAGAGGAACTGGTGAGACAAGTGTACGATCACTGAGGTCTGGGATCGAATTTGACGGGTGTATGATCATTAAGGTCTAGGGATCGGATGAGACGAGTGTACGATGACTAAGGTCTGAGGATCGGATGAGACGAGTGTAGGATCACTGAGGTCTGAGGATCAGATGAGATGAGTGTACGATCACTGAGATCGGATGAGTTGAGTGTACGATCACTGAGATCGGAGTATCATATGTCCCCTTGTAGGACCAGTACATATTGGAGAAAAAAATTAAATATTAAAAATGCTAAATCACAGTTTTAATAATAAAAATTAGTTTATTTGTAAAAGAAATAAAAAAATAAAAAAAACTACAAAAAATCACATATTTGATGTTGTCTACATAACGACCGTTCCTTGTAACACTGTTTCATTATTTCTCGGTTGGTGAACACTGCAAAAAAAAATGTAACCCCTTTCTGTCATCGGATGTACTATCCCGTCCATGTGCCCTGGGACTTAATTCCCAGGGACGGGATAGTACATCCTAGGCGATCAGCTGCAAGGCCGGGTGTCGGCTGATTATCACAGCTGACACCCGACACTATGTGCACATTAACCCCTGGCACACCGCGATCAAACATGATCGCGGTGTACCGGGAGCACAGGGGAGCATCGCGCAGGGAGGGGGCTCCCTGCGTGCTCCCCTGAGACCCTCAGAACAACGCGATGGCACATCTGGGGCACTGCAAACGGAACATGACCCCCATCAACGTCTGCATTCCAAAACGTTATTACTTCCTTTCCAAGCCCTGCTGTGCGCCCAAACAGTCCCCCCCCCCCACTATGGGGTATCAGCGTACTCAGGACAAATTGGACACAACTTTTGGGGTCCAATTTAGTTGGGAAAAATCAAAAATTTGGGACTAAAAAATCATTTTTGTGGAAAATTGTTTTTTTTTTTCACACCCAGGCATTATAAACTTTTGTGAAACACTTGGGGGTTCAAAGTGCTCACAACAGATCTAGATAAGTTCCTTCCCTTACGAGCTCTGCTGTGTGCCCTAACAGTGGTTTTCCCCCACATATGGGGTATTGGCGTACTCAGGAGAAATTGCACAACAACTTTATCTGTCCATTTTCTCCTTTTACCCTTGTGAAAATGAAAAAAGTTTGTAAAAGATCATTTTTGTGACTAAAAAGTTAAATATTCATTTTTTTCCTTCCACGTTGCTTCAGCTCCTGTGAAGCACCTGAAGGGTTAATAAACTTCTTGAATGTGGTTTTGAGTACCTTGAGGGGTGCAGTTTTTAGAATGGTGTCACTTTTGGGTATTTTCTATCATATAGACCCTCAAAGTGACTTCAAAGGTGAGGTGGTCCCTAAAAAAATGGCGTGGTAAATTTTGTTGAAAAAATGAGAAATCTCTGGTCAACTTTTAACCCTTATAATTTCCTAACTAAAAAAAATTTTGGTTCCAAAATTGTGCTGATGTAAAGTAGACATGTGGGAAATGTTATTTCTTAACTATTTTGTGACATATTTCTGTTTTAAGGGAATAAAAATTCAAAGTTTGAAAATTGCAAAATTTTCAAAATTTTCGCCATATTTGCAGTTTTTTCAAAAATAAACGCAAGTTATATCGAAGAAATTTTACCACTAACGTGAAGTACAATATGTCACAAGAAAACAATCTCAGAATCGTGAAGATCCGTTGAAGCGTTCCAGAGTTATAGCCTCATAAAGAGACAGTGGTCAGAATTGTAAAAATTGGCGCGGTCATTAACATGCAAACCACCCTTGGAGGTTAAGGGGTTAAAATTAAAAGTGAGCAAAAAGTTTCACATTCGCCAGAATAGTCCCTAAAAAAAAGTGCAAGTGGGTACACAGAAGTCTGATCCGGCTCTGGACACAGAAAAGTGGGAAAGTTAAAACACTAATGGCTATAGTTACCATTCTCTGAATATGATGACTTCCCTCCAAAAAATAACGATGGAAAAGATTTTCTGCTGAAAATCTAGTAAAATGCGTCTAATCTGAGATCTATGAGTCGAGTATTGGCATAATCGCCTCGAACTGTGGAATACTGCTGCAGGTTACTACACAGCAGCGACGCTGTACAGAGATCAATGACAAACATTTGTCCGCTCAAGTGAAATAAAATATTTCTTCGGCCTGAATCTCTTATGGTAACAGAAATCTGCGTTCTCATTTTTAGGCCCTGTTTTCAGACCAGCCCCAGGTTGCCTACGTACAGCAAGATGCCACCACTCAGCAGGTAACGAGACGTCCCTCCCCGGTCGCACCCGCCATTTGTGTCCCTGTTGGTAGCTGCACAGTGTGCACAGTGCTGTGTATTTACCTCCTGTTTTATATTCCAGGTCACAGTATTGCTGCCTGCATCACAGAGCATGAATGCTGCCAACCTCGCTGTGCTCAGCAGTGTCCCCGAATCTGCCCAGGCCATGGCATTGGAGGCCGTGCCGCAGGTAAGGAGCCTCATCAGGGTGGTGGCATACGACAGATCAGTGAGGGTCCTAGTGAGAGCCCCTCCACCCCAAATATTAGGACAATTTTCCTGACTGTACCTGCGCTAAGGCTGGGTGGGTCTGATGACATTATCTGGTGCCCCCCCAGCTGTGGACGTTATTTGTAAATTTACCCCATCTCATGGACACCCCACTGTGTGGCTTATGTAGAAGCATTAGAGGAGATGACAGACCGGATCTTGTTTTCCTTTCCTGTATATTTTTTGCTTTTCCACCACCTGAGAGGAGCGAAACATTCCCAAATCTTTCCCAACATGTGTAAGAGTGTGCATCTCCCGGGAATGACGTGACGGCAGTGTTAGGGAGGATGGCATTGATCTGCTGGAGACTGTCCATGTCTTTCAAATGTGCAGCCATCGCTCTCCATACACCAGAGCGGCCTGCCTCCTGTGGATGGTGTGGAGGGTGCAGCAGACATGGCCACTCTGCAGAGCTCCAGCGCTGATTCTCAGGCAAAGGACGACGATGATGAGGAGGATGAGGACGATGATGACGACGACGATGATGACGATGAAGACGACGATGAAGGCGAGGACTCTGATGTAAATGAGTGGGATCCAGATCCTCCTCGACCCTTTGATCCCAATGATCTGTGTGAGTGGTGACTTCTTATTTCTCTGGGGTTTCCAGGTTGATTTAGTTCACTTTTGTCACCCAGCAGCAGGAGGTCATACTGTACCCACCACAGTACATCTATAGGAAGGCGGCAGGGGAGTGAGTGGCGGGTGCTTTATGAGTGACGGGCCATGGACATAGCCTGTAACCTGCCATTTCCCTCTGTGTCGTATCTGGGACACAACATTTTTTGTTTTCTCGTGTCTTGCAGGGTGTGAGGAGTGTAACAACGCCCATCCCTCCGTGTGCCCCAAACACGGAGCCCTCCATCCCATTCCCAACCGCCCCGTCCTAACCCGAGCTCGCGCCAGTCTGCCTCTGGTCCTGTACATCGACCGCTTCCTTGGCGGGGTTTACTCCAAACGCCGTATTCCCAAGCGCACGCAGTTCGGGCCTCTGGAGGGTCCTCTAGTCAAGAAGTCAGAGCTGAAGGATCACTACATCCATCTGAAGGTTTGTGATTGTTAGGATTATGTTGTGAGACCGGGGGGAACATCTAAAGTAAAAAGTGAGGAGCGCGGTGTAGAGCTGGCGTGTGGAGTTTGTAAACTAAACCTCTGTCTCCACAGCCCCAGTCACTACTGAGCACGTGCATAAAGTGCAGCACAGGTTCATCTCCACTAACAGCTGAGATCAGGAACAAAACTGACATTTATAGGACATTTTGTAACTTTTTCCCAAATTATTCTGAAAACCTTTACAGCAAATCCTGTACTGAACTACTGAACCCAATGTGTTATATGTGACTGGAGTCGCTCCATTTTATATTGACTCCGACTCCATAGCCCTGTGTACAGCCCCTCATCTTCTCTGTAGGAGGGCTGCATGCTGTAAATGGAGATCCAGGGAACCTGTCAGTAGCCCCCAAACCACTGTCAGCTTGTTCTATAGAGCGGTGATTGGGTGGTATTGATGGCCAGCACATGCACAAATGAAGCAGAGGCCAGTGCACCTCACTACATCGCCCATGTGCCAGATCCTGCCATTTGCCCCTCCGTGGCTCTTCAGAGGAACAGGACCATCCCCCATGGCTCTTCAGCGGAGCAGGACGGCAAATCCGCCCACCCCTCACTCGTGGCTCTTCAGCGGTGCGGGACTGCCGCCCCGTGACTCTTCAGCGGAGCGGGACTGCCCCCCCCCCTTGGCTCTTCAGTGGAGCAAGACCTTGGCTCTTCAGAGGAGGTTTGGAGCCCGAATCCTCCTGCCATTCCCCTATCTAATGCTGACCCTTCCTAGCAGCAGTGTACAGACCTGCATGGGGGGTTACACGCTGCACGCTGCTCTGAAGACTGAGCGTCTCCAGTGATGAGCCCACCCCATTATTTCCAAAGATCTTGGTGACAATCCGGTGGTCGGTCTTGGTGTCTAGATTGGTGATGATGGACCGCTCTCACATTTTAACCTTGGAAATTCTCCTTTACCAGGTTTTATTACATAATTCCCTGGAGACACCGGAGACATATCAGGAGGATCTGTGGTTTGATTTGTCGGAAGAGAGTCTCTGTAACTGGATGATGTTTGTGCGTCCGGCACAGAATCACTTGGAGCAGAACCTGGTGGCGTATCAGTATGGACAGCACATCTATTACACCACCATTAAGAATATTGAGCCCAAACAGGAGCTGAGGGTAAGACCACCCTGTGATGATGGGGGGGCCGCCCACCGTGGCTGCTGCCGTGTTCTGCAGAGCATTGAATATCACAGATTTAGCAGCCAGGAGACATCGCACCACCTTATAACGGGTTTCTTCTTTTTATAGGTTTGGTACGCTGCCTCATACGCTGAGTTCGTAAACCAAAAGATTCATGACATTTCACAGGAGGAAAGGAAAGGTGAGGCGAGCCCATCAGCTATGTTTCTGAAAAGAAATCTGTGTAGACAGCTGATCAGTCACATTCGCCGCACCAGTGATGGGGCTGCCGGCCACGTACTACATACTAATGGCTGATCAGTCACATTCCCCGCACCAGTGACGGGGCTGCCGGCCACATACTACATACTAATGGCTGACCAGTCTCCTCTTTGCCGTAGTTCTGAGGGAGCAGGAGAAGAACTGGCCGTGTTACGAGTGCAATCGTCGCTTCATGAGCTCGGAGCAGCTGCAGCAGCATCTAAACTCCCACGACGAGAAACTCGATTTCTTCAGCAGGTGGTGTGGGAATATTTGTCTGTATATTCTATGGGATGTGGACACTTATTGCTGACTGTATGTGGGCTATGTGACCAGGGTGGTCCGATCACTGGACCTCGAGATTGGGGCTCTAGACCCTCCCAGAGCAATGCGCTTCAGCCCCGTACTGAATGGAGTGGCGGTGCGCTCCATGGCATTCATTGTCTACAGGGCTGTCACACAGGACGTAGATTTTCTCCGGTGTTGCCTTACACAGTGAATGTCTTTTTGGCAATAAGCCTTTAAGCTTCTGTTACACCGGGGTGTGTCTGTGCTGCTGTGGGCATGCTTGTGTTATAGAGGTGTTATACTATTCAGCTGCCTCTACGTGTCGTGCTCTGGTGCCGGATCTGACACAGAGGCACAAGTAACTCTCTTTTCTGCACTTCTGAAATAACAGGACGAAACCCCGCGGGCGAGGTAGAACAAGGAGGAAATTTGGACCTGGGAGGAGACCAGGAAGGCCACCAAAATTTGTGCGTTTGGACATCACAGGAGAAAATAGGGAAAAGTGCGGACTTGCAAGTCAGGTACGTAGTTCCGGCGCAGTGGGGTGCGGAGCTCCGGTGCGATTGTGCGCGTGCGTGGAGCTCCAGCGCGTGTATGAGGAGCTCCGGTGCGGTGGTGAGCGGAGCTCCGGCACGGTGGGGCACAAGTTTGGTGCAGTGGGGCGCGTGTGCGCAGACCTTTGGCGTATTCGGGCCCTGCACTCGTCGGCTCATGGTTTAATGTCTTACTGGTGGAATCGCACTCCGGGAAATATAATCTGTCATTTCATTTTAAGGGGGTTTCTATAAGACAAAGGTGGGGAACCTCAGGCCCAAGGGCCATTTGCAGCCCTCGATGACCTTTTATCAGGCCCCCGGGCAGATTCTCAGGGACCGCTGTGCTTTGGCAGGGAGCTGTATTTTGATCGCCACCAGTTCATTAATTTCTTCTTGCTCTGTAAGCACATACGCAGTGTTCACTACTGAACACTGAAGGGCATGCAATGAAAGATTACGTCCTGACACCAGTGCCAGGATGTACTTTGTGGGCGGAGTTTGTACGGCCCCCGAAGGATGATATAAATATCCAAATGGCCCTTGGCAGAAAATGATTCCCCACCCCTGCTAGAAGAGGTAAAATGCACCAATCTGCAGAGAGCAGTGTGCGGCCAGTGCCGACATCCAGGGGACTAGGGGTCTTCTCCCGCTGCTCACTATATCCCCCACGATCGATATTACTGTGGTGTGGATCTTACACTGGAGCTTTGATCCTGGATGGAAATTGTGGTTGTTTTTTCTTTAGGACCTTCTCCATTTCCAGAATAAACAGCCGCAGTATGAGGACAGTAGTCCTTCCACGATCAATGGCCTTGACCAATCTGGGCTATCCTTGGGCCCAGCAACACAGAGCACTGTGGACCCTCAGACAGAGAGCCATCTCCTGCAGCCGCCACTGCCAGCCTCGTCTCAGAGCAGCCTGACGCCTGAGGACATGCGGAGGGCCAAACGCATCCGGGTATGACGCACGTTCTCCACTCATGTTAGCACAATCCTAAAGTCTCTTTTTTTCTGTATCTTGTATGTATCTGAACCTGCAATCGTCTGATCATGTGTTCTGCGTACTACAATACCACAGTACTACTGTGTATAGTAACAATCAGAGTCTCCTCCATCTCGGAGCATCGTTATGCTAGACCCCCGGCTGCCATAGCAAAGTACAATCACATTGCGGAGAAGGGGCAATGGGCACATGACGACAGCGTGCCCCCCGGATTGTGCGCTTTACATGCCCGCTGTCAATATGTGTAACACAGCCATTATCTGCTGGGAAAGATGGCTGCCCTGTTCCACATGTGAGAAGGATCACGCCGCTGTCCCCAATGTGATTCTTAGTCTAAAAGTGCCCAACAATAGAAATCCTATGTTTCTAGGGTTTGGCACTTTATATTCCCGATTCTGGTGCCAGCTGCCATCAGCAGCGTCGGTGATTTTGGTGCCAGCAGCCATCAGCAGCGTCGGTGATTCTGGTGCCAGCTTCGTCGGTGATTCTGGTGCCAGCAGCCATCAGCAGCGTCGGTGATTCTGGTGCCAGAAGCCATCAGCAGCGTCGGTGATTCTGGTGCCAGCAGCGTCGGTGATTCTGGTGCCAGCAGCGTCGGTGATTCTGGTGCCAGAAGCCATCAGCAGCGTCGGTGATTCTGGTGCCAGCAGCCATCTGCAGCGTCGGTGATTCTGCTGCCAGCAGCCTTCAGCAGCAGCCGTGATTCTGGTGCCAGCAGCCATCGGCAGCGGCGGTGATTCTGGTGCCAGCAGCGGCAGCGATTCCAGTGCCATCAGCAGCGGCAGTCGCGATAAACTCCCGGCCCTCAACTAACACTTACTGTCTTCAGACACGGCTGTAACCTGTCTTTCTCTCTCCACATGCTGACATGTCAGCTGGAGCTGCAGGTAGGTCGCAACCTGTTCACCTGCTGTTTGTGATGGTGGCAACAGCGAAAATCATGACATTTCTTCATTTCTTTGCTCCAGCAGGTTCCATACTTCTGCCACCGTTCATTCTTTACTGGACCAATAATCCTGCTCCGTTTTCAGTACTGGATGTTTTTTGTGTTTTTGCAGAATGCGGCCCTCCAACATCTGTTTATCCGGAAGACTTACCGGCCATTCAAATGCCTGCAGTGCGGGAAAGCCTTCAGGGAAAAGGAGAAACTGGACCAGCACCTGCGCTTCCATGGCCGCGACGGCAATTGTCCTCTGACCTGTGACATCTGCAACAAGGGCTTCATCAGCACCAGCTCCCTAGAGAACCACATGAAGTTCCACCTGGACCAGAAGACATACTCCTGCATCTTCTGCACAGAATCCTTCGACCGCCTGGATCTCCTGAAGGACCATGTAGCTGTTCACGTTGTGGATGGCTACTTCAGCTGCCCGACCTGCAAAAAGCGCTTCTCTGATTTCATTCAGGTCAGACACCATTTTCTCTCATTTGCAGTCTCTTTTACTTCTTGTTTTGTTCTGTTTCCTGCATTATTGATCTCACATTATAACCAGAGATCCAGAATGTAGTGTCTGGTGCTGACGACTGAACGCATTGTAGGTGAAGAAACACGTGCGAAGCTTCCACTCCGAGAAGATCTACCAGTGCACAGAATGTGACAAAGCCTTCTGCCGGCCGGACAAGCTGCGTCTGCACATGCTGCGGCACTCCGACCGCAAGGACTTCCTCTGCTCCACGTGTGGCAAGCAGTTCAAGGTGAGCGTTGCTTTGCAGGATGACAGAGCCCCTCAGGACCTACCGCTCTACAGGAAGGCCTAGTTTATTTGTAATCTGCTGAGATGGGCACATCCAAGTATATTCACCTGCTGTTTATGGTGTGTGGCCTGTGTCGGGGCCTGCATGGCTTGTTTCGGGGCATACGTGTCCCATACCAGGGGCCTGCGTGGCTTGTGCCGGGGCATGTGTGGCCTATGATAGGGCGTGCTTGGCCCGTGCCGGGGCGTGCGTGGCTTGAGCCCAGCACGGTTCTCTATACACAGCAGGTGACAACTTTGATACAACCATCACTCTGTGCTGCCGGTGATCACCGAACTCCAGTTGTGAATATTTCACCCCTTAGATGCCGCAGTCAATACTGTCCATGACATCGAAGTGGTTAGATAGAAGAAGGGGCAGCACTGAGAATGCAGAAAAAAGAATGATCCTAAAACTGTACAATGTAAAAATTTTCAGCAAATTATATGCTGCATAAAATGGTGCACTGATAGATAAAACACGTTACACAGAAAAGAAGCTGTCGACTGAAAAAATAAAAATAATTGCTCATGGTCAATTGGAGTCATCACAAAGTGTCCGCAGCGCCCAGGAATTGATTTTGAAATGGCGCTTCTTGCGTGAAATTATTCTCTGTTTGGGAAATAACAGGCGACAATCAAAAAGACCCAAATGTGTCGTCAACAGCTTCATTGTGTCATCACCGAGCCTGAACTGTTCTGTCCAGCTACTTCCACATTAAGCAATGAGCTTGTTAGGTGACGCCACGTCTGCTGATACCTGTACACGATCCCTGACAATGGAGAATGCGGCCCGGCAGAGATTTGCAGAATTGATGTCTCCTAACAAGGAAACCCTGTCTGGCTCCAGTTGGGTCTTTTGGATTGCCGCCATGGATCTGAGACTTGCGTCGCCCGCACCCCGTCTCTGCATGATTTCAGCTTCCGGCACTAATAGTATTCCGTAATTTCACCTATACTTGTCCCAGAAGGACGACCATTCAATTATCACTTTACAGATAAGTCAAGGCCTTGGCCTTACTTGGCCGCTCACCTGTAGGCTGTATGATGTGCTGATGCTGCTCATACCCAATGTCTGCTTATTTCAGAGAAAGGACAAGCTGAGGGAACACATGCAGCGCATGCACAACCCGAGAGAGAAGCCAAGAAGGCCGACCGCACCGGACGCACCAAGGCGTTCAAGCCTCGCATCGCCTCCACAGACTACGAAAGCTTCATGTTCAAGTGTCGCGTGTGTATGATGGGTTTCCGGAGAAGGGGCATGTTGGTAGGAGACCCGCCATAACTCGCTCATGGGCACTGGCGGGTATTCAGGCAGATTACACCATTAAGTCCTGCCCATTCTCCTTTAACCTTAGGTCAATCACTTGTCAAAAAGGCATCCAGAAATGAAGATAGAAGAGGTTCCTGAGCTGACATTGCCCATTATTAAACCCAACCGCGACTACTACTGTCAGTACTGTGAGAAGGTGAGTCTCTGCTCCTCTCTGCTTGTCTCTCACTCTCTCCGCCCATCTCCCACTTTATGGCTGTTGGGACTTGCTGACTGAGTTGTTTTCTACTGGACAGGTTTACAAAAGTGCCAGCAAGAGGAAAGCGCACATCCTGAAGAACCACCCTGGAGCAGAGCTGCCTCCCAGTATCCGAAAGCTGCGTCCTGCGGGGCCCGGAGAGCCAGACCCCATGTTAAGTACCCATACCCAACTAACTGGGACAATTGCAACGCCACCGGTTTGCTGCCCGCACTGTGCCAAGCAATACAGCAGTAAGGTGAGTGGCGTCTGGTGTCTCCATGACTGATCTATTAGCAGGCTGATCTACGACAGCACCATAGATATTTGCTGGGAGTTATTACATGTACATGTGATCCATCAGCAGTAACACACGTGCTCCGCTTCGTCATCTGTTCAAACTTTTTGCTGCTTGTTCGTTCAGACCAAGATGGTTCAACATATACGGAAGAAACATCCTGAGTTTGCCCTGCTTCCCATTAGCACTCAGACCACCATGATCAGCGCAGCCCCCACAGTCCTGACTGATGGCACAAGTGGAGAGACTGTGGTGGTAAGTAGCGGGCGCTGTCAGTATGGAGCAATGACTGCTGTGCAATGCCCCAGTACATGACTCTCCTTCCCTGCAGACCACCGATCTGCTGACCCAGGCCATGACCGAGCTGTCGCAGACTCTGACTACGGAGTACCGCACCGCCCAGGGCGACTATCAGCGCATCCAATATATCCCAGTGTCCCAGGCAACGGCCGGCATGCAGCAGCCACAGCACATACAGCTACAGGTGGTGCAAGTTGCCCAGGTAACACCCTTGTGCCATTCACTGTGTGGTCTCGTTTCTGCCACTTTGGGGGCGTAAAATTGTTTTTCTCTTTCTTGCTCAGGCTCCGTCGCCCCACCAGACCCAGCACTCCACTGTGGACATGGGGCAGCTGCACGAATCCCAGGGATACAGTCAGCATGCCATCCAGGTGCAACATATCCAGGTGACGGAGCCTCCGCCAGGAACGCCGGCCTCCGCTCAGGTGATGGCCTCACTGTAGGGCTGTGAGGCTTTCCTGCCTCCCTGTGATAATACGGTATATACAGATGAAGCTTCCTGTATCCATGCTGCTGGTCGCTTACTTTCAGGTTGGAGCGCAGACGCTCAGTCCATCGTCACAGGAAGCAGAGCAAGATGTCAGCCCCTCACAAATGCAGACCCCGACCTCCCAATCCCAGAGCAACTCCACAGTACAACATGCCTACCTGCCGAGCGGATGGAACTCCTTCCGTGGCTACCGTGAGTTGTCTGGTGACAGACGGGCCAAGTTCTTACCCACATTACGCTCTTAGGTCCTGAATAACAGTCCGAGGAGTCCTCACATCTGCCATTCTGAGGGGAATGTGATGGCAGCGTGATCATTTAAGGCATCTTCAGCCTGGAGGGGTCTGAAGGAACACACAGTGCCATTATAGGACTAGAGAGGTCTGAAGGAACACACAACCCAGCTATAGGACTAGAGGGGTCTGAAGGAACACACAGTGCCTCTATAGGACTAGAGGGGTGTAAAGGAACCCCCCCTGTGCCATTATAGTACTAGAGGGGTGTAAAGGAATGCCACCATTATAGGACTAGAGGGGTCTGAAGGACATGATTGGTGCCGCTTTATGCAGCTGCTGATGCAGGAGGTGATACTCTGGTATCATCCTTATTAAGCACAGAACATAGCTTGGCCAATGACCTGAGGGGCTTCCTTGAGTACATGGAATATAGATGTCACCCCCCTTCCCCCCATGGATCGCACAGTTGAAGGGCTCGGTGGTCGCCTGTTATTCAGTTTGCTGTTTTATCTTCCATCTTAGCGTCTGAGATCCAGATGATGACGTTACCTCAGGGGCAGTATGTTATTACGGAGGCAGCTGTGGGGACCCCCGTAACCCCGATGAACAGTGGCCAAATGAAGGTATGTTCACACTGATTGGATCCCATCACACGACTGCAGGACGAACCACGGGCAGCATGAACTGCAGACAGGCTTCATCACTGCAGATATGTCTGCTTCTTTGAGACCTTCAGGGTAAGCATGCTATGAATGGGGGCCTGGGATGAGGTGAGGAGTCATGGAGGTCAGGGATGAGGAGTCATGGAGGTCAGCTATGAATGGGGGCCTGGGATGAGGAGGCATCGAGGTCAACTATGAATGAGGACCTGGGATGAGGAGTCATGGAGGTCAGCTATGAATGGGGGGCCTGGGATGAGGAGTCATGGAGGTCAGCTATGAATCGGGGATGAGGTGAGGAGTCATTGAGGTCAGCTATGAATGGGGGCCTGGGATGAGGAGTCATGGAGGCCAGCTATGAATGGGGGCCTGGGATGAGGAGTCATGGAGGCCAGCTATGAATGGGGGATTGGGATGAGGAGTCATGGAGGTCAGCTATGAATGGGGGCCTGGGATGAGGTGAGGAGTCATGGAGGTCAGCTATGAATGGGGCCAGGGATGAGGAGTCATGAAGGTCAGCTATGAATAGGGACCTGGGATGAGGAGTCATGGAGGGCAGCTATGAATGGGGGGACTGGGATGAGGAGTTATGGAGGGCAGCTATGAATGGGGGACAGGGATGAGGTGAGGAGTCATGGAGGTCTACTATGAATGGGGACCGAAGATGAGTCATATAGGTCAGCAATTATGGGGCTGGTGATGAGGTGGAGAGTCATGGAGGTCAGCTATGAATGGGTGCCATGGATAAGGAGTCATCAAGGTCAACTATGAATGGGGTTGGAGATGAGGAGTCATGGAGGTCAGCTATGAATCGGGGCTGGGAATGAAGTGAGGAGTCATGGAGGTCAGCTATGAATAGGGGCCTGGGATGAGGAGTGATGGTGTTCAGCTATGAATGGGGGCCGGGGATGAGGAGTCATGGATGGCAGCTACAAATGGGGGCTGGGGATGAGGTGAGGAGTCATGGAGGCCCACTATGAATGGGGGCTGAAGATGAGGAGTCATATAGGTCAGCAATTATGGGGGCTGGTGATGAGGTGGAGAGTCATGGAGGTCAACTATGAATGGGTGCCGTGGATAAGGAGTCGTGAAGGTCAACTATGAATGGGGGCTGGGGAAGAGGAGTCGTGGAGGTCAGCTATGAATCAGGGCTAGGGATAAAGTGAGGCGTCATGGAGGTCAGCTATGAATGGGGGCCTGGGATGAGGAGTCATGGAGGTCAGCTATGAATAAGGGCCTAGGATGAGGAGTCATGGAGGTCAGCTATGAGTGGGGGCCTGGGATGAGGAGTCATGGAGGTCAGCTATGAATGGGGGCCTGGGATGAGGAGTCATGAAGGGCAGCTATGAATGGGGGCCGGGGATGAGGAGTCATGGAGGGCAGCTATGAATCGGGGATGAGGAATCATGGAGGGCAGCTATGAATATGGGCCGGGGATGAGGTGAGCAGTCATGGAGGTCCACTATGAATGGGGGCCGAAGATGAGGAGTCATATAAGTCAGCAATTATGGAGGCTGGTGATGAGGTGGAGAGTCATGGAGGTCAGCTATGAATGGGTGCCGTGGATAAGGCGTCATGAAGGTCAACTATGAATGGGGGCCGGGGATGAGGAGTCATGGAGGGTGGCTATGAATGAGGTTGGGGATGAGGAGTCATGGAGGTCAGCTATAAATGGGGCTGGGGATTAGGAGTTATGGAGATCAGCTATGAATGGGGGATGAGGTGAGGAGTCATGGAGGTCAGGTATGAATGGGGGCCTAGGATGAGGAGTCATGGAGGTCAGCTATGAGTGGGGGCCTGGGATGAGGAGTCATGGAGGTCAGCTATGAATGGGGGCCTGGGATGAGGAGTCATGAAGGGCAGCTATGAATGGGGGCCGGGGATGAGGAGTCATGAGGGCAGCTATGAATCGGGGATGAGGAATCATGGAGGGCAGCTATGAATATGGGCCGGGGATGAGGTGAGCAGTCATGGAGGTCCACTATGAATGGGGGCCGAAGATGAGGAGTCATATAAGTCAGCAATTATGGAGGCTGGTGATGAGGTGGAGAGTCATGGAGGTCAGCTATGAATGGGTGCCGTGGATAAGGCGTCATGAAGGTCAACTATGAATGGGGGCCGGGGATGAGGAGTCATGGAGGGTGGCTATGAATGAGGTTGGGGATGAGGAGTCATGGAGGTCAGCTATAAATGGGGCTGGGGATTAGGAGTTATGGAGATCAGCTATGAATGGGGGATGAGGTGAGGAGTCATGGAGGTCAGGTATGAATGGGGTCGTGGATGAGGAGTCATGGAGGTCAGCTATGAATCGTGGCTGGGAATGAGATGAGGAGTCATGGAGGAGACTTAATAGCTGTATACAAATATTTCAAGGGCTGTCACATTGTAGAAGGATCATCTTTATTCTCACCAGATGGCCCAGGAGGACTCTTCCAACTCTACCATTCTATGAGGTCAGGTATGAATGGGGGCCGGGGATGAGGTGAGGAGTCATGGATGTCAGGTATGAATGGGGGCTGGGGATGAGGAGTCATGGAGGTCAGCTATGAATGGGGGTCGGGGATGAGGTCAGTAGTTATGGAGGTCAGCCATGAATGGGTGCCGGGGATGAGGTCAGTAGTAACGGGGTCAGCTATGAGTAGGTGTTGGGGATGAGGGCAGTAGTTATGGAGGTCAGCTATGAATAGGTGCTGGGGATGAGGTCAGCTATGAATGGAGGCTGGGGATGAGGTCCGTAATTACGGAGGTCAGCCATGAATAGGTGTCTGGGATGAAGTCAGTAGTTATGGAGGTCAACTATTAATGGGGTTTGGGGATGAAGTCAGTAATTATGGAGGTTAGCCTGAATAGGTTCTGGGATGAGGTCAGTAGTTATGGAGGTCAGCTATGAATGGAGGCTTGGGATGAAGTCAGTAATTATGGAGGTCAGCTATGAATAGGTGCCGGGAATGAGGTAAGTAGTTATGGAGGTCAGCTATGAATAGGTGCCGGGGATGAGGTCAGTAGTTATGGAGGTCAGGACCTCAGTTGTTCTCTACACCCACATAGTGAGAATTGTATAAGTCTGCAGAGACGACTGACCCTGAAGAGCAGCAAGTCTCCAATAGAATTGTACATACCTGCAGTAATGAAGCGTGTCTGAGGTCCAGGCTGCTCCCGGTTCGTCTGGCAGGTTCCCTTTCACACCTCAATAGTAGTCATGTCCTTCCTGATCTCTCTGCATCTTGTAGACACATTACGTCATCTCTGACGGGCAGCCCGACCTGGAGATGAAGAAGGCAGCGACACTCACAGAGGAGGGGACCACCGACCAGGAGCACATGGAGCAAACATCTGCTAACCCGTCTCAAGCCACACAGTACATCATCACCACCACCAGTATGAATGGGAGCAGCGAGATGCACATTGGCAAGCCCTGACATCTGACCACACAAGGACCACTACAGCCATGTCTCTGCTGACAGGACGAGATCAGGCTCACCACCTGTGGCAATATATAGTGCTCCCGCTCGCTGCTCTGGAGGGTCTGCTCTGTGATTGTGTGCAGCGTTGGTTGGCGTACATGAAGCTGTCACCCATTCTTCAGGGTTTAGTCTTGTCGGGCATGGTGTCGCCTTCTCTCATTCCATGTTCTCCAGCCTCACAGCTGTACAAAAGGACGGACAAATCAATGCCCGCGAGAAGTGACTGATGCTGCAGCCGCGACCTGTGGACCCGCGACTGCTCCTCGGGATATACTGGAATCACATGTACAGTGTTTCATGGACTTTTTCTGTTGACTGCAGGACACTGAGCGCTGAATTTATCATTTGGCAATTGATTCATTTCCATGAAGTTCCACATTCCCCTCGTGTGCGATCACAGCGGCGATTTGACGAGTCCTCGGGGGGCGGTAACTACACGTGGCGTCTTCTATGACCATCCACATGAGGTACAAGCCTCCCGTCCTCTCGCTCCCTCTGCCATGTTTGTGTCACGACATTTCTGTAAAAAAGTTTTTTAATCCCAGGATGATTGTGCAAGATACTGTGAAGTCTGACCCGACATCGGGGAGGACGGGCAGGACATTTCTGCCTGCATGGGGCGCCGTTCTCCAGTTCTAAAACAGGAATGTATTTTAACAGTTGAGATAGAAGAGATTTCCCTGTGCCCTGTGAGGTCTCATGACTATTTATAAGTATTTATTTTTACCTGGCCCCATCCTGCTGCATTAAAGACGTTCTATTCCATCACATGAGTTTATAGTCGTATGTGTGGTGTGCTGTCGCTTTAAGGGAACGGAACACAGCGGCGCAGTATAGGTACTCGCACACATACACTGGTGTAGGTGCACGGTCCGATGTTTCACACACACCCATCGGACCGTGCACCTACACCAGTCTATATGTCACACGCAGCCATAGACTGGTGTAGGTGCACAGTCCAATGTGTCACACACACCCATAGACTGGTGTAGGTGCGCGGTCCGATGTGTCACTCACACCCATAGACTGGTGTAGGTGTATGGTCCGATGTGTCACTCGCACCCATAGATTGGTGTAGGTGTATGGCCCGATGTGTCACTCGCACCCATAGCCTGGTGTAGGTGCACGGTCGATGTGTCACTCGCACCCACAGACTGGTATAGGTGTGCGGTCCGATGTCACTCGCACCCATAGACTGGTGTAGGTGTGCGGTCCGATGTCACTCGCACCCATAGACTGGTGTAGGTGTATGGTTTGATGTGTCACTCGCACCCATAGCCTGGTGTAGGTGTGCGGTCCGATGTCACTCGCACCCACAGACTGGTGTAGGTGTGCGGTCTGATGTCACTCGCACCCATAGACTGGTGTAGGTGTATGGTTTGATGTGTCACTCGCACCCATAGCCTGGTGTAGGTGCACGGTCGATGTGTCACTCGCACCCACAGACTGGTGTAAGTGTGCGGTCCGATGTCACTCGCACCCATAGACTGGTGTAGGTGCGCGGCCCGATGTGTTCACTCGCACCATAGACTGGTGAAGGTGCGCGGTACGATGTGTCAATCACACCCATAGATTGGTGTAGGTGCATGGTCCAATTTTTGGATGCACTTTTAAACATGCTGCCAAATCGGCATGAGAAAATTATATCAGATCTGTGCTGCTCCATAGAATTACACAGGGCCGAGTTATGCGCTCAAAGAGGCAGCCATGTTCTCTGGTTTGAATACTATGTATAATATACAAAAAAGTTGCACTCTATTGTGCTAAAGCATGTCAATGTGAAATACATGAAATATGAATAGCTAAATGGCTTCTGAATACTAAGAAAAAAATTAGACGCTTTGCACACAATTTGGCCAAGTTATGTCTGCCCATCAATCAACATCAAGGTTGTCTCAGAAAAAACTGATGGGTCCCTATCCATGTGAATACCTCTCTTAAGGCCGGGGTCACACTTGCGTGTGTGATGCAAGAAACTCACGCGAGTCTCTCGCATCAACACTCGGCACTTGTACCAGAGCGTGCGGCTACATGTATTTCTATGCAGCTGCACACTCAGGTCCGAGTGCCAGCGGCAGTGCCAGGTGTTGATGCGCGAGTTTCTCGCATCACACACACAAGTGTGACCCCGGCCTTAAGAGAGGTATTCACATGGATAGGGACCCATCAGTTTTTTGTGACACCACCTCTGTTGGTTGATGGGCAGACATAACTTGGCCAAATTGTGTGCAAAGTGTCTAATTTTTTCCTAGAATTCAGAAGTCGTATTGCTATTCATATTTCATGTATTTTACGTTGACGTGCTTTAGCACGATAGAGTGCAACTTTTTTTGTATATTATACATGGAGGTAGCTGCTCCTAAGTTAGCACCTATTCACACTAGCTTGGATGCACCAATCAGTTTTTTGTTATGAATACTATGCAGTCACATCAGCTCGCACCTGTTCACACTTACTATATTTTGTTCGGAGGTGCTGGTCAGTTTTTGGCATGGTAGGAATAGATACAGCCGTCAGTAACGTCCTCGGTTGACAGAGCGCCATTTGTTATCTTTTTGCTGTCAGAAGTCGTAGTGTAACTGTAGCTTTAACAATGCAGTAGTTACAAATTATGAGGAGCCCTGCATCTGTGTGTAGAGACCTCCATACAACACCAGGGGCAGATGTGTCTGGACTGTACCAACATTATGTAGGGGGGAGAGGTAACGTAGATGTCGCGCCATTGCAGGTGGTTCTGTGGTAGGAGACTGGCGCATGAGGCAAAAAGTATCACACAGGTAGGATTACATACACGGCTCAGTAGACAGTATCACACAGGAGAGGATTAGATACACGGCTCAGCAGACGGTATCACACAGGAAAGGATTAGATACACGGCTCAGCAGACGGTATCACACAGTATATGATTAGATACACAGCTCAGCAGTCAGTATCACACAGGATAGGATTAGATACATGGCTCAGCAGACAGTATCACACAGGATAGGATAAGATACACAGTTCAGCAGACAGTATCACACAGGAGAGGATTACATACACGGCTCGGCAGACGGTATCACACAGGATAGGATTAGATACACAGCTCAGCATTCAGTATCACACAGGATAGGATTACATACACGGCTCAGCACACTGGCCGACAAAGTCAGAAAAGGGCCCCTGTGCAAGAACAATACATGGGCCCTTTGCAGCCCAAGATCACCTAAAAATGCAAAATTGCACCTGTTTTGGAGGTATAAATGGGCCCCTTCACCTGTTGGGGCCCCTGTGCGACTGCACAGGTTGCACCAATGATATGTCCGCCCCTGGCTCAGCAGACAGTATCAGACAGAATAGGATTACATACACGGCTCAGCAGACGGTATCACACAGGAAAGGATTGGATACACAGATCAGCAGTCGGTATCACACAGGTTAGGATTAGATACACTGCTCAGTGTGGCACCCCAGGAGTTTGGTTGCCACAGTGACCTTGCCTCCCTCCAGGGGAGAGTAATGTCATGCCTGAGCGCAAGGAAGGATCCCTTTAACAGGTAACACAGCATACAACACCTTTCTACTCCAGACCAGAAGGAGGAGCTCTAACACCTGATTTTCAGGAGAGCTTCTCTGGAATATGCTGGCTGGGGGAGGAGTGAGGAGTCTGGCTGGAGGGACGAGAGAGGACAGACATGTAGAGACAAGCTGGGGACAGGGGCTATAGAGAGCTCTTCCCCAGGTCTGAGCGCCAGAAACCGGACCCCGGAGTCCGAGGGTGAAGTAAAGTCCCAGCAGCAGAATCCGGAGGGCAGAGGACAGCAGGTCCTATGTCCCAAATTAAGACTCTTCTACAAAGCAGCAGCACATGTGAGCCGGAGACCCCATAAAGAGTGATTCCTGAAACAGGTTACAGCTGCCTGTTAGGAGAGTGAAGTTCTACCTAGACGAGACAGAGAGAGAGAGGAACTTGGACGGAGCTTATAGCAGCCAGTGCCTCAGAGAACAGAAAGGAGAACTCACATCCCACCTGAAATAAGGGGATTCCAAATTGCTTTCAGGCTGACCTACTCCAACACTATCTGTACTCAATGCCCTGGATACTTTGCCTGCAAAACTGTAAGTAAAACTTTGGAAACTGCAACTCACTGATTGTTTCTCAGTTTCTTCCTGCGTCACCTACTACACTCAGCTACATCTGACAGTACCATTACTCTAATAGTACAACCTCTACCTGCCCTGAGACCACCAGCTTCACTTGTGGGAAGCTATTCCAACTCTGCTGCATCACACCATCAGTCTCAGAGGATCTGCACTGCAGTGCTGGTCACCTCTGACCAGATACCACAAGTGGCGTCACAAATACCTTACTACAAACTCTAAACATCCCCTGTAAATATTATCCTGTAAATATTATCCTTTTATTGGACACCTGGGGCTACGGACCGAGTCACTGCCGCTGTGACACATCCCTTCAATTCACCGGCCCGGTACCGAGTATCCCACTGCCCTGGCGGGTGATCCACTCAGCTGACTGTACCACACAGGATAAGATTAGATACACGTCTCAGCAGACGGTACCACACAGGATAGGATTAGATACACGGCTCAGCAGATGGTATCACACAGGAGAGGATTAGATACACGGCTCAGCAGACAGTATCACCCAGGATAGGATTAGATACACGGCTCAGCAGACAGTACCACACAGGATAGAATTAGATACACTGCTCAGCAAACAGTATCACACAGGATAGGATTAGATACACAGATCTTGAACCTCCGTGCAGTAACTCCGATCTGCTCATCTCTGTAGTGAGGTCAGCTAAATAAGAGTTGCTGCAGGAAGACTCATTATTTCTTGGCCGACAGTTACAGCCCCAATTCATGAAGAACATTTTTATGCCGGTCTTAAACGGATATCTGGAACTTTATGGAAAAGCCAAAAATGTGCCTAAGTACTAACAAGCAGGTAGTTGCTACCTCCCTGCCTGTTGTGCCTGACGCCGTTGTTCCCCGACACTGAGTGGTCACATACCTCAATTGCTGGGGATTCAGCTGCCTCTGCTGACGTGACGGGGTGCAACTTCCATCTCATTCTGATTGATAGCCATCTCCCTCAGGCAGCGGGAATCTTGCTGTCAATCAGAATGTCAGCAGTCCCATCAACAGAGCGGAGCAGAAAGGAAACCTCCTGTTATGGACTGACCAGTGTTGGAGTAGTGGTATTGCAACCACTAAAGGCTGCACCAGCTGATAGCGTAGTAAGGAATAGCCAGGGGCCGGTACACAGGAACAGTAGTATAATGTTGGATGAAACAGGTGAAAGGAATGCTTGACAAAAGGCTAGGAGCTCAATAATCTTGCAAGGAAGGAAGTGCAATACCAGGTTTCAATAGGGTGTTCAATCAGGAGATCAGAGGTTGCAATCAGGAACTCACGTTGGAGATAATCAGAAACCACACAGGTACAAGTATTTGGGTTAGCAAGGAACTGTCCAGCAAGGTGAATAGGGAAGAACTGCTGCCTGGTGGACAAGAACTGCTAGGTTCGAGTCCTGACAGTACTCCCCTCCTTCCAGGATGGCCTATGGCCATCTCATGCGCTGGCTTCTCTGGATGTCTCTTATGAAAGGTTCTTGTAAGCCTGGGTGCATGGATGCTGCCCTCTGGCTCCCATAAATTATCGTCTGGTCCGTAACCCCTCTATTGCACAAAATATAGTCTTCCTCTAAATCCTCTAGATTCCATAATTCTATCAACAATGTACTCCACTTGAGCAAGGACTTTTTCTGGTGGAGGAGGTGGATGATTTCTTCCTGGAAACTGGCTCTCCCTGAATGATTTGAGCAAGGATACATGGGATACAGGGCACATTTTCAAAATTTTGATGTAAACTGAACACTGCTATCAGAAATAACTGTCACGAATTCCATGCAACCTAAATATCTCTTTGACCACTATTCTCCGGTTTGTTCAGTGGTAGGAATTCCTTTAGTTGGAATAAAATGGGCCATCTTTGTGAACCGATCCAACACAAAAAGGATAACAGTCAATTCTTCAGAGAGAGGTAGGTCCACGATAAAATCCATTGAGATTGGAAGGAATTGGAAGGCTGTGGTTCCACGGTCCGGAACCACAGCGCTTTGGACGGAGCGGAAATTCCGCTCCGTCTAAGCCCCGCCCCCTTTATGACGCGCGATCTTTCCGGAGGTGTTCAGGACACCTCCGGAACACCTCCGGAAAGAGCGCAGGGCTACATAGCCCTGTGTTAATTCTGTTGCGGCGACGCACCGTCGCCGCAATACGCGAGGACATGCTGCGGTCTGAAAAGACGCGCCGCATGTCCGTTTACGCAGGTCTGCCACCTGCGTATTGTTACGCATAGTGGAGACGGGATTTCTTGAAATCCCCTCCACTATGCTGTAACATCTGGACGCTGCGTGTTTGGCGCTGCGCCAGCGCACAGCGCCAAACACGCAGCGTTTCCTGACCGTGGAAACTCACCCGAAGAGGTTGTTCTGTGCACATATTAAACAGGAGGAAACATATTTTCTCATATCCTTCTGTGAGGAACTCAGCCGGCCGCCACACGGTAGCCCGGGTATCACAGCTTCTGATACCACCGCCGCTACCAAATGTGACGGACGATCCCTTTCCTCCCACGTCACCAATGGGACGTAACTCCACAGGTACAGCTCTCCGGCGCCCCCCTTTGTCTCTCAGGTCAGTAAGAGAACTGCACCTAGAGCAAATGGCCGCCGGGGAAGGTGTCCTGCTACCCACTGGGTATTCTAAGATTCGTGATCAGAGTAAAAGCATCAGCCCAAGATTAATTTTATGGTTTAATTTGCCTTAAGGGCGCACTAGATAATTACAGAAATATACAGTAAAGCTATACAACGTAATTACAATGGATTTGCAGTCAGAGTAAAAATACAACGATAATGTACAAGGCTTAAAGGTATTAGCTATAGATCAATATTACCGGGTTGTAGTATGGTCATGGGAAGGCAGGGGCTTTGCCATTCCCAGGTAGTAGTCTTCAGTTACTGGATAGTCCCCAAAGCATATGTTGCTGCACCCTTGGCAAGACAAATCCGTTTTCTTTTGGTCCTTTCCTAGACCATCTTCTTGGCTTCTGTGTGTGAAATGGAATGAGAGACCAGCCTCTTCTTGGCTACAGCTTTTAACCCTGCTAGGCCCTTCCCCATTTGCTTTGAAGCCCGCATATTAACTGGCCTGCAATTCATATGGAGCAGGAAACAATGGCTTGAGCTAGAGCTATTTACCATACGACTGACCATCTTATTCAGACCCTGGCCTAAACCAATTAGCATGTAAAGGCCTATTGATTCATAGTGGACATCAAAGCTGGTCGTACTGGATATGCTAATAGGCCCTGTGTAGCTAAAAGTCTGTGGCTGTGTGAACTGACAAAATGGAGGCTGGTACAGGCCCTATACAAAATGGCGACAACCTTTTCCTTACACCTCCCTGCTTTTGAGGGCGCTAGGGGGTATCACATTCCTGTGTTCCCCCATGCGCCCTACCGCACCCTCTCTTTGGCTAGGGTGGCAGATCCACGAGGATTTCTGACTCTCTGTCCTCTCCTTCCTCTGGAAGGTTGCACACTGGGTGAGCATAAGCCTCCCGCTCATGATGGGCCTTCATCATGTTCACATGGAAGGCCTTCCTCCTTACACGGGCGTGGTCCAGGGTGACCAGGTAGGTGACGGCGTTGAGCTGCTCGTGCACGAGGTATGGACCCTCCCAGGCCGCCTGAAGCTTGTTTTGGGTACGGGGACCAGTACCCACACCTTTTGACCCACCTGGTAGGTCCGCTCACAAGCATTCTGGTCGTACCATCGCTTCTGGTCAGCCTGAGCTTGGGCCATATTGTCATGCACCAGCCGCGTCAAGGCCATCATTCGGTCCCGGAAGCGCACAACATACTCAATGACCGACACTCCAGGGGTGGCTAAATCCCCTTCCCATGCTTCCTTCACCAGAGCAAGGGGCCCCCGTACACGTCGCCCGTACAGGAGCTCAAAGGGGGAGAACCCCGTTGAGGCCTGTGGAACCTCCCGGTAGGCAAACAGCAGGTGTGGGAGATACTGCTCCCAGTCTCTCCCGTGGGAGTCGACCAACATCTTCAGCATCTGCTTTAAGGTGCCATTGAACCGCTCACACAAGCCATTGGTCTGTGGGTGATACGGGCTGGCCACCAGATGTTGCACCTGTACCTGCTTACAGAGAGACTCCATCAGCTGCGACATGAACTGGGTCCCTCGGTCGGTGAGCATTTCCTTGGGAAACCCCACTCTGGAGAAAATCTCCAGTAAAGCAGTGGCCACTTTGTCGGCCCGAATGGACGACAAAGCTACCGCCTCCGGGTACCGGGTGGCATAGTCCACTACCGTTAGTATGAAGCATTTCCCGGAGCGGCTGGGAGTGGACAGAGGTCCAATGAGATCCACAGCCACCCTCGAGAAAGGCTCTTCGATGATGGGCAGAGTTACCAGTGGGGCTTTGGGGCGCGGCCCCGCCTTCCCCACCCTCTGACAGGTGTCACACGAACGGCAGTAGGCTATCACCTCGGTCCTCATTCCAGGCCAGTAGAAATGCTGAGCTAGCCTGGCCCTGGTTTTAGTGATCCCTAGGTGTCCGGCCATTGGAATCTCGTGTGCGATCCGCAACAATTCCGCCCTGAACGGATGGGGTACCACTAACTGTCGGTCCCTGGGCCACGCCTCCGGTGAACCCTGCTGGACCGTTACCCGGTACAGCCGTCCCTGGTCCCAGACCACTCGCTCGGGGTCGGACTCCAGGGGAGGCTGTGCCGCCTGTTCCTTGAGAGTCTTCAGGCTAGGGTCAGCTTCCAACGCTGCCTGAAATCCCTGACTAGATATGGCAAGAATTGATGTAACTGCCCTGTCCTCTGTCAGTTCCCCGGGATCTGTCTCCTGGCTACTGTCTGACTCGGCAGCCACTTGGTCAGAGAGGGGGAAACCGTCGGACCTCCGCGAGGCTCCTTGGGCTTCAGCGCTCCCACTCCTGGTAACAGCGGCCACGACCGCTGAGACCACGGGTAGCGCCTGCTTTCCCTCCTCCTCTGACCAAGTCGCCGGGTCAGGCAGACTTCCCTGACTTCCTGACATCCCGGATGTGGGGAACTCTTGACCTGGGGTCCTACCTGGTGGCTCCTCTCCCGGGACGCCCCCTCCCCCCATGGCCTGTTCCTCTTCCTGCAGGGGCCCTAGACTCAGCAGGCTGGATTCACTTAGGGGCCCTACACTGCCCATAGCAGCCCCTCCCTCCACCTCTGAGCTCTCCCCTACAGCCTCCTCACCTGTCCTCACTGTGAGCCCTGTGTGTGTAGTGTCAGTGCATGGCTTACCATCAGGTTGCACTCCCTCCTCCACTGTTGGAGGCACATTCAATACATTAACATTAGCATTCACAGTAGAGTCATGACATTCTTGGGGAGCCGGACTTGGGGGTTCAGTGGCCACATACTGGGACACTAGCCGCCCCAAATCGGTCCCAAGCAACACATTTGCAGGAATATTCGGCGTTACTCCCACCTCCCGCATCCCCCTCCCGGCACCCCAATCCAAATACACCTTGGCAACGGGCAGCGCCGGTTCAACGCCTCCAATTCCGGAGACGGAAAGGGTTTTCCCAGGTACCAAGTCTTGAGGGGACACCACCTCAGGGCGTACCAGGGTCCGTTCAGCGCCTGTGTCCCGCAGTCCCATGACCGCTGAGCGGCCGATGGTGACGGGTTGGTAATTGTCTAGGGACCTCCCACCACCCCCTCCCACACACAAAACAGTGGACGGTTTCTGGGACAGGGATGGGGCCTTCTGGCGCTGGGGACATGCAGCCTTAAAGTGTCCTGGCTGATTGCAATTATGGCAACGTCTGGGTTCTGTTCCTGGCCTGGAGAGGGCAGCCGGGGGGTACACCCCTTGCACTCTGGGGGCTGGATATGGGGCTGGGGCAGGATTGGGCTTACCCCCTCTCCAGGTGTTGCTGGCAGGCTTCTTTGGCTCCGGCGCCCTGTTGTTGGCATACTCGTCTGCCAGGGCGGCTGTAGCAGAAGCCCCCTTTGGTTTCCGGTCACGGAGGAACTGCTGGAGGTCCTCTGGGCAGTTCCACAAGAATTGCTCCACGACAAACAGTTCCTGGACCTCCTGACGGGTAGTGAGCTCTAGACCCGAGGTCCAGTGCTCCGCAGCTCTCAACAGGGCCCGCATGTGGTCGGTCCAGGTGTCCTTTGAACCCCGCTGCAGGCTCCTGAACTTCCTGCGGTACGACTCCGGGGTGAGGTTGTAGTGCTGGATCAGGGCCCGCTTGATGCTGTTGTAGTCCTGCTCCTCCCCGGCAGGTAAGTCCCCCAAAACTTCCAGGACTTACCCCTCAAACGGGGGGTCAGGTACCTTGCCCACTGATCCGGGGCCAGATGATGTTGGAGGCATGTCCTCTCAAAAGCAAGCAGAAAGGAATCCAGGTCTCCATCCTTTTTAAGTAAGGGAAAGTCCTCCGCCCGGACCTTGGGAGCCCTTGTCTCCGGTGGGCCTGGTGCGTCCAGTGGGGGCCCGTGCTGAGCCATCTCCAGTCGGTGCCAGCGCTCCGCAGCTTCACGGCGTTCTGTATGCTCCCACTCCGCTGCACGCTCTGCTGCTGCTTGCTCACGCTCCGCAGCTTCACGGCGTTCTGCTTGCTCACGCTCTGCTGCTTTCTCTGCCGCTGCTTGCTCACGCTCTGCTGCTGTCTCTGCCGCCACCAGGAGTCTTTCATAGGCGGCGTCATTACCAGCCTCGAGCTGTGCCATAGCCGCTTGGAAGAGGGTCTCCGATCTGGACAGGCTGGGACGGGCAGGGGGTGGGCAGTCCACTGTGAGACTGAGCACGGGGGTCGGGCTCCTTGGGGAGCCCTGGCTGAGCTCCCCCTCATCGGTATCGAACCCCTCATAGGCCACAGCATTGGCCTCCCCCTTTGCCCTACTCCTGGTGCCTTCCACCATCTTGGGAACCTTTGGTTACTGAAACACAGCTGCAACCCTGACCTTGCACACAACTTGTTATATTTACACTCTGACCGTCTAGTGCTGGGCTGACCTTAAGACCCCAGCAGTGAAAGTACTGCTGGTAGTCTCTAGTGTCTGGGAGTAGGGGTCCCACGCACACTATTACTCTGATCCCACCGCTGCCACCAATTTGTGAGGAACTCAGCCGGCCGCCACACGGTAGCCCGGTATCACAGCTTCTGATACCACCGCCGCTACCAAATGTGACGGACGATCCCTTTCCTCCCACGTCACCAATGGGACGTAACTCCACAGGTACAGCTCTCCGGCGCCCCCCTTTGTCTCTCAGGTCAGTAAGAAACTGCACCTAGAGCAAATGGCCGCCGGGGAAGGTGTCCTGCTACCCACTGGGTATTCTAAGATTCGTGATCAGAGTAAAAGCATCAGCCCAAGATTAATTTTATGGTTTAATTTGCCTTAAGGGCGCACTAGATAATTACAGAAATATACAGTAAAGCTATACAACGTAATTACAATGGATTTGCAGTCAGAGTAAAAATACAACGATAATGTACAAGGCTTAAAGGTATTAGCTATAGATCAATATTACCGGGTTGTAGTATGGTCATGGGAAGGCAGGGGCTTTGCCATTCCCAGGTAGTAGTCTTCAGTTACTGGATAGTCCCCAAAGCATATGTTGCTGCACCCTTGGCAAGACAAATCCGTTTTCTTTTGGTCCTTTCCTAGACCATCTTCTTGGCTTCTGTGTGTGAAATGGAATGAGAGACCAGCCTATTCTTGGCTACAGCTTTTAACCCTGCTAGGCCCTTCCCCATTTGCTTTGAAGCCCGCATATTAACTGGCCTGCAATTCATATGGAGCAGGAAACAATGGCTTGAGCTAGAGCTATTTACCATACGACTGACCATCTTATTCAGACCCTGGCCTAAACCAATTAGCATGTAAAGGCCTATTGATTCATAGTGGACATCAAAGCTGGTCGTACTGGATATGCTAATAGGCCCTGTGTAGCTAAAAGTCTGTGGCTGTGTGAACTGACAAAATGGAGGCTGGTACAGGCCCTATACAAAATGGTGACAACCTTTTCCTTACACCTTCCTACAATTAGGCCACCAAAAAGAACAAAGCAGTAGTTCTTGCGTTTTCATGACTCCAGGGTGTCCTACAAGTTTAGAATCATGGACACGTTTGAGGACTTCAAGTCGAACAAATTTGGGAACACATATTTGGTGGTTCTAAATCCCAAAACCCAACAAAGTTTGGTATCCATCTTTAATCTTTGTAAAAAATTATTTGGTGTCCAATATTCCCCAAAAAATGTGGGGTTGTAGAATGCTACAGTCAGTACTAGACCTCTCCTGAGGTTAGTTAAATATCCTGGACAAAGAATCAGCCTTTCTGTTTCTCGAACCAGGCCTAAAAGAAATTATAAAATTAAACCTGGCGAAAAATAATGCCCAACGTGCTTGTCTTGCAGATGACCTCTTAGCTGAACGGATAAATTCTACATTTTTGTGGTCAGTAAGGACAGTCACTGGATGATTGGCGCCTTACAAAAGATATCTCCATTCGGAGAAAGCAACTTTAATAGCTAACAGTTCATTATTCCCAATGTCATAGTTCTTTTCTGCAGGAGACATGGTATGAGAAAGGAATGCACAAGGATGAAGCTGCATTTTGTCTCCAACTCGCTGTGATAAAACGGCTCCATCGCAGAGTCTGAGGCATCTACTCTGACAACAAATGATAGTTCAGGATTTGGATGGACAAGTAATGGTGCAGAAGTAAAAAGTGTTTTTAGTTTGTCAAACGTCACATGTGCCTCTGGAGACCAGGAAAACACTCTCGTTTTCTTTGTGAGTGAAGTAATTGGTAAAGTGATTTTTGAAAAGATTTTAATGAATCTTCTGTAAAAATCTGCAAATCCTATAAAGCGCTGAACATCTTTTTAGATATCTTGGGGTAGGCCAGTCAACTACCGTTCTGATTTTACTGGGATCCATGCTCAGACCTTCTGAGATGATATTGTCATGGGGTTACCGCGACAAAGAAGAACCAAAAGACCACAGCGTCTGATTGCTTCTATATCTGCACCAGAAAGAAGCAATTCACCTTATTTTTAAATTATGGAAATTTCTTTTGGCTGTACAAGGGTTAATCGGCCATGTTGGGAGCTCTGGGAGTCTGAGCTCTCAGCTGAGCACTGTTAGCCACTAAAATATAATCTTGGTCCTGACTTACACACATAGTCAGAGCTAGCTTTTGCTGCATGGCGTGAGGATAGTAGTTGGTGGTTATTTGTGAAGGTGCTTGGTGGGTTTATCTGTGACTGTTGCTTGGTTTTGCAAGAGTGACAATTCCCTTTCCTTCTACTTCGGTTTTACCCCATTCTCCACTTCCTGGTGCATTCCTCTGTTATATGTGAGTGAATATTTGTAAGCCTGGTAATTTCTGTTTCCCTGTTCATATTACCTTGTTCGTCTGGTTGGTGTACTGCACTGCACTACTACTCTCCTCTTACCTGGGTGGGGGATAGGTACAAACAGAGGGTGGATTCAGGAGATAAGGCAAGGTATGTGGCCCCGGTGTCTTCACTATCAGAAGTAATCAGGGGAAAAGGGAGAGCTAGGGCACAGCTTAGAGTTAGGGACAGGGAAGGAGCTCGTGGGTCACCCGACAACTGGGTCGTGACATTAGCTTTGAATAAAAAAGTTTTTTGATCCATTATGGATCCTATTACTGCTGACAGAGAAACTGAAGCAGCTCAGCCTGGAGGTGGCAGATCTACGCACTGTCATTTTGCAGCACCTTAACACATCAGGTTTGGAGACGATGACTCTTAGGCAACCCTTGATGGAGCACAAGATTGCTTTGCCTGACAGGTTATCTGGGGGCGTGACAAGTTCGTTGTTTTCAGGGAGGCCTGTAAGCTATACTTCAGGTTATGTCCTTGTTCCTCAGTAACCGAGGAGCAGTCCCCTACCATGGACATTCTCTCTCCCGTCTGACTCCCAGTTGCTTCAGATGGTGGAAGAATTTTTTCTGGTGCTGGGTCTTAAATACGACTGAGTATTGCTCCAAGTTTTGGAGGTGGTCCACAGACACTGGAATGACCCTGCGCTCCATAGCCAGTTCTGTGAAGGGCTATCAGTAAAGGAAAAGGATGCCTTAACCCTGTAGGAAACTCCAGTTTCCCTTGAGGCGGCCACGTCTCTGGCTATCAAGGTTGATCGCCATCTTTGCCAGAGACATAGGGAGACACCCCAATGTGCAGGAAGTCCGGAGTCAGGCCAAGAGAGATTGGGTCCGAGTCATCTGAGGAACCCATGCAGTTGGGTACGGCCTCTCATCTTGGAACTCAGTCTGTTGTTTGGCACAAAGGGGATTATGTTTTTACTGCAGTAAAAAGAGCCATTTTGTGGGCACGTGTCCTTCCAGATCTCAAAGTAAAACAGCTGCCAGAAAACTAAACTCAGAAGCCCAGGTTGCGGGGAGGTTAGCAACCCGGGTGTAACTTTCACCTCGGTGGGTAGGACACAATTTTTTCTGCCAGCTGAGATTCATCTGGGTTAAATTAAGGTAGATTTGTCTGCCTTTCTGGGCAGTGAAGCAGGGTTTAATTTGAATGACGCTATGTTCGTCCAGGTCCAGCACCTCAATCCACATACTCTGTCCAGACCCATACCCATAATCGCCATCGACTCCGCACCCATGAGACATAGGTATTTTATGCAATCCGTCCAAGGGTTACATCTTCAGGTAAGGGTCATGCACTCTTAAGTAATTGACTTATGTGCTAGATGATCTGCCCTCTCCTATGGTTCTTGGACTTCCTAGGCTCACACTTCACAACCTTGTGTGTTATGTTAGGTAGCTGAGGAGGACAGGAACAACAGCCGGGCAGCCGAACACCTGAGATGTTGGTAACTAATGGGTTGCAGATTCCCAAACTAACCACACAACTAGAGGTAGCCGTGGAACGTTCCTACGTTGATCCTAAACACCTCGTCACAGCCTGAAAGATAACTACACCTAAAGGCAGAAAGATGAAAGCTATCTGCCCCGGAGCAGATCCCCAAAGAAAATAGGAAGCCCCCAAACATGTAATGGCGGTTAGACAAGAAGTAAGCACGGACACAGACAGAAAATAGAAAGAGCAAACGCTGGGGCCACAAGCTGACTAAATAGGATAGGACAGGAGAGATTACTTTCTGCAACCCAGAAAACCCTACAAAAATCCAACAATTCTGATTACAAAAATACTGAGATCACACGATCTTGCCACCCACTAAATCAGATCTCAGTGTGAACAAAACCAAGCCGCAGCCGCTGAACAAGCAGGAAAAAGCAAATGAAAAAACAACAGTGGCTACAGACAAACTGTGAGGAGCACAGGCCCCAGGAGGGGACCCAGCTGTCCTCCACAAATGTGCAGAAAACTATGCAAATAGCAAGCACAAAAAGAAAAGCAGAAAATATCTTATCTGAAAGCAGCAGACGCAGGCAAAACACCAGCAAACTTCCAAAAGAACCAGGAACCACAATTGAGACCAGAACAATTGATCACCGGCGACCATCATGGGAGGGAACCTCCCTTATATCAGTCCAGTCAATGATCCCATATTGCCATTCCTCGCTGGAAGGTTCAGTACTGTCTGTAACCACCAGAGGGAGCCTCTGCTCATTCACAACAGTACCCCCCCCTTGAGGAGGGGTCACCGAACCCTCACTTGTGCAACCAGGCCGATCAGGATGAGCTCGGTGATAGGCACGGATCAGTCTCCTAGCATGGATGTCCGAAGCAAACACCCAAGAATTGTCCTCCTGACCATAACCTCTCCACTTAACCAAATACTGGAGTTTCCGTCTAGAAAAACGAGAATCCAATATTTTCTCAATCCACATACTCCAGATTGACCTCAACCAAAACAGGGTCAGGAGGCGCAGCCATAGTAACCACTGGCTCGACAAACCTCTTCAATAAGGACTTGTGGAACACGTTATGGATCTTATATGTCCCTGGAAGAAGCAAACGGAAGGAAACCGGATTAAGAATCTCCATGATTTTATAAGGTCCAAGGAACCTAGGCTTAAACTTTGGAGATGCAACCCTCATAGGTATATTTCTTGAGGACAACCAAACCAAGTCCCCCACTTTAAACCGAGGACCATCAGTCCTATGCCGGTTGGCAAACCGCTGGGCCTTCTCTTGAGAGAGAGACAACCTCTCCACTACCTGGTCCCAAATCTGCTGCATTCGCTCCACAACAGAGTCAACACCCGGACAGACAGAAGCCTCAGCCTGTCCCGAAGAAAATCGAGGGTGAAACCCAGAATTGCAAAAAAATGGAGACATCAAGGTGACAGAGCTAGCCCTATTATTAAGAGCAAATTCAGCCAAAGGCAAAAAAGAGACCCAGTCATCTTGATCAGCAGACACAAAACATCTCAAATAAGTCTCCAAGGTCTGGTTTGTTCTCTCGGTTTGTCCATTGGTCTGACGATGAAATGCAGAGGAGAAAGATAATTGAACACCAAGTTTAGAACAAAATGTCCTCCAAAATCTGGAAACAAACTGGACTCCTCTGTCAGACACAATGTTCTCCGGAATGTCGTGCAACCGAACCATGTGCTGAAGGAACAAAGGCACCAACTCGGAGGAGGAAGGCAACTTAGGTAATGGCACAAGATGTATCATCTTGGAAAACCTATCACAGATTGCCCAGATAACGGTCATTCTCTGAGAGACAGGGAGGTTGGAAATAAAATCCATAGAGATATGGGTCCATGGCCTCTTGAGCACAGGTAATGGCATCAACAAACCACTAGAGCGAGAGCAAGGCTTGGAACGAGAGCAAGTCCCACAGGACTGCACAAAGTCCCTGACGTCACGAGAGAAAGTAGTCCACCAAAAGGACCGACTCACCAAGTCTCTGGTACCAAAAATCCCGGGATGACCAGCCAACGCAGAACAATGAATCTCAGACATCACACTCTTCTTCCACTGGTCTGGGACAAACAATTTCCCAACAGGGCAGCGCTCAGGTTTATCCTCCTGACACCCCTCCAGAGCCAGTCTCAAATTGGGCGAGATGGCGGAAAGTACTACGCCCTCTTTCAAAATAACAGCAGGATCAGATAACTCAGGAGAATCCACAAAGAAACCCCTTGAGAGGGCATCCGCCTTAACATTCTTAGTGCCAGGAAGAAAAGAAACCACAAAATTAAAACGTGTGAAAAACAAGGCCCACTTGGCCTGTCTAGGATTAAAGGTACTGCCAAACTTAGCGATCTCGTTAGCGATCTCGATAACGACGCAAGCTAACGAGATCGTTGGTGTGATCGCTTTTAGGTCGCTAGTAGCTGCCAAACAGGAGATCTCATAAATGACTCATCAGCGGTCAGCGATCTCTTTAACGACTTTGGCGGTCGTTAGGATGTCATTAGCATGTACTGAGCGCTTCTGATTCATAGGAATTTCCAGCATCGCTCCTGCTCTCTGCGTCCTAATAGCCTGCTTTGCAACTTCTGCGATCCTCTCTGTGACGCAAAAGAGAACTTACAGATATTGCGATCCACTCCGTGACGCTAAAAACAGTCATATGCGTCACAAACTAGGTCGCTCGTCGTTCGCAAAAGGTGCCAAACACAGCGATATAGGCTCACCAGCGGGACGCCAATGATCAAAAAATGGTCCAGAACGCTAGTGAACGATCAGCGACATCACAGCAGGGGCCACATCGTTGCTACATGCCACACACAACGAGGTCGCTAACGAGATCGCTAAATAGTGACGTTTTAGTGATCTCGTTAGCGATCTCGTTAGCGATCTCGCTTAGTGTGGCATACCCTTAAGTCGCTTGGCTGATTCGAGATAAACCAGGTTCTTATGGTTCGTGAGGACCACCACCTGATGTTTGGGCTCCTTACAGCCAATGTCTCCACTCTTCAAAGACCCACTTCATGGCCAATAACTCCTGATTACCCACGTCATAATTATGTTCAGTTGGAGAAAACTTTCGAGAGAAAAAGGCACAAGGGTTACTCTCAGGCTGTGTTTCCACCGTCAGGAAACACAGCGCATTTGACGGAGCGGAAATTCCGCTCCGTCTAAGCCCGCCCCCTTTCTGACGCGCGTTCTTTCCAGACGTGTTCAGGACACCTCCGGAACACTTCCGGAAAGAATGCAGGGCTACATAGCCCTGTGTTAAATTCAGTTGCGGCGACGCAGCGTCGCCGCAATACGCTAGGACATGCTGCGGTCTGAAAAGACGCGCCGCATGTCCGTTTACGCAGGTCTGCCACCTGCGTGTTGTTACGCATAGTGGAGACGGGATTTCTTTAAATCCCCTCCACTATGCTGTAACATCTGTACGCTGCGTGTTTGGCGCTGCGCCAGCGCCAAACACGCAGCGTTTCCTGACCGAGGAAACTCACCCTTAGAGGTCTCTGGATCCCTTTGGGACAAAACGGAACCTGCCCCAATTTCAGAAGCATCAACCTCCACCTGAAACGGTAGAGAAACATCAGGCTGCCGTAGAACAGGAGCAGAAGTGAATCTCTGCTTAAGTTCCTGAAACGCAGAAACTGCCTCAGGAGGCCAATACACCACATCAGAACCCTTTTTGGTCAAATCAGTCAATGGTTTAACAATAACAGAGAAATTACCAATAAATTTACGATAAAATTGGCAAAACCCAAAAATCTCTGAAGAGCCTTTAATGAAGTAGGTTGAACCCAATCACAGATGGCCTGAACCTTGACCGGGTCCATTTCAATAACAGACGGAGACAAAATGAATCCCAGAAATGAGACCTTCTGTACGCCAAAAAGACACTTTGATCCCTTCACATACAATGCATTCTCTCTCAAAATCTGGAACACAGTCCGAACATGTTTCACATGAGAGTCCCAGTCGTTGGAAAAAATCAAGATATCATCCAAATAAACAATCAGAAATTTATACACAAAATCCCTGAAAATATCATTCATGAAGGATTGGAAGATGGAAGGAGCATTAGTGAGCCCAAAAGGCATCACTAGGTACTCAAAATGCCCCTCTAGGGTATTAAACGCCGTCTTCCATTCATCCCCGTGCTTAATGCGAATAAGGTTATACGCCCCCCTGAGGTCAAGCTTGGTAAACCAACTAGCACTTTTCACTCTGGAAAACAGGTCAGAAATCAAGGGTAACGGATATTGGTATTTTACAGTGATCTTATTCAGGAGGCGATAATCAATACACGGCCTCTATGAACCATCCTTTTTGGCCACAAAGAAAAAACCGGCGCCCAAGGGTGAAGAGGATGGTCTGATATGACCCTTCTCCAATGACTCCTTGATATAAGATCGCATAGCATCGTGTTCAGGTACAGATAAGTTAAAAAGGCGACCCTTAGGAAATTTACCACCAGGCACTAACTCAATAGCGCAATCGTAGCTTCTGTGAGGAGGTAAGGACGCAGACTTACTTTCACTAAACACATCAGAAAAATCAGTCAAAAAGTCAGGGACATCCTGAGACTGGGGAGAGGCAGAAAAAACAGGAGTGTCAGTATTAACACATTGGCAACCCCAACTGGTCACAGACACAGATTTCCAATCCAAAAGAGGATTATAAGTCTGTAACCAAGGGAAACTCAGTACAATAATGTCATGCAGATTATGCAACACCAGAAATTTGCAACTCTCCTGATGATCTGGTTCAACCTCATTATCACCTGAGTAGAAAATTGGGGGTAATTCTCCGCCAAAGGGGTAGAATCAATGCCCAGTAAAGGAATAGACTTCCGCAGGGGTATCATGGGAAAGCCACAACATTTGGCAAAGTGAAAATCCATCAGGTTAATAGCTGCTCCTGAATCAACAAAAGCCTGAGCAGAAAATGTGGACATGGAGCAAATGAGGGTAAGTCAACAGAAATTTAGTCTGAACACGACCCAAGACAACTGAGCGTGCAAAAAGTCTTCCTCGCTTAGGACAGACGGAAATAGCATGATAGGCGTCACCACAGTAGAAACATAACCCATTGCGCTGTCGAAACTCATGACGCTGTGCCCCAGAAGTCACTCCATCACACTGCATGGGCCCAGGAGCTGGCTCACAAGGCAACACCATCTCACGCATACCTCTGCGCTCACGCAAACGTCTGTCAATTTGAATAGCCAATGACATAGAATCATTGAGACAAGAGGGAACAGGGAATCCCACCATAACATCCTTTACATTCTCTGACAGCCCCTTCCGAAAAAAGGGCTGCCAAAGCATCATCATTCCATTTGGTCAGGACTGCCCACTTTTGGAATTTCTGACAGTACAACTCAGCGTCTTCAAGACCCTGATTTAATGCCAACAAGGTCTTTTCAGCTTTATCAGTGACATTAGGTTCATCGTACAATAACCCCAGAGGCTGAAAAAATACATCAATATCATTCAAAACAGGATCCCCAGGTGTCAGGGAAAAAGCCCAATCCTGAGGGTCGCCATGCAGGAGAGAGATGACAATTTGAAAATGCTGTGCTGCGCTCCCTGAGGACTTAGGCTTTAAGGCAAAAAACAACTTACAGTTATTTTTGAAATTCAGAAATTTAGCCCGATCCCCCCAAAACAAATCTGGCATGGGAATCCTAGATTCTACAACCGGCAACCTAGCAAGATAGGTAGCAATACTCCGAACCTCAGTGGCAAGCTGATCCACACGGCCAGACAACTGGGCAAACTCCATTGAGAGCAAAAAAAATCCTCCTCAGCACCCAGAGAAAAGGAGGGAAAAAAATGCAACAAACAGAAAAAAAAAAAAATCTCTGACAACTCTGACAACTTTTTTCTTTCCACACTATTTTTCCCTTCTGTGAGTACCATATAATTTTCAGTTTGGCCAGTGATACTGTTATGTTAGGTAGCTGAGGAGGAGAGGAACAACAGCAGGGCAGCCGAACACCTGAGATGTTGGCAACTAATGGGTTGCAGATTCCTAAACTAACCACACAACTAGATGTAGCCGTGGAGCATTCCTACGTTGATCCTAGACGCCTCGTCACAGCCTGAGAGATAACGACACCTAAAGGCAGAAAGATGAAAGCTATCTGCCCCGGAGCAGATCCCCAAAGAAAATAGGAAGCCCCCAAACATGTAATGGCGGTTAGACAAGAAGAAAGCACGGACACAGACAGAAAATAGAATTAGCAAATGCTGGGGCCACAAGCTGACTAAATAGGATAGGACAGGAGAGATTACTTTCTGCAACCTAGAAAACCCTACAAAACCCCAACAATTCTGATTACAAAAATACTGAGATCACACGATCTCGCCACCCACTAAATCAGATCTCAGTGTGAACAAAACCAAGCTGCAGCCGCTGAACAAGCAGGAAAAAGCAAATGAAAAAACAACAGTGGCTACAGACAAACTGTGAGGAGCACAAGCCCCAGGAGGGGACCCGGCTGTCTTCCACAAATGTGCAGAAAACTATGCAAATAGCAAGCACAAAAAGAAAAGCAGAAAATATCTTATCTGAAAGCAGCAGACGCAGGCAAGACACCAGCAAACTTCCAAAAGAACCAGGAACCACAATTGAGACCAGAACAATTGATCACCGGCGACCATCATGGGAAGGAACCTCCCTTATATCAGTCCAGTCAGTGATTCCAGATTGCCATTCCTCGCTGGAAGATTCAGTACTGTCTGTAACCACCAGAGGGAGCCTCTGCTCATTCACACTTGTGGTAGATTAGCAGACTTGGGAGGTGGTAAAGTGGAGTGTGTACTGTCAAGAACGATGCTGGGGTACCAGGCTTGCAAGGATGGATACCCCGTCTGTGACTAAATACCTATCTGACTTTGTTCTCAGAGCAGGGATGCAACAAACTTCCTCCCCATCATCCTTCTGACTGTGCCATTAATCTTGTTTCTGGGGCCAAGCTACCAAAGAGCAGACTGTATAATATCACTGGTCCAGAGAGGCAGGCCATGAAAGACTATATTGCGGAAAGTTTGGCAAAGGACAATATCAGACATCCTCATCACCCATTGCTGCGTTTTTTTTTAAGAAGAAAGGAGATTAAGCCCCTGCCTAGATTTCAGCGAACTCAATCTGATCACGGTCCGGGATCTCGCTCCCTCTCATTATGAACCTCTTTAATCAGATTGAAGGAGCAAAATCGTTTTCAAAACTGGATCTCAGGGTGGTGTATAATCTCATTCATATTAAAGAGGGGGATAAATGGAAAGCAGCTTTCAATACGCCTGAAAGACACTACGAGAACCTTGTGATGCCATTTTGGTTGACTAACGCTCCCGCTGTCTTTCAGCACTTTATAAATGACATCTTTAGTCATCTGGTAAGTAGATTTGTTGTAATCTAGCTTGATGACATAATTTATTTACCTAACCTTGAGTCACATCAGGTACATGTCAGGCAGGTCTTACAGATACTCAGAGACAATAAGTTATTTGTCAAACCAGAGAAATGTATGTTCTCAGTTGAGATCCCTTTTCTACGATATGTGTTATCATCCATTGGTTTTTGTATGGTTCCGATGAAAGTCCGGGCATTACTGGATTGGGATCGTCCTGAAGATTTAAAAGCGTTACAAAGGTTTTTGGGTTTCACCAACTACTACTGTATACTGTACTCATCAATAACTTTTCAGTACTAGCCAAACCTCTGACGGATATGACCAGGAAGGGGACAGATTTTTCCAAGTGGTCTGGTCTGGCCAGGGAGGCATTTGATATCTTGAAGAAGTCATAGAATGGTAGAATTCAAAGGGACCTCCTGGGTCATCTGGTTCAACCCCCAGCTCAAAGCAGGCTTCATTAAATCATCTCAGACAGATGTCTATTCAGCCCTTGTTTGAACACTTCCATTCAAGGAGAACTCACCACCTCTCAAGGCAGCCTGTTCCATTCATTGATCACCCTCACTGTGAAAAAGTTTTTTCTAATATCTAATCTGTCTCCTCCCATTGTTTCATTCCATTGCTTCTAGTCTTTCCTTGTGCAAATGAGAATATGATCCTTCTACACTGTGACAGCCCTTGAGATATTTGTAGACAGCTATTAAGTCTCCTCTCAGTCTTCTTTTTTGCAAGCTAAACATTCCCAAATCCAGTAACCGTTCCTCATAGGACATAGTTTGCAGACCGGTCACCATTCTGGTCGCTCTTCTCTGAACTTGCTACAGTTTGTTGTCTTTTTTAAAATGCAGTGCCCAAAACTGGATACAGTATTCCAGGTGAGGTCTGACCAAAGAGGAGTAGAGGGCAGTAATGACTTCACATGATCTAGAGACTGTATGCTTCTATTAATACATCCCAGAATTGTACAGTTATATGAAAAAGTTTGGGCACCCCTATTAATCTTAAGCTTAATGTTTTATAAAAAATTGGTGTTTGATATATCTAATAACTATTGGACACAGTAATGTTTCTGCCTTGAAATGAGGTTTATTGTACTAACAGAAAATGTGCAATCTGCATCCAAACAAAATTTGACAGGTGCATAAGTATGGGCACCTCACCAGAAAAGTGACTTTAATATTTAGTAGATCCTCCTTTTGCAAAAATAACAGCCTCTAGTCGCTTCCTGTAGCTTTTAATGAGTTCCTGGATGAAGGTATTTTTGACCATTCCTCTTTACAAAACAATTCTAGTTCAGTTAAGTTTGATGGTCGCAGAGCATGGGCAGCCCTCTTCAAATGATCCCACAGATGTTCAATGATATTCAGGTCTGGGGACTGGGATGGCCATTCCAGAACATTGTAATTGTTCCTGTGCATGAATGCCTGAGTAGATTTGGAGCGGTGTTTTGGATCATTGTCTCGCTGAAAGATCCATCCCCTGCGTAACTTCAACTTTGTCACTGATTCTTGAACATTATTGTCAAGAATCTGCTGATACTGAGTGGAATCCATGCGTCCCTCAACTTTAACAAGATTCCCGGTGCCAACATTGGCCACACAGCCCCAAAGCATGATGGAGCCTCCACCAAATTTTACTGTGGGTAGCAAGTGTTTTTCTTGGAATGCTGTGTTTTTTTGACGCCATGCATAACGCCTTTTTGTATGACCAAACAACTCAATCTTGGTTTCATCAGTCCACAGGACCTTCTTCCAAAGATAAATTGGCTTCTCCAAATGTGCTTTTGCATACCTCAGCCGACTCTGTTTGTGGCGTGCTTGCAGAAACGGCTTCTTTCGCATCACTCTCCCATACAGCTTCTCCTTGTGCAAAGTGCGTTGTATAGTTGACCGATGCACAGTGACACCATCTGCAGCAAGTTGATGCTGCAGCTCTCTGGAGGTGGTCTGAGGATTGTCCTTGACTGATCTCACCATTCTTCTTCTCTGCCTTTCTGATGTTTTTCTTGGCCTGCCACTTCTGGCCTTAACAAGAACTGTCCCTGTGTTCTTCCATTTCCTTACTATGTTCCTCACAGTGGAAACTGACAGGTTAAATCTCTGAGACAGCTTTTTGTATCCTCCCCCTGAACAACTATGTTGAATAATCTTTGTTTTCAGATCATTTGACAGTTGTTTTGAGGAGCCCATGATGCCACTCTTCAGAGGAAATTCAAACAGGAGAACAACTTGCAAGTGGCCACTTTAAGTAGCTTTTCTCATGATTGCATACACCTGCCTAAGTTCAAAGCTCAATGAGGTTACAAAACCAAAAAAAAGTGCTTTAGTAAGTCAGTAAAAAGTAGGTAGGAGTATTTAAAACAAGAAAATGATAAGGGTTGCCATACTTATGCACCTGTCAAATTTTGTTTGAATGCAGATTGCACATGTTCTGCTAGTACAATAAACCTCATTTTAAGGCAGAAACATTACTGTGTCCAATAGTTATTAGATATATCAAACTGAAATAGCTGTTGCAAAAACACCAATTTTTATAAAACATTAAGCTTAACCCCTTCAACCCCAAGGGTGGTTTGCACGTTAATGACCGAGCCAATTTTTACAATTCTGACCACTGTCTCTTTATGAGGTTATAACTCTGGAACGCTTCAACGGATCTTCGCGATTCTGAGATTGTTTTCTCGTGACATATTGTACTTCATGTTAGTGGTAAAATTTCTTCAATATACCTTGCGTTTATTTTTGAAAAAAACGCAAATATGGCAAAAATTTTGAAAATTTTGCAATTTTTAAACTTTGAATTTTTTTTCCCTTAAAACAGAGGAATATGTCACACAAAATAGTTACTAAATAACATTTCCCACATGTCTACTTTACATCAGCACAATTTTGGAACCAAAATTTTTTTTGTTAGGAAATTATAAGGGTTAAAAGTTGACCAGTGATTTCTCATTTTTACAACAAAATTTACAAAGCCATTTTTTTAGGGACCACCTCACATTTGAAGTCATATTGACGGGTCTATATAGCAGAAAATACCCAAAAGTGACACCATTCTAAAAACTGTACCCCTCAAGGTACTCAAAACCACATTCAAGAAGTTTAATAACCCTTCAGGTGCTTCACAGGAGCTAAAGCAACGTGGAAGGAAAAAATTAATATTTAACTTTTTAGCCACAAAAATGATCTTTTACAAACTTTTTTTTATTTTCACAAGGGTAAAAGGAGAAAATGGGCAGATAAAGTTGTTGTGCAATTTCTCCTGAGTACGCCAATACCCCATATGTGGGGGAAAACCACTGTTTGGGCACACGGCAGAGCTCGTAAGGGAAGAAGCGCCGTTTGACTTTTTCAAATTAAAATTGGCTGGAGTTGAGATTGGACGCCATGTCGTGTTTGGAGAGCCCCTGATACGCCTAAACAGTGGAAACCCCCCACAAGTGACACCATTTTGGAAGCTAGACCCCCTAAGGAACTTATCTAAATCTGTTGTGAGCACTTTGAACCCCAAAGTGTTTCACAAAAGTTTATAATGCCTGGGTGTGAAAAAAAAAATTTTTCCCCAAAAATGATTTTTTAGTCCCAAATTTTTTATTTTTCCCAAGGAAATTGGACCCCAAAAGTTGTCCAATTTGTCCTGAGTACGCTGATACCCTATATGTGGGGCGGGGGGAAACTGGGCGCACGGCAGGGCTTGGAAAGGAAGCAGTAACGTTTTGGAATGCAAACATTGATGGGGTCATGTTCCGTTTGTAGTGCCCCAGATGAGCCTAAACAGTGGAAACCCCCCACAAGTGACCCCATTTTGGAAGCTAGACCCCCTAAGGAACTTATCTAGATCTTTGGTGAGCACTTTGAACCCCCAAGTGCTTCACACAAGTTTATAATGCCCGGGCATGAAAATAAAAAATCCTATTTTTTTCCCACAAAAATTATCTCTTAGTCACTAATGTTTTATTTTCCCATAGGTAACAGGAGAAATTGGACCACAAAATTTGTTGTCCAATTTGTCCTGAGTACGCTGATACCCCATATGTGGGGGGGAACCACTGTTTGGGCGCATGGCAGAGCTCGGAATGGAAGGAGCACCATTTGACTTTTTCCAACCAAAATTGGCTGGAATTGAGATTGGACGCCATGTTGCATTTGGAGAACCCCTGATGTGCCTAAACAGTGGAAACCCCCCACAAGTGACCCCATTTGGGAAACTAGACCCCCTAAGGAACTTATCTAGATCTTTGGTGAGCAATTTGAACCCCCAAGTGCTTCACACAAGTTTATAACGTAGAGCCGTAAAATTAAAAAAATCATATTTTTTCCACAAAATTGATCTTTTCACCCCAATTTTTATTTTCCCAAGGGTAACAAGACTCCAAAAGTTATTGTGCAATTTGTCCTGAGTGCGCTGATACCCCATATGTGGGAGTAAACCACTGTTTGGGTGCATGGCAGAGTTTGGAAGGGAAGGAGCGCCGTTTGACTTTTTCAACGCAGAATTGGCTGGATGCCATGTCGTGTTTGGAGAGCTCCTGATCTGCCTAAACAGTGGAAACCCCCCCACAAATGACACCATTTTGGAAACTAGACCCCTCAAGGAACTTATCTAGATGTGTGGTGAGCACTATGAACCCCGAAGTGCTTCACAGAAATTTATAACGTACAGCCGTAAAATAAAAAATCTTTTTTTTTTTTTTTTTACAAAAATGATTTTTTCGCCCCCAATATTTTATTTTCACAAGGGTAACAGGAGAAATTGGACCCCAAAAGTTGTTGTCCAATTTGTCCTGAGTATGCTGATACCTAATATGTGGGAGTAAACTACTGTATGGGCGCACGTCGGGGCTCGGAAGGGAAGTAGTGACGTTTTGGATTGCAGACTTTGATGGAATGGTCTGGGGGAGTCATGTCGCATTTGGAGAGCCCCTGATGCGCCTAAACAGTGGAAACCCCCAAGTGACCCCATTTTGGAAAATAGACTCCACAAGGAACTTATCTAGATGTGTGGTGAGCACTTTGAACCCGAAGTGCTTCACAGAAGTTTATAACGTACAGCCGTAAAAATAAAAAATTCTTTTTTTTTTTACAAAAATGATTTTTTCGCCCCCAATATTTTATTTTCACAAGGGTAACAGGAGAAATTGGACCCCAAAAGTTGTTGTCCAATTTGTCCTGAGTACGCTGATACCCAATATGTGGGAGTAAAACTACTGTATGGGCGCACGTCGGGGCTCGGAAGGGAAGTAGTGATGTTTTGGATTGCAGACTTTGATGGAATGGTCTGGGGGCGTCATGTCGCATTTGGAGAGCCCCTGATGCGCCTAAACAGTGGAAACCTCCCACAAGTGACCCCATTTTGGAAAATAGACCCCACAAGGAACTTATCTAGAAGTGTGGTGAGCGCTATGAAGCCCCAAGTGCTTCACAGAAGTTTTATAACATACAGCCGTAAAAACAAAAAAAATCATTTTTTTTTTACAAAAATGATTTTGTCGCCCCCAGTTTTTTATTTTCCCAAGGGTAACAGGAGAAATAGGACAAATTGCACAATAACTCTTGGGGTCCAGAGTACGCTGATACCCCATATGCGGGGGGTAAACTACTGTTTGGGCGCATGGCAGAGCTCAGAAGTGAAGGAGCACCGTTTGACTTTTTCAACGCAGAATTGGCTGGAATTGAGATCAGACGCCATGTCACATTTGGAGAGCCCCTGATGTGCCTAAACAGCAGAAACCCCCCAATTCTAACTCCAACCCTAACCCCAACACACCCTAACCCTAGTCCCAACCCTAACCACAAACCTAACCCTAACACACCCCTAACTGTAATCCCAACCCTAACCCTAGCGCCAACCCTAACCCTAACTTTAGCCGCAACCCTAACCCTAACGGGAAAATGGAAATAAATACATTTTTTTAATTTTATTATTTTTCCCTAAGGGGGTGATAAAAGGGGGTTTGATTTACTATTTATAGCGGGTTTTTATGATTGGCAGCTGTCACGCTAAAAGACGCTTTTTATTGCAAAAAAGTTTTTTGCATCACCACATTTTGAGAGCTATAATTTTTGCATATTTTGGCCCACAGAGTCATGTGAGGTCTTATTTTTTGCGGTACGAGTTGACGTTTTTATTGGTACCATTTTTGAGCACGTGCCATTTTTTCATCGCTTTTTATTTCGATTTTTGGGAGGTTAGAATGAACAAAAATCAGCAATTCATGAATTTCTTTTAGGGGAGGCGTTTATACCGTTCCGCGTGTGGTAAAATTGATAAAGCAGCTTTATTCTTCGGGTCAGTACGATTACGACGATACCTCATTTATATCATTTTTTTATGTTTTGGGGCTTTTATAGAATGAAAACAATTTTATATAAAAAATTATTATTATTGCATCGCTTTATTCTGCGAGCTATAACTTTTTTATTTTTTCACTGATGATGCTGTATGACGGCTCGTTTTTTGCGGGACAAGATGACGTTTTCAGCGGTACCATGTTTATTTATATCGGTCTTTTTGATCGCGTGTTATTCCACTTTTTGTTCAGCGGTATGATGATAAAGCATTGATTTTTTGCTTCGTTTTTTTTTTTTTTTTTAAGGGGTTCACTAAAGGGGTTAACTAGTGGGACAGTTTTATAGGGGGGGTCGTTACCGACGCGGCGATACCAAATATGTGTACTTTTATTGTTTTGTTTTTTTTATTTACAGGAAAAAATGAATTTATTGGGGAATATTTTTTTTTTTTACGATTTTTTATTTTTTTTACTTTGTCCCAGGGTGGGACATCACTGTATTTTAGCAGATCACACTCAGATAGCACTCTGTCACACCAACGATCGCTCTGGCATCGCTGCAGGCTTCCTCAGCGCCTGCTCTCAGCAGGCGCTGAGGAAGCCACCTCCCTGCAGGACCCCGGCGCCATCTTGGATCCGGGGACCTGGAGGGAGGACGGACCCTCGGAACAGCGCGACACATTGCGCTGCTCTGAGGGTCTCAGGGGAGCGCGCAGGGAGCCCTCTCCCTGCGCGATCCTCCCCTGTGCCCCGGGTACACCGCGATCATGTTTGATCGCGGTATGCCAGGGGTTAATGTGCCGGGAGCGGTCCGTGACCGCTCCTGACACACAGTCACGGGTGTCAGCTGTGATAATCAGCTGACACCCGGCGGCGATCAGCTGCGCTCCCCCGGGAGCGCAGCTGATCGCCCATGACGTACTATTCCGTCCATGGGAATTAGGTCCAGGGTCACATGGACGGAATAGTACGTCTGATGGAATAAAGGGGTTAAGATTAATAGGGGTGCACAAACTTTTTCATATAACTGTATTTGCCTTTTTTGCTGCTGCATCACTGTTGACTCATGTTCAGTCTGTGATCTATTAGTATACCCAAGTCTTTCACGTGCTGTTGCTTAGCCCTATTCCTCCCATTCTGTATATGCTTTTTTCATTTTTATTGCCCAGATGTAGTACTTTGCATTTTTCCATTAAAAAACATTCTGTTAGTTGCTGCCCACTGCTCCAGTTTATATATATATATATATATCTTTTTGAATCCTCTCTCTTATTAGCTATCCCTCCTAGCTTTGTGTCATCAGCAAATGTAATCAGTTTAACCTCAATCCCTTCATCTAAATCACTGATAAAGATGTTGATCAATAATACAGGGCCCTGTGGTACCCCACTTGAGACATTCTTTCAACTGGATGTGCAGCCATTTACGACCTCTCTTTGGGTCCGATCACTAAGCCAGTTATGAATCCACCTAACAGTTGCGTTGTCCATTCCATACTTGTCATTTTTTTTATAAGGATGATGTGAGATACTTTGTTAAATGCTTTGCTGAAGTCAAGATATACTATATCTACAGCATTTCTTTGATCCACCCAGTTAGTGATCCTGTCATACAAGAAAATTAAGTTAGTCTGACATGACTTATTAGTTACAAACTATGAGGGATTTCACAGGGGAAGGGGGTGTCGACTTCGCTCATTTCAGGGGAGGGGACCCAGCAGGAATCGGCTCTCTGGCACCACTTCTTGCCCCAGGTTAGTCAGGGAACTGCATCGAGGGCAAATAGTCCCTGGAAAAGCTTCCCTTATAGGTACGAGTTATTGAGGCGCTCCCAGTGAGGGGGAATATATATCACCAGTCCAGGCTGGGGATATACAGCTATGGCAAAAATTAAGAGATCACTGCAAAATGTTCAGTTTGTCTGATTTTTCTCTTTATAGGTATATTTTTGAGTAAAATGTAAATTGCTCTTTTATTCTATAAACTACTGACATGTCTCCGAATTTCCAAGCAATCAATTTTGTATTTATTTTCAGAAAATGAGAAATGGTCAAAATAAAAAAAATGCAGTGCTTGCGGACCTCAAATAATGCTAAGAAAACAAGTTCCTAATCATTTAGAAACAATACTAATGTTTTAACTCAGGAAGAGTTCAGAAATCAATATTTTGTGGAATACCATGACTTTTAATCACAGCTTTCATGCGTCTTGGCATGCTTTCCACCAGTCTTTCACACTGCTTTTAGGTGACCTTATGCCACTCCTGGTACAAAAATGTAAGCAGTTCTTTGATGGCTTGTGACTATCCATCTTAATCTTGATTACATTCCAGAGGTTTTCAATGGGGGTCAGGTCTGGAGATTGGGCGGGCCATGACAGGGATTTGATGTGGTGGTCCTTCGTCCACACATTGACCTGTGTGGCATGGCGCATTGTCCTGCTGGAAAAAAACAGTCCTCAGATTTGGGGAACATTGCCTGAGCAGAAGGAATCAACTGTTTTTCCAGGATAACCTTGTATGCAGCTTGATTCATAAGTTCTTCGCAAAGATTAACCTGCTCAATTCCAGCCTTGCTGAAGCATCCCCAGATCATCACCGATTCTCCACCAAATGTCACAGTGGGTGCAAGACACTGTGGCTTGTACGCCTCTCCAGGTCTCCGTTTTACCAGTAGACGACCAGGTGTTGGGCAAAGCTGAAAATTAGACTCATCAGAGAAAATTACCTTACACCAGTCCTCTATGGTCCAATCCTTATGGTCTTTGGCAAACTTCAGCCTGGCTCTCCTTTGCTTCTCATTGATAAAAGGCTTTTTTCTAGCTTTACATGACTTGAGCCCTGCCTCTAGGAGCCTGTTACAAATTGTTCTTGCTGTGCACTTCACCCCAGCTGCCATTTGCCATTTCTTTTGTAGGTCACTTGATGTCATCCTGCTGTTGCTAAGTGACATTCGAATAAGATAACGGTCATTCCGGTCAGTGAAGAGTCGTTTTCGCCCTCTGCCGGTCTGTTGCTTTGTTGTCCCCAAAGTCTGCTGCTTGACCTTGTTGTAATGGACTGCCATCTTACAAATTTTAAGGATGGAGGCTCACTGTATCCCTCTGCTAGTAAAGCCAGAATTGAGCCCTTCTTTTCCTCACTCAAGACTTTTCAACTCCTTTGGCATGGTTAAAAGTTATTTTTTTCATTCCTATTACGTTTGGGATATTACTAGCACTTGTTTTGACATCCAGCTTGTCCTATTGCAAGAGGATTGGGAACACCACAGCCGTGTTTTTTTATACTTTCCTTCGTTAAATAAGATTTGGTTCAGGTGATCACCTAATCAGAAGCACATTAAGTAGAATGAGATGTACTCTGGTTGAAATTCAACTGACACTGGAATGGAATGGCTGCCAGACATGTACAGAAGCTGATTTTTATAAAACTGTGCAGTGGTCTCTTAATTTTTGCCAGAGCTGTATATATAAACCTTCGGACCGTCACTGTCAGAGTTCCTCACTAACCAGTACGATATGCTGCCACCAGTTTCTCATTCGGAACAAGTCTCGTCCGACAACAGGCTTATATCAGGTCAGAAACCAACCAGGGTAGTGTATAATATGCAATGGAGCGTGAGGACGTGGGGATTCGTGTATCGAGATAAAAGAGCAGCCCAAGATTAATTTTAGATTTAATCGCCGAAAAGGTGCACTAGATATACAGGTATATATACAGAACAATATACAAGTATATAGTCAAGAGTGTAGTACAAGGGTAGGGTATAGATAGGTTGCAATTACCGTGTTATATAGTGTGTGACCACAGGGAGGTGCTGATGGATCACTGGTCCAAATCTTAGTTACAGGCTTTTCTTGGCTGTGTCAGGTATCATATCCTCCTGCCAGTAGAAAACCTAAGTCCAAAATGAGGGGCTGCCTTATATCTCTTAGGCTGCTTCCTCCCACACTCTGCTCCCACCCCTGGGCTTGTGCAGCCTCTCTCCTCCCATATCTGAGAATATGATTTTCTGTCCAGTACTGTGGATGGCCCATAACTTTCCGCCCAAAGCTCTGATTGGGTTGGCGGTGCCGCCACTGGATTTTATCTGCGCGTGGAGACTAAATATGCCTACCGTATGTAATTCCTGGTAGCTATGCTTTATAACTCAATAACACAGAGTGCTACAGGTGGCTGCCAGGCACTGACGTATGGGGGAAGGAATGCCGATTCAGATTATGTGCTCGGCTAGTCTCAGAGATATTGCATTCTGTTATTATAGGTCATTTTCCAGATTCAATACCTCAGAGCCTTGCTGTGATTTATAGTGCCACGCTCTCTCCATGTGCTTGAGTCAGACAAAATATTCCAGTTTGCCTGTAGCTGCAGGAGTTCACACTATGGTGATAATAGCTTCAAAGAGATTCTTCCTGGCGTTTAAAGGAAAACATTGCATTGCTTTTTATGGCTTTGGGAAATGCATGCCAAGGAAGGGGGACGAGTGGTCTGAAGTAAGTGTTTTTGGGCCAAACTTATCTTGATAGGGAATTCCATCAAAAATCAAAATATCATTTTCCCATACTTCACACAAACCCATGCTGACTCTGGGTAATCACTTCATTCTTATCCAGGTACTTACATACATGTTAATAATTTGTTCAGAGATCTTTCCTGGTATAGAAGTCAGACTCACCGGCCTATAGTTCCCTGGGTCCACCTTCTTCCCCTTTTTGAAGGTAGGAACAACATTTGCTCCAAGAATTTTTAAAGATCATGGAGAGTGGTTCAAAAATTTCTTCTGCTATCTCCTTCAGTACTCTGGGGTGTAATTCATCTGAACCTGGAGACTTGAATTCAATTATGTTAGCTAAGTACTGTATTCCCTATCTTTCTGTCTATAGATATCCTGGATTCTTCTATTCCTTTAATAGGACAGTGAAGATCAGTTGATATAACATTTCCTTTTTGAGAGAAAAAAGAAATAGGAAATTAAAAATAGGAATTTAAAAGTTCGGCCTTCTCAACATCCTTTCTTACCATTTCATCATTTTCATCCTGTAAAAATCCTATAGCATCTGTGACTTTTCTCTTACTTTTGACATATCCTCAAGGTGTCTTGCATCTGCACAGATCCTCATACAGCCTGACGTCACTGAGCCTTTTATGATCGAGGTTGATGCGTTTGAGGTGGGGGGGGGGGGGCTCTACTGTCACAAGGTGCTTCTCCTGGTAAATGACGTCCATGTGCATACTTTTCAAAAAACTGTTGTCTGCTGAGAAAAATTATGACCTAGGTAACGGAACTCTTGGCTATCAAGTCGAGTTTTGAGGAGTGTCACCAATTTCTGGAAGGTGCAGTTCATCCGGTTATGGCGATCACGGATTATAAGAATCTGGTATATTTAGAATCTGCAAAATGTTTAACGCCTCAACAGGCATTATTCTTCACCAGGTTTAACTTTCTTTGTCACATATTGACTGGGGAACAAAAACTGTAAGGCTGATGCCTTATCTCCTTTTCTTGGGGTTGGAGATAATTGTGAACTGTTACCTATTCCACAAAAAGAGGTGGTTATTGCATCTATATGCTCCGATCTGGAAAGAGAGCTTGTTGACGCTCGGGGAACCCCCTGCTGCCTGTACATTAGGTAAACTGTTCTTGTTAATCTTCATCTGAGAGTCCTTAGTCAACAGTATGATTTGGTCTTGGCCGGCCATCTTGGTAATAAAGCCATCACAGTTCTCACTCAGCGTTTTTAGTGGCCAGGGGCTCATCAGGATGACCGGGAGTATATAGCCACCTGCAGTGTTTCTGCATATTCTAAAACCTCTCATACTCGTCTGTCGGGGTCTCTCCAACCATTGGAGATTCCCGGTAGGACTCACTTGTGGTTATCATGGATCTACCCGTGTCAAGAGGTATTACTGCAATTTTGGTGGTGGTGGACAGATTCAGTAAAATGTCACATTTTATTGTGCTACCAGCTTTACCTAATGCCAAGATCTTGGCACAACTATTCATCAAGGAAATTGTAAATCAGGGAGATGTTGCCGAGATCAGGAGATGCACTGAAGTAGTTTCCTCAGCACTGAGCCGTCACACTGCAGTGCTTCCTGTGAGGACAACAATCCGGTCTCCTCTGCACTGAGCTGCCACACTGCAGTGGTTCCTGTAAGGACCGCGCTCCAGTGTTCTCAGCACTGAGCCCCCACACTGCAGTGGTTCCTGTGAGGACCACGCTCCTATTTCCTCAGCACTGAGCCGCCCACACTTAAGTGGTTCCTGTGAGGAACCCGCCCCGGTCTCCTCAGCACTGATCCGCCCTCACTGCAGTGGTTCCTGTGAGGAACCCGCTCCAGTCTCCTCCGAACTGAGCCACCACAATGCAATGGTTCCTGTGAGGAACCCGCTCCGGACTCCTCAGCACTTATCCGACCACACTGCAGTGGTTCCTGTGAGGACCCCGCTCCAGTCTCCTCCAAACTGAGCCACCACACTGCAGTGGCTCCTGTGTGGACCCCACTTGTTTCCTCAGCACTGAGCCGCCCACACTGCAGTGGTTCCTGTGAGGACCACGCTATTTCCTCAGCACTGAGACGCCCACACTGCAGTGGTTCCTGTGAGGAACCAGCTCCGGTCTCCTCCGAACTGAGCCACCACAATGCAATGGTTCCTGTGAGGAACCCGCTCCGGACTCCTCAGCACTTATCCGACCACACTGCAGTGGTTCCTGTGAGGACCCCGCTCCAGTCTCCTCCAAACTGAGCCACCACACTGCAGTGGCTCCTGTGTGGACCCCACTTGTTTCCTCAGCACTGAGCCGCCCACACTGCAGTGGTTCCTGTGAGGACCACGCTATTTCCTCAGCACTGAGACGCCCACACTGCAGTGGTTCCTGTGAGGAACCAGCTCCGGTCTCCTCAGCACTGAACCACACTGCAGTTGTTAATGTGAGGACCGTGCTCCGGTCTCCTGCGCACTGAGCCACCACACTGCAGTGGCTCCTATGAGGACCCCACTCCCGTCTCCTCAGCACTGAGCCGCCACACTGCAGTGGTTCCAGTGAGGACCCCAATCCTGTTTCCTCAGCACTGAGCCAACCACACTGCAGTTCCTGTGAGGACCACGCTCCTATTTCCTCAGCACTGAGCCGCCCACACTGCAGTGGTTCCTGTGAGGACCCCGCTCCGGTCTCCTCAGCACTGAGCCGCCACACTGCAGTGGTTCCTGTGAGGACCCCGCTCCAGTCTCCTCAGCACTGATCTGCCACACTGCAGTGGTTCCTGTGAGGACCCCGCTCCTGTCTCCTCAGCACTGATCCGCCCTCACTGCAGTGGTTCCTGTGAGGACCCCGCTCCAGTCTCATCAGCACAGATCCGCCCACACTGCAGTGGTTCCTGTGAGGATCCCGCTCCAGTCTCCTCAGTACTGAGCCACCACACTGCAGTGGTTCCTGTGAGGACCACGCTCCTATTTCCTCAGCATTGATCCGCCCACACTGCAGTGGTTCCTGTGAGGACCCCAATTCCGTTTCCTCAGCACTAAACCAACCACACTGCAGTGGTTCCTGTGAGGAACCCGCCCCGGTCTCCTCAGCACTAATCCGCCCTCACTGCAGTGGTTCCTGTGAGGATCCCGCTCCAGTCTCCTCCAAACTGAGCCACCACACTGCAGAGGCTCCTGTGTGGACCCCACTTCTGTTTCCTCAGCACTGAGCCGCCAACACTGCAGTGGTTCCTGTGAGGACCACGCTATTTCCTCAGCACTGAGACGCCCACATTGCAGTGGTTCCTGTGAAGAACCAGCTCCGGTCTCCTCAGCACTGAACCACCACACTGCAGTTGTTCCTATGAGGACCGTGCCCCGGTCTCCTGCGCAATGAGCCACCACACTGCAGTGGCTCCTATGAGGACCCCACTCCCGTCTCCTCAGCACTGAGCCGCCACACTGCAGTGGTTCCAGTGAGGACCCCAATCCCGTTTCCTCAGCACTGAGCCAACCACACTGCAGTTCCTGTGAGGACCACACTCCTATTTCCTCAGCACTGAGCCGCCCACACTGCAGTGGTTCCTGTGAGGACCCCGCTCCGGTCTCCTCAGCACTGAGCTGCCACACTGCAGTGGTTCCAGTGAGGACCCCAATCCCGTTTCCTCAGCACTGAGCCAACCACACTGCAGTTCCTGTGAGGACCACGCTCCTATTTCCTCAGCACTGAGCCGCCCACACTGCAGTGGTTCCTGTGAGGACCCCGCTCCGGTCTCCTCAGCACTGAGCCGCCCACACTGCAGTGGTTCCTGTGAGGACCCCGCTCCCGTCTCCTCAGCACTGATCCGCCCACACTGCAGTGGTTTTTGTGAGGATCCCGCTCCAGTCTCCTCAGTACTGAGCCTGTGAGCCACCACACTGCAGTGGTTCCTGTGAGGACCACGCTCCTATTTCCTGAGCACTGATCCGCCCACACTGCAGTGGTTCCTGTGAGGACCCCAATCCCGTTTCCTCAGCACTGAGCCAACCACACTGCAGTTCCTGTGAGGACCACGCTCCTATTTCCTCAGTGAGAGCCTCAACCCATCATCTCTGATCTAGAAACAACCGTGACAGGATGATGACAAGGAGAACCCAGCATGCCCCGCGGCTCCCGCGCTGTGATTAGACATCTTCCCGCGGTAAATGCTAGACAGCAAGGGCTACTTCCGGGTATCTGTACTGTATTCAGGGTACCGGAAGTGTTACACACGTGTGGTTGTTTGCTTCCGGCGGGTCATATCCGGCAAGGAAAGCGGAAGCCGGTACCGGGCAGGATGTTCCTAAGAGTGAAAGGACGAAGTGGACGGAGCAGAGGGATGAACGTCACCGAGAAGAGGAGGTGAGAGGCCGGGGAGATCCGAGTAATAGGCCTGGAGGCCGAGACTAAGGGAGGAGAGGTCTACGAGGTGAGGAGGGAGAGAACAGATCTCCGAGGTGAGGAGGGAGAGGAGAGGTCTATGAGGAGAGGAGAGGCCTCCGAGGTGAGGAGGGAGAGGAGAGGCCTCCGAGGTGAGGAGAGAGGGGGCGAGGAGGAGGAGAGAGAGGCCTCCGAGGTGAGGAGGGAGAGGAGAGGCCTCCGAGGTGAGGAGGGAGAGGAGAGGCCTCCGAGGTGATGAGGGAGAGGAGAGGCCTCCGAGGTGATGAGGGAGAGGACAGGCCTCCGAGGTGAGGAGGGAGAGGACAGATCTCCGAGGTGAGGAGGGAGAGGACAGATCTCCGAGGTGAGGAGGGAGAGGACAGATCTCCGAGGTGAGGAGGGAGAGGACAGATCTCCGAGGTGAGGAGGGAGAGGACAGATCTCCGAGGTGAGGAGGGAGAGGAAGACTCCGAGGTGAGGAGGGTGAGGAGAGGCCTCCGAGGTGAGGAGGGAGAGGAGAGGCCTCCGTAGGTGAGGAGGGAGAGGAGGAGGGCCTCCGAGGTGAGGAGGGAGAGGAGAGGCCTCCAGAGGGGAGGCGAGGTGAGGAGGGAGAGGGCCTCCGAGGTGAGAGGGAGAGGAGAGCCTCCGAGGTGAGGAGGGAGGAGAGGCCTCCGAGGTGAGGAGGGAGAGGAGAGGCCTCCGAGGTGAGGAGGGAGGCCTCGGTAAGGAGAGAGAGGCCTCCGAGGGTGAGGAGGGAGAGGAGAGGCCTCCGAGGTGAGGAGGGAGAGGAGAGGCCTCCGAGGTGAGGAGGGAGAGGAGAGGCCTCCGAGGTGAGGAGGGAGAGGAGAGGCCTCCGAGGTGAGGAGGGAGAGGAGAGGCCTCCGAGGTGAGGAGGGAGAGGAGAGGCCTCCGAGGTGAGGAGGGAGAGGAGAGGCCTCCGAGGTGAGGAGGGAGAGGAGAGGCCTCCGAGGTGAGAGGGAGAGGAGAGGCCTCCGAGGTGATGAGGGAGAGGAGAGGCCTCCGAGGTGATGAGGGAGAGGAGAGGCCTCCGAGGTGATGAGGGAGAGGAGAGGCCTCCGAGGTGATGAGGGAGAGGAGAGGCCTCCGAGGTGATGAGGGAGAGGAGAGGCCTCCGAGGTGATGAGGGAGAGGAGAGGCCTCTCGAGGTGATGAGGGAGAGGAGAGGCCTCCGAGGTGAATGGAGGAGAGGCCTCCGAGGTGATGAGGAGAGGCCTCCGAGGTGATGAGGAGAGGCCTCCGAGGTGATGAGGAGAGGCCTCCGAGGTGATGAGGAGAGGCCTCCGAGGTGATGAGGAGAGGCCTCCGAGGTGATGAGGAGAGGCCTCCGAGGTGATGAGGAGAGGCCTCCGAGGTGATGAGGAGAGGCCTCCGAGGTGATGAGGAGAGGCCTCCGAGGTGATGAGGAGAGCTCCGAGGTGATGAGGAGAGGCCTCCGAGTTGATGAGGGAGAGGAGAGGCCTCCGAGGTGATGAGGGAGAGGAGAGGCCTCCGAGGTGATGAGGGAGAGGAGAGGCCTCCGAGGTGAGGAGGGAGAGGAGAGGCCTCCGAGGTGAGGAGGGAGAGGAGAGGCCTCCGAGGTGAGGAGGGAGAGGCCTCCGAGGTGAGGAGGGAGAGGAGAGGCCTCCGAGGTGAGGAGGGAGAGGCCTCCGAGGTGAGGAGGGAGAGGCCTCCGAGGTGAGGAGGGAGAGGAGAGGCCTCCGAGGTGAGGAGGGAGAGGAGAGGCCTCCGAGGTGAGGAGGGAGAGGAGAGACCTCCGAGGTGAGGAGGGAGAGGAGAGGCCTCCGAGGTGAGGAGGGAGAGGAGATGCCTCCGAGGTGAGGAGGGAGAGGAGAGGCCTCCGAGGTGAGGAGGGAGAGGCCTCCGAGGTGAGGAGGGAGAGGAGAGGCCTCCGAGGTGAGGAGGGAGAGGAGAGGCCTCCGAGGTGAGGAGGGAGAGGAGAGGCCTCCGAGGTGAGGAGGGAGAGGAGAGGCCTCCGAGGTGAGGAGGGAGAGGACAGATCTCTGAGGTGAGGAGGGAGATGAGAGGCCTCCGAGGTGAGGAGGGAGAGGAAAGGCCTCCGAGGTGAGGAGGGAGAGGAAAGGCCTCCGAGGTGAGGAGGGAGAGGAAAGGCCTCCGAGGTGAGGAGGGAGAGGACAGATCTCCGAGGTGAGGAGGGAGAGGAAAGGCCTCCGAGGTGAGGAGGGAGAGGACAGATCTCCGAGTTGAGGAGGGAGAGGACAGATCTCCGAGGTGAGGAGGGAGAGGACAGATCTCCGAGGTGAGGAGGGAGAGGACAGATCTCCGAGGTGAGGAGGGAGAGGACAGAGCTCCGAGGTGAGGAGGGAGAGGACAGAGCTCCGAGGTGAGGAGGGAGAGGACAGATCTCCGAGGTGAGGAGGGAGAGGACAGATCTCCGAGGTGAGGAGGGAGAGGACAGATCTCCGAGGTGAGGAGGGAGAGGACAGATCTCCGAGGTGAAGAGGGAGAGGACAGATCTCCGAGGTGAGGAGGGAGAGGACAGATCTCCGAGGTGAGGAGGGAGAGGACAGATCTCCGAGGTGAGGAGGGAGAGGACAGATCTCCGAGGTGAGGAGGGAGAGGACAGATCTCCGAGGTGAGGAGGGAGAGGACAGATCTCCGAGGTGAGGAGGGAGAGGACAGATCTCCGAGGTGAGGAGGGAGAGGACAGATCTCCGAGGTGAGGAGGGAGAGGACAGATCTCCGAGGTGAGGAGGGAGAGGACAGATCTCCGAGGTGAGGAGGGAGAGGCCTCCGAGGTGAGGAGGGAGAGATCTCCGAGGTGAGGAGGGAGAGATCTCCGAGGTGAGGAGGGAGAGATCTCCGAGGTGAGGAGGGAGAGATCTCCGAGGTGAGGAGGGAGAGATCTCCGAGGTGAGGAGGGAGAGATCTCCGAGGTGAGGAGGGAGAGGAGAGGCCTCCGAGGTGAGGAGGGAGAGGTGAGGCCTCCGAGGTGAGGAGGGAGAGGAGAGGCCTCCGAGGTGATGAGGGAGAGGAGAGGCCTCCGAGGTGATGAGGGAGATGAGAGGCCTCCGAGGTGATGAGGGAGATGAGAGGCCTCCGAGGTGATGAGGGAGATGAGAGGCCTCCGAGGTGAGGAGGGAGAGGAGAGGCCTCCGAGGTGAGGAGGGAGAGGAGAGGCCTCCGAGGTGAGGAGGGAGAGGAGAGGCCTCCGAGGTGAGGAGGGAGAGGAGAGGCCTCCGAGGTGAGGAGGGAGAGGAGAGGCCTCCGAGGTGATGAGGGAGAGGAGAGGCCTCCGAGGTGATGAGGGAGAGGAGAGGCCTCCGATGTGAGGAGGGAGAGGAGAGGCCTCCGAGGTGAGGAGGGAGAGGAGAGGCCTCCGAGGTGAGGAGGGAGAGGAGAGGCCTCCGAAGTGAGGAGGGAGAGGAGAGGCCTCTGAGGTGAGGAGCAGGACTGTGTGTGCCCCCTCCCATTTACTTTCCATCCCCCAGTTAAGCAGACATGGATTCCTTGGAGGCGATGCTGACCGATCCTCTGGAGCTTGGGCCGTGCTTGGACAGTAGTGGGACGGGGGTCCTGGAGCCGTGCCTGCTGGGGGGGACGAGGGTCAGTCTTCCTGAAGACCTGCTGGAGGATGTAAGCAGAATATATATATATATATATATATGTGTCACCCTGAGGAGTATATACCAACTATCTGCACCCCAGCCCCCACTACTAGAACCCCTAGCAGTGTATGGGCGAACCTACCACATTGTAATTGACTTTCAACTTCTTTTCTTTACTATTGTAAAGAACTCTACTTGCTGTCAGTTAATTGGAACAATAATTCTCTCCGCTTCTTATTCCTTCCCGCAGTTGAGGGTTTGTTACATTGTATCCAGGGTAGATGATGTTGTGCATGTAGGTAATATGTGATTGCTGCATGCCCACGGTAGGCGCACCTTCCGCTGTGATCTTGCTCCACAGGTGTTGTCAGTGTGTCATTGACACTTGGGTGACTCCGAAGTCTTGCTGCAGTACACGTCACGGGCAGTGGGGCATCTTCAGTCCTCCAGCAGACACTGGGCCCTGTGTGCTTCGTGGTTATCTCTTCTATGATTAATAACTCCTAGAGAGGCTGTCATCTCTCTTCTTTTCTGTCGGGGGCCGCCAGGATGATAGGGGGATTGTATCTCCTGGTGATTTGTCTCTGATCACTGTGCTCCTGGGACGGATGATAGGAGTGATCTCTGGTTTCCCACTTCTCTCCTTCCAGCCGGAGCTCTTCTTTGATGTGGTCAGCATGGACACCTGGCAGAATGTCTTGTCGGACTCACAGCGGGAGCATCTGCGCCAGTTTCTTCCATCCTTTCCAGAGAATAACACGGAGCAGCAGGAGCAGGCACTACAGACCCTCTTCAAGGGCGAGAACTTGCGCTTTGGGAATCCTCTGCACACTGCCCAGAGGCTCTTCAGGGGTGAGTTCAGCTCTGCAGCATAATAAATGAAGATCATTGTAGAATGGTAGCTCTCCACCTTGCTGAGTGTCCAATTGCTCTGTTTCCAAGAACTTTGCTTACTTTCATTGAATGGAAACATTCAACTTTACATGTAGATGCTCACAGCTGAGGATTTGTTACAATTGTGAGCAGTCTAAACAATCCTCTGTGAGAGGAATGGCCTTAACTTGGCCCTGACATGCCACACTGTATGAAAAGATGAGATTCTACTCAGGATGTGCACAAGATGGTTCCCAAGTAATGGCAGCAAGCAGAGATCTTGTCAGGGTCCAGAAATTGACTAATAGTTTTATTGAAGTTTAACCTCTCCCTTATGCCACATGTAGTTGGGTGCTTCGGGAGGGTGCTCCGGGGGTGTCTAGCACAGAGAAGGTGCTCTGGGGGAGTCTAGCACAGAGAAGTTGCACTGGGGGTGTCTAGCACAGAGAAGGTACTCTTGGGTGTCTAGCACAGGGAAGGTGCGCCGGGGGTGTCCAGCACAACAGGGAGGGTGCTCCGAGGGGGAAGGTCCGGCACAGGGAGGGTGCTCCGTGGGTAGCGGTCCAGCACAGGGAGGGTGCTCCGAGGGTAGCGGTCCAGCACAGGGAGGGTGCTACGAGGGAAGAGGGGAAGGTCCGGAACAGGGAGGGTGCTCCGAGGGTAGCGGTCCAGCATCGGGAGGGTGCTCCGAGGGTAGTGGTCTAACACCGGGAGGGTGCTCCGAGGGGGGAGTGTCCAGTACGGGGAGGGTGCCCCGAGGGGGGAGTGTCCAGCACGGGGAGGGTGCTCCGAGGGGGGAGTGTCCAGCACGGGGAGGGTGCTCCGAGGGGGGAGTGTCCAGCACGGGGAGGGTGCTCCGAGGGGGGAGTGTCCAGCACGGGGAGGGTGCTCCGAGGGGGGAGTGTCCAGCACGGGGAGGGTGCTCCGAGGGGGGAGTGTCCAGCACGGGGAGGGTGATCCGAGGGTGTCTAGCACAGAGAAGGTGCTCAGGGGGTGTCCAGCACAACAGGGAGGGTGCTCCGAGGAGGGAATGTCTAGCACGGGGAGGGTGCTCCAATGGGGGAGTGTCCAGCACGGGGAGGGTGCACCGATGGGGGGAGTGTCCAGCACGGAGGTAGGGGGGTCCGGCACAGGGAGGGTGCTCCCAGGGAGGGGGGTCCTGCACAGGGAGGGGGGTCTGGCGCAGGGAGGGTGCTCCTGGGCGTGGGGTCCATTACAGGGAGGGTGCACCCGGGGTCTCCGGGACAGCAGGGAGGGTTTTCCTGGGGGGTTGTGTTTGGGGGGTTTCCAACACAGCAAGGAGGGTTCTCTGAGTTTTCTTTGGAGGGTGCTCCCGGGAAAGGGGGGGTGAGGTCCGGCAAAGCAGGGAGGGTGCCCCTGTGGAAAGGGGGGGTCCGGAACAGCAGGGAGGGTGCTCCCGGCGGGGGTCCACAGCAGGGAGGGTGCTCCCTGGGGAAGGGGGGAATCCCGGCACAGCAGGGAGGGTGCTTCCGGGGGCAGGCACAGCAGGGAGGGTGCTCCCGGGGTTAGTGGTCCGTCACAGGAAGGGTGCTCCGGGAGGGTACTACGCTTGTCTTATTTACACCTTCTCATTGTTTTCCTCCCGGCCAGACGGTCACCTAAACCCGGAGGTGGTGAAGTATCGGCAGCTGTGTCTCAAATCCCAGTACAAGCGATACCTGACGTCTCAGCAGCAGTATTTCCACAACCTGCTGAAGCAAATTCTGGCATCCAGGAAGGTAAATTTCCAACTACAGTGGTGTTGGGAAGCAGGTGGGAGGCTTTTCCTTGTCTGTATGGGTGACCCCTGTCTTTCTGTTGTTTGTAGGAACTTCTAGATAATTCAAGAAAGAAAGGTCCAGACCTGGTGATGAAGAGGAAGCCCGGCTCACTGCGAAACTCGCCTGAAGAAAGAGAGAGGCGTGCACAGCGGCGATACTTGAAGATCCTGCGGGAGGTGAAGGAGGAGTGCGGAGACACCAACCTGTCGACTGAAGAGGAAGGTGCGGATCCAGAGCCAGCAGCTATGTGTCCGCTGCTCATGCTGCAGATTTAATGAAGCTTTTTCCCTTATGTTTAGATTTGAGCTCCTGGTCTCCGGAGTCTCCCACCCAGACTCCCGGAGCTGCTGTTCCTCTTCGTTCGGTCCCTACACTATCCACCCAGGACATGAAGACGGCAGGTGAGTGGCGTACAGAGATGGTCGGAGCGCGGCTGCTGTCGTGTTCCCATCTAGGAATCTTAAAGGCGTCATTCCTTTTGAAGTATATTTCGTCCTGCGCTGCATTTTATTCACAAAAACAAATTTGGCTGTAGTCTCATTCCCTGGGGCGTTCTGGTGTAGATTCCATGTTCCATGTTCCACGAGACCCACTGAGCCCAATGATTGGACGCTGCACCATCCTGTTGTCATCAGGAACATCCCCTCTAATCTTCTTATCTCTTCTATTGAAGATAAGGCTGAGCTGTCGGAGCGCGACCTGAAGCTGCTGCTGCGGAAACACCGGGAGAAACGGAAACAGCAGCCGGTAAGTAATGTGGGGTCCTGATCCAGGATGAATGTGACGCGTTGTCCCCCAGACTCCTATATACTGGACAATCAAGTAAAAAAGGAACAGCGTCCAATCCAGGTGAAAGGTTGAAAAAATCTTTAACCCCTTAACGACCAAGCCATTTTGTAGGTTAATGACCAGGCCAATTTTTACATTTCTGACCACTGTCTCTTCGTGCTTATAACTCTGGAACGCTTCAACGGATCTTGGCGATTCTGAGATTGTTTTCTCGTGACATATTGTACTTCATGATAGTGGTAAAATTACTTCGATATAACTTGCGTTTATTTATGAAAAAAACGGAAATATGGCAAAAATTTTGAAAATTTTGCAATTTTCAAACTTTTAATTTTTATGCCATTAAATCAGAGAGATATGTCACAAAAAATAGTTCATAAATAACATTTCCTACATGTCTGCTTTACATCAGCACAATTTTGGAACCAACATTTTTTTTTGTTAGGAAGTTATAAGTGTTAAAAGTTGACCAGCAATTTCTCATTTTTCCAACAAAATTTACAAAACCATTTTTTTTAGGGACCACCTCACATTTGAAGTGAATTTGAGGGGTCAATATGACAGAAAATACCCAAAAGTGACACCATTCTAAAAACTGCACCCCTCAAGGTGTTCAAAGCCACATTCAAGAAGTTTATTAACCCTTTAGGTACTTCACAAGAATTGAAGCAATGTTGGAGGAAAAAATGAACATTTAACTTTTTCCCCTCTCCCATGACAGCACCACCTGAGAGAGGGTCTCCGCCCACCAGGACAGGAAACCTGCTGAATAAAAGGGCGGTACCTCTCCTTCGCATCAGTTAGGTTTCCTGTCCTCGTGGAAGCCTACAGCAGGTGCGGTACACTTACCAGGATGGTGTCCAGGAGCGGGATGCCGTCCGGGGTGGTGAGGCGGCCAACGGGCCGATGCAGCTGCGGCAGGGGACCTCTATGCAAAATGTCCCTGCCAGCAGTAATCGCGGGGCTGCGCGCACGGGAGGGATGGAAAGAACCCCAGAGGTTTTGTCAGGCAGGAGCCGGGACCGAGAAGATGGGGCCCCCCAATGATGTGCGCCGGGGTCACGCTCCGGGGCTGTGCACAGGCACCGGAAGTGCGCCGGTGAAGGAAGAGGAAAACTCACCGGGTCTGCGCACCGGGAGCTGAGCGCGCCGGTAAGTGAAGCCTGGGGCGGCGCATGTGCGGTCGGCCGAACTTCCTGCGCGTCCGACATTGCGTGCCAGGCGCGTCATTTCCGGAACGCGCAGGACGCCGAACAGGAGGGGCGGTCCTGCGACGTGGCCGGTGACGTAGGAGAGATGTGCGCAGGGCTTGGGATCCCTGGTGTGTCGTAAAAAAAAAAAAAAAGTCACTATAGAGACGGAGGAGGAGCCGGCCAGTATTTTAAGGGGCTGACTCCACAAGATGGTGGCAATCGCTGTGAAAGCTTCAGGCATGGAGTCGCAACAGCAGCAGCCTCCACAGCAGCAGCGCCAGTCGTCGCAGCAGAGTCAGCAGGCGACATTGCAAGACCATAAGAGCAGGTCTGACCAGTCAACTGATGGAGCGAGCCAAAAGTCTAAGTCAAGTCAGAAATCCTTCTCCAGGGACAAGCGTTCTTCAGAACCTTCTCTACCTGCGTCTACGGTACCGTAGATTGGTCCACGGGTGGTGAGTGATCTACGTGAATGTGACTAATATTAAAAAGGACCCCTTCTGTCTTTCTTTCTTTTACCTTCATAGGAAAGGCCCCGAAAGCACACCTCCAAACAAAAGAATAGGGAGTGTGCCATATGTAGGCAGGCTTTACCAGAGGCTAGTAGCAAGTCACTCTGCAGTCAGTGCATTCAGCAGACCATAGCAGAGGAAACACCGGGATTTGCTATGGACCTCAGGACCATGATTAGGTCTGAGGTTCAGGAGTCCTTAAAGGGTCTAATAGTCGACAAACCACCTATCAGACAGGAGTCTGTATGCTCGGAACCGGAAGAATCGGTTCAGCAAGCAGATAGTGAACCTGAATCTGAACTATTTTCTTCTTCCTCTGATAAAGAGATGGAAGGGAAGCCCTGTTTTACCACAGAAGAAACGGACAAGTTAGTCAAATCCATTAAGGCTGTCATGGGTATATCAGACCCCAAACAGGCTAGATCCCTCCAGGATATTATGTTCAGAGGGCTGGGCCAGAAAAAGAGGCGTTGTTTCCCGGTTAATGAAAACATTCAATTTCTCATTGATAGAGAATGGAAGAAGCCGGAGAGGAAGGGGCCACTACCATCTTCCTCAAAGAGAAGATACCCCTTTGAGGAAGAGAACACTGTAATATGGGACAAGGCCCCAAAAATTGATGTGGCAGTAGCCAAAGCGGTTAAAAATTCCACACTGCCATTTGAGGATATAGGTACCCTCAAGGATCCGCTAGACAGGAAGGCCGAAACATTCCTCAAGCAGGCATGGGAGTCCTCAGCGGGATCATTAAAACCAGCCATTGCAGCCACATGCACTGCAAGATCATTGATGGTATGGTTAGAACAGCCTGGTGATCATCTTAGGGATAAGACTCCCAGAGAAGAGATTTTGGCGGAGTTACCGTTATTACAGGGAGCAGCTTCTTACTTATCAAATGCCTCAGCGGACTCAGTAAGGCTAGCAGCTAGATTGGCAAATCTGGCTAATGCAGCACGTAGAGCCCTGTGGCTTAAGAGCTGGCCAGGAGATGCTCAGTCCAAAGCCACGCTGTGTTCCATTCCATGTGACGGAAAATTTTTCTTTGGGAAGACCTTGGATGACATTTTAGATAAAGCAGCAGACAAGAAGAAGGGATTTCCGACAGTGTCAAAGCCGCAGTTCAAAAGCTCCTTTCGGAGAAGGCTTTATAACAGGAGCGGACCATCCAAGGATACACAGAACTGGAAACCAAGAAGGCCCTTTAATAGCGGCTTCATGTTCGGAGAATCATCTTCAAGGAACAGGAAAAGCGCAAAATGATGGGCCGCCCCAGGTGGGAGGAAGGCTGTCCTACTTCCTAACCGCCTGGAAAAGGATATCAGTCAACAGCTGGATCCTAGGCATTATAAAATCAGGACTCATTGGAATTTGTTTAAGTACCCAGGCACAGATTCAAGATCTCGTCTCCGAGGTCCGAGAAAGAACAGCAAGCTCTGGAGACCGAAGTACTATCATTAATCAAAAAGAAGGTACTGATAGAAGTACCGATTCAGCAGGAGGGGAAAGGATTTTACTCTCCCCTGTTTCTGATCAAAAAACCAGACCAATCTTACAGGACAATAGTCAACTTGAGAGGCCTCAACAAGTTCTTGGCCTACAGGCCATTCAAGATGGAGTCAGTGAAGACGGCGATCAAAGTATTGTTTCCAGGTTGTTTTATGAGCGTCTTAGACCTCAAAGACGCCTATTATCATGTGCCTATCCATCAGGAACACCAGCAATACTTAAGAGTGGCACTATGTCTAGGGGATCGGATAAAACATTTCCAATACAGGGTACTCCTATTCGGCCTATCCATGGCCCCAAGGATATTTACCAAAATTATTCTCGAAGTAACAGCATGCCTGCGGGAAAAAGATATCCTAATTATACCCTACTTGGACGACTTTTTAATAATCGGCAGATCAGAACAGGAGTGCAGAACCAATATAAAATTCATTCAAGACACAATGTCCGATCTAGGTTGGATAATAAATATAGAAAAATCAAAACTCCAACCCAGGAGGGTTCAATCCTTCTTAGGTCTTACTATAGACTCAGAGAAACAACTGTGTCTCCTTCCAGAGAACAAGAAAAAGAAGATGATGTCATTAATATCAGCAGCATTATCCAGACCAAGTATGTCCCTCAACAAGCCAAGTCCCTTTTGGGCTCCATGACTTCATGCATTCCGGTGGTGCAATGGGCCCAGTACCATTCCAGGTCTCTGCAGCAGAATGTCCTAGAAGGGGAGATAAGACTATCAGGACATCTGGAAGGGAAGATGACGCTATCCCAAGAAACCTTAACTACCATAGCATGGTGGCTGGACCCAGGAAAATCTGTCACGTGGGGTCCCATGGTCCCTTCCGGTATCAGATGTTATAATAACAGATGCGAGTGCGGAAGGATGGTGAGCACATTTAAGGGACAGTGTGATACAGGGAATCTGGACAGAGAAGCAAGCAGCAAACTCCTCAAATTACAGGAGCTACTTGCCATCAAGGAAGCAATATTGGAATTCCTTCCCAAACTAAAAGGCAATCATGTCTGTATCCTATCGGACAACAGAACTTCAGTAGCCTACATAAATCATCAGGGAGGCACAAGATCCAGACCAATGATGACATTAACACGGCAGATTCTGCAAGTGATGGAGGAGCGCCAGTTCCAGATTTCAGCCTTACACATAAGGGGGAAGGACAACGAGGAGGCAGATTTTCTCAGCAGAACGACGCTAAAACAAGGAGAATGGGAACTAAATCAGTGTTCCAGCAGATTGTGAGTCTCTGGGGACAGCCAGAGAGACCTTTTTGCGACCAAGAAAACCAACAAGTTCTGTTCCCAAGACCAAAAAGGGAGGACCTTATGCTGTAGATGCTTTGCAGATCCCTTGGCACTTTTGCCTAGCATACGCTTTCCCCCCAATGATGCGGATCCCAACTGTACTCAGGAAGATTCAGGAGGAGAAGGCGAGGGTCATACTTATAGCTCCCTTCTGGCCGAAAAGGCCTTGGTTCTCATGGCTGAAGAAGATGTCCCTGACAGACCCCTGGATACTTCCGGATATTCCAGGTCTCCTCAAGCAGGGCCCAGTAGTTCACCCTCAGAGACCAGGCCTTCACTTGACGGCCTGGAATTTGAAAGGTCATTATTGATACAGAAGGGATTTTCACCAAGACTGATCAATACGTTAATGCAGAGTAGGAAGCCCATAACTACTAGAATTTATGGCAGAATATGGGCAAAGTTCCTAAGCTTTTCAGGACACCGATTGGGAGGTCCAATCCCGATTTAAGCTAATTTTGGAATTCCTCCAGAAAGGAATGGAGATGGGGCTAGCCACTAGCACCCTTAAGGTGCAGGTATTAGCATTAGGAGCCCTATTCAACCACAATCTAGCATCCAACAGATGGGTAGTCAGGTTTATAAAAGCCTGTCAGAGATCTAGACCAGCGCCAGGCCCAAGATTTCCCCCTTGGGATTTAAATTTAGTTTTGGAGGCGTTGACAAAAAATCCCTTTGAACCCCTACAGGAAATTTCTAACAAAAACCTGACTCTCAAAACGGTGATCCTGATAGCTTTGACATCAGCACGTAGGGTTAGTGATCTACAAGCGCTGTCCATAGATCCGCCATTCATGAAGATATTAGACGATAGGGTCGTATTGAGACCGGATCCGGCCTATCTCCCAAAGGTGGCTTCTAGATTTCATAGGAGTCAAGAGGTTATACTGCCCTCCTTCAGTGAGCCAACATCAGAGGAAGAATGTAAACTCCACACATTAGATGTAAGGAGAACCCTTCTACACTATCTAGATAGGACCAGTCAAGATAGGAAGAGCAAGTCCTTGTTTGTGTCTTTCCAAGGTGGAAGGAAGGGGAATAGTGTCACAAAGGGATCTTTAGCTAGATGGATTAGGGATGCCATTAGCTTAGCCTACACATCTAGTAAGACACCGATACCAGAGGATCTGAAAGCCCATTCCACCAGGGCCGTGGCGACCTCCTGGGCCGAGAGGGCGGAGGTTTCCATCGAGGAAATATGTAAGGCGGCCACATGGTCTACCCTACTACTTTTTATAAACATTACCGACTTGATCTGTCCTCCTCTGCTAGCCTGTCTTTCGGTAGGAAGGTGCTGGAAGCGGCTATCCCTCCCTAGGGTGCTTCAGTCTATATAAATCTCCCAGGTGGTGCTGTCATGGGAGAGGGGAAAAATCTTAGTTACTTACCGTTAACGGGATTTTACAGAGCCCATGACAGCACCCTTGAATTCCCTCCCTCGCTTCTTTCACTTATGGTGTGCACTAATTAGGGGTGTTAAATAAATGTATTTGGTGGAGGTTATGCTAACTAATTTGTCTGGAGGTCCTCTCGTGCTCTGGAACCGAACTGATGCGAAGGAGAGGTACCGCCTTTTTATTCAGTAGGTTTCCTGTCCTGGTGGGCGGAGACCCTATCTCAGGTGGTGCTGTCATGGGCTCTTTAAAATCCCGTTAACGGTAAGTAACTAAGATTTTTTTTCCCCAAAATTTTTCTTTCGACACAATTTTTAAATTTTGTCAAGGGTATCAGGAGAAAATGAACCAGAGTATTTGTTGTACAATTCCTCCTGAGTACACGATACCCCATGTGTGGGGGAAAACCAATCTTTAGGCGCACGGCAGTGCTCAGAAGGGAAGGAGCATCATTTGAGATTTTGAATGTCAAATTGGCTGGAATCGAGAGCGGACACCATGTCGCGTTTGGAGAGTCCTTGATGTACCTAAACAGTGGAAACCCCCATAAGTGACCCCATTTTGGAAACTAGACCCCCCAAGGAACTTATCTAGATCTGTGGTGAGCACTTTGAACCCCAAGGGCTTCACAGAAGGTTATAACGTAGAGCCGTAAAATTAATAAATCATATCTTTTCCACAAAAATGATCTTTCCACCCCCAATTTTTATTTTCCAAAGGGTAACAGGACCCCAAAAGTTATTGTCCAATTTGTCCTGAGTACGCTGATACCCCATATGTGGGAGTAAACCACTATTTTGACGCATGGCAGAGCTCGGAAGGGAAGGAGCGCCGTTTTCAAATGCAGACTTTGATGGAATGGTCTGCGGGTGTCATGTCACGTTTGGAGAGCCCCTGATGTGCCTAAACAGGAGAAACCCCCACAAGTGACCCCATTTTGCAAACTAGACCCCCCAAGGAACTTATCTAGATGTGTGGTCAGCACTTTGAACCCCCGAGGGCTTCACAGAAGTTTATAACGTAGAGCCGTGAAAATAAAAAAAATCATATTTTTTTCCACAAAAATGACCTTTTTGCCCCCGAATTTTTATTTTTATAAGGGTTGCAGGAGAAATAGTTGATGTGCAATATGTCCTTAGTACGCCGATATCCCATATGTGGGGGGGAACCACTGTGATTGCCTTACTGCAATCTTTAGGAGGCAGAATGAACAAATCCACAAAAGGTGAAGAATTGTTTTTATTTTTTACGCCGTTCCTCGTGCGGTATTAGTGATTAGGCAACTTTATTTTTCGGGTCGGTGCGATTACAGCGATAACAGATTTATACCCTTTTTTCATGTTTAGCTTCTGTCACACACTAAAAGATGCTTTTTTTTGGATTAATTTTTTGTAAGAAATTTTTGCATCGCCGTATTTTGAGAGCTATAATTTTTCCATATTTCGTCCGACAGAGTTATCTGTGGGCTTATTTTTTGCGGGACGAGCTGACGTTTTTATTTGTACCATATTCGGGCATATAACGTTTTTTGATCGCTTCCTGTTCCGATTTTTGTGGAAGCAGAATGAACAAAAACCAGCAATTCAGGATTTTTTTTTTTTATTTTCCTCCGTTCCGCGTGTGGTAAAATTGATAAAGCAGCTTTATTCTTCGGGTCACTACGATTACAGCGATACCTCATTTATATCTTTTTTTATGTTTTGGCGTTTTTTACGCAATAAAAAATTTTATAGAAAAATAATTATTTTTGCATCAGTTTATTCCGCGAGCTATAACTTTTTTATTTTTTCGCTGATGATGCTGTATAGGGGCTTGTTTTTTGCGGGACAAGATGACGTCTTCAGCGGTACCATGATTATTTATATCCCACTTTTTGATCGCGTGTTATTGCACTTTTTCCAAGCGGTATGATGATACCGCTTGGAAAAAGTATAATTTACTACTTTTTTGTGTTTTTTTTTTTTTTTTTTTTTACGGCTTTCACTGAAGTGGTTAACTAGGGTTATGCTTTTATAGATGGTATTTTTACGGACGCGGCGATACCAAACGTGTATTTTTTGTTTTTTGTTTTTTTTATTACATAAAAATGTGTATTTTTTAGGGGAATTTTTTTAAATTATTTAATATTTTTTAGGGGAATTTTTTTAAAAAAATGCTTTTTTTACCTTGTCCCTTTATGGGACTTTCACTTTTTTACTTTTGATTGCAGGTACAATGCATTGCAATGCTCCAGCATTGCAATGCATTGTACCTATAGTGAACGCTGCTGTGACCATGGTCACAGCGGCTTTCCGTAGCTAGATGACCCGGAGGTTGTCATGACAACCCCTGGGTCATCAAGGCAGAGATCGGGCCCTGCAAATATATTGCAGGGCGCCGATCTGAGGCAGAGGTAGCTCCCGACCCTCTGCCTCTCCCCCTGAGCGCTGCGATCGCGCTCGATCGCAGCAGTCAGGGGGTTAACAGCCAGGGGCGGCGGGGGCGCCGCTCCTGGCTGTCAGTGCAGGAAGCTCAGCCACTGCAGCGCTGAGCTCCTGCACTGATCGGGCAGAAGAGGCTCAAATTTCAGCCTCTTCTGCCTGATCGCTGCTGTGTTTGGTCAGTCACATTGACCAATCACAGCGCTGTAGGTGCGGGGACCGACTGCAAAGGTCCCCGCATCGCTTGCTGTGCCTGTCAGCTGTCTGTGACAGCTGTCGGCACTGAACTACCACTGCGTGTTTACACGCAGTGGTAGTTAAAAGGCATGACATGCACAGTCCGTCAAGGTGCCAAAACTGACACCTTGCCATGACGGACTGTGCACGTCGTTGGACATTAAGGGGTTAATCTGCCATGATTTCATGTCTGACTAAAGAGTTTTTTCAACCTCTCACTTGGATTGGACTCTGTTTGTTTTTTACTTGATTGCTGTATTTTTCCAAGTGGGTTCCTTGGATTGGGAGCGTGCGTCCTCTTAGTGAAGTGCTGTCAGCTGTTTCTGCTTGTTTCCTATATACGGTGCAGGCGCGTTGCCCCTCAGGCTCCTATAGACAGTGCAGGCGCGTTGCCCTCAGGCTCCTATAGACCGTGCAGGCGCGTCATCCCCCAGGCTACTATATACGGTGCAGGCACGTCGTCCCCCAGGCTCCTATATACGGTCATTTTCTTTTTTCTGACTCGCACACGTGCGCAAATTGTTTGGTGATTGTCAGCGGAGATCCTGAAAATAATCAGGAGTAGCAGTAGAATTCATAGTGACGGGACTGGGCCCAGTCCTCATCTGTGGCCCCCGGACAGGCAGGGATAGATGATCGCAGCTCTGCGCGACATCCACAAGATGGGGGTGATGGGGGGATTTCTGGGCCGCTCACAAGGCCCCCAGTAGATTGTTCAGGCCACAATCGTGTGATCGTTCATTGTATATCCACCCATTTATGATGCAGGATCATCCGGATCTCATGACGGACGACGTGACAATGAATGACATCATGACTCGGGTTAATGCCGGCAGGAAAAATTCTCTGGCAGGTAACAGATGGCATATTAAATCACAAATTAGTGGGGTCCTCAGCCTAAGATCCCTGCAACAGCAGAATAGTGAGTGCAGCTCTGGCGTATAATACAGGATGTAACTCAGGATCAGTAATGTAATGTATGTACACAGTGACTGCAACAGCAGAATAGTGAGTTCAGCTCTGGCGTATAATACAGGATGTAACTCAGGATCATTACACGATCTGTACTGTATGTACACAGTGACTGTACCAGCAGAATAGTGAGTGCAGCTCTGGAGTATAATACAGGATGTAACTCATGATCAGTAATGTAATGTATGTACACAGTGACTGCAACAGCAGAATAGTGAGTTCAGCTCTGGCGTATAATACAGGATGTAACTCAGGATCATTACAGGATCTGTACTGTATGTACACAGTGACTGTACCAGCAGAATAGTGAGTGCAGCTCTGGGGTATAATACAGGATGTAACTCCGGATCATTGGTGTAATGTACACAGTGACTGTACCAGCAGAATAGTGAGTGCAGCTCTGAGGTATAATACAGGATGTAACTCAGGATCAGTAATGTATGTACACAGTGACTGCACCAGCAGAATAGTCAGTGTAGCTTTGGTGTATAATTCAGGCTATAACTCAGGATCAGCAATGCAATGTATGTACACAGTAACTGTACCAGCAGAATAGTGAGTGCAGCTCTGGGGTATAATACAGGATGTAACTCGGGATCAGTACAGGATCTGTAATGTATGTACACAGTAACTGTACCAGCAGAATAGTGAGTGCAGCTCTGGAGTATGATACAGGATGTAACTCAGGATCAGTAATGTAATGTATGTACACAGTAACTGTACCAGCAGAATAGTGAGTGCAGCTCTGGAGTATAATACAGGATGTAACTCGGGATCAGGACAGGATCAATAATGTATGTACACAGTAACTGTACCAGCAGAATAGTGAGTGCAGCTCTGGAGTATAATACAGGATGTAACTCCGGATCAGTAATGTAATGTATGTACACAGTGACTGTACCAGCAGAATAGTGAGTGCAGCTCTGGAGGATAATACAGGAGGTGTCTCAGGATTACTTCTTTGTTCCTGTGATGTGAGTGTTGGTTTCTTATCTATAGTTGTCTTTTTTCAGCGCTCTTTGATTTGGCCAATATGAAGAGAAGAGTAAAAGACCGAGATGAAAGGAAAAAAAAGAAGATGAAACCTATTAAGACGGAGCCTGATGATTACCCAGATGCGCCTGAAGAAGCGGACATGATGCCGGCGCTGCTGCCCAGTGACTCCTCTGTCCCCGTCCCCCTGACTACAGTGAAGGAAGAGTGAGTCCGAGTCCCATCCTCGTAGCTGCAGATTTGTGTCTTTCTGGCCCCAGACGCTAATGACACCTCCTGCCCTTCTCGTCTTTATCGTGTCTCTGCTTGTCTTCTACAGACCCATGGATGACGTGAAGCCGCCATTACTGTTCAATGAGATATCAGCTAGCTTTTTCACCTTATTACTGGATATTCTGATGGTAGAGGGCCCCTGCAGTCTCATGCTGGTGAGCAGCGGACATGACACTTCAGTCAGATTATCTTCTATTACAAGTCAGACCTTTCACTTGTGGGGGCACTGTGGAGTCACATTATAGCCCTTGAGTTTGATTTTTCTGGCTGTAGCTTAACCCCTTCACCCCAAGGGTGGTTTGCACGTTAATGACCGTGCCAATTTTTACAATTCTGACCACTGTCGCTTTATGAGGTTATAACTCTGGAACGCTTCAACGGATCTGCGCGATTCTGAGATTGTTTTCTCGTGACATATTGTACTTCACGTTATTGGTAAAATTTCTTCGATATAACTTGCGTTTATTTTTGAAAAAAAATGCAAATATGGCGAAAATTTTGAAAATTTTGCAATTTTCAAACTTTGAATTTTTATTCCCTTAAAACAGAGAAATATGTCACACAAAATAGTTAATAAATAACATTTCCCACATGTCTACTTTACATCAGCACAATTTTGGAATCAAAATTTTTTTTTCTTAGGAAATTATAAGGGTTAAAAGTTGACCAGCGATTTCTCATTTTTACAACAAAATTTACAAAGCCATTTTTTTTAGGGACCACCTCATATTTGAAGTCACTTTGAGGGGTCTATATGGCAGAAAATACCCAAAAGTGACACTATTCTAAAAACTGCACCCCTCAAGGTACTCAAAACCACATTCAAAAAGTTTATTAACCCTTCAGGTGCTTCACAGGAGCTGAAGCAACGTGGAAGGAAAAAATGAATATTTAACTTTTTAGCCACAAAAATGATCTTTTACAAACTTTTTTTTATTTTCACAAGGGTAAAAAAGAAAATTGGCAGATAAAGTTGTTGTGCAATTTTTCCTGAGTACGCCAATACCCCATAAGTGGGGGAAAACCACTGTCTGTGTGCACAGCAGAGCTCATAAGGGAAGGAGCGCCGTTTGACTTTTTCAAACTAAAATTGGCTGAAATTGAGATCGGACGCCATGTCGCGTTTGGAGAGCCCCTGATGCGCCTAAACAGTGGAAACCCCCACAAGTGACACCATTTTGGAAACTAGACCCCCTAAGGAACTTATCTAGATCTGTTGTGAGCACTTTGCATCCCCAAGTGTTTCACAAAAGTTTATAATGCCTGGGTGTGAAAAAAAAAAAAAACACTTTTCCACAAAAATGATTTTTTAGTCCCAAATTTTTGATTTTTCCCAAGGAAATTGGACCCCAAAAGTTGTTGGCCAATTCGTCCTGAGTACGCTGATACCCAATATGTGGGGGGGGGGCAACTGTTTGGGCGCACGGCATGGCTTGGAAAGGAAGTAGTAACGTTTTGGAATGCAGACGTTGATGGGGGTCATGTTCCGTTTGCAGTGCCCCAGATGAGCCTAAACAGTAGAAACCCCCCACAAGTGACCACATTTTGGAAACTAGACCCCCTAAGGAACTTATCTATAGCTTTGGTGAGCACTTTGAACCCCAAGTGCTTCACACAAGTTTATAATGCCCGGGCATGAAAATAAAAAATCCTATTTTTTTTCCCACAAAAATTATTTTTAGTCACTAATTTTTTATTTTCCCAAGGGTAACAGGAGAAATTGGACCTCAAAAGTTGTTGTCCAATTTGTCCTGAGTATGCTGATACCCAATATGTGGGGGGGAACCACTGTTTGGGCGCACGGCAGAGCTCGGAATGGAAGGAGCACCATTTGACTTTTTCCAACCAAAATTGGCTGGAATTGAGATTGGACGCCATGTTGCATTTGGAGAGCCCCTGATGTGCCTAAACAGTGGAAACCCCCCACAAGTGACCCCATTTTGGAAACTAGACCCCCTAAGGAACTTATCTAGATCTTTGGTGAGCAATTTGAACCCCCAAGTGCTTCCACAAGTTTATAACATAGAGCCGTAAAATTAAAAAATCATATTTTTTCCACAAAAATGATCTTTTCACCCCAATTTTTATTTTCCCAAGGGTAACAAGACTCCAAAAGTTATTGTGCAATTTGTCCTGAGTACGCTGATACCCCATATGTGGGGGTAAACCACTGTTTGGGTGCATGGCAGAGTTTGGAAGGGAAGGAGCGCCGTTTGACTTTTTCAACGCAGAATTGGCTGGATGCCATGTCGTGTTTGGAGAGCTCCTGATCTGCCTAAACAGTGGAAACCCCGCACAAATGACACCATTTTGGAAACTAGACCCCTCAAGGAACTTATCTAGATGTGTGGTGAGCACTTTGAACCCCCAAGTGCTTCACAGAAGTTTATAACGTACAGCCGTAAAATAAAATTTATTTATTTTTTACAAAAATGATTTTTTCGTCCCCAATATTTTATTTTCACAAGGGTAACAGGAGAAATTGGACCCCAAAAGTTGTTGTCCAATTTGTCCTGAGTACGCTGATACCCAATATGTGGGAGAAAACTACTGTATGGGTACACGTTGGGGCTCGGAAGGGAAGTAGTGACGTTTTGGATTGTAGACTTTGATGGAATGGTCTGGGGGCGTCATGTCGCATTTGGAGAGCCCCTGATGCGCCTAAACAGTGGAAACCCCCACAAGTGACCCCATTTTGGAAAATAGACCCCTCAAGGAACTTATCTAGATGTGTGGTGAGCACTTTGAACCCCTAAGTGCTTCACAGAAGTTTATAACGAACAGCCGTAAAAAAAAAATATTTTTTTTTTACAAAAATTATTTTTTTCGCCCCCAATATTTTTATTTTCACAAGGGTAACAGGAGAAATTGGACCCAAAAAGTTGTTGTCCAATTTGTCCTGAGTACGCGGATACCCAATATGTGGGAGAAAACTACTGTATGGGTACACGTTGGGGCTCGGAAGGGAAGTAGTGACGTTTTGGATTGTAGACTTTGATGGAATGGTCTGGGGGCGTCATGTCGCATTTGGAGAGCCCCTGATGCGCCTAAACAGTGGAAACCCCCCACAAGTGACCCCATTTTGGAAAATAGACCCCACAAGGAACTTATCTAGATGTGTGGTGAGCGCTATGAAGCCCCAAGTGCTTCACAGAAGTTTATAACGTACAGCCGTAAAAACAAAAAAATTCTTTTTTTTTTTTAAAAAATGATATTTTTGCCCCCAGTTTTTTATTTTCCCAAGGGTAACAGAAGAAATAGGACAAATTGCACAATAACTCTTGGGGTCCAGAGTACACTGATACCCCATGTGGGAGTAAACTACTGTTTGGGCGCATGGCAGAGGTCAGAAGGGAAGGAGCACCGTTTGACTTTTTCAACGCAGAATTGGCTGGAATTGAGATCAGACGTCATGTCACATTTGGAGAGCCCCTGATGTGCCTAAACAGCGGAAACCCCCCAATTCTAACTCCAACCCTAACCCCAACACACCCCTAACCCTAGTCTCAACCCTAACCACAAACCTAGCCCTAACACACCCCTATCCCTAATCCCAACCATAACCCTAATACTAACTTTAGCGCCAACCCTAACCCTAACTTTAGCCGCAACCCTAGCCTTAACCATAACCCTAATGGGAAAATGGAAATAAATACATTTTTGTAATTTTATTATTTTTCCCTAACTGAGGGGTGATAAAAGGGGGGTTTGATTTACTATTTATAGCGGGTTTTTATGATTGGCAGCTGTCACGCTAAAAGACGCTTTTTATTGCAAAAAATAGTTTTTGCATCACCACATTTTGAGAGCTATAATTTTTGCATATTTTGGCCCACAGAGTCATGTGAGGTCTTATTTTTTGCGGGACGAGTTGACGTTTTTATTGGTACTATTTTTGAGCATGTTACATTTTTTGATCGCTTTTTATTTCGATTTTTGGGAGGTTAGAATGAACAAAAATCAGCAATTCATGAATTTCTTTTGGGGGAGGCGTTTATACCGTTCCGCGTGTGGTAAAATTGATAAAGCAGTTTTATTCTTCGGGTCAGTACGATTACGGCGATACCTCATTTATATCATTTTTTTATGTTTTGGCGCTTTTATAGAATAAAAACAATTTTATATAAAAAATAATTATTTCAGCTGCAGATGGAAGGGAGGGAGACACAGTACTTCATTACTGATGGGTAGGCGGAGCCCAGATCACGATGACACCTCAGATTAAAAGCGTGTTGACTGGCTGGCTCCTCCAGCTCGGGCTCCTCCTACTCAGCTTTCTCCAGTTTACAATTTGAGGTCCAGAGGACAGTCGCTGCTGGGAGCAGCTCCTCATAAGATTTTACTATTTTTTATCGGACAAGAGACTTGGATCACCAAATGTGGTCTAGAGGTCTCAGGGGTCTCAGCGCTGCTGGACTCCCACCTCTCCCTTGGCGGATCTGTATTACCCTAAGGGTGGTCCCTGCAGAAACCTGCCGGCCCGGGGGGATGAGGATGGCTTCCCTGGCGGGGGCGCACACACGCGCTGCAGGGGTCACTGCGTTCCCCGCCCTGGGGGGAAGCATGGGCACGCGCCAGAAACCCCTGGGGGTCCCTGTGGCGCCTTCGGCTGGTGAGTACTCACATTTTATTAAAAGTGTGTGAGTGCTTTAGCGACTGCTGCGGCAGCCACTGTACATGTACAATGCCGGTGACTAGTTTTTTTATGTCCGCAGGTGGATGCCTGCAGGACGGGGGAAAGAAGAGGAGTACGCGCTCTTTTTATTTTTTTGAATTTCGCGCCGCTCTGAGCGCGCGCGCTTTACGGCAGTCTCCATTTCCGACTCCTCTACATGGAGCACGTCGGAGACAGAGCGCGACGGCCATTTCTGATCAGATGCAGGCTGAAAGCTCTCCGGATCGCTCCCCTCCCCTCCCGGCAGGAACGGTACCAGCTTGGTGAGTCGCTTCTAGCCCGCCGGGCAGAAGCTTAACCCTTTCACCTCCACAGCGCGGGCGCCGTCTGGGGCGCTACTGAGTGACAGATTGCGCGGTCCTGCAGCTGTTTTGTCGTATATGGGGCTCGCACACTCTTGTAATGTTAAAAAAGAGGTTGTGGGGAGTCTGCGACATTAATACTGCCACTATGCGTTCCCGATAACGATCCCAATAACGACGCATACTATGCGATCGTTTGTGATCGTTTTTTAATGTCGCTAGTAGCTGCCAATCTGGGCGATTTCATTAACATCGCATAAGCGATTAGTGATCTCCTTAACAACTTTGGCGGTCATTGCGTTATACAAACAGCGCAATTTTTTAGCGATCTTGTGGAATTTTTTTCTGTATAGTGTGGCATAGCTGTCCTGCAGCTGCGACCTTATAAGAGGCGCTTGGGGCTCACACCCTTTCCATTATCAGGGTTGTGGGGAGTCTGCTACTTTAACCCCTTCTTAGGCGGTTAACTCTTAGTGGTAAGACAGCTGGGGTAGCTCTCTCTTTAGAGCTTTAACCCTTCAGCGTTTTGTTTTTTCTTTAGGAAACACTGTTCTGGTTACTGACAGGTTTAACCTGCCATATACTGTGCGCGGGCATGTCAGATACCATCTCCCAGATCCGCTACGGATCAACCTCGCGTATCTGGCGCACAGACCTCGACTCGGAGGTTCCAGCAATCCACTAGCCTCTATTGATGTCCTGTCTGACTTTTTAGATTATGAGTGTCAGCTAGATCCTCTCAAGGAAGCGACACAAATCGGTGCCTTCCTTTTCGCTTAGCGAAGAAGTCCGTTTCGGATAAGGAGGATCGGCAGGGACACTCTGCCTCTCTCATGGGCCGTACTAAAATTTCTATGGCTATGAGGGCGTTACAGTTACCGGAGGAGGTAACTAGACGTACTGGTAAGTCGGCCCGGATGTTTCAGGAGTCGCATGGCGACTGCTTTGCAAACTGTATCCGTTTTTTCTACGGGGTTGTTTGTTAATTGGACCCCTTCTCCTGAAGTGAATGTCACTTTATTCCAGCTTAGCAAATCTTCCTGGTAAAGGGAAGGCGAGTCTGCAGGACACGCTGGACAGAAAAACGGAGATGGCAACAATATCCACCTGCGAGGCCGTGGATCATAGATTCGGTATTAAGGATCTAGGTGTACTTGTTAAGCTCACCTGAGCCGGTTGGACCGTCTAAGGACGGCGTGGCAAGATGGATCTCCTCTATCGAGGTAGATGGGCTTTTCAAGTTGAAGGATGATGCGTCACTGCTATTCAGGGCGCAATCCTCGGCAGTCACAGTCAGAAGAGCACTGTGACTTGAACAGTGGAACGCGGTTTCCAAGCAGGATTTGCTATCTTTAGCTTAGAACGTGGTCAGCTATTTGAATCTGACCTCACGGAGCTGATTGCCAAGGCAAAGGCAAAAGAAACAGCTTTACCGCAGCGCAGAGCTGTGACTTCTGCGTCTGCAGGACTAGTGCCGATAGTTATCGACGGTCCTTTCGGTTCAAGGCATGATCCGGCCAACCCTCTGGGGGTTTTGGGTCGTCTCTCTCTTTTTAAAAAAAAAAAAAAAAAAAAGAAAGGGGGAATTCTCAGAAATTCCGCATACCCTGGAAACAGAACTTCTGTTAAGACAGAATCTGGCAAAAAAAAAAAAAAAAATCCGCTAAGGCGGACTGACATCTGAATCTCACTCGAGTGTTCTCGAGTGGGGAGTCGTTTACTCCATTTCAAACCGACTTGGGTTTCCCGTGTGTCGGACGCCTGGGTGACACAGGTTGTGTTGGCAGGCTACTTAATGGAGCTTCTTTTTCGACCCCCGGACAGTTTTTTTTGCCAATCTCGCATTCCGTCAGAGCCAAACTTTTTACCTCTCTATTGCGAGAGGTCGATTCCCTTCTGCAGAAGGGTGTGGTGATACCGGTTCCGCAGAGGACCGGGGAAGAGGATTTTTTATTCGACCTCTTAGTAGTCCCCAAGAAGGAGGACAAATTTCACCCTATTCTGGAAAAGATTGAATCGGCTTGTCCACACCAGATAATTCTGCATGGAGCCGCTTCGCTCCGCTATGGCAGCTCTGTCGCAGAACGACTTTTTGGTCAATCGACATTCGCAACGCTTATTTGCATGTTCCCGTCGGAAGAGCTCACCAGCGCTTCCTTCGTTTTTTGCCATAAATCAACCATTACCAGGTTGTGGCTCGGCCTTTCGGCTTGGCCTTAACGCCCAGATCTGTTACAACGATTCTGGCACCTAAATCTCATGGCATTTCTTCAAAGACGGGGGCTTTCGATTCGTCCCTACCTGGACGACCTTTCGATTGTGGCCTCAAAGGAGAGGCTGTGACGCAATCTATCCCTTTAGCTCCCTGAGGATTCGGGTGACTGGTCAATTGGGGGAAGTCGTTTCTGGAATCGTCGCAGGCAATCCTGTTTTTGAGGGTGCATTTGGTCACGGTACGGGCGGTGTTGTCCCTACCTCCAGACAAGCAGGCATGTCTTCTTCGACATGTACAGATTATGAAGTCTGCGACAGCAATGTCCCTTCGGAAGGTATGCGCCTTCTGGGTTTGATGGTGGTGTCCATGGAGCACTTCCGTTTGCCCAATTTCATTCCAGAGCTCTCCATAGGCTCATTCTGAGTCGTTGGGATCGATCGCAAGTTTTCACTGGATTGCAGCGTCACCATCTCTCACAGGGTGCGAGAATCCCTAGGATGGTGGTTACGTCCAGGAGCGTTATCCCTGGGAAGGTCTTTCTTCCCTCCGAAGTGGTCGGTCATAACCACCAATGCCAGCCTGACGGGCTGGGGAGGGTGTCTGGAACGATCTTCGGATCCAGGGAGTATGGTCATCGGAAGAGTCGGTTTTACCGATCAACATCCTAGAATTGAGGGCAATTTTTTCCTTGCCTCCAACACTGGACGGTCTCTTTGAGCGGTCTGCCAGTCCGAGTGCGGACAGACAACGCGACGGCGGTCGCGTATATCAACCACCAAGGCGGGACGAGGAGTTCCCATGATGGAGGTGTCTCGGATCCTGATTTGGGCCGAGACCAGGGTTCCAGCCATCTCTGCGATTCACATTCCAGGAATCCAGAATACCACAGCGGACTTCCTCAGTCGCGAGAAGATGGATCCCGGAGAATGGGGTCTTCATCCGAAAATTTTTGCACTGCTGTGCTTCCGTTGGGGAACTCACTAAGTGGACTTGATGGCGTCCAGGTTCAATACCAAACTACCGACCTTCATGTCCAGGTACAAGGACCCGAAGGCTGTGGCGGTAGACGCTCTGGTGGATCCGTGGGACCATTTCGAGCTAGTCTATGTGTTTCCGCCGATATCCTTACTCCATCTGGTGTTGCGTTGGATCAGACTGGTGAGAATTCCGGCTATTTTTGATAGCCTCAGGTTGGCCAAGGAGGACGTGGTTCTCGACACTAGTGTCGCTTTTGGCGGCGCCGCCATTCCCACTTTCCTCTTCGCCCGGACCTGTTAACCCAGGGACCCGTTTGTCATCTGGACTTGAAGTCTCTGCGTTTGACGGCGTGACTCTTGAGACTAAAATTTTTGACCCTTAGAGGTTTTTCAGCAAAGTCATTGCCACTCTGCGAGCTGCTAGTAGTTCGACTACTACTAGGATTTATCACAAGACTTGGGAAGTCTTCTTTTCGTGGTGTTCGGGTTCTTCAAGGAACCCGAAGGTTTTTCCCTTTCCCAATTTGTCTACAGTATGGCTGGACAAAGGTTTGGCAGTGAGCTCCCTGAAAGGGCAGGTTTCTACTTTGTCCTTACTGTTTCGGAGGGCTATCACCTTCCGTAGAGTCGTACGTTTCCTTTTTCGCGGAGTAACCCGTCAGTTTCCGCCGCGGGAGGCGCCTGTGTCTCCATGGCGGTTCAACCTGCTCTTGGAGGCTCTTCAACATGTGCCTTTGAGCCTATGAGTTCTGCTAACCTTTCTCTACTTTCTGGGAAGGTTGCCTTTCTTAGTGGCGGCAACCTCTTTGAGAAGGGTTTCTGAGTTGGCGGCTCTTTCTTGTTCGCCTCCTTTCCTGGAGTTTTTATTCTGATCGAGTAGTGCTTCGCACACGGGGCGACTTTCTACCTAAGGTGGTGTCGCAATTTTCATGTTAACCAGGATATGGTGTTGCCCTCGCTTTGCCTGGGCCCGAGGAATGCAAAAGAACGGGCTTTGCACACATTGGATTTGGTGCGGGCTTTGTAGTTCTATTTGTCTATTACTCAAGTTTTTCGCAAGTCAGGTTCCCTGTTTGTAATTCCTGCAGGTCGCAGGTGTGGTCAACGAGTTTCCGAGGACTCTATAGCTCGTTGGTTTCGGTCGGTTTTTTTGGAAGTTTACCGACTTAAAGACGAGCCTTACCTGATTAAGGTTCGAGCTCACTCCACGAAGGCTGTGGTTTCATCGTGGACTTTTCATCAAAGGGTTTCGGCAGCTCAGCTCTGCCGAATGGCGACCTGGCGTTCTGTCCACACATTTACAAAGTTTTGTAAGGTGGACGTTAGTGTTTCCGCTGCTGCGGCCTTAGGACATAGGGTCCTGCAGGCAGCGGTGGTTTAAAGTTCTAGTTAACTTGTATTTGGCGCTTGTTGCGTTTTTATCTAGGTTGTTGGGTTTCTGCCTATTTTTGGTTTTGTTTCCCACCCTAATTTTTGAACTGCTTTGGGACGTCCCATCAGTAATGAAGTACTGTGTCTCCCTCCCTTCCATCTGCAGCTGAAAGACGGATTTTGGTAAGAACTTACCTGTAAAATCCTTTTCAGCGAAGGAAGGGAGGGAGACACAGATCCCTCCCATGGCAGAAGTGTGTTGTTGCATTTACAGATGCGGCGTGACCCGTCTTTGATAAGCGATTATCTGGGCTGAGGTCGACGCGCTACGGCTCTGTTCCAGCATTACCAGCTCATCGCAGTGGTCAGGTTCCGTAAGTAGTACCTGGAACTGTGTGGTTTTTGCCTATTTGCTTGCATAACCTGTATTCTTGTGTTTTTGTCTCTGAAGTTCTTCAGAAGGGTTATGTTGCTCCGCTGGTGATATTGCTCTTCCTTAAGCTTGTGTACAACTGGAGAAAGCTGAGTAGGAGGAGCCCGAGCTGGAGGAGCCAGCCAGTCAACACGCTTTTAATCAGAGGTGTCATCGTGATCTGGGCTCCGCCTACCCATCAGTAATGAAGTACTGTGTCTCCCTCCCTTCCTTCGCTGAAAAGGATTTTACAGGTAAGTTCTTACCAAAATCCGTCTTTTTGCATCGCTTTATTCTGCGAGCTATAACTTTTTTATTTTTTCGCTCATGATGCTGTGTGATGGCTCGTTTTTTGCGGGACAAGATGACGTTTGCAGCGGTGCCATGTTTATTTATATCGGTCTTTTTGATCGCGTGTTATTCCACTTTTTGTTCAGCGGTATGATGATAAAGCACTGATTTTTTGCTTTGTTTTTATTTATTTTTTTAAGGGGTTCACAAAAGGGGTTAACTAGTGGGACAGTTTTATAGAGGGTGTCGTTACGGACGCGGCGATACCAAATATGTGTACTTTTATTGTTTTATTTTTTTTATTTACAGGAAGAAATGAATTTATTGGGGAATATTTTTTTTTTTTATTTAAATTTATTTTGGAATTTTTTTTTTTACACGTTTATTTTTATTTTTTTTACTTTTTTACATTGTCCCAGGGTGGGACATCACTGTAAAATGTCAGATCGCTGGTCTCACAGTGTGCACAGCACTCTGTGAGACCAGCGATCTCACAGGCAGCGCTGCAGGCTTCTCAGTGCCTGCTCTCGGCAGGCACTGAGGAAGCCGCCTCCCTCCAGGACCCCGGCGCCATCTTGGATCCGGGTCCTGGGAGGGAGGAAGCCCTCAGAATAGCGCAATCACATCGCGCTGTTCTGAGGGTCTCAGGGGGGCTCGCAGGGAGCCCTCTCCCTGCGCGATGCTCCCCTGTGCCCCCAGTACACCGCGATCATGTTTGATCACGGTGTGCCAGGGGTTAATGTGGCACACAGTCCCGGGTGTCAGATGTGACTGTCCCAGGAGCGCAGCTGATAGCTATGACGTACTATCCCGTCCGTGGTCAGATTGTCACGGGTTTTATGGACGGGATAGTACGTCAGATGTCAGAGAGGGGTTAATTTTTGTATATTAATCATTAGGATTTTTTTGGTTATATGCACACAATCAGTAATGCGGGTTCGACCCTGCATAATTGTGCAGCATCCAAACCGCAGCGTCCAGATGTTACAGCATAGTGGAGGGATGTCAAGAAATCCCATGTCCACTATTCATGCACAGACGCCTGCGTGTCACCTGCTGAGATGGACATGCAGCAGATCTCTTCAGACCGCAGCATGTCTATCTTGTGGAGGAGCGAGCCTCCACAAGATAAGTGTCACCCATACTATGTATTGTCGCTGTGAATCCGCATGGTTCAGTGATCACAGAGGATTCACCTGTGTTCAGTAGACGGTGGCAAACATGTGCTGCGTGCAAAGCGCTGCCGATTATTGACCATTTGCACATACCCTCAGGGTTTTAGCTGCTGAAGGTAAAAACTAATGTCCCGTTCAGTGACAGAGAGCAGAGATTTTGAAAATGAAGAGAGATTAATACTGAGAAAGTATTGGAGGTCTGCTAAGGTTTTCAGTACAGTTCTTAAGCTTTGTTGACTGCAGAGCCCACTGGTGGAGCAGATGATGGTGATGATGATGAAGAAGATTTGTTTTACAGTTGGAGGAGAAGGTGTCGCACTGGCAGTCGTCGCCCGCCAGCACCCTGAACAGCTGGTTCTCTGCTGTCCCGAACTGGTACGACTTGGTGCATTCAGCTCTCGTGTATCTCGGTGCGGACAGTAAAGGTGAGTGCGCGGTCCACAGGGGGATATGTGATAATTAGAGTTGAGCGAATTTGATCGGGTCCCTACTTATTCGGCAAGCTATAGCTCTTACCGAATAAGCTGCAGAGGGAACCCGGCTTCCTGAATCGCTCCGGCTGATGTCGCGGCTGCGTGACAGTCACAACACACGCATGGATGGCCTGTTTGTTGGACTCTCCATGCGTGTGTTGTGCCTGTCATACAACTGCGACACATGCAGCTGCGTAGCCGAACAGCTGATCATCCGGCGCGAACCAGGAAGCCAGGTTCCCTCTGCAGTTTGTTCGGCAAGCGCTAAAGCTTGCCGAATAAGCTCTGACCCGATCAAATTCGCTCATCTCTAGTGATAATCTGCAGCTGCTGAGAGCAGAAGAAATGTTCAGGAATGATTCATTGTTTCCTCTTCTCAGGGACATTATCTGGTTTCATTCCATATGTGGAATTAGAGGAGAAAACCCAGCAGTGGCGATGTCTCGGTGAGTCCCTGGTGCCTCGCAACTCTTCTCTCCTGTGGCAGTGACTGGAGCTCTGACTTTCTCGCTGTTTACTTAGGACCCCCCAGTGACTCTGAGAAGGAGCTCGTGGCTTTGTTCCACCTTTGGCTTGAGACGAAGGATCATATATTGTCTAAGGTGAGATCTCCGAGGAGGATGTTATTAGAGATTGTGACCCGTGGAGGGTGAACGTCTCACATGCTGATGTTCTGTGGGTTTGATGTCTTCTCCAGGAGAACGATGATCTCGCTGACATCGCAATGCCGATCCCCAGAGTGTAAGTAATGCTGTCATGGCTTATCACAGGGCATGGGCTCCGCATGTGGATTGGGGGCCGCAGCCAACGCAGCAATGTTTTGTATGATATTCTCTGGTCTTGATGTTTTAGGAGGACGGATTACATTGTGCGGCCCAGTTCCGGGGATGAGAAGCGGATCTTCCAGGAGCAGGTGAGACTTCAGTAATGGGTCGGCCCTCGGGGTACAAGGGCTTTCTGCATCTTCCTCTTCTTTGCTGGCGTTCCTGGGGGCCGCAGCTGTATACTCCACTTTCTCTTCCTGTCCTGTTTCCATTGGCTGTTCCTTCTTGTTTTCCTCCCCTTTATTGCTGTCGTCTAGTTAACGCTATATTTGTCCCTTTCTCAGGAGCGTCACCGTTATCTCCAGCCCCACAAGGCCTTCACGTTCCGCATGCACGACTTCGAATCGGTTGTGGGTCCAGTGAAGGGCGTATTTGACAAGGAGACATCACTGAACAAAGCGCGAGAGCATTCCCTGCTGCGTTCTGACCGGCCGGCATACGTCACCATCCTTTCTCTCGGTGAGCGGCAATGATTGCTGGGGGTCATGAGGTGTACTCAGTAGCAACGGTCTGTGTGCTACCGCTTCTTTCCACCAGTGCGAGATGCTGCTGCCCGACTTCCTAATGGAGAAGGGACACGTGCTGAAATCTGTGAGCTGCTTAAAGACTCCCAGTTCCTCGCTCCGGATGTGACCAGCGCTCAGGTGAGTTGTGTGCAGCCATTACTATAGAACCTGCTGACTGGAGGTGTCGGGACTACATGGAACCGGGGGCAGATCTTCAGACTGGATGTAAATAAGACGGTGGGTGAGGAGTCCAGGGGTCCTCAGTGGTAACTGTCTGTAACTTTTGCATGGCTCTTGTGACCTGCAGACGCCGGACGTCACACTTAGATTTGGTTAGTCCCTGCTGTAATGTTCTGGGTGCGGTCACTTTCCCACATCCGGTCATCTTGCCCCTCGACCCTCAGGTTAATACTGTGGTGAGCGGAGCCCTGGATCGGCTGCACTACGAGAAGGATCCCTGCGTGAAATATGACATTGGCCGCAAGCTCTGGATCTACCTCCACCGAGACCGCAGCGAGGAAGAGTTTGGTAAGGCTTTAACCTCAAGCTTTGTGCAGAAATCCCTCAGTGCTGTCGAATCCTACATGCTCATGTTTAATCTTGCAGAGAGGATCCACCAGGCTCAGGCGGCCGCGGCCAAAGCCAAGAAAGCGCTGCAGCAGAAGCCGAAGACTCCATCAAAGATCGTACGTACCAGAGCCGAATATTAGATCTGTATCCCCAGGCCTCATAAATTACTCCTCATTGTCCTATAAAGACAGGACTGCACTGATAGGTTTTCCAGTCCAGCTCCTCATCACTGTCAGGCCCTCAGCGCTCTGCCTGGGGCCCTCAGCTTGCCGCCCGGGGCATGCCTATCTTACTACTTCCCACTGCGGATCGTTTTATAACAGTATCCAGTCTTCTGTAAGACAGACATCCCAACTACAGACAGATACATTGTAACAAACCATCAGAATAGATATTTTTTATGTGGCTCGCTCTGGCTGTTGTGTGAGTACAACTCCCAGCGTGTTAGTCCCTGATGGAAGTTGTAGGTTTACAGCAGCTAGAGCACTACAGGTTTTTGACTCCTGATGTAGACTGATACATTCCCGCAGCTGTATGTATGGCTTTGATGGGACAATGATGTAAGAGGCGTCGCGTGCTGAACTTTCCTTTGTGAGGTATGATCCTGAACCGTTGTTTCTGGTACCGGCTCCGTGTACAGAAGTGTTCATACAGGGACATTTGCTTTGTTTTCTCAGAAGTCAAACAATAAGGAGTTTTCAGTGAAGAGTGGTGGTACCCAGACACACTGATCCTGGGTGAGTGCAGCATGCCCCCGACTCCTGGGACCCCCAGCACTCCCACTACCCCAGCTCTTCCAACAACACCAATGTCCCCTACCACATCTGCAGCCGTCAGCAAAATCATTACCAGCGGCGTCGCAGAGCCCGCGAAATCTAGTCAGAGGTAAGACCCCTGCGGATCTCCAGGTGGCCGATACCTCTCATGTTGGATGTGATTGTAGTTGACAGTGTCCTGTCTCCTGTAGCGTTCTCTTGGTGTCTTCTCCTACCATACCTCAGCTCAGCACGTTACTGACCCCTCCGGTGACCAGCCAGGTGACCACCGTGACTCCAGGACCTGTAAGGACTTCTCTGTCCACCGCCCCAGCAATCCCCCAAATGCGAATTGTGACTGCTCCTGCTCCAGTCACCCCCACGCCATCACCAGCCGTTGTATCGCAGCCACTCTCCCCAGCAGTTCCTCACATCAGATTGCCGGTCACATCCTCTACCACCAAGGGGAACCCGCAGGTGAGTTAGAGCCGGACTGAGGCAGGTCCGCCCGCCGCGTGATGGGGCAGGTCGCCTTTCTAATTACTGTCTCTTTAAATGTAGGTAGTGACAATGCCAGTGAAGACTCCGCTGACTGCTGCTGCCCCTCGTCCGGGGTCTCGCTGACTACTCGTGCAGGGATTGCTGTGACTACTTTGCCCTCTTCTACTGTCGTCTCTTCCAAGCCGGCAGTCAGTTCTCCTGTAGCGACCGCTCCAACCATCCTGCAGAGCATCACCGGCCAAAGCATCCTGAAACAGGTAACGAAGGGGACACTACTGCGATGTGGGGTTCACTGGAGATATTGGTTCATCTCCACCCAAGGCATTGCCACCCTTGTGCTGTTATTCTCAGCTCTGTGTGTACACGTGCCAGGACGTTCACGTGTTTTAGTTCCCATTACATTAATACAGCTTTGGCAATGCACTACCGTGTAACATCGTGTGCTGCAGTAAGGGTGCAAGGTGTGAACACGGCCTTAAAGGGAATCTGTCACCCCATTTTTCGACCATCAGCTGTGGCCACCGCCATCAGGGGCTTATCTACAGCATTCGGTAATGCTGTAGATAAGCCTCCGATGTCACCTCAAAGAGAAGAAAAACGAGTTATATTATACTCACCCAGGGGTGGTCCGGGTCCAGAGCCTCCCATCTTCTAGCGAAGCCCTCCTCTTCTTAGCTTCCCGTCGCGGCTCCGGCGCAGGTGCACTGCTCTGCCCTGGTGAGGGCAGAGCAGAGTACTGCAGTGCGCAGGCGCCGGGAAAGATCAGAGAGAAACCGGCGCCTGCGCACTGCAGTACTCTGCTCTGCCCTCACCAGGGCAGAGCAGTGCGCCGGAGCCGCGACGGGAAGCTAAGAAGAGGAGGGCTTTGCTAGAAGATGGGAGGCTCCGGACCGCGACGCCCATCGGACCGGATGGCGGACTGCCCCTGGGTGAGTATAATATAACTCGTTTTTCTTCTCTTTCAGGTGACATCGGGGACTTATCTACAGCATTACAGAATGCTGTAGATAAGCCCCTGATGGCGGTGGCCACAGCTGATGGTCGAAAAATGGGGTGACATATTCCCTTTAATGTGGGATAATAAACGGGATCCTGGTGATGCCGATCACTGGTTATTCCTTCTATTCACCACCAGGTGGCGCTGTCTGGACAACTTGGCATGAAATCCCAATCGGCCTCCACTCTTCCCCTGCCCACCACCAATCTGCGGATACAGGGCAAAGACGTGCTGCGTCTTCCTCCGTCGTCCATCACCACCGATGCAAAGGGTCAGACTATTTTACGGATCACACCTGACATGATGGCCACATTGGCCAAGTCTCAAGTTACTGCCGTAAAGTTATCGCAAGAACTTTTTTCTGCCTCTCCTGCATCTTGCAACAGTAAAAGCCTTCTCCACATGACATCGAACCCATCCTCCCCTTCCCCTCCAGCTCCTGCGACTATCAAAGTCACCCCCGAGGTTAAACCCATGGAGGCTAGTAGTTCTGGGTTTAGACTAATGCCTGCGCTGGGGATGCCTGTAGCCGACCACAAAAGCAAAGCCACCACTTGTGCTGACACTAAACCTGCCACCACCATACGGATCGTACAAGGACTCGGTGTTGTCCCTCCTAAGGCTGCAGCCACTCAGAGCATTACTGTAACTGCTAAGCCGGTTCCTGTAGCGTCCTCCACTGTTGTGAGCCCTGTTCACACCGCTACAACCGTCAGCCTAACGCCCGTGACCAGCGCTGGAAATAAACCTCCTCTGACCGGAGTCCCTGTGGGAGCCGCTGGTGCCACCGTACGGCAGATTCCGGTCACAGCAACTCAGCAGGTGAGATCTCTGATCCGGGGTCACTGGACCCTTGTGTTGTGGCACGGGGCTCAGGATACCAACCATTGCAAAGATTCACAAAGCTCATTAATGGCAGATCTGCAAAGTTAGGTATGAAATGGACAGAGCTGCAGCGCTGGCATTCTGGATTCTGGGAAAGCTGGGTGATAACCGGAAGCTTTTATGGCAGATGTAAAGATTACTCCGTCATTATTTGGCAGGTGACAGATACTTAGCCACTTGCAAACAAGGACTCGATGTCCGTTTACGCACGGGACGGTGAAGCTTGTTTGATCCATTTCCTGTTTTTACATTTTTCTCTTTTTTTTTAAGGGAAAGCTCCCGACGAGGATCACTGTGCCGCTCTCTGTGCTCAGTCAGCCCATGAAAGGGAAGAGCGTTGTGACCGCGCCGATTATCAAAGGCAACTTAGGAGCAAAGTAAGTGGTGTCCGACGTCTGTCACCTGTGATGTCCATAGAACGATAAATGTGAACAGCGATCTAGTAATACTTGGCAAGCGGCAGGAAATGTGACAAATATATATTCGAAAATACCACACCTGCTCCCTGGTGGTCTTGTCTAGCTGCCAATCCCTGACCTCGGTGGTCTTGTATGGTACATGCTCAGCTCATGGTGGCTGAGGCCAGTGATTGGCTGCTGTGGTCTGTGGGTGCACAGGATTTCATGGGTGTAGATAAGGAAACAAAGAATGGCAGGGACCACCAGAGCTTCAGTGCTGGGAATTCTGCAGCTGTGAGATTTTGGATTTTCAGCAGCAGATGGAAGGAAGAGAGCCACACTAGTCATTACTAGTGGGTAGGCGGAGCCCAGATGAGATAGACACCTCAGATTAAAAAGAGTGTTGACCGGCCCCTCCAGCTCGGGCTCCTCCTACTCAGCTCTCCAGTTTTCAATTTGAGGTCAGAGAAGATAGTCGCTGCTGGAAGCAGCTCCTCAGAAGATTTTATTATTTTTTATCGGACAAGAGACTTGGATCACCAAATGTGGTCTAGAGGTCTCAGGGGTCTCAGCGCTGCTGGACCCCCACCTCTCCCTTGGCGGATCTGTATTACCCTATATGGTGGTCCCTGCAGAACCCTGCCGGCCCGGGGGGATGAGGATGGCTTCCCTGGCGGGGACGCAAACCGCGCTGCAGGGGTCACTGCGTTCCCCGCCCTGGGGGAAGCATGGGCATAGCGCCAGAAACCCCTGGGGGTCCCTGTGGCGCTTCGGCTGGTGAGTACTCCACATTTTAATATGTGTTTGAGTGTTTTCAGCGACTGCTGCGGCAGTCGCTGTTACAGTATACATGCGGTGACTGTGTGTTTTTTGTCCGCAGGTGGATGCCTGCAGGACATAGGAACGGGGGAGAGAGGAGCTGCGCGCCTTTTTTATTTAAATTTCGCGCCGCTCTGAGCGCACGCTTTACGGCAGTGTCCTTTTCCGGCTTCTCTCATGAAGCACACGGAGGCACAGCGCGGCGGCCATTACTGACAGGCTGAAAGCTCCCTCGGACATCGCTCTCCTCCCCTCTCGGCAGCGCTGCACCGCGACCAGCTGGGTGAGTCGCTTCTTCCCGTCTAGGGCAGAAGCTTAACCCCTTCACCCCCACAGCGCGGGCGCCTTTCTGAGGCACAAATGGGTGGCAGACTGCGCTGCCTGCAGCTGTTATCTCATAAGGAAGCTCGCACACCTTTTCAATAAAGAGGTTGTGGGGAGGCTGCGACAGTAATACTGCCACTATACGTTCCTGCTAACGACGACGCATACTATGCAATCGTTTGTGTACCCATTTTTAATGTCGCTAGTAGCTGCCAATCTGGGCGATTTCATTAACAACGCATAAGCGGTTAGCGATCCCCTTAATGACTGTGGCGGTCATTGCGATTTACTAACAGCGCAATTTTGTAGCGATCTTGTGAACGTTTCTTGTAAGTGTGGCATAGCTGTCCTGTAGCTGCTGCCTTATAAGAGGCACTTGGGGCTCGCACACCCTTTTCATTATTAAGGTTGTGGGGAGTCTGCGACTTTAACCCCTTCTTAGGCGGTTAACTCTTAATGGGGGACAGCTGGGGTAGCTCTCTCCTTAAGAGCTTTAACCCTTCAGCGTTCGTTTTTTATTTAAGAAACCACACTTTCTAGTTACTGACAGGTTTAACCTGCCATATACTGTGCAACCGTCTCCCAGATCCGCTACAGGATCTGTCTCGCGTATTATGACGCGCAGACCTGGACGGCGTCAAGCGCAGCGGTCGGAGGTTCCAGTGGTGTCAGAATGGAGGCCCTCGCTAGTTTCTATTGATGGCCTGTCTGATTTTCTATTATTAAGTGTCAGCTAGATCTCTCATGCCAGGAAGCGACACAAGCCGGTGCCTTCCTTCCCGCGTAACGAAAATGTCCGATTCGGACAAGGAGGATCGGCAGGGACACTCTGCCTCTCTTTTGGGCCGTAAAGAGGTTTTTATTGGAGGCGTTACAGTTACCGGAGGAGGTATCTGGACGTCCTGGTAAGTCGGCCCGGATGTTTTTCAATCACGATCACGCTTTTCCATCACTGGATGAGCTTAATGGGGCAGTGGAGAAGGAGCGCCTGTGTCCAGAAAATTGTGACACCGTATCCGTGTTCTACGGAGTTGATGGATCCTTCTCCTGAAGTGGATGTCCCTTTATCCCAGCTTAGCAAAATCCTCCTGTTAAGGGGAAGGCGAGTCTGCAGGACCCGCTGGACAAAAAACGTAGATGGCAGAAAAATCCATCTGCGAGGCCGCGGATCATGGATTCAGTATTAAGGATCCATGTGTGCTTGTAAAGTTTCCCTGAGCCGGTTGGACCGTCTACGGACGGCGTGGCAAGGTGGATCTCCTCTATCGAGGTAGATGCGCTTTTCCAGTTGTTGGAGGATACTGCATCACTGCTATCCAGGGCGCAATCCTCGGCAGTCACAGTCAGAAGAGCACTGTGGCTTAGACAGTGGACCGGGGACGCGGTTTCCAAGCAGGGTTTGCTATCTTTAGCTTGCAAGATGGTCAGCTATTTGGACCTGACCTCACGGAGCTGATTGCCAAGGTAAAGGCAAAAGAAACAGCTTTACCGCAGCGCAGAGCTGTGACTTCTGCGTCTGGCAGGACTAGTGCCGGTAGTTGTCGGCGGTCCTTTCGGTCCAGGGGATGATTCAGTCAGCCCTCTGGGGTTCGGGTCGTCCCTCTCTTTTTAAAAAAAAAAAAAAAAGGGGAATTCTCAGAAATTCCGCATATCCTGGAAACAGAACTTCCGTTGAGACAAGCGGGAAGCTGGCAAAAAGCCCGCTAAGGCGGACTGACGCCTGGGTCTCACTCGAGCGCTCTCGAGTGGGGGGTCGTTTACTCCAATTCAAACCGACTTGGGCTTCCCGCATGTCAGACGCCTGGGTGACACGGGTTGTGTTGGCAGGCTACTTCATAGAGTCTCTTTCTCGACCCCCAGACAGTTTTTTTTGTCAACCTCGCGTTCCGTCAGAGCCCGAGCTTTTTTGCCGCTCTGCTGCGGGAGGTAGATTCCCTTCTGCAGAAAGGTGTGGTGGTGCCGGTTCCGCCGGAGGGCCGGGGAAGAGGGTTTTATTCTAACCTCTTTGTGGTCCCCAAAAAAGAGGACAAATTTCGGCCCATTCTGGATCTCAAAAGATTGAATCGGCATGTCCACGCCAGGAAATTCCGCATGGAGTCTTTTCGCTCCGTTTTGGCGGCCCTGTCGCAGAACGCTTTTTTTGGTGTCAATCGACATTCGCGACGCTTATTTGCACTTCCCAATCGGAAGGGCCCACCAACGCCTCCTTCGTTTTGCCATAGGTCAGGACCATTACCAGTTTGTGGCTCTGCCATTCGGGTTGGCCTCAGCGCCCAGAGTTTTTACAAAAATTTCTGGCACCTCTCATGGCATTTCTTCGAAGACAGGGGGTTTCGATTCTTCCCTACCTGGACGACCTTTTGATTGTGGCGTCCTCAAAGGAGGAGGCAGTGACTGCTTGCAATGTATCCCTTCAGCTCCTGGAGGACTTCGGGTGGCTGGTCAGTTGGGAGAAGTCGTCTCTGGAATCGTCGCAGTCAATCCTGTTCTTTGGGATGCATTTCGACACGGTACGAGCAGTGGTGTCTCTGCCTCCAGACAAGCAAGCATGTCTCCTTCGACATGTACAGGTTATGAAGTCTTCGACAGCGATGTCTCTTCGAGGGTGTATGCGCCTTCTGGGTTTGATGGTGGCCCATGGAGCCACTTCCGTTTACGCAGTTTCATCCCAGGGCCCTCCAAAGGCTCATTCTGAGCCGTTGGGATCGATCGCAGACTTTGCTGGATTGCAGTCTCATCATCTCCCACAGGGTGCGAGAGTCTCTAGGATGGTGGTTACGTCCGGAAGCATTATCCCTGAGGAAGTCTTTCCTCCCTCCGAGGTGGTCGGTCATAACCACCGATGCCAGCCTGACGGACTGGGGAGGTGTCTGGACGATCTCTGGATTCAGGGAGTATTGTCATCGGAGGAGTCTCCTGCCGATCAACATCCTGGAATTGAGGGCAATTTTCCTTTGCCTCCAACACTGGACGGTCCCTTTAAGCGGTCTGTCAGTCCGAGTGCAGACAGACAATGTGACGGCGGTCGTGTATATCGACCATCTAGGCGGGACAAGGAGTTCCAGGCTCATGGTGGAGGTTTCTCGGATCCTGGTATGGGCCGAGACCAGAGTGCCAGCCTTCTCTGCGATCCACATTTCAGGAGTTCAGAATCACGGCAGACTTTCTCAGTCGCGAGAAGATGGATCCCGGAGAATGGAGTCTTCATCCGGAGATTTTTGCACTGCTGTGCTCCCATTGGGGAACTCCCCAAGTGGATTTGATGGCATCCAGGTTCAATGCCAAGTTACCGATTTTCATGTCCAGGTACAAGGACCCGAAGGCTGTGACGGTGGATGCTCTGGTGGCTCCGTTGGACCAATTCGAGCTAATCTATGTGTTCCTGCCAATACCCTTACTTCCTCTGGGGTGGTGTCGGATCAGACTGGAGAGAATCCCGGCTATGTTGATAGCCCCAGATTGGCCAAGGAGAACGTGGTTCTCGACACTGGTGTCGCTTCTGACAGCGCCTCCTTTTCCATTTCCTCTTCGCCCGGACCTGTTAACCTAAGGGCCCGTTCGTCATCCGGACATGAGGTCTCTGCGTTTGACGGCGTGGCTCTTGAGACCGAAATATTGACCTTCAAGGTTTTTCAGCCAAAGTCATTGCCACTTTGCGGGCTGCCAGAGGTCCGGCTACTACTAGGATTTATCACAAAGTCTTGGGAAGCCTTCTTTTTGTGGTGTTCGGGTTCTTCAAGGAACCCGAGGATTCTTTCCATTCCCAATTTGTTGGCCTTTTGCAGTACGGGCTGGACAAGGGTTTGGCAGTTAGCACTCTGAAGGGTCAGGTTCTGCCCTGCTTTTGCTTTTCGGAAGGCTATCGCCTCGCGTAGGGACGTACGTTCCTTTTTTTCGCGGAGTAACCCGTCAGTTTCCGCCGCGGAGGCACCTGTGTCGCCTTGGCGGCTCAATCTTGTATTGGAAGCTCTTCAACATGGGCCTTTTGAGCCTATGGACTCTGCTAGCTTTTCTTTGCTATCTTGGAAGGTTGCCTTTCTAGTGGCGGTTACCTTTTTGAGAAAGGTTTTTCTGAGTTGGCGGCTCTTTCTTGCTTGCCTCCTTTCCTGGGTTTTCACCCGGATCGCGTAGTACTTCGCACACGGGGCGACTTCCTACCTAAGGTGCCCTCGCTCTGTCCGGAGCCGAGGAATGCGAAGGATTTGGTGCGGGTTTTGAAGTTCTATTTGTTTATTACTCAAAATTTTCGGAAGTCAGAACTCTCTGTGATTCCAGCAGGTCGTCAGCGTGGTCAACGAGCTTCGTTGGTTTCGGTCGGCCTTTTTAGAGGCTTACCGACTTAAAAGCGAACCTTGCCCGATTAAGATTCGAGCTCACTCCACGAGGGCTGTGGCTTCCTCGTGGGCCTTTCATCAAGGGGCCTCGGCAGCTCAGCTCTGCCGAGCGGCGTCCTGGCGTTCCGTCCCACGTTTATAAAGTTTTATAATATAGTAGAAAAAGGCGTGCACTCTGTAGTAACGAATAGGTGCAGGCTGAACCTGGAACTAGGCCAGATACTCATGTAATTGGAAAAACAGCCGCACTCAAACAATCTTTGAATGCAAGACGGCACAGAACCTTCATCCTACCAGGACCTTCAGTTGGTCCCTGCTCTGTCGGATTTCCGTATATATGGCCTGGAGCCTTTTCAAGTTCTCATATCCCACAGTGGCCTCCTCTGTTCCTTTTCTGTTATCTTCCTTAAGGTTTGAGAAAGACCCATTGCAGGGTCGAAACGTTACCTCTACACGTTTTTTATGCTGTGGTGTTTTCAAATAAAACTTTTTTCAGCTGCAGATGGAAGCAAGGGGGACACTTCATTACTTCTGGGTAGGGCGGAGCCAGATAGTAGGACTAACCTCAGGTTCTAAAAATGGGTGTTGTCCGGCCCCTCCGGCTCTGGCTCCTCCTGCCGTACACTCCAGTTTCGACTTGAGGTCCAAGTAGGAAGGACGGCTGCTAATGCAGCTCCTCAGAAAACACCTCAGAAGAGTTTATTATTTTACTCGGACAGGGTCCTGGACTTTATGTCTAGAGGATCAGGGGTACCGGCGCTGCTGGTCCCCATCCTCTCCCTGGCAATATGTATTCCCTAAATGGTGGTCATTACATTTTCTTGCCGGCCCGGGGGGAAGAGGTGGCTATCCCTGACAGGACGCACACCACGTTCTGGGTCACTGCGTTCCTTGTCCTCATGGGGAAGCAATGGGCACAGCGTCACATATCCGTGGAGGGTCCCTGTGGCGTTTTGGCTGGTGAGTACTCCATATCTTTATTATATATATGTGAGTGCTTTAGCGTTCTGCTACGGCAGCGCTGTACATTTTTACTATATATCAGTGTGATTTAGCGTTGCTGCAGGCAACGCTATTACCTTGGTGCCTTCAGTGGCTGCTGCGGGCAGCCACTGGTACTTTTTTGTCCGCAGGCAGATGCCCTGCGGGACTTAGGAGATGGAGGGGAGAGTTGCTCCCGCCTTTTTTATTTGAATTTCGCGCCCAGAGCGCGCGCTTTAAGGCAGCCGGCCCGGCATTTTCACTTTCGGTCTCTGCACGGGCTGGATAAGACAGGGGAGCTTCGGCGGCCATTGCTGGCAGAGAGCCGATTATTTCGTTCGTCTCTCCCTCTCTCCTCTCCTCAAAGGCACCGCTCCAGCCGGGTGAGTTCGGCGTTAACCTCTTCGCCGCCGACGCTGCAAAAAAAAAAAAAAAACCTCCAGCACGATTTTTAACAGCTGGGGGTGCGATTCAAATGCAGCTGTGCTGCAGGAATATTTTCTTGTAGCCTTTCACAGGCGTGGGGATTCTGAGACATTAACCCCTTAGCGGTCGATACTGCTCCCTCCAGCACGATTTTAACAGCTGGGGGTGCGATTCTGCAATATTAACGGCCGATACTGCACCCTCCAGCACGATTTTAGCTGAGGGTGCGATCCTGCAAGCTGTGCTGCAGGAATATATATATATATCTTGTACCTCGCCTTAACGGGCGGTAGGGAGGCTGCGGCATTAACCCTTTAGCGGTTAGCCCTGATGGCTGGGGTAACTCCTGCTGTGGGAGTTTTTAACCCTTCAGCGCCTCTTTTTCTTACATGTCATTATTACATATTTTATTGTAATATATACTGTGTGAGAACGCATGTATGGCGTCTGCGGATAGAATCCGCACATGACCCTATTTATATCCCTTTCATGTTGAGTTAATATGCTGTGTTTTTTGACACTTGTGTTATATGAATACGCTGTATTTTACTGCGGCTGCCCTACGTATACACTGTATTTTTCACCTGAAATACGGATGCATTGTGTCCTACGCCTGCGCGTGGGTTGCGTTCTGTATCTTACGCTTGCGCGGTGTATGCACTGTGTCTTGCGCCTATGCATGGAATGCGTTTTGTGTTCTACGCTTGCGCGGTGGATACTTTGTGTCCGGCGTTTGGGTTTGCTTCGGACTGTGTCCGGCACCAATCTGACGCCAGTTGTGGCGGTTGTTTTTTATTTGTCTGGCTAACCTATGGGTTCAGACAATCTAGTATGCGGATCGTATGTTCCGACATAGTCGCTGTAGGTTTTGCCGTCCATGGATAAACTCATGGGGCATTGGTGAGGTCCTTGTATCCGCGTTTGACGGATTTAATTGGATTCCTTCTCCTGAAGGCGTATCTGCAAGATTCACAAAAAAAAAAAAAAAATAAATAAATAAAAACAAAGAAAAACAAAAAACAAAACGGAGTTGGCGGTGAAAGCCATCCATGAAGCTACTAGTAGTCCTAGGGTCCTTGTGTGCTTCTAAAGCTCTCTTGGGCTGGATTGGTCGTCTGCAGACAGCACTGCAGGCTGGACCTTCTTTATCCGATATAAAGAGGAATACAGCCCGACATATATATATATATGTGAGGACATCCCTGCGGTACAGATCTCGATCTTCTGCAATCACTGTTTGGAGAGCCGTGTGGCTTAAACAGTGGACTGGGGATGCGGTTGTCCAATCAAAGTTTGCTATCATTTGATTGCTGAAGCTAAGACAAAGGAGTCAGCTTTACCTCAGCGTAGAGCTGTAACGTCTGCATCTGACAGACCCGGTACCAGTGGTAACCGACGGTTTTTTTCGTGGCAGGAGACGAGTCGGTCAATCCTCTTGGAGATCGAGTCGTCCCGCTTTTTCAGGGAAAAAGTCTTCCCAAAAGTCTAACGCTTCTTGGAAACAATACCCGTTCAATGACAAGCGGGAATCTGTCAAAGAGCCCGCCAAAACGGACTGACGCCAGAGGTTCACTCGAGGATTCTCAAGTGGGGGGGGCGCCTGCTCCTGTTTCAAGCGGTTTGGGTCTCCCGCGTCTCAGACTTCTGGGTGACACGAATAATGTCGGCAGGCTATTTCATAGAGTTTCTCTCTCGCCCTCCAGAAAGATTCTGTCAGTCTCCCGTTCCGTCAGATCCCGACTTATTGACCGCTCTGCGGCAGGAAGTCGATTACTACAAAAGGGTGTAGTGGTGTCAGTTCCTCCGGAAGACCGGGGAAGGGGATTTTATTCCAACCTCTTTGTGGTCCCCAAAAAGGAGGGAAAGTTTCGTCCCATTCTGGATCTCAAGAGGTTAAATCGGCATGTTTACACCCAAAAGTTCCGCATGGAGTCGCTTCGCTCAGTGGTGACTGCCCTGTCACAGAACAATTTTCTGGTGTCCATAGATATTCGCGACGCCTATTTACACGTTTCCATCGGAAGATCTCATCAGCGCTTTCTGCGCTTTGCCATAGGTCAGGACCATTACCAGTTTGTGGCCCTCACTTTCGGGTTGGCTTCGGCACCCCGAGTTTTTACAAAGGTGCTGGCACCTCTTATGGCAATGCTTCGGAGACAAGGGATCATGATACTTCCTTATCTGGACGATCTTCTGATTGTGGCATCCTCAAAGGAGGAGGCAGTGACGGCTCGCGATTTATCCCTTCAGCTCCTGGAGGATTTCGGGTGGCTGATCAACTGGGAGAAGTCATCCCTGGAGCCTTCTCAGTCAATCCTGTTTTTGGGCATGATTTTCGACACAGCAAAAGTGGTAGTTTTTCTGCCAAAGGACAAGCAAACCAGTATCCATTGTCTGACACAGACTGTGCAGTCCTCAACGACAGTATCCCTTCGAAGATGTATGCGCCTTCTGGGGTTAATGGTCGCTTCGATGGAAGCTCTTCTGTTTGCTCAGTTCCATTGCAGAACGCTTCAAAGCTTCATTTTGAAGAGATGGAATCGTGCACAGGAAACACTGGATTGCAGGGTTTTAATCTCCCGCAAAGTGCGAGAGTCTCTGGACTGGTGGTTACGTCCGGAACGGTTTTTCCTGGGAAAATCTTTTCTTCCCCTGTCATGGTCGTTCTTGACCACCGATGCCAGCCTGACGGGCTGGGGGGGAGTTTGGAACAATCTCTGGATTCAGGGAGTTTGGTCACCGGAAGAATCGGTGTTACCGATCAACATCCTGGAATTGAGGGCAGTTTTTCTTTGCCTCCAACATTGGACGGTCCCTTTGAGTGGATTACCAGTTCGTGTTCAGACGAACAACGCTACGGCGGTTGCGTATATCAACCATCAAGGCGGGACGAGGAGCTCCAGACTCATGTCGGAGGTATCTCGGATTCTGATATGGGCCGAGGCTCATGTGCCGGCCATTTCTGCGATTCACATACCAGGAGTTCAGTATATCCAGGCAGACTTTCTCAGCCGAGAGAGGATGGATTCAGGAGAATGGAGTCTTCATCCGGAAATCTTTGCACTTCTGTGCTCCCGATGGGGGACTCCTCAAGTAGACTTGATGGCCTCCAGGATCAATGCCAAGTTACCAACTTTCATGTCCAGATACAGGGATCCGACCGCGGTGGAAGTGGATGCGCTGGTGGTTCCGTGGAGCCAATACCAGCTGGTTTATGTGTTCCCACCGATATCCTTGCTGCCGCTTGTGTTACGTCGGGTCAGGCTGGAGAGGGTTCCGGCTATTCTGATAGCCCCAGATTGGCCGAGAAGGACGTGGTTTTCCACGCTGATGTCGCTTCTGGTGGCGCCTCCTTTTCCTCTGCCTCTTCGACCGGACTTGCTCACTCAGGGTCCCGTGTGTCATCCGGGCCTGAGGTCTCTGCGTTTGACGGCTTGGCTCTTGAGACCGAGATTTTAACCCGTCAAGGGTTTTCAGAAAAGGTCATTGCCACTATGAGAGCGTCAAGAAGTCCGGCTACGACTAGGATTTACTACAGGATTTGGGAATCCTTCTTTTCATGGTGTTTGGGTTCTTCCAAGAATCCAAAGAAATTTTCATTACCCAACTTGTTGGTTTTTTTGCAGCACGGGCTGGATAAGGGTTTGGCAATCAGTACCCTGAAGGGTCAGGTGTCTGCCCTGTCGGTGCTTTTTCGTAAAGCTATTGCCTCGCGTAGGGACGTATGTGCCTTTTTTCGCGGAGCAGCCCGTCAGTTTCCTCCAAGGAAAACTCCTGTGTCGCCTTGGCGGCTTAATCTGGTTTTGAAAGCTCTTCAAAGTGCTCCTTTCGAGCCTATGGATGCTATTAATCTTTCTTTGCTTTCTTGGAAGGTTGCCTTCCTAGTGGCGGTCACTTCCTTGAGACGGGTTTCCGAGTTGGTGGCTCTTTCATGTTCGCCACCTTTCTTGGAATTTTTCCCGGATCGCGTTGTTCTTCGCACGCGACATGATTTTCTCCCTAAAGTGGTATCTCAATTCCATGTCAATCAAGATATTGTGTTGCCTTCGCTTTGTTCAGAACCAAAGAATGCGAAGGAGCGGGCCTTGCACTCATTGGATTTAGTGCGGGCATTGAAGTTCTACTTGTCAGTTACGCAGAGTTTCCGGAAGTCGGATTCTCTTTTTGTGATTCCAGCAGGTCGTCGTCGTGGTCTACGGGCTTCTAAAGATACTATAGCTCGTTGGATCCGGTCAGCTATTTTGGAAGCTTACCGTGTTATGGACGAACCTTGCCCGATTAATATTCGGGCTCATTCCATGAGAGCTGTGGGCTCTTCGTGGGCCCTTCATCAAAGGGCTTCGGCAGCCCAGCTCTGTCGAGCAGCGACTTGGCGTTCTGTTCACACCTTTATGTGAATACTTCTCCGTCCAATTATGACAAGAGCATTCTTAAAGTGATACCTTTATTGGCAATCGATGTGAATACTTCTCCGTCCAATTATGACAAGAGCATTCTTAAAGTGATACCTTTATTGGCAATCGATGTGAATACTTCTCCGTCCAATTATGACAAGAGCATTCTTAAAGTGATACCTTTATTGGCTCGATGTGAATACTTCTCCGTCCAATTATGACAAGAGCATTCTTAAAGTGATACCTTTATTATCACTTTAAGAATGCTCTTGTCATAATTGGACGGAGAAGTATTCACATCGATTTTTCTGGCTAACACGGTACCACAATATAATTTATTACTGTTCACACCTTTACAAAGTTTTATAAGGTGGACGTCAGTGCCTCCGCTGATGCGGCCTTAGGACGCAGAGTCCTTCAGGCGGCTGTATTTTGAAAACTTCTAGTTAAGTTTATGTTGCGCCTGTTGCGCATGTATCAAGGTGTTGGCTTCTGCCTGTTTAAGGTTTTTTCCCACCCTTGTTTTTTGTACTGCTTTGGGACATCCCAGAAGTAATGAAGTGTCCCCCTTGCTTCCATCTGCAGCTGAAATACGAATTTTGGTAAGAACTTACCTGTAAAATTCTTTTCAGCAAAGGAAGCAAGGGGGACACTTCTCCCTCCCATAAGGCAGAAGGTGTTTCAGATGCAGCGCGGCTCTCTCTGATAAGCGAGTTTCTGAGCTGAGGTCAGCGCTCTACGGCTCTTTCCGGCATCGCCAGCTCATCGCAGTGGTCAGGTTTTGTGAGTGGTACCTGAGCTGTGTGGTATTCATGTTATGTGCATAACCTTGTTCTTTTGAATCCTTTAAATTTGGTTATGGCGCTCCGCTGGTGATTTCTTTCTCCTTAGCTTGTGTACAAAACTGAAGTGTACGGCAGGAGGAGCCAGAGCCGGAGGGGCCGGACAACACCCATTTTTAGAACCTGAGGTTAGTCCTACTATCTGGCTCCGCCCTACCCAGAAGTAATGAAGTGTCCCCCTTGCTTCCTTTGCTGAAAAGAATTTTACAGGTAAGTTCTTACCAAAATTCGTATTTCACTTGCATTGAAAGATTGTTTGAGTGCGGCTGTTTTTCCAATTATATAAAGTTTTATAAGGTGGACGTCAGTGCTTCCGCTGCTGCGACCTTAGGACGTAGGGTCCTGCAGGCGGCTGTAGTTTAAAGTTCTAGTTAACTTGTATTTGGCGCCTGTTGCGCTTTTATCTAGGTTGTTGGGATTCTGCCTATTTTGGTTTTTTTCCCACCCTTAATTTTTGGACTGCTTTGGAACGTCCCACTAGTAATGACTAGTGTGGCTCTCTTCCTTCCATCTGCTGCTGAAAGACGGATTTTGGTAAGAACTTACCTGTAAAATCCTTTTCAGCGAAGGAAGGAAGAGAGACACAGCTCCCTCCCATGGCAGAAGTGTGTTGATGTTTTCAGATGCGGCGTGACCCTTCTCTGATAGCGATTATCTGGGCTGAGGTCGACGCGCTAAGGCTCTGTTCCAGCATCGCCAGCTCATCGCAGTGATCAGGTCCAGTGAGTAGTACCTGGAACTGTGTGGTTTTTTGCCTACATGCATGCATAACCTGTATTCTTGTGTTTTTTTTCTCTGAATTCCTTCAGAAGGGGTTATGTTGCTCCGCTGGTGATATTGCTCTTCCCTAAGCTTGTGTACAACTGGAGAGCTGAGTTGGAGGGGCCAGTCAACACTCTTTTTAATCTGAGGTGTCTATCTCATCTGGGCTCCGCCTACCCACTAGTAATGACTAGTGTGTCTCTCTTCCTTCCTTCGCTGAAAAGGATTTTACAGGTAAGTTCTTACCAAAATCCGTCTTTTTTCGTCACTTTCTGCTTTTCGCCATCATTAGTGTTTTTGTTTTATTCTGGACAACCCCTTTAATTAGGAATGTCCCATGAGCAGAATGCTGCCACCGATCTGGTGCTGTGTGGTCTGCGGGAGTGAGCGGGGGATAACATGACAGCTCTATAGATCAGCAAGGGAAAGATGTTCTCATCTGTGCGTTTCTCCGTAGTATCAGTGGTTTGGGGCGGAATATCATCCTGACCACCGTGCCAGCGGGGACCAAGCTCATCACTGGAAACAAACCTGTCAGTTTCCTGACCACTCAGCAACTGCAGCAGCTGCAGCAACAGGGACAGGCCACGCAGGTAAGGGAATCACTGGAGCCGTCGGCCGCTGCAGGTGCAATGATGACCTGTGGGATTGGACGGATATGTTGTCTGTTTCCACTTCATTAGAAAGCAGTCAGGAGCTATGATGTTGTAGACCGGCGCCTCTATCCTTGGAGGCTGCGCTGCGAATATCAGGAACGGCTTGGTGTTCTCTGTGATGTCTACCATGCCTGACCTGCTACCATCCTGGAGAACTGGGATCAGGATGCCAATAGAGGGAGGGTAGTGCCAGCTCCCAGCCACTAGGGGTTGCTGCAGCAACAGCTTGTGATCTCTGCATTCTATTTATAAGGAACCTAATCACAAAAAAAAAGGTATCTCCCTGCAGCTGAGACCTCAGGAGTGCGGCGCCAGGGGCCGATGAGGTTATGTTTTCCCCGCAGCCGCTCCCTGCCAGTCACCGGAGTGTTAGCAAGACGGTGAACAGTCGGCATTCAATGCAGAGTGAGCGTTCTGAGATCGCTGCCTGGCTGCGCCTGATCGTGGACCCGCCCCGCACCCACGCTGCACAAAGTGATTACTATGCGCTCACTGTATAGCATCACAGCCCCGATATCTGGCAGCGAGCGGCTGCAGGGAGGACTTATCATCTTGCCTTCCAGATTAGACACTGGCACATGGTTACTCAGTATGTAGTTGTAGATTACCACAGTGTAAGTGAATTTCTTTCCGCTCGTGCTATGAGTAGTCTGATCCATGTGATAAATGAATCTACAATTTAATTTCCAAAATAACGGCATCTTTTTCTCTCGTTGGCTGTCTGACTTTGAAGAGGGTGTATGTAGGTTGTGTGTTTAGCACAGTGACTTTCCACCTGTGCAATTTAAGCAAACGTCAGGAGAAATCTGAGTAATGAGTGACTGCTGGACGCTTCCAAGTACACTGGTTAGCCGTAGCATCTTCAAGCTGCTAAAGAAACAGTTTCTATAAAAATACAGATTTCTGAGGGGTGCCCTGTATGATTAGTGGGTTTCAGGCTGCTTCTTCCAATCTATTTTATTTTTGTGTATAATTTGGTAACACTTTCCTCCTTTTTGCTAGGTGCGTATTCAGACTGTCCCTGCGACACATCTTCAACCGACCTCCTCTGCCGCATCCAAGGCTGTATCCACTGTTGTAGTAACCACCACACCTACCCCAAAACCAGCAACAGAGCCTCAGTGACCTTTGGGGTAACAGCCTGGTGCACCCAACATGTGCTCTCCAGGGGACATGAGCAGTCCAGGGGGAGACAATCGAACGTCGGCTCTGTGGGCACAGACCGCATAGCCTCCTGCCAGAACTGCAATGGACGGAGAATGGTGCGGTGCTCAGAAGTTGTATTGATTCTCCTGGATGCAGAGGACGTGGAAGTCGTGTGTGGACTTATGTTTTTATGCTGTAACAGCAAATGGTGAAAAAAAAATTAATATATATTTACCTTTTGCTTGTAAATGTAAAATATATTTAAGATTCAAGAGACGATCCTGTGAAAGAGCGATGTGTGACTACTTCATAGTGACCTGAAATAATTTGTGGAAGGAACAGACTCCCCCCGCTGTTTACCGTATGCCCATCTACTTGCCTCTGACCCATCTTCATACACAGCCCTGTGGGGTGGATGGATCATTCCGCCATCTCACTTGTCGCAAAACTTATGGGGAATGGCCAGTGTGGAGTATGTATGCATGGCATATGTGCGTCTGGCATACACAGTGTATACAGAAGGGTTACAAATGGAGAAATTGCTTTCAAATCCTATTTAAAGGGTTTTTTTTCTCGGGTGTGCTGCTTCCCGGCCTCCTGCTCAGGGGTAGTTCTGAGGAGCGGCATGGTTGAGATACTGGTGTGACTTGGCTATAGAGCAAAGTGCTTGCAAGTGTGCCCCTCGCCATATCTAAGGGATGGACCCCCATGCCTAGTCTTAAGGGATGGGCCCCCCTCGCCTAATCTAAGGGATTTTGGAGTGCAATTGTGCCTGGTGACCTTGACAAAGACCAGCTATTAAGAATCCCTCCTTTATTGAAAAGAGGACTTTCAATAAGAGGTAACCTGCAATGTTTCTACAAGCTCTTTGCGATTTTTCACAATTTTGCGCTTGTCCAAACCTTTTTCAGACTCCTCAGCGCAGTAATGTATCTCTATAAACTATGAGGAGCCCCACTCTGGGCAATAGACAATCTGCTTTTCTTACACAACCACATGAGTGACTTAGATGATGAACTTGCAGTTTGCTTCCCAGTAGTTAGGTGGATTTAATAGGCACGTCTGCAGAGGTGCGATGCATTTTCTTAAAAAAAAAAATAAAGTATCCCAATTCATTGCAGGAGGTGAAGTTCTTCTATAAAACAGACACAATAAATTAATCTACATCACGATGTCAGTGACCGGAGGCAGAATATGCAGAAGACGTGTCAGTGCATTGTCCGTACTGGATGTGTTCACACTCTGCTGGAGTAGAAGGGTCCTTTATTGCAGAGCAGCGGCCGCCAGGAGCGCAGGAACAGATAAGCAGCAGGACGAGCGGTCTTGGGAGAATTTCTCTGATGTCTGGCTTTTGCAGATTAGAATCGGAGATGCGCGAATTGTGCCATTAGACTCTATGATCTAGTGAAACAGTCTGCACATAGATGAGAAGTGGTGTGAATAAGCCCCTATACTCAGTCCTCATCGGAGGCAGCGAGCAGAGCAGCCTGCGCCTCGCCGTGGTTATTGGAGCTCAGCTTTCTGATACCGATGGTCACATCTCCACCCAGAACACTTTTCCTTCTCACACACCTGAAACACAAGGAATTTCCATTACTGGAGTTGAACAGATAAAGTTTAACAGAAGAGCAGCTATTTACTGTGGAGTTTTCTGACTGAAAAACACACAAAAAGGTTTTGGTCGTTTTTTTTTTTACACTTTTCTCTGTGTGGGACTTTGGCCACTGAATTATAGGACAGAAACAAAATTTAGAGAGTATTTTCTGGCAGAAATCCCCATTTATTTTTCCAGATGCTCTATAGCAGTGTTTTCCTGTGGAAAGTAAGCTTCAATCAGTAATCTGCTCCAAAATCCTCTTAGAAAAAAAATTCATTGTCAACATTCCTGCAAAGAGTAATCAAACCTTTAATACTGGGGAGTACTTTTATTTACACGCAAATTGGAGGTTTCCAGAGACCCCCACCGATTTCTCAAACCATCCATTCCACTGTGACGTGAACGGCTCCCTTCAGAGTGGAGTACGGATACAGCGGAGGGCAATGGCCTCGTCGTCGATATCTTTTATTGCTTCAGTACTAGTGCGACGTTCGCACAGCCAGGAATTATGTGCTCCGGTCTCTGGAGCTGCGCTCTTCACAGATCTGTGGAGGTTGCCGACTCAGGACAAAGCCAACAGGGATCCAACTGGCTGGATATAAAACTTCAGCTTAACATGGACCCCACCGATCTGCTTGTTATTAAAAGGTCACAAAAATATTGAAAAAAAATATATATATACATTTCGTTTCTCTTCACGCAAATGCATCAAAATGTGCCCGGAGCTGAATGCGCTACCGCACTGGTTCTGTCTTATGATCCTCTGCCTCCCAATTGTGGATGGTGTCACACGAATATCTTAGATTGTCAGGATCCGCTGGTGCTGGAGGATTTATTAGGCTGTGGTTCCACGGTCCGGAACCACAGCGCTTTGGACGGAGCGGAAATTCCGCTCCGTCTAAGCCCCGCCCCCTTTATGACGCGCGATCTTTCCGGAGGTGTTCAGGACACCTCCGGAAAGAACGCAGGGCTACATAGCCCTGTGTGAAATTCTGTTGCGGCGACGCACCGTCGCCGCAACACGCGAGGACATGCTGCGGTCTGAAAAGACGCGCCGCATGTCCGTTTACGCAGGTCTGCCACCTGCGTGTTGTTACGCATAGTGGAGACGGGATTTCTTTAAATCCCCTCCACTATGCTGTAACATCTGGACGCTGCATGTTTGGCGCCAGCGCACAGCGCCAAACACGCAGCGTTTACTGATCGTGGAAACTCACCCTTAGCTGTGGTTCTCATGCCAGATGCAACTGATCACTACATAGCAGGGCGTTTTGTAGGAAGCTTATAAGGGTCAAGGATGATGGGAGTTATTCATTGTGATAGAGATGGGTAGACCTGATTGTGAGCTCTTCTATACAGAGATGATAAGGGTGATGGTGTCGGCGATTTAAGCTTCCTTTAGAAAATATTTTCATCTTTATCTTTTACATCATTTGTAATCCAAACCCAGAAGTTTGTTTTCAAAAATTCAGAAGACTAATGCAAATCTTTCCATCGCTCTTGGTTTTGGCTTACAAATAGTAATGCAAAGTACTGACCAGAGTCCTGAGCCACGAGGCCATAAAGTGGTCAGACTTTCTGTTCCTAGGCACAGATGATGGGAGTGATACAGTGGGTACGGAAAGTATTCAGACCCCTTAACATTTTTCACTCTTTCATTCATTACAGCCATTTGGTAAATTCAAAAAAGTTCATTTTTTTCTCATTAATGTACACTCTGCACCCCATCTTGACTAAAACCCCCCCAGAAATTTAGACATTTTTGCAAATTTATTAAAAATGAAAAACTGAAATATCACATGGTTATAAGTATTCAGACCCTTCGCTCAGTATTGAGTAGAAGCACCCTTTTGAGCTAGTACAGCCACGAGTCTTCTTGGGAATGATGCAACAACTATTTCACACCTGGATTTGGGGATCCGCTGCCATTCTTCCTTGCAGATCCTCTCCAGTTCCGTCAGGTTGGATGGTGAACGTTGGTGGACAGCCATTTTCAGGTCTCTCCAGAGATGCTCAATTGGGTTTAGGTCAGGGCTCTGGCTGGGCCAGTCAAGAATGGTCACAGAGTTGTTCTGAAGCCACTCCTTTGTTATTTTGCTTAGGGTCATTGTCTTGTTGGAAGGTGAACCTTCAGCCAAGTCTAAGATGCAGAGCACTCTGGAAGAGGTTTTCATTCAGGATATCTTTGTACTTGGCCGCCTTCATGTTTCCTTCAATTGCAACCAGTCGTCCTGTCCCTGCAGCTGAAAAACACCCTCATAGCTTAATGCTGCCACCACCATGTTTCATTGTTAGGATTGTATTAGGCATGGCAGTGCCTGGTTTTCTCCACACATATCACTTAGAATTATCACCAAAAAGTTCTTTATTAGTCTCATCAGACCAGAGAATGTTATTTCTCAGTCTGGGAGTCTTTCATGTGGTTTTTAGCAAACTCTATGTGGGTTTTCATATGTCTGGCACTGAGGAGAGGCTTCCGTTAGGCCACTCTGCAATAAAGGCCCAACTGGTGGAGGGCTGCAGTGATAGTTGACTTTGTAGAACTTTCTCCTATCTCCCTACTGCATCTGTGGAGCTCAGCCACAGTGATCTTGGGTTTCTTCTTTACCTCTCTCACCAAGGCTTTTCTCCCACGATTGCTCAGTTTGGCTGGACGGCCAGGTCTAGGAAAACTTCTGGTGGTCAAAAACTTCTTCCATTTAAGGATTATGGAGGCCACTGTGCTGTTAGGAACCTTGAGTACTGCAGAAATTCTTTTGTAACCTTGGCCACATCTGTGCCTTGCCACAATTCTGTCTCTGAGCTCCTTGGCCAGTTCCTTTGACCTCATGATTCTCATTTGGGAAGAGAAAAAAAAAAAAAAACAGCGAGAAGGTTGCAGTCTAAAAGATAACCTTTAATCCATTAGGTTAAAACATAAGTGGCACAGGATTGTCGGGCATAGGAAAAAACACTTCAAAAACAGATGACGCGTTTCGACTTAGCAGTCTTCATCATGATGTAGACTGCTAAGTCGAAACGCGTCATCTGTTTTTGAAGTGTTTTTTCCTATGCCCGACAATCCTGTGCCACTTATGTTTTAACCTAATGGATTAAAGGTTATCTTTTAGACTGCAACCTTCTCGCTGGTTTTTTTTTTTTTTTTTTCTCTTCCCAAGTACGTTTGCTTCATGGTACCGTGCTGAGCACCAGCTGTCTAATGAAGATTTCACAGAAGGGTGAGCTGACTATATATTTTTTGTTTCCATGATTCTCATTTGGTTTGACCTGCACTGTGAGCTGTGAGGTCCTATAGACAGGTGTGTGCCTTTACAAATCAAATCAGTTTAATTAAACACAGCTGGACTCCAAGGAAGGAGTAGAACCATCTCAAGAAGGATCACAAAGAAATGGACAGAATGTGACTTAAATATGAGTGTCTGAGCAAAGGGTCTGAATACTTATGACCATGTGATATTCTTGTTTTTTTTTTTTTTTAATTTGCAAAAATTTCTACATTTGTTTTTTTTTTAGTCAAGATGGGGTGCAGAGTACAGTCATGGCCAAAAGTTTTGAGAATGACACAATTATTATATTTTCACATTATCTGCTGCCCTCTGGTTTTTATGTGTGTTTGACAGATGTTTTTATCACAGACAGAAATATAATAATTGCAAACATATAAGTAACAAAAGCTTATATTGACAGTTAGAATGAGTTAATGCAGCAAGTCAATATTTGCAGTGTTGACCCTTCTTCTTCAGGACCTCTGCAATTCTCCCTGGCATGCTCTCAATCAACTTCTGGACCAAATCCTGACTGATAGCAGTCCATTCTTGCACAATCAATGCTTTCATTTTGTCAGAATTTTTAGGTTTTTGTTTGTCCACATGTCTCTTGATGATTGACCACAAGTTCTCAATGGGATTAAGATCTGGGGAGTTTCCAGGCCATGGACCCAAAATCTCTATGTTTTGTTCCCTGAGCCATTTAGTTATCACCTTTGCTTTATGGCAAGGTGCTCCATCATGCTGGAAAAGGCATTGTTGATCGCCAAACTGCTCTTGGAGGGTTGGGAGAAGTTGCTCTTGGAGGACATTCTTGTACCATTTTTTATTCATGGCTGTGTTTTTAGGCAAGACTGTGAGAGAGCCGATTCCCTTGGCTGAGAAGCAACCCCACACATGAATGGTTTCAGGATGCTTAACAGTTGGCATGAGACAAGACTGGTGGTAGCGCTCACCTTTTCTTCCCTGAATGAGGCGTTTTCCTGATGTCCCAAACAATCGAAAAGGTGATTCATCAGAGAAAATAACTTTACCCCAGTCCTCAGCAGTCCACTGCCTGTATCTTTTGCAGAATATCAGTCTGTCCATGATGTTTTTTCTGGAGAGAAGTGGCTTCTTTGCTGCCCTCCTTGAGACCAGGCCTTGCTCCAAGGTTCTCCGCCTCACAGTGCGTGCAGATGCACTCACACCTGCCTGCTGCCATTCCTGAGCAAGCTCTGCCCTGCTGGTAGCCCGATCCCGCAGCTGAAACACTTTTAAGAGACGGTCCTGGCGCTTGCTGGTCTTCCTTGGGCGCCCTGAAGCCTTTTTGGCAACAATGGAACCTCTCTCCTTGAAGTTCTTGATGATGCGATAGATTGTTGACTGAGGTGCAATCTTTCTAGCTGTGATACTCTTCCCTGTTAGGCCATTTTTGTGCATTGCAATGATGACTGCACGTGTTTCTTTAGAGATAACCATGGTTAACAGAAGAGAAACAATGATGCCAAGCACCAGCCTCCTTTTAAAGTGTCCAGTGGTGTCATTCTTACTTAATCATGACAGATTGATCTCCAGCCATGTCCTCATCAGCACCCACACCTGTGTTAATGGAGCAATCACTGAAAAGAGGTTAGCTGGTCCTTTTAAGGCAGGGCTGCAATGATGTTGAAATGTGTTTTGGGGGATAAAGTTCATTTTCTAGCCAAATATTGACTTTGCAAGTAATTGCTGTTAAGCTGATCACTCTTTATAACATTCTGGAGTATATGCAAATTGCCATTAGAAAAAGTGAAGCAGTAGACTTTGTAAAAATTAATATTTGTGTCATTCTCAAAACTTTTGGCCATGACTGTATACATTAATGAGAAAAAAATGAACTTTTTTGAATTTATCAAATGGCTGCAATGAAACAAAGAGTGAAAAATTTAAAGGGGTCTGAATACTTTCCGCACCCACTGTATATTGTGTCCGGAATACAACAAAGTAATAAGGCAGAACATAATAATCCCTCACACTTACCAATACACCAACGAATAATTAATGGCGATAATCATCCAGGACACAGCGTAGTGCCAGCAGAAGCACATGGTGATGAACATGATATTGTCGTGATCCTTCTGGTCCCACTCAGGGGCTCCTCCAAGGGGGTACAGCACAAATGCAATCTACAAGAAGAGCAGAACGACTGAAGCGTGGCGGGATCCACCACAACGTGTGCAGCGTGGCGGGATCTGCCACAATGTGTGCAGTGTGTGATGGTGCAAACGTCACCGACCTGCCAGAACCAGGACCCCTGCAGCATTGCCAAACTGGAGCGGAACAATTCCAGGACGATGTTATCCCTCAAAAACACTTCAATCATAATCCCGAAAGACCCTCCGAACACGGCGATGAGAAGCAGCGAGTGAATGTGCTGGTCAAGAGGTGGACGGTTGTGGACATGATAATAGAAGAGGAGGCCTGAAAGAAAGTCAGTCACCCGGTCATACAATGTACTTGTTTTTCTCGAGAGGAGCAGCACATTTCACCCAAGATTACAAATAACTTGTGAATTACAGCGGTATATCAGATTAGGAGAGTGCAGCATGGAGAAAGCGTTATACAGAACAGCTCCGACCCCAGAATCATCCAAACTGCAAACTGTTCATAGTCTCGGCTCCTACGTCTCCCCCATCACGCAGCTCCTTCTATTAGATACCCCTGCCCTATAATCTCAGGTCCTACTTCCCCCATCACGCAGCTCCAGCTTCTATTAGATACCCTGCCCTATAATCTGAGGTCCTACATCCCCCCATCATGCAGCTCCCAATTCTCCTATTAGATACACCTGCCCTATAATCTCAGGTCCTACGTCCCCCCAGCATGCAGCTCCTCCTTCTATTAGATACCCTGCCCTATAATTTCAGGTCCTACATCCCCCATCACTCAGCTCCCGCTTCATCTATTAGATACTCCTACCCTATAATCTCAGGTCCTATATGTCCTCCATCACGTAGCTCCAGCTTCTACTATTACATACCCCTGCCCTATAATGTCCTATGTCCTCCATCACGCAGCTTCTTCTATTAGATATCCCTGCCCTATAATCTCAGGTCCTACATCCCCCCCATCATGCTGTTCCAGCTTCTATTGGATACCCTTGCCCTATAATCTCAGGTCCTACGTTCCCCTATGATGCAGTTCCCGCATCTCCTATTACATACCCATGCCTTATAATCTCAGGTCCTACATCCCCCACCACGCAGCTCCCACTTCTTCTATTAGATACCCCTGCCCTATAATCTCAGGTCCTATGTCCCCCCATCACACAGCTCCAGCTTCTCCTTCTATTACATACCCCTGCCCTATAATGTCAATGTCCCCCATCACGCAGCTCCCGCTTCTTCAATTAGATACCACTGCCCTATAATCTCAGGCCCTATGTCCCCCCATCGCGTAGCTCCAGCTTCTCCTATCACATACCCCTGCCCTATAATGTCCTACGTCCCCCATCACGCAGCTCTTATTAGATACCCCTGCCCTATAATCTCAGGTCCTACGTCCCCCATCACGCGGCTCCCACCTCTCCTATAAGATACCTCTGCCCTATAATCTCAGGTCCTACATCCCCCCCATCACGCAACTTCAGCTATGCCTTTTATTACATACCCCTGCCCTATAATGTCCTATGTACTCCCCATCACGCAACTTCTTCTATTAGATACTCCTGCCCTATAATCTCAAGTCCTACATCCCCTATCACGCAGCTCCAGCTTCTCCTATTACATAACCCTGCCCTAAAATCTCAGGTCCTACATCCCCATCACGCAGCTCCAGCTTCTCGTTCTATTACATACCCCTGCCCTATAATGTCCTACATCCCATTACGCAGCTCCAGCTTCTTCTATTACAACCTCTGCCCTATAATCTCAGGTCCTACGTCTCCACCATCACGCAGCTTCCGCTTCTTCAATTAGATACCACTGCCTTATAATCTCAGGCCCTATGTCCCCCCATCACGCATCTCCAGCTTCTCCTTCTATTACATACCCTGCCCTATAATATCCTACATCCCCGTCATGCAGCTCCAGCTTTACAATTAAATACTCCTGCCCTCTAATCTCAGGTCCTATGTCCCTCATCATGCAGCTCCCGCTTTTCCTTCGATTAGATACCCCTGCCCTATAATCTCAGGTCCTACGTCCCCCATCACACAGCTCCTGCTTCTCCTTCTATTACATACCCCTGCTCTATAATGTCCTACGTCCCCCATCACGCAGCTCCAGCTTCTCCTATTACATACCCCTGCCCTATAATGTCCTATGTCCCCATCACACAGCTCTAGCTTCTCCTTCTATTAGATACCCCTGACCTAAAATCTCAGGTTCTACATCCCCCTTCACGCAGCTCCCATTTCTTCTTCTATTAGATACCACTGCCCTATAATCTCAGGTCCTATGTCCCCCCCTTACACAGCTCCAGCTTCTCCTATTACATACCCCTGCCCTATAATCTCAGGTCCTATGTCCCTCCATCATGCAGCTCCAGCTTCTCCTTCTATTACATACCCCTGCCATATAATCTCAGGTCCTACATCCCCCTCACAGCTCCAGCTTCTTCTATTACATACCCCTGCCCTATAATCTCAGGTCCTATGTCCCCCCATCACGCAGCTTCAGCTTCTCCTTCTATTAGATACCCTGACCTAAAATCTCAGGTTCAACATCCCCCATCACGCCGCTCCCACTTCTCCTTCTATTAGATACCCTCGCCCTATAATCTCAGGTCCTACATCCCCATCACGCAGCTCCAGCTTCTCGTTCTATTACATACCCCAGCCCTATAATTTCCTACATCCCATTATGCAGCTCCAGCTTCTCCTATTAGATACCCCTGCCTTATCTCAGGTCCTACATCCCCCCCCATCACGCAGCTCTAGCTTCTCCTATTAGATACCCCTGCCCTGTAATCTCAGATTCTACATACCCCATTACGAAGCTCTCACTTTACCCTCTATTAGATATGCCGCCACAGACCAGCGCTTACGCAATATACAACTTCTGTACATGGAATGGTCGGAAGCACAAGACCCTGTGTAAACAAGGATGTGCTGTTGACAATAATGCAACCTATATGGGAATGAAGGATTGGCGTCAGGAGCCTACCTGCACATTCACGATGATTGCCGCACCTAAACTGTCCAAAAAGACCCTTAAAAACAGCAATTTATGTGCAGTTTGTGATGTGAACACTTTAGCCTTGTGGATGCAGCTCTGGAGGAATACTTTAATGTCACATTCCCATCTTAGTCCTGTATGACAGATAAGAAAAATATGCCATAAATGTCTGATTTCTTACCTTCAATGAAGACAGCCAGAGCCAAGGATAGGCGGTCCAGGCCTCGTGGAATATTCAGAGGAAAGTACGTCAGGATGTCCACGACTCCGGAGAGCCCGTAGAACAGGTACATGGTGGTGTGCTGCCAGTTCATAAGCATCACCCAGCCGTGCTCCTCGCCACTCACCAGATGCATGTGAGGACCGTCCGGGACAAACTGCTCGGCCAGCATCCCTACATGGAGAGAGGGACCAGAGAAGCCTCCAGGAATGAGACTTATGCTCGCTGTTATATTACTTTGTCATAGATGTAATTGTAAAATCCAGAGATACATCTCAAGAGGGGACTCATTGTGGATTGGCTTAATTATAACTGGGGAAGAGAATAAAAGCATGCACTGCAATCCCTATTGAACTAGGACCTCCTGCCGTGAAAAGGTAATTACAGAAAGGTATGCACGGAGAGCCAGCCACCAAGTCTAGGATTCGTATACTCAGAGGCAGAGAAGCACAGCTGCCTCCCGTTCACGGGAATCTCAGCCATTCTGGAGCCAGTGTCCAGCTATGAATATTGGGGACTGCATAGGTTCGATATTTATAGGAGATATATTTTTGGCGTCATGATGAAGTGATTAATTTAACACATTTACTCACATCACTATGAGGCCAGCCTAGCAACTCCAAATTAATATCGGCCAGACAGATGACGATATATATGCCATGTCTCCCATCTATAGAAAGCGAACATCACGATAGGAAATATGACATTAATGTCTCCTGCCTGGGACCTCCAGGGGCAACGATATCCTGAAAGTTGGGGATCTCATAATTTTTTAAAGATCTAGCAAATCCCATGAACAGCCCCCCACATGAGCTCTCCAAGGAGCGTTATATGGGCAAAACCTTGATCTAATAAAATTAGAGTTTGGGTTTTTGTCAATTGTCAGTTCTGGAAGACACAGTGCTCTGTGGTTCTGCCCGTAGCTCTAAGGAGAGTTTCTATTGCTTAGCTCGGAGCCATTTCTGTGACACAGGTTTAGTACTTTTCGTTTGTTATCCCTTTTATTACATGTAATTATATATACTGCATTATTTTGTTCACATTCTGTATCATCTTTGTATATTTTTTATAAACACTGCCTACTTTTGGATTAAAACTATTCAATGTAATAGTTCTGTTCCTCTTGCTCTATAAACCACACCCTCAAGCCATACACTACCTGTAACGGATGTCCAATCAGCCTGTATAAACTATTGGTGGTGACAACTAGTGTTTTGTGGGTTATTGGGAAGCTTATACATACAGTTGTGTGAAAAAGTGTTTGCCCCTTCCAGATTTCCTATTCTTTTGCATGTTTGTCACACTTAAATGTTTCAGATCACCAAACAAATGTGAAAATTAGACAAAGATAATACAAGTAATCACAAAATGCAGTTTATAAATGAAGGTCTTTATTATTAAGGGAAAAACAAAATCCAAACCTACATTCCCCTGTGTGAAAAAGTGATCGCCAACCCCTTAAAAAAATAAGCGGAGTTTAGTTTCCCTAGCCACAACCAGGCCTGATTACTGCCACACCTGCTCTCAATCAAGAAATCACTTAAATAGGACCTGCCTGACAAAGTGAAGTAGAACAAATGATTATCAAAAGCTAGACATGCCGAGATCCAAGGAAATTCTGGAACAAATGAGAAAAAGTAATTGAGATCTATCAGTCTGGAAAAGGTTAAAAAAAAACAACATTTCCAAAACATTGGGACTCCAGCGAACCACAGTGAGAGCCATTATCCACAAAGGGCAAAAACAGGAAACAGAGGTGAATCTTCCCAGGAGTAGCCGGCCAACCAAAATTACCCCAAGAACTCAGCAATGACATTTCCAAGAGGTCACAAAAGACCCCACAACAACATCCAAACAGCTGCAGGCCTCACTTTCCTCAGTTTAGGTTAGTGTTCATGACTCCACCATAAGAAAGAGACCGGGCAAAAATGGCATGCATGGCAGAGTTCCAAAACGAAAACCACTGCTGAGCAATAAGGATCATCTCCGTTTTGCCAGAAATATCTTGATGATCCCCAAGTCTTTTGGGAGAGTACTGTGTGAACCGACGAGACAAAAGTTTAACTTTTTGGAAGGTGAATGTCAGATTACATCTGGCGTAAAAGTAACACAGCATTTCAGAAAAGAAACATCATACCAACAGTAAAATATGATGGTGGTAGTGCGATGGTCTGAGGCTGTTTTGCTGTTCAGGACCTGTAAGACTTGCTGTAGTAAATGGAACCATGAATCCTGCTACCATAAAATCCAGAAGGAGAATGTCCAGCCATCTGTTCATGACCTCAAGCTGAAGCACAAAAGAAGGTTGCACTCTATCGTGCCAAAGCATGTCAATGTGAAATATGAAACATGAATAGCAATATGGCTTTTGAACATTAGGAAAAAATGAATGAGATGCTTCACACAAAATTTGGCCAAATAATGCATGCCCATAAACCATCGTCAAGGTGGGAACAAAACTTATGGGTCCCTGCCTATGTGAACATACCTCTATTAGGCTGATATCTGAATTCCTGGTGAATGTAGACACCTCTGTCATTAATGCTTGCCTTTATGGGTAAGTAGGGCCCTGCTGTAATTAAAATCACCACATGGTGTGCAAAGCATCTCATTCATTTTTCCTAATGTTCAAAAGCCATATTGCTATTTATGTTTCATATTTCACGATATATTCATATCTGGCACGATAGAGTGCAACCTTCTTTTGTATATTGCTCAAAAAAGAGGACAGCACCTCCAAAAATCATACAATGATCTAATGCCTCTAGGCAAAAATATATATACAGTAACTGAGCATGAGGTTCTTAGTTTAACATTCTGATCAGACTGTATGAAGCCCACTGCCACATCACGGCAAACCTCGTAGTGGGTCCTGACCAACCCTAATGGAGTGGAGCCGTGCGGCGACCACCGCCACTGCGCCAATGCACCAGCAGGGCAGACGGCCTGTTGCCCCACAGCACCCGTGCTGCAAGACTGAGTCCCCATGACTCCAGACCGCACCGCCCCACCAGCACTAAGCCACAGCAACAATGGCAGCCACACGGCACCCACACCAAAAATGAAAGGAGTACTGAAACTCACCTTCCTCCAGCCCTTCAGTGAGAGCAGAAAAGGGCTAGACCCATTACTATACAGTCTCCTGCTAATTAAAATCGCCTGTGCCAAATGGGAGGAGTGCACATCCAAAGGAAAAAAAACATCATGCAATATGCTCAAAAAAGAGAGGACAGCACCTCCAAAAATCATACAATGATCTAATGCCTCTGGGCAAAAATATATATAACTGAACATGAGGTTCTTAGTTTAACATTCTGATCAGACTGTACGAAGCCCACTGCCACGTCACGGCAAACCTCGTAGTGGGTCCTGACCAACCCTAACGGAGCGGAGCAGTGCGGCGACCACCGCCACCGCGCCAATGCACCAGCAGGGCAGACGGCCTGTTGCCCCACAGCACCCGTGCTGCAAGACTGAGTCCCCATTACTCCAGACCGCACCGCCCCACCTCAAAAAGAGAGGACAGCACCTCCAAAAATCATACAATGATTCTTTTGTATATTGTCTATGGAGGTAGCTGTTCCTGGTATGCACCTATTCGCACTAGTATGGATGTGCCAGTCAGTTTTCTCTTCTCAAGCTGAAGCACACTAGTGTTATTGTAGTGAACATTCTGGAGATGACTTCTGAGCGGAGGCTCCCTCTGGTGGTTGTTGACGGTATTGAAGCTGTATTGAATGACAAGGCTTCTGCACCTGGAAGCGAGGACTGGCAATCAGGAGAGATGGACTGGGCTGATATAAGTGAGCTGTCTTCCCATTATCCTCGCCGGTGATCAATTGTTGTTTCCTGGTCCATTTTGAAGTCAGCTGGTGTCTTGCCTTCATCTGCTACTTTCAGATAAGTTATTTGCTGCTTGTTTCTATCGTGTTTGCCATTTCCATTTTTTGTCTGCATTTTTGTGGGAGGTTAGCCGGGTTCCCCTCCAGTGGCCTGTGCTACTCTCTTTTTTTCAGTAGCCACTGTTTAATGTTCAATTGCTCTGTCCCTGCTATTTGAGTGGCTGCGGGTTAGCCGCTTGTTCACACCAGAGATCTGATTTAGTGGATGGCGAGATCGTGTGATCTCAGCATTTTTTAAATCAGAAGTGTTGGAAGTTTTTCTAGGGTTTTGCTGGGTTGCAGATCGTATTCTGTCCTGTTCTATCTAGGCACTCTTTGGCCCCAGCGTTTGCTCACTCTATTTTCTGCCTGCGTTTGTATTTCGTCTTGTCTAACCCCCATTATATGTGTGGGGGCTACCTATTCCTTTGGGGCTGTACTCCGGGGCAGTTAGCTTTCCTATTTATATCTTTAGGTGTAGCCAGCTCTCCGGCTGTGCCGAGGCGTCTAGGTCACCGTAGGTACGTCCAACGGCTGATTCTAGTTGTGCGGTTAGTTTAGGGATCTGCAACCCATAAGTTCACAACCTCTCTGGGTGTTTGGCTGCCTTTGCTGTTTTTTGCTCATGTCCTCCTCGGCTACCAAATCATTACAGGTTATGCAGCAGAACAATGGTGAAAACACACCAGCAAGTCTACCTCTGAATGGCTTAAGAAAAACAAAATTAAGACTTTGGAGTGGCATAGTCAAAGTCCTGACCTTAATCTGATTGAGATGCTGTGTCCTGACCCTAAAAAGGCGGTTCATGCTTGGGAACCTCCAATGTGGCTGAATTACAACAATTCTGCAAAGATGAGTGGCCAAAATCCCTCCAGAGTGTTATAAAAGACTCATTGTCAGTTATAACAAACGCTTGATCGCAGTTGTTGCTGCTAAGGGTGGCCCAACCAGTTGTTAGGTTTAAGGGGCAATCACTTTTTCACACAGGGCCCTGGAGGTTTGGATTTCTTTTTTCCCTTAATAATAAAGAGCTTCAATTATAAACTGCATTTTGTGATTACTTATGTTATCTTTATCTAATATTTACATTTGTTTGGTCATCAGAAACATTTAAGAAACATGGAAAAGAACAGGAGATCAGAAAGGAACGGTGGAGTATTAGTTTGTGATCATCTGATAATGGGGGGGAGATATGGGGGATGTCTTAGTTGTTCCCTGACATATTGGTGGCAGAGGTGGGATAACAGCATGATCCCTGGTGGTTCCCTGACACACTTATTACCATCTGCTGATATAATGACTCCTGATGTTAAAACGGCTATACAACTAGTGCAGATGGACAGTGGAGCAGACCCAGGGCTGAAATCAGGTCACCAAATTAATGTCAGGATCCCCCAAAGATTAGCTGACTGCAGGGACTCGGGAGTACAGTGTTGCCTGGACCCCCCTGGTTATCTGGGGAAGTTTTGATACCCCCCTCAGGTATATGGGGAAGTGGCTTCTGTCTATTATATCATAGTGCTATTATCACAGTACATTTCACTACACCTCTCATTATCCGGAGGGTTGAACATGGACATGTTGTAACCTCCACCATGAACCCCAGGGATCAGGTGAGGCCCTCACCGATGAGAGTGAACACGGCCTTCATTATCCCCTCGATGAGCTCCAGGCGTTGGTAGCCCTTGTTGTTGCGACATTTTCCCTTGTTTCTGCTGTTGAGATATTTGAGAGGATACTTTACCGACCACCACAGGCCGAACACCAGGAAGAAGCTGCCCGGCAGCGCATGACCTTTGAAATTCGCCATTGATTTCCCTGAAACGAATAGAAACGTTATCAGTAAAGTGATAAGAGCAGTGGACGTGATCGGCCGTCCCCGGTGACAGGAGCGGCTCTGGGACACCAGGAACAGGCAGCACAAAAGCCTCGTTATTGAGAAGGGGGAGCAAAGCTTAGCGATACATTATTATGTTACTACTTAGATTTATTTGGAAGCCCAAGAGGGCGACAACCTTCATCCAAGAGCAAAAAAGAGCAGCTTGCCACACAGTGCAACAAAGAAGTCACTGGCACTATTGTTCCATCATTAAACATGGAATGTACGGATATCATATGGATTTTTCATGATAAATTTTCTTTTTGACCAATATCTGGTGCTCAGCTCAAAGATTACAACCAAAGCAGATCTCTACCAGTGGCTTTTATCAGAATTACCAACACAAAGCTCATAAAATTTGCTGGTATAACAAAAGCAGAGACTCCATGTAAGGATCAGTGACATAAAAATGTCACAGAGAGAAGCAAAATAAATCAGTGCCATTAGGTGTAGAGGACAACAACGATTTGTCACCCTTCCTGGGATGCAACGTGAGAGGATATAGAGAGATAATCTTTCAATAGGACCATAAGGATATACTATGAGAATTACAGTAATATATCGTGGATGGATACCGTCCAGATGGCAGCAGTTTTTTGATGGAATCGGTATCTTGTGTTATGATGTGTACTTGTCTTGTATTTCATATGTTTGTATATTAAAATGTAATACTTTGTAAATTAATTGATTTTTGTACACAACGAGTTCCAGTGAAGTCTTGAGAAAGCGTGCTTGCAAGCGAAACGGCGTTGACCAAGCGGGATCGCCACTTCTCTTGTTACCTGCAAGGAATAAGAAGTTGGATACTCTGATGAGTGCCGCTGGTTTACATCTAATTTGGTTGTACTATAAAAATGGACGTCATCGACGTCCATTGCAAAAGAAGAGCCCTCAAAAAACGAATCCTCATCTGCTCGGATCAGAAGGCCACAGCACCGGTCAGGGACAAGCGGACCACCCTTGCTGAAGCTTCAAAAAATGTCCATCTTGCTCCTGGCTTCCTCATGGGTCAGATTATGAAGGTTTGGGCCGAAGGCTACATGAGACAACCGAACTATGCACCCCCAGAAGCTTCTGCCCAGTGTGCATTTGCATTACTATACCAATCGTGACCCAGCAGCCCAGGGCAAACACACCGAGAAGTGCAAAAAGTGAGCCTGATCTAAGGCAAAGGCCGTGAGGGGATCAGATGTGATTGATATCGTTGATCTGTAATATATCAATGTGACATGGTTTTTTACTACAAAACCAAGATGTTAGAATCATTAATAATACAGCTGACATCATCCTCATGATGAAGCAGATTATGGCGAAACTTTGGGGAGGCACATGGAATAAGCTCTATCCTACATGCGGACTACAGCCCTCACATTACAAAGGAACATAAGCTTATAACCATAGCAGTCTATGAACGGCGCCAGCATAGGAGAGCAATGAATAATCAAGAGATAATTAACCGTTTGCACAACTTGGAGTAATCAGCGTACTGTAGCTAGGGTGAGGCTTGGTGTGATTCCTGCAGGCGCTGTGTGGGTGAGGGCATTGGTAATGAGCTTCAGTACACTAATTATTGATTTGTTAGTAACGGGATAATTGTCATAAGGGTATAATATTAGTCGTCCACTTAGATAAAAGGTTTGTCTAAAGTCACTCCAACATACTTTGAAGATGTCGACTTGATAAAAATTATGTTTAGAATAGATGGTGGCACGATTCTAACGCATCGGGTATTCTAGAATATGTATGTAGTTTATTTATGAAGATTTAAGAATAATGTAATGAATACACAGGATATATACAGGCTGCTGGGCTGTATATAGAGGCTGCTGCTGGGGTGTATATAGAGGCTGCTGCTGGGGTATATATAGAGGCTGCTGCTGCTGGAGTGTATATAGAGGCTGATGGGGTGTTTATAAAGGCTGCTGCTGGGGTATATATAGAGGCTTCTGGGGTGTATATAGAGGCTGCTGCTGCTCGAGTGTATATAGAGGCTGCTGCTGGGGTGAATATAGAGGCTGCTACTGCTGGGGTATATGTGGAGGCTGCTGCTGCTGGGGTATATGTGGAGGCTGCTGCTGGGGTGTACGTGGAGGCTGCTGCTGGGGTGTACGTGGAGGCTGCTGCTGGGGTATATGTGGAGGCTGCTGCTGGAATATATGTGGAGGCTGCTCGGGTATATGTGGAGGCTGCTGCTGCGGGGGTATATGTGGAGGCTGCAGCTGGGGTATATGTGGAGGCTGCTGCTGCTGGGGCATATAGAGGCTGCTGCTGGGGTTTACGTGGAGGCCGCCGGTCAGGGTACTTCCGCTGCGAGCAGCCGGAAGAGGACCGGCTGGTGCCGCTGACCTCCATGCGGCAGATGACCCGCATGGAGGTCAGGAGATCAGCGGCTAGCTGCTGATCTCCCGACGATAGCGTTGGCGTGCGTGATTCAAATCCTGCCCAATTTGCGGCCGGACTGCGCCTGTCACTGATTGGTCGCGTCCGGCAGGGCGCGACCAACCAGCGACGTGGGATTTCCGTTACTGTAAGGAGGTGAAAGGGTATTAACCCTTTAAGGTTTCATCCCCTTTAATTGTGTCAATGTGTATCTATATGTTTGCTTTGTATATTGCTATGTAGTTATATATGTGGGGGTCTAGTGACAGGTGGTCAGTGCTTCCTAGGGGTCATTAGAGGAGGGCACTAGGAGAATAGTGCATATAGTCAGGGGTTAACATATCTGCGAGGGATCACTAATGGGGGCACGTTAGAGATCCAATTAGTTAGTTATAAAGAGACGTCAGTGCATTATTCGGGTTTGGCCACTAGATGGGGGCATTCAGCACATCCATTCGGTTAGGGACTTGTGCTAGGGAAGGATTGCCTCCAAGCGGGAATCTGTCAGGAAGTTCTCCTCGTAGCGGAGATCAGTCGGGGTGGACCTTGCTACTGTGAGGACGTCCACGTTCCTGGGCCCGGAGCATAGGGTAGGAAGAAGAGGGGACCAGCAACCCCGGAAGAAGCCGGTGAAGGATTCACCATGGTAGTGTGAGCCCAAAGAGAGTGGGTTTACGCAGCAGTAGTCCAGTGGAAGAACCACTGTGGGAACTCTCAGCAGAAGAGGTTGTGCTGAAGCGTAGCAGCGAGTGGGCCATCAGAAGTATCCGGGCAGGATAACCAGAGAGGGGTGGACGACCTAGTAGATGTGTTTTTCTTATGCTGGATTGAAGTGTCTCCAGGGGAAGAGATCGAAGTGCTGTTTTCACCGGGCTCCTCGTCCCGTCAATACTTATTGGTTCATTCTGGTGTGGCAGCGCAGAGGAAGCAGAATTGTGTAGAGTGTATTGCTGGTATCGTGTAAGAGATGCTTATGGTGTCTTGGATGTGCTGTATTCAGAGGAAAATAAACAGAACTGTTTGACGTGATTCTGGACTCTGTCTCTAATTGCTCTGTGCGCTCCCTCACAGGAGGGGAACACCCTAGAACAATAGACATTACAGAGGCAAAACACCACACTGCTTCCAGTGCATCGGCCCCGCGGCCGTCCCTCTACATTACAGAAAGACAGAATTAGATGATTATATAGTAGAAGTGTTTAATGTTATGTTTCGGTAACTGAGGAGAAATAGCAAAAAAAATAGCCAAAGCGGTAATACACCAGAGAGGCTGGAACCTATTGGATTGCAGTAACCTGAACTAATCACACAACTAGAGGTAGCCATGGAGCGTTCCTACGTTGATCCTAGATGCCTCGTCACAGCCTGAGAGATAACTACACCTAAAGGCAGAAAGATGAAAGCTATCTGCCCCGGAGCAGATCCCCAAAGAAAATAGGAAGCCCCCAAACATGTAATGGCGGTTAGACAAGAAGAAAGCACGGACACAGACAGAAAATAGAATGAGCAAATGCTGGGGCCCAATCTGTCTAGACAGAAGAGTACAGGAAAGGATTCTGACTGCAATCCAACAAAAACCCTAACAAAAATACTAACACTTCTGATTGCCAAAAAACCTGAGATCACACGATCTCATCCACCTAAATCAGATCTCTGGTGTAACAAAACACTATTCAGCAAATAAAAAGTAACAAAGGAGCAAAGCAAAAGTGCAGACAAAAATGGAGCACAATTGCAGCGCCAGACCCCCAAAAGGGGACAGGCTGCAGTCCACTGCAGGCAGCAAACCAGCAGAGAAAATCAAACAGAGAAAAAAAAACAAAAAAACAGCAAACACTTATCTGAAGGAGAGCAGGAAACTAGAAGTGCTTCAAGCAAGACCAGAAGAAACAATTGATAACCGGCAAGGCTGCTTGGAACTCAGGCCACTTATATCCTACCATTCAGCGCCAGCTGAAGGCCATTCATTAATCAGTTCATTACCCTCAGCAACCACCAGAGGGAGCCCCAGCTCAGAAGCCACCTCCAGCATATTCACAACAGTTTAACAGCAACCTGGATGGTCACAGCAGCCCCTCACGCTGCCACCATAGCACGTCAGAGCCCTCATTGTGCATTCTAGTAATGTTTGTGTAGTCCCAGGTGAGGACCTGTAATTAACTCGGGTATGTCTGATGTCCTTCCCTGCCGCTCAACTCATTCCAATACCGATGCAAATCTAATGCATGTGGATGACATCCCTCCCTGCATCCCAACCCGAGTATGTGCAGTGCCCTGGTGCCTTCTCCTCGGCTTCAGCAGCGCACTGATTATTGCCCAGAGATGGCAGCCCAGGGAGAGCAGCACATCTGCAAAATATGAAAGGGCACTGGAATGACCCAGCAGAGAAGGATATCAATCACGCCCAGGGGTGAGAGAACAGGCATGGAGGATGGTCTAGTTTGGAGGCAGCGATGACTCACTGGACTAGTCCTGGTCATTTGCATATGGCAATCGGCTAGATAAAAGTTGTTTGGCAGACATGGCCTGGGACAACAAAGCATTACTTAACTGCTATGGTGGTAGTTTCGGTAGCTCGGGGGGGATCTGACAGGGGCCATGTAAAATATAAATACATACAACTTTGGCCTCTTTCACACTTTAGTTGTTCGGCGTTAGTCAAAATCCGCCAAAGTGTGAAAAAAACGGATCCGCCTTTTTTTTGGCGGATCCATTTTTTCCCCATAGAGTTGTATTAGTGACGGATTTAGACGGATGGTCGTCCGTTTGATCCGTCGTCCGACGGATCCGTCAGAAATTTGGCGTCCGCTGTCTGGAGTAGATGGACATTGGAATGTTTTTTGTCTGCGTCGAAATGGCGGACCATAACGGATCTGTCGCATCCGCTGTTTTCTATAATGGATGCCTATGGGTGGCGGATCCGTCGTCATCCGTTATTGACGGAATCCATTATTGTATGCTGAGCATGCCCAGAAGCTGTTCTGGGGTCTCTCTCTCTCTCTCTAGAACAGCACGTCCAGGGTTCAAAAGTTCACTTTGGCAATCTTGACGGAGCCGTCTAAAAACGGATCCACTGCATCAGTTTTCCACAATATACAAGGGATCCATTATATTCACACTTTGGCGGACTGGGACTGACGCCAGACGACTGAAATGTGAAAGAGGCCTTTCTAATCTACTTATATTGATAGGAACCGTGAGCTGATCTGCAGATCTCCACGCTAGTCCTGGCTTCTCCCTGGGGGGCTTATGCTATGCACAGGGGAGAGTCTCCTCTGTCTACCTGTGACCAGAGCAGTGTGAAGAGGTCTGCTGACTGCTCTGTACAATGGCTAAGCCAGGACCTACCGCCATCATTGACCTAACCAGAAGAGTGCAAGCCAGGAGCGGGGATGCCGGGACCAGAGCCGCGAGCTACAGATCAGATACCTAATAGAAGTAGATGAGTAAGTGGTATGCATCTATAGTTCATACACATCTAATATTCTATCCAGCTGGAAAGACCCTTAAAGGGAACTTGTCACCCCCCAGACGTTTTTTTTTTCCAACATGTTTTATTGATTTAAAGAGTATTACAATAAAAGAAAATCATACATGTCTTGAAGTAACAAGCTTATTTGACAGGCGTAAAACTCACAATATTGATTTAACCCCTCTCTGACATTAGACGTACTATCCCGTCCATAAAACCCGTGCCATTCTGCCCATAGACGGGATAGTATGTCATAGGCGATCAGCTGCGCTCCTGAGGGGAGCGCAGCTAATCGCCGCCGGGTGTCAGCTGATTATCACAGCTGACACCCGTGACTGTGTGTCAGGAGCGGTCACGGACCGCTCCCGGCACATTAACCCCTAGCACACCACGATCAAACATGATCGCGGTGTACTGGGGGCACAGGGGAGGATCGCGCAGGGTGGGGGCTCCCTGCGCGCCCCCCTGAGACCCTCAGACCAGCGCGATGTGATCGCGCTGTTCTGAGGGCTTCCTCCCTCCCAGGACCCGGATCCAAGATGGCGCCGGGGTCCTGGAGGGAGGCGGCTTCCTCAGTGCCTGAGCGATCGCTGGTGTGACAGAGTGCTGTGCACACTGTCACACCAGCGATTTGATAAAATACAGTGATGTCCCACCCTGGGACAAAGTAAAAAAGTTAAAAAAATAAAAATAAACATGTTATAAAAAAAAAATCCAAAATAAATTAAAAAAAAAAAAATATTCCCCAATAAATTCTGTAAATGAAAAAAACAAAACAATAAAAGTACACATATTTGGTATCGCCGCGTCTGTAACGACCCCCCTATAAAAATGTCCCACTAGTTAACCCCTTTAGTGAACCCCTTAAAAAAAAAAAAAAAAAACGAAGCAAAAAAATCAATGCTTTATCATCATACCGCCGAACAAAAAGTGGAATAACGCGCGATCAAAAAGACCGATATAAATAAACATGATACCGCTGAAAATGTCATCTTGTCCCGCAAAAAACGAGCCGCCATACAGCATCATCAGCGAAAAAATAAAAAAGTTATAGCTCGCAGAATAAAGCGATGCAAAAATAATTATTTTTTATATAAAATGGTTTTTATTCTATAAAAGCGCCAAAACATAAAAAAATGATATAAATGAGGTATCGCCATAATCGTACTGACACGAAGAATAAAACTGCTTTATCAATTTTACCACACGCGGAACAATAAAAACACCTCCCCCAAAAGAAATTCATGAATTGCTGATTTTTGTTCATTCTAACCTCCCAAAAATCGAAATAAAAAGCGATCAAAAAATGTCACCTGCTCAAAAATGGTACAAATAAAAACGTCAACTCGTACCGCAAAAAATAAGACCTCACATGACTCTGTGGGCCAAAATATGCAAAAATTATAGCTCTCAAAATGTGGCGATGCAAAAAACTATTTTTGCAATAAAAAGCGTCTTTTAGCGTGACAGCTGCCAATCATAAAAACACGTAAATCAAACCCCCCTTTATCACCCCCTTAGTTAGGGAAAAATAATAAAATTAAAAAAATGTATTTATTTCCATTTTCCCATTAGGGTAAGGCTAAGTTCACACGTTGCGGAATTGCCGCGGAAATTTCCGCGGCAATCCCGCACTTCTCCCGCAGGAAATACGCACGTTTTTTGTATGCTGATTCCCGCCAGAATAATAGCGTTTTGCAAGCGTAATTAGCTTGCAGAATGCTAGCGTTTTCCTAGCGATCTGTAGCATCGCTTGGAAAACTGATTGACAGGTTGGTCACACGAGTCAAACATAGTGTTTGACTCGTGTGACCAACTTTTTACTATTGATGCCGCCTATGCCGCATCAATAGTAAAAAGATCTAATGTAAAAATAATAAAAAAATAATAAATAATGATATTCTCACCTTCCGGCGGCCCCCGCAGCCTTCCGCCTTCAGCGACGCTCCCGGCAACTCCGGTCCCAGGAGTGCTTTGCGACAAATCACACCGATGACGTAGCATCTCGCGAGACCGCTATGCCATCTGGGTGATTCTCGCAAAGCACTCCTGGGACCGGGAGTTGCCGGGAGCATCGCTGAAGGCGGGAAGGCTGCGGGGGCCGCGGGAAAGCTGCGGGGGCCGCCGGAAGGTGAGAATATCATTATTTTTTATTTTAATTATTGTTTTACCAGGGATATGGTACCCAGGGCCTGGAGGAGAGTCTCCTCTCCTCCAGACCCTGGGTACCACCGCACATGAACCGCTTACATTCCGCAAAATTAAGGAACATGTTGCTATTTTTTCCGCGAAGCGTTTTTTTCGCGGAAAAAAACGCAACATGTGGCCAAAACATGCGGAATCAATTAACATGTATAGGATGCTTAATGCTTGCGTTTTTATCGCGGAAAACCGCGGAAAAAACCGCGAAAAAAACGCAATTATTCCTGATCGTGTGCACTTAGCCTTAGGGTTAGGGTTGCGGCTAAAGTTAGGGTTAGGGTTGGCGCTAAAGTTAGGGTTAGGGTTGGGATTAGGGGTGTGTTAGGGTTAGGTTTGTGGTTAGGGTTGGGACTAGGGTTAGGGGTGTGTTGGGGTTAGGGTTGGAGTTAGAATTGGGGGGTTTCCGCTGTTTAGGCACATCAGGGGCTCTCCAAATGTGACATGGCGTCTGATCTCAATTCCAGCCAATTCTGCGTTGAAAAAGTCAAACGGTGCTCCTTCACTTCTGAGCTCTGCCATGCGTCCAAACAGTAGTTTATCCCCACATATGGGGTATCAGCGTACTCTGGACTCCAAGAGTTATTGTGCAATTTGTCCTATTTCTTCTGTTACCCTTGGGAAAATAAAAAACTGGGGGCGAAAATATCATTTTTGTACAAAAAAAATTATTTTTTTGTTTTTTACGGCTGTACATTATAAACTTCTGTGAAGCACTTGTGGCTTCATAGCGCTCACCACACACCTAGATAAGTTCCTTGTAGGGTCTATTTTCCAAAATGGGGTCACTTGTTGGGGATTTCCACTGTTTAGGCGCATCAGGGGCTCTCCAAATGCGACATGACGCCCCCAGACCATTCCATCAAAGTCTGCAATCCAAAACGTCACTACTTCCCTTCCGAGCCCCAACGTGTACCCATACAGTAGTTTTCTCCCACATATTGGGTATCAGCGTACTCAGGACAAATTGGGCAACAACTTTTGGGGTCCAATTTCTCCTGTTACCCTTGTAAAAATAAAATATTGGGGCGAAAAAATCATTTTTGCAAAAAAAAAAAAATATTTTTTATTTTTACGGCTGTGCGTTATAAACTTCTGTGAAGCACTTCGGGGTTCAAAGTGCTCACCACACATCTAGATAAGTTCCTTGTGGGGTCTATTTGCCAAAATGGGGTCACTTGTGGGGGGTTTCCACTGTTTAGGTGCATCAGGGGCTCTCCAAATGTGACATGACGCCCCCAGACCATTCCATCAAAGTCTGCAATCCAAAACGTCACTACTTCCCTTCCGAGCCCCGACGTGTGCCCATACAGTAGTTTTCGCCCACATATTGGGTATCAGTGTACTCAGGACAAATTGGACAACAACTTTTGTGTTCCAATTTCTTCTGTTACCCTTGTGAAAATAAAATATTGGGGGCGAAAAAATCATTTTTGTAAAAAAAAAAAAAAGATTTTTTATTTTACTGCTGTACGTTATAAACTTTAGTGAAACACCTGGGGGTTCAAAGTTCTCACCACACATCTAGATAAGTTCCTTGAGGGGTCTAGTTTCCAAAATGGTGTCATTTATGGGGGTTTCCACTGTTTAGGCAGATCAGGAGCTCTCCAAACACGACATGGCGTCCAGCCAATTCTGCGTTGAAAAAGTCAGACGGCGCTCCTTCCCTTCCAAACTCTGCCATGCACCCAAACAGTGGTTTACCCCCACATATGGGGTATCAGCGCACTCAGGACAAATTGCACAATAACTTTTGGAGTCTTGTTACCCTTGGAAAAATAAAAATTGGGGTGAAAAGATCATTTTTGTGGAAAAAATATGATTTTTAAATTTTACGGCTCTACGTTATAAACTTGTGTGAAGCACTTGGGGGTTCAAATTGCTCATCAAAAATCTAGATAAGTTCCTTAGGGGGTCTAGTTTCCCAAATGGGGTCATTTGTGGGGGGTTTCCACTGTTTAGGCACATCAGGGGCTCTCCAAATGCAACATGGCATCCAAACTCAATTCCAGCCAATTTTGGTTGGAAAAAGTCAAATGGTGCTCCTTCCATTCCGAGCTCTGCCGTGCGCCCAAACAGTGGTTCCCCCCCACATATGGGTTATCAGCGTACTCAGGACAAATTGTACAACAACTTATGTGGTCCAATTTCTCCTGTTACCCTTGGGAAAATAAAAAATTAGTGACTAAAAGATAATTTTTGTGGGAAAAAAATAGGATTTTTTATTTTCATGCCCGGGCATTATAAACTTGTGTGAAGCACTTGGGGGTTCAAAGTGCTCACCAAAGATCTAGATAAGTTCCTTAGGGGGTCTAGTTTTCAAAATGGGGTCACTTGTGGGGGTTTCCACTGTTTAGGCTCATCTGGGGCACTGCAAACGGAACATGACCCCCATTAACGTCTGCATTCCAAAACGTTACTACTTCCTTTCCAAGCCCTGCCGTGCGCCCAAAACAGTTTCCCCCCCCCACATATGGGGTATCAGCGTACTCAGGACAAATTGGACAACAACTTTTGGGGTCCAATTTCCTTGGGAAAATTCAAAAATTTGGGACTAAAAAAATCATTTTTGTGGAAAATTGTTTTTTTTTTTTTTCACACCCAGGCTTTATAAACTTTTGTGAAACACTTGAGGGTTCAAAGTGCTCACAACAGATCTAGATAAGTACCTTAGGGGGTCTAGTTTCCAAAATGGTGTCACTTGTGGGGGGTTTCCACTGTTTAGGCGCATCAGGGGCTCTCCAAACGCGACATGGCATCCAATCTAAATTCCAGCCAATTTTAGTTTGAAAAAGTCAAACGTCGCTCCTTCCCTTACGAGCTCTGCCGTGTGCCCAAACAGTGGTTTTCCCCCACATATGGGGTATTGGCGTACTCAGGAGAAATTGCATAACAACCTTATCTGTCCATTTTCTCCTTTTACCCTTGTGAAAATAAAAAAAAAGTTTGTAAAAGATCATTTTTGTGGCTAAAAAGTAAAATATTCATTTTTTCCTTCCACGTTGCTTTAGTTACTGTGAAGCACCTGAAGGGTTAATAAACTTCTTGAATGTGGTTTTGAGTACCTTGAGGGGTGCAGTTTTTAGAATGGTGTCACTTTTGGGTATTTTCTGCCATATAGACCCCTCAAAGTGACTTCAAATGTGAGGTGGTCCCTAAAAAAAATGGCTTTGTAAATTTTGTTGTAAAAATGAGAAATCGCTGGTCAACTTTTAACCCTTATAACTTCCTAACAAAAAAAAATTTTGGTTCCAAAATTGTGCTGATGTAAAGTAGACATGTGGGAAATGTTATTTCTTAACTATTTGTGTGATATATTTCTCTGTTTTAAGGGAATAAAAATTCAAAGTTTGAAAATTGCAAAATTTTAACAATTTTCGCCATATTTGCGTTTTTTTCAAAAATAAACGCAAGTTATATCGAAGAAATTTTACCACTAACATGAAGTACAATATGTCACGAGAAAACAATCTCAGAATCGCGAAGATCCGTTGAAGCGTTCCAGAGTTATAACCTCATAAAGAGACAGTGGTCAGAATTGTAAAAATTGGCCCGGTCATTAACGTGCAAACCACCCTTGGGGGTGAAGGGGTTAAAGAGCATTACCAAAAAGTAAGTCATACAGGTTTGAAGGTATCAAGCTTATTCGACAGGCATAATACTCATAAAAGTCCTCCCTCCTCCCTTAACCCTCCCATCCCCCCCCCAACATATAAACCCCTTAAACCACTCTGCATTTGATGAACAATCAACAAGCTCAAGGAATAGGATTATGTCCGCTAATTTTCTGAAGAAGATACCACTGGGTGTCATCAAAATGTGTCCTTAGTTTGTCCCTGGTGTCTTGAGACAGTGATGGGATGAACAATGACCATGTGCTTAAAAACTTCCCAGTCAATTTCTGTTTATTTGTCAGAGTATCTAGCCAGTCCATTCGAAAAATATACATTATTTTGGAGTATATGTGAGATTTGGGTGGTGGTAATGGACTTAGCCAGTGATGCAAGATACTTTTCCTGGTAGCTGAGGCCCATATTATCAACATGGCCTTAAGATGTTTGGGGAATTTGTGTTGAGAGCTGTCTAGAATATTAAATATTGCCAATTGAGGCGTCAAAGGAAACAATATCCCACCAAGATTCTGCAGTTCGGCATGGATAGATTGCCATATTTTTTGCACTTTGGAGCATCCCCACATGTGATGAAATATGTCTGTGTTTCCTGTCCCGCATTTGGAACATGTGAATGTGCCCCCTGGAGACATCCTAGACTTAATGTGTGGGGTAATATAAGCTCTATGAAGGAGTAATAAAGACATGTCTGGATAACTACTGGAGGGGATCACTTTCCGTTGCATCAAAGTGGCATCTAAGATTTCCCCGACTGTGATGTTCTGTATATCATTAACCCATCGTGCTGGACCTGTCTTTTTGCCCTCCCATGACCATTGCTTACGCAACAGTGTGTAAATACTGCTTGTCGAGGCTATCTGCACCCTGGCGGTCCTAAGGAAGCCATCCAAAGCGTTCTTCCCTCTATCTCCACCCCTAGTTGCTATACTTTTCAAAGTTAAGCTCCTTGCTTGAAGAAAAAGAAAGGGCTTATTTACAAATGTTGGGAAACGTTGTGCTGCTATGTCAAACGCAAGCATGGAGAATCTATCATCTAATAGGTCAGCTGCCAAGATGCAACCCTGCCCAGCTAGCTCAATGTAAGATAAGGGTGGTTTACCTCCCATAAAGCCGGGGTTACCCAGAAAGGGCACAAAAGGAGAGACATCGCTTCTCAAATGACAGTCTCCGGCATTTCCTCCACGTCTGTATAGTTTGCCATATGGTGGGGTGGTTTCTTAAGTCTGCAATAAGGTAATCGTTGGCCATATGTAGTAATGCTGGTAAGGAGACATGGGGACTTAATTGTTGGTCTAAAAGTACATTTGCGAAATGTGATCTGTTATGAATGTGCTAGAGATGGTTTCTGAGCAGAGTCTACCTCTGGTGGTTACAGACAGTACTGAACCTTTCAGCGAGGAATGGCAATCTGGGATCACTGACTGGTCTGATATAAGGGAGGTTCCCTCCATGATGGTTGCCAGTGATCAATTGTTCTTGTCTCTATTGTGGTTCCTGGTTCATTTGGAAGTCTACTGAGTCTTGCCTGCATCTTCTGCTTTCAGATAAGATATTTTCTGCTTTTATTTTTGTGCTTGCTTTTTGCATTGTTCCCTGCACTTCTGTGGAGGTCAGCCTGGTCCCCTCCTGGGGGCCTGTGCTCCTCTCAGTTTATCTGAAGCCACTGTTATTTGTTCATTTGCTTTTTCCTGTTTTTTCAGTGGCTGCGGCTTAGTTTTGTTACACCAGAGATCTGATTTAGGTGGTAGAGATCGTGTGATCTCAGGTATTTTTGAAATCAGAAGAGTTGGTATTTTTTAGGGTTTTTTTTGGGTTGCAGTGAGAATCCTTTCCTGTACTTTTCTGTCTAGACAGATTGGGCCCCAGCGTTTGCTCATTCTATTTTCTGTCTGTGTCCGTGCTTCTTCTTGTCTAACCACCATTATATGTTTGGGGGCTTCCTATTTTCTTTGGGGATCTGCTCCGGGGCAGATAACTACACCTAAAGGCAGAAAGAGGAAAGCTATCTCTCAGTCTGTGACGAGGCGTCTAGGATTAAAGTAGGAGCGCTCCACGGCTACCTCTAGTTGTGTGGTTAGTTCAGGTTACTGCAATCCAATAGGTTCCAGCCTCTCTGGTGTATTGCCGTATTTGCTTTTTCTCCTCAGCTACCAAAACACAACAGTGATCTACCTCTTAACCAATCAATGGTGTATCTGAGATTTGCTGCTAGATTGTACTTTGCAATGTCTGGGAAATTGATGCCACCCTCCTCCTTTGGGGCTTGTAGTTTGATTAGACCTATGCGTGTACGCTTTTTGTCTCCCCAAATAAAATTCCTAAAAGCAGTGTTTAGAGTTTTAACATCAGCTCGTGTCAACAAAATAGGTAGTGTTTGGAAAATATACAATAGTTTTGGAAATATTATCATCTTAATTAAATGACATCGTCCGGAAAAAGACAAAGTAAAGTGTTTCCAGGAGTTTAGAAGATTAAATATGGACGTAATTATGGGTCTAATATTAATGTGGTGTAAGGTTTTCCTCACTAGGCTGCTTCAGAGGTAATTCAGGAGACACTTTCTTATGCAAAAAGTCTTTAGGTTTATTGCATCAAACCATATGGTAACATACAATACACTCTTCAATGCTTCAGCTCCTGCCTGGAGCCTCGCTCTTCAGTCACAGAGACCTCTCTGTAATGTCCTGCCTTGGACACATGGAAGCCTGTCCACACTGGCAGACTCCCACCTACTCTCACACAGGTGCAAAACACACTCCATTACATAGGTGTAACTCCACCCACAGGTGAGGTCAGGAATCACATGGTTATGTCACATGGTCATGACCTCACCACAGGTCCTTCAGCCACACCATTACATACAGGTTTTATCCCAGGTATTTAGACACAAGCCCCTTGGGTGGGTTTGTAGGTGACTGGACCCGCCCAGCTCTCCTAGTCACCTGGAAGCCTCCCAATATATAGTACAACTCAGCAGTAGATCTGCTGAACCAAAACATATCCAGGCTTCCATCACAGGGCCACCCACCTCTGTGATACATAACGTCCATCCATCACATGCCTCCATGCATATCCCGAGGAGCCTACACAGTGCCCCCTAGCTGCATCAGGGGTCACTACACCACATACCTCCCCCCTCTGTTCAAACTTGTGGGGTTGAACACTTTTTACCCGACCAGAGATCCTTCTCGGTCGTCTCTGCCAGTCAAACCGTCTCTCTAAGTCGGACCCTGCTACTAATCTCTTTGGTAGGCGTCTGTCCTCCGACTCTGTCACATCTGTTGCTGACGAGGCCCCCCTGTCAGGCCACCCGCATCCCCAGCGGTCAGTACGGCGTCGCAATTCACTTGCACCCATACGTCCTGTCTGGTCTGAGTCCTTTTCATTTCGTCCACTACAGGTTCTCCTGCTTAGGTCACTCATCACTGAGCTAACTGAGGCATCACTATTTCTACCTCTTCCATCAGGCGACCTATTTCCTGTATTATCTCCAGCTTGAGGACTTCTCGTCTTAAGCGAACCTCTTCGCCTCTCAATACCACGGGTTGAAGGTGGCGACCATCTTCTTTCCATTTCCCGTAGGTTTCTGTTGACCTGCTCCCTCTCAAGTCGTAGCTGCTCTACTTCTCTCAGGTACGACACACGATACTCCAGGAGCATCCGGATATTCCCAAGGCTCTCCCTGGATCCGACAACGAGGAACGGAACCATCCCGTCTTCACCCACGACCTGGACTTCGTCATCAGCCGGAATCCTGACTCTCGTCACACCGGACTTATTTACCATCTCCTGCATCACTTTCCCGAGTCTTCCGATGACCTTCTTCACCAGACCTCTGGGCACTTGAACGATGTCTTCCATCAAGCCAAGCTGATTTTGAGTCTTTCTTACTTGCTCCAGACGTCGAGTGGCTTCGTGATTTCTCAACAGGATCATTTGCTTTGTGCGGAGACAATGTAGGTGCATGTCCCTCAGGATAGCCACCCGCTTTATCGTGACTTCCCTAGTCGACAGTATGACCAACTGTTTCATCTCTGGCACCCAGTTCACACTGCATGCTTCTACTGCCTTTCTAAAGGCCTCATGCACCTCCTCAATGGCACACACTTCTCGCCTGTCTTCGGGTATCTCTATTATACACTTGAAAACGGACCCGTCACCTTCTTGGACAGACTGTTGTACCTCCTCGTCCTGAGTGTTAGTACAGTTTTCCAAGACATCACTCTCCCTTGTGTGCCCATCTGCATGGCACTTCCCTTGCTGGATTTCTTCTCCCAAAGATTTCTGGAGCTGGGCACCAGTCTCCTCCTCCATCTTGAGCTCTCGGAGAACTCCATCTCGCTCTTCTGCCAAGCAGTGACACTCCTGCTGATGTTTCTCTTGGGCCTCTCTGAGCACCTCCGTCTCTCTCCATAGAGCCTTGTTCATACTCTTACACGCTGACAGACGATCTCTGAGCTTAGAGACTTCCTTCTCCAGCTCCTCCACTTTGTGCTCAATCATTCGTCTCAGGACCCTTTCCTGCTCGACTGCCTCTTTCACTGTTTCTTTACACAGCTCTATCTCCTCATTAAGGACAGTCACCTGACCGGTACCTGACCCTGACTCTTCCTCATCATTTTGCTTCTTAGAGGATGTAGCCTGTCCCGCCTTTCCACGGCCCCTGCGGCGAGAGGAAGATTGGCCATTTTTACTCGGCTCCACATTACTGCACTCGCTTTCCCTTGCGGTCAAGTCACAGTCTGCACAGGAGTCACTCTCGGGGCCCCTCCCGTTACCCTCTAACCGGGTGTCCGTTCTAGAGGTCTTAACTACCACATTGTCATGGGTTCTGTTGTCATACATTTCAGGGGACATCATGTCAGTACGTCGGGCAGACGCATCCTTTCCTCCTGTGTCACCGTCTGACTCGTCAGTTTTGGGAGGTGTCACTGTCCCAATGTCTGCCACCCCAACAGTAGAGAGGCCTCCCTCCTGCTGTAAAGGAACTCCCCTGTCCCACAAGCCAGAGAACAGTTTAGAGTCCCGACCTATGACCACTGGACACGACAAATTAGGGATTATAGTGACATCCTGTCCTGCAATGTCCCAGCCTGTCTCAAAGATTACCCTGGCCACTGAATAATCCTTTGTGTCCCCATGGATACAGGTGACCCCGACCTTTCTTCCAGGTATTTGAAACTCGTCAGGTGCAACCCTCACTAGAGTCACCGGACTCCCCGAGTCGACCAGACCCACCACCTCTTCATGGTGTATCTGCAGGGTACACCCCAGTAGTAGTGTGCCGGGCGGATAGTTCCTAAGGCAGACTGGACACATATAACATATTTGCCCCTGGCAACAGTTTGTCTGGACTTCCCCTTTAACATTGGGATCCTCCACCCCTTTTTTTCCAACCGCCCCCTTTTGGGACTCCGCCCCTTTTTGGCCACCATCCCCTTTTGGGTTGCCACCCCCTTTTGGGACTCTGCCCCCTTTTGGGCCATCACCCCTCCTTGGGTTATACACCGTGGACTCCCCCACAGCTCTACCAGACCCCAGTTCGCACAGACCCTTATGTCTCTTTGGGCTGGTACTGTTCCTTTAAGAGGTCACCCACTCTGGACCTCTGATGTCCTTATGGTACCTCCCCAGCTCCTGCTGGTACTGTCACCTTCCGCCAGCACCTCCGGCTACCGCGCACAAGCCGCTGCTGCCACTGCAGCTCTTGCTAATGCAGAACCTCTTGCTGCAAGTCACTGTAGCTCCTGCTACCATAAGTCTCTGCACGCTGCGCTGTCTTGCCGCTTGTCACCTTCGTGACCCCACGAGTCACAGCCAGCCGCTTGTCACCTTCGTGGACTCCGATGAGCCCCAGCACACACACCTCACACGTGTTCCAGAGAAAAAAAACACCAAAAAAAAAAAAAAAATAGTTTCTCACTGATTCTTCTCACTGATCCCGACCAGCCTAGCACGGTTGTCAAGACCGTCCCCTGTTGGCGTCAGCCACACAGGTTCCTGGAGACCTCAGCCTCAGAGGTACCCAGCAAACACAAAAATACAGTCTTTCTCACTGACCCGTCAGTACACCACAGACTCCTGTCTGTTACCTGTTGGCCACGCAGGTTTCCGGACACCTCCTCTGAGGTATCCTCTCAGCATGCTTGTTGCTTACTTCTCAATGACCCCGGTCACATAACACAGACTCCTGTCTGTCACCACTGCTTAACAGTTTCTTCAGATACCTCTTATCTTCAGAGGCACCACATATAAACATCAATGCACAGTTTATTCGTGACCACTGGTCACACTCACGGTTTTCACAGACCGTCTGTTCCTCCTCTGGTTCCTGATTCCCAGTCCTGGAACATGTGCTCCTTGGGTCGCTGCCAGCATTTCATCCACCAATTGTAAGGTTTTCCTCACTCGGCTGCTTCAGAGGTAATTCAGGAGACACTTTCTTATGCAAAAAGTCTTTAGGTTTATTGCATCATAAACCATATGGTAACATACAATACACTCTTCAATGCTTCAGCTCCTGCCTGGAGCCTCGCTCTTCAGTCACAGAGACCTCTCTGTAATGTCCTGCCTTGGACACATGGAAGCCTGTCCACACTGGCAGACTCCCACCCACTCTCACACAGGTGCAAAACACACTCCATTACATAGGTGTAACTCCACCCACAGGTGAGGTCAGGAATCACATGGTTATGTCACATGGTCATGACCTCACCACAGGTCCTTCAGCCACACCATTACATACAGGTTTTATCCCAGGTATTTAGACACAAGCCCTTGGGTGGGTTTGTAGGTGACTGGACCCGCCCAGCTCTCCTAGTCACCTGGAAGCCTCCCAATATATAGTACAACTCAGCAGTAGATCTGCTGAACCAAAACATATCCAGGCTTCCATCACAGGGCCACCCACCTCTGTGATACATAACGTCCATCCATCACATGCCTCCATGCATATCCCGAGGAGCCTACACAGTGCCCCCTAGCTGCATCAGGGGTCACTACACCACAGTGGTATAAGGACGTCAAATCTTCCGGGAGATGGACACCCAAATATTTGATAGATGATGTGCTCCATTGGAAAGGAAGTATCGAGTTATTTAATTTCCCTTGCTCAAACAGAGCCAGGGCCTCTGATTTATTATAATTTATTTTAAAGCCTGAGCATTTGCCAAAATGATTTAGGGCCTCCATGATAACTGGTATTGCCGCATTGGGATTGGAGATGAATAGGAGTATATCGTCGGCAAATGCCGCAATTTTAAGTGAGGTGGAGCCTACCTCTATGCCCCTGTATGTTGAAGAGTTTTGGAGAGTTCTAAGTAAAGGATCTAAAGCAAGGTTAAAAAGTAGGGGGGATAAGAGGCAGCCCTGACGCGTTCCTCTCTGGATTTCAAATGTGGAAGAGAGTATACCATTTATGGCCAGCCTGGACACCGGGTTTTTATATAACAACTTTATCGCCTCACAGAACCATGGACCAAAGTTTCTAAACTCCAGGATGTCGAGGAGATAATCCCATGCAACCCTGTCAAACGCTTTGTCAGCATCCAGGCTGACCACAATAGACTCTATACAGCCATGAGGTTTTCCGTAAGAGATAGCTCCCAAAGCAGTCCGTATGTTGTATGTTATGGCTTTACCGTGGACAAACCCATTTTGTTGAGACAATATCAGGTTGAGGATAATTTTTTGCACTCTATTTGCTAGTATTTTAGTGAAAATTTTAAAGTCGGAGTTTAAAAGCGAGATTGGTCTATATCCTTCCACTAGTAAAGGATCTTTGCCCTGTTTGGGGAGCACTATTAAGTCTGCTTCATTGAAACGGTCCAGGAGCTGCCCCGATTGAACCAACTGATTAAAGACTTCACAAAGATGTGTCCCTATACTTCCTCCCAATATTTTGTAAAATTCATTGCTATACCCATCAGGGCCAGGAGATTTAGAGAGCTTCAAGGAGCTGATAGTTTGGATGACTTTTGAAGGGGATATAGGAGCATTAAGGATTTCCCTGTGTTCCTCTGTTAGTAAAGGTGCCACCTCCGTTTGCATAAAGTTTAGAATATCGTCCCCCTCTCTCTTCTCCGCTTTGTACAGGGAGCCAAAAAATGATCTAAATTCCTCTACAATCTCCTCATTCTCTGTCAATACTCTGCCCTCTTTGGTCTGAATTTTGTGAATCCTTGTGGCCTTTCTATATGGTCTAGTAAGAGATGCAAGTAATTTGCCAGGTTTGTTGCCTCATTTAAAAAATTTGTGCTTTTGAAGATCAATACTATAAGTGGCCCATTCATGAGCTAGTGCATCCGCCGATTCCTTTGCCTCGATATATTGTTTTTTCGTGAGGGGTGAATTATTAAGTTTAAAATTTTTATATGCTAAAGTTAAAGCCCTCTGCGCTGCCAGGGTCCGCTCCTGCAACTTTTTTTTTTTTATGACATATATACGTGATTATTTGCCATCTCAACACTGCTTTAGAGGTATCCCAGAAAATAATTGGTGTTTCACAATGCATTTGGTTATCAGAATTGTACGTGTCCCATGAGAATTGTATGAATTTTTTGAAATCATCTGAGTGATATAAATATGACGGGAATCTCCATTTCCTATGAAAATAGATTGTGTTAGTTAGTTTTAGGCTGAACGTTATCGGTGCATGATCTGAGATGTGCACGTCCAGAATATTGGTATATGTTATTCTTGGCATGAGTGAGGGGCCCAACAACCAGTAGTCAATTCTAGCATGGGAATTGTGAACATGTGAATAGTGAGAGTAATCTCTCTCAACAGGGTGTTGCACTCTCCAAACATCCAACAATCCCAGGTGATCTAAAGAAGATTGTATTAGTCTCCCTTGCGAAGATATATGAGGAGATTGAGAATTAGATCTATCCGGGGCGTGGCTAAGTCTCATGCAGAGAGAGACGTGATTTTTAGGAGCTCCTGAGGGGAATCCTATAAAGCTTCAAAAAAGCAACTAAAGCGCAAGCCTTCTACTCACCTGGACTGGGATCAGTACCAGCACGATCCGTGGATTACAGAAAGCCCTCTTGATCCAGGAAAATATCCATCCGGAGCTCCAGCCACCTGAGGCCTACTGAGGCCTAGCAGCGGCCTACACACGCGGCCACAAGCCTCACTGCAGCCCGGCGCCCTTCCTCCACACTGTGCCTCACCAGCCCAGGATCCTCACAGCACCCATCGGTCACCGGAACGCGGGACCCGGAGCAACAGCCCACGTCGGGAGCCCTGCAATCAGCGGTGCGGTGAGTACAGGCCCACAGGCAGCGGCGCACACGGAGCGGCCCGCTGCGTTCCCCGCTGCGTTCTCCGTTGCGTTCCCATCGGAAGCCCATAGCAAAAGCTGAAGCCCACGTTCTGAGCCTCTACCCCTGAACGGCGATAGAGAAGGGCTTTGCCCTACAACGCTCACCAGAGCCTCCAACGACTCGCTACCCACCTCCCGCTTCCCTCTCCGGGCCGCATCATACACCTCCCTGGGCCCTGGTTCCGGAGATCGCGGTCCCTGCAGTGACCTAAAACGGGACGCTAGTGGCTCTCCGTGCTCCCGACTCCATTAAGTCTGAACTTCCATCCTACTACGCAGCAGGAATCGCAACTGCGTTACACACTGAGTCACACACTGCGTCACGGTAGGAGTCGCGGCTGCGACACGTCACCGCTCAAATCTCAGTGGCTCGAACTAGAGCTTAAAAATCATGCTGTGCCTTGACTCAACTTCACTGATTCCAAGGAGAACGCCGGCGGATAGATTCGCAACTGCGATATCAACACAACAGCGGCGGCATCGCTTTGAGTTCCACATTCTGCCTTACTGTCATCCCACGGGAAAAGGACATCACTCCACAGCATTCACCGGAGCCACCGACGTCTGGTTGCCCTCCTATCCGCCTCCCTCTTCAGATCGCATCTAATTCCTCATTGGGATCTCGATCTCGGAGGACGCAGTCCCTACAGCGTTCCTAGACGCACACTCAATACTGTTTATCCTTTGGAACAGTCAGAACTAGAACTACGACACAACAGGAGTCGCAGCAGCGTTGCACATCGCACCATTACAATCAGTGTTGGACTGGGGTGCCAAGGGCCCACAGGTAACCTTGACTTTGAGGGGGGCCCACTTTTCACCTGTATACAAATATTACACTACCCTCATTCACAAATTTACCTCTATCTCTATATAATAATAAACTGGGTAGTTTGGTTAATGACTGATGAGATGCTGCTTTTTTCTATACAGAGTGGATAAAGTGAATTATGCCAAATACTGCCCACACAAGGTGGTTGTGGCCCAGATCTGCACAGGGGCCCACAGGGCGATTCCCCTGTTACCCTATGGGCCAGTCCAAGCCTGATTACAATATAACAAGGAGTCGTAATTGCGAAGCAAAAGTCATCGCTCAAACAGTGTCCAGAATTTGATCTTAAAAGCCACACAGCGCTTTGGCTCAGCTACACCGACTCTCAGAAGAACGCAATGAGTCACAGTCCACAACTACAAGGACAACACTAGCCCAACTCTAAAGTCCTGAGATCCCGCTTGCGACTCCATTCCACCTGCGACCCCGTTTGCGATCTCGCCTGCGATCTCACAAGGTAAACAGAAGAAAAGGCCCAATTCCATTCAAATTCAACTGAGCCATCAATGTCTTGTGACTTTTAAATCACTTTCCTACCTTTGGTTATTATCCTACTCTACCATTGTACCATTACTCTCACTATAAGAGGAGCTCACTTGGCGACACTCCTGTTGACTCCCATAGAAGTTTGCTTCCAATATCATCACCTTCATTGTCACTGTGTTCTCCCTTTCTATATAAGGTCATAGCAATATCATTTATATGCTATGTTGGCAATTTTATGCAATATAATAAGTCTAATTTAGAGCCAAATTTATAGCTAATCTCTATACATCTGTACCTTGTACTTTAAAGCAGTTTCCATAACACTTGTTCACTAACCTTCGATCTTTCGGCCTACCTGTAAGGAAAGGGACGTCACCATTTTGTATAGTGCCTATACCAGCCTCCATTTTGTCAGTTCACAGAGCCACAAACTATTAACTACACATTGCCTATTAGCATATCCAGTACGACAGGTTTTGATGTCCACTAGGAATCAAAGGGGCTTTAGCATGCTAATTAGTTTAGGCCAGTGTCTGAATAAGATGGTCAGTCGTATGGTAAATAGCTCAAGCTCAATCCATTGTTTGCTGCTCCATATGAATTGCAGGCCAGTTAATATGCGTGCTTCAAAGCAAAGGGATGGGCCTAGCAGGTTTAAGAACTAGCCATGACCAGGCTGCTGGTCATTCCATTTCACACACAGAAGCCAAGAAGATGGTCTAGGAAAGACCAAGGGACTATCCAGCAACTGAAGACTGTACCTGGGAACGGCAGAGCCAAGGCCTTCCCATGACCATAATACCCGGTAATATTGATCCATAGCTTATACCTTTAAGCCTTGTACATTATTGTTGTATTTTTTTACTCTGACTGCAAATCCATTGTAATTACGTTGTATAGCTTTACTGTATATTTCTGTAATTATCTAGTGCGCCCTTAAGGCAAATTAAACCATAAAATTAATCTTGGGCTGATGCTTTTACTCTGATCACGAATCTTAGAATACCCAGTGGGTAACAGGACACCTTCCCCGGCGGCCATTTGCTCTAGGTGCAGTTCCCTTACTGACCTGAGAGACAAAGGGGGCACCGGAGAGCTGTACCTGTGGAGTTACGTCCCATTGGTGACGTGGGAGGAAAGGGATCGTCCGTCACATTTGGTAGCGGCGGTGGTATCAGAAGCTGTGATACCCGGGCTACCGTGTGGCGGTCGGCTTAGTTCCTCACAAATTGGTGGCAGCGGTGGGATCAGAGTAATAGTGTGCGTGGGACCCCTACTCCCAGACACTAGAGACTACCAGCGGTACTTTCACTGCTGGGGTCTTAAGGTCAGCCCAGTGTGTAGCCCTGGTGTTAGGCACACACAGTACCCTGGAGAGTGTGTGGCGAGACAGCAGTTTAATGCTAAATATCCATTCACTCAACATATACTAGACACACCCTTAGGGTAGTGCAGTTTACTCTTGAGGGAGTGGTCAAGGTGTATGTGTTAGAGTGATTAAGTCGGTGTCTGGACTTCAGAGAGAGAAGACGTCTGGAGGGAGGAAGCAGTCCAGATTGCTCTATCATCAGTTCGGAAAGTGGAGTCTAGTACAGGTGGTTTAATTCACCTCAGCCTAGTCAGAGCTGTACCTCATCAGCATACACTGGAAGGAAAGAAGAAGTTTAGTGCAGAAAGTCTTCAGTATCCTGTCTAAAGGACGGTGTAAGGTTCAGAGACGTGCTCCTGCCTATTGATAACTGAGCATCTGTAACTAACTTTGAAGTGAAGGAAAAGAAAGAAGTGACTGCTCGACCCTTGGCTAGTGTGAGTGCTTATGTTACCAGCGAGGACAAGGCGAAAGGCACAGTGGTTTATTGGAATAGTGCTTACGGATTGAAGAAGTCCTGCACATTGCTACCGGTCACTGGGGACCGAAGGATCACTATTGTTACAAGCATAGTGGTAAGAAAACCAGGAATTTACCGGACCTTAGGTCGCGGCAAACAAGCCCCATATAGTCAGTACGTAACTGGGGTCAGGGGGAGTGAAGACTTTGAGTCAGTGCACGACAAAATAAGAATTCAGCTCTCTCGCAGGAAGGCTCCTGACACAAAGCTGACTGGGCAGTACAGCTATGCTTAGCTGGAGTTATTGAGGGAACTACGCTTCAGGCTGGTTGTACTCATTGTATTGGAAGTAAAGGAGGCCCCTAACTTGTCCAGCTGCTGTCTCAAGATACACTCTCCTTGGATCAGCCTCCCTGGGACCTGCCTGAACATCTTACAAGTAAAGGTATGGAAAGACGCTGACCGTGTGAGACTGTGTTATTTACCTGCACCCGACTTCACTAACTTCATAGACTTTGAGGGAAGAGTCCCACCTGTAGGGGACCCGACATCTAGCTGCATCACCATCCCCTCAGAGATCTACAGCAGCGCTGGTACTAATTACCAGAAGACTACAGGTGGCGTCACGAACTGTATATAAATCTATCCCCTGTAAATATTCCCCCAACATACGCCAGACCGCCAGGGCCACAGACCGAGCCACAGCTACCTGTGACAAACCCCATAGACTTCCATGGGCTCGGCTCTGAGTACCCCATTGCCCTGGTAACCCACAATTGTGGTGGCGGGTCGACACACCAGCACTAGACGGTCAGAGTGTAAATATAACAAGTTGTGTGCAAGGTCAGGGTTGCAGCTGTGTCAGTAACCAAAGGTTCCCAAGATGGCGGAAGGCAGCAGGAGTAGGGCAAAGGGGGAGGCCAATGCTATGGTCTATGAGGGGTTCGATACCGATGAGGGGGAGCTCAGTCATGGCTCCCCAAGGAGCCCGACCCCCGTGCTCAGTCTCACAGTGGACTGTCCACCCCCTGCCCGTCCCTGCCTGTCCAGATCGGAGGCCATTTTCCAAGCGGCTATGGCACAGCTCGAGGCTGGTAATGACGCCGCCTATGACAGACTCCTGGTGGCGGCAGAGAAAGCAGCAGAGCGTGAGCAAGCAGCTGCGGAGCGGGAGCATACAGAACGCCGTGAAGCTGCGGAGCGTGAGCAAGCAGCGGCAGAGAGAGCAGCGGAGCGGGAGCATGCAGCGGCAGAGAGAGCAGCGGAGCGCCGGCACCGACTGGAGATGGCTCAGCACGGGCCCCCGCTGGACGCACCAGGCCCACCGGAGACAAGGGCTTCCAAGGTCCGGGCGGAGGACTTTCCCTTACTTGAAAAGGATGGAGACCTGGATTCCTTTCTGCTTGCTTTTGAGAGGACATGCCTCCAACATCATCTGGCCCTGGATCAGTGGGCAAGGTACCTGACCCCCGTTTGAGGGGTAAGTCCCTGGAAGTTTTGGGGGACTTACCTGCCGGGGAGGAGCAGGACTACAACAGCATCAAGCGGGCCCTGATCCAGCACTACAACCTCACCCCGGAGTCGTACCGGAGGAAGTTCAGGAGCCTGCAGCGGGGTTCAAAGGACACCTGGACCGACCACATGCGGGCCCTGCTGAGAGCTGCGGAGCACTGGACCTCGGGTCTAGAGCTCACTACCCGCCAGGAGGTCCAGGAACTGTTTGTCGTGGAGCAATTTTTGTGGAACTGCCCAGAGGACCTCCAGCAGTTCCTCCGTGACCGGAAACCAAAGGGGGCTTCTGCTACAGCCGCCCTGGCAGACGAGTATGCCAACAACAGGGCGCCGGAGCCAAAGAAGCCTGCCAGCAGCACCTGGAGAGGGGGTAAGCCCAATCCTGCCCCAGCCCCATATCCAGCCCCCAGAGTGCAAGGGGTGTACCCCCCTGCTGCCCTCTCCAGGCCAGGAACAGAACCCAGACGTTGTCATAATTGCAATCAGCCAGGACACTTTAAGGCTGCATGTCCCCAGCGCCAGAAGGCCCCATCCCTGTCCCAGAAACCGTCCACTGTTTTGTGTGTGGGAGGGGGTGGTGGGAGGTCCCTAGACAATTACCAACCCGTCACCATCGGCCGCTCAGCGGTCATGGGACTGCGGGACACAGGCGCTGAACGAACCCTGGTACGCCCTGAGGTGGTGTCCCCTCAAGACTTGGTACCTGGGAAAACCCTTTCAGTCTCCGGAATTGGAGGCGTTGAACCGGCGCTGCCCGTTGCCAAGGTGTATTTGGACTGGGGCGCCGGGAGGGGGATGCGGGAGGGTGGAGTAACGCCAAATATTCCTGCAAATGTGTTGCTTGGGACTGATTTGGGGCGGCTAGTGTCCCAGTATGTGGCCACTGAACCCCCAAGTTCGGCTCCCCAAGAATGTCATGACTCTACTGTGAATGCTAATGTTAATGTATTGAATGTGCCTCCAACAGTGGAGGAGGGAGTGAAATCTGATGGTAAGCCATGCACTGACACTACACACACAGGGCTCACAGTGAGGACAGGTGAGGAGGCTGCACGGGAGAGCTCAGAGGTGGGGGGAGGGGCTGCTATGGGCAGTGTAGGGCCCCTAAGTGAACCCAGCCTGCTGAGTCTAGGGCCCCTGCAGGAAGAGGAACAGGCCATGGGGGGGGGGGCGTCCCGGGAGAGGAGCCACCAGGTAAGACCCCAGGGCAGGAGTTCCCCACATCCGGGATGTCAGGAAGTCAGGGAAGTCTGCCTGACCCAGCGACTTGGTCAGGGGACGAGGGAAAGCAGGTGCTACCCGTGGTCTCAGCGGTCGTGGCCGCTGTTACCAGGAGTGGGAGCGCTGAAGCCCAAGGAGCCTCGCGGAGGTCCGACGGTTTCCCCCTCTCGACCAAGTGGCTGCCGAGTCAGACAGTAGCCATGAGACAGATCCCGGGGAACTGACAGAGGACATGGCAGTTTCATCAATTCTTTCCATATCAAGTCAGGGATTTCAGGCAGCGTTGGAAGCTGACCCTAGCCTGAAGACTCTCAAGGAACAGGCGGCACAGCCTCCCCTGGAGTCCGACCGCGAGCGAGTGGTTTGGGACCAGGGACGGCTGTACCGGGTAACGGTCCAGCAGGGTTCACCGGAGGCGTGGCCCAGGGACCGACAGTTAGTGGTGCCCCATCCGTTCAGGGCGGAATTGTTGCGGATCGCACACGAGAATCCAATGGCCGGACACTTAGGGATCACTAAAACCAGGGCCAGGCTAGCTCAGCATTTCTACTGGCCTGGAATGAGGACCGAGGTGATAGCCTACTGCCGTTCGTGTGACACCTGTCAGAGGGTGGGGAAGGCGGGGCCGCGCCCCAAAGCCCCGCTGGTAACTCTGCCCATCATCGAAGAGCCTTTCTCGAGGGTGGCTGTGGATCTCATTGGACCTCTGTCCACTCCCAGCCGCTCCGGGAAATGCTTCATACTAACGATAGTGGACTATGCCACCCGGTACCCGGAGGCGGTAGCTTTGTCGTCCATTCGGGCCGACAAAGTGGCCACTGCCTTGCTGGAGATTTTCTCCAGGGTGGGGTTTCCCAAGGAAATGCTCACCGACCGAGGGACCCAGTTCATGTCGCAGCTGATGGAGTCTCTCTGTAAGCAGGTACAGGTGCAACATCTGGTGGCCAGCCCGTATCACCCACAGACCAATGGCTTGTGTGAGCGGTTTAATGGCACCTTAAAGCAGATGCTGAAGATGTTGGTCGACTCCCACGGGAGAGACTGGGAGCGGTATCTCCCACACCTGCTGTTTGCCTACCGGGAAGTCCCACAGGCCTCAACGGGGTTCTCCCCCTTTGAGCTCCTGTACGGGCGACGTGTACGGGGGCCCCTTGCTCTGGTGAAGGAAGCGTGGGAAGGGGATTTAGCCACCCCTGGAGTGTCGGTCATTGAGTATGTCGTGCGCTTCCGGGACCGAATGATGGCCTTGACGCGGCTGGTACATGACAATATGGCCCAAGCTCAGGCTGACCAGAAGCGATGGTACGACCAGAATGCTTGTGAGCGGACCTACCAGGTGGGTCAAAAGGTGTGGGTACTGGTCCCCGTACCCCAAAACAAGCTTCAGGCGGCCTGGGAGGGTCCATACCTCGTGCACGAGCAGCTCAACGCCGTCACCTACCTGGACCACACCCATGGAAGGAGGAAGGCCTTCCATGTGAACATGATGAAGGCCCACCATGAGCGGGAGGCTTATGCCCAACCAGTGTGCAACCTCTCAGAGGACAGAGAGTCAGAAATCCTTCTGGATCTGCCACCCTAGCCAAAGAGAGGGTGCGGTAGGGCGCACTGGGGAACACAGGAATGTGATACCCCCTAGCGCCCTCAAAAGCAGGGAGGTGTAAGGAAAGGGACGTCACCATTTTGTATAGTGCCTATACCAGCCTCCATTTTGTCAGTTCACAGAGCCACAAACTATTAACTACACATTGCCTATTAGCATATCTAGTACGACAGGTTTTGATGTCCACTAGGAATCAAAGGGGCTTTAGCATGCTAATTAGTTTAGGCCAGTGTCTGAATAAGATGGTCAGTCGTATGGTAAATAGCTCAAGCTCAAGCCATTGTTTGCTGCTCCATATGAATTGCAGGCCAGTTAATATGCGTGCTTCAAAGCAAAGGGGATGGGCCTAGCAGGTTTAAGAACTAGCCATGACCAGGCTGCTGGTCATTCCATTTCACACACAGAAGCCAAGAAGATGGTCTAGGAAAGACCAAGGGACTATCCAGCAACTGAAGACTGTACCTGGGAACGGCAGAGCCAAGGCCTTCCCATGACCATAATACCCGGTAATATTGATCCATAGCTTATACCTTTAAGCCTTGTACATTATTGTTGTATTTTTTTACTCTGACTGCAAATCCATTGTAATTACGTTGTATAGCTTTACTGTATATTTCTGTAATTATCTAGTGCGCCCTTAAGGCAAATTAAACCATAAAATTAATCTTGGGCTGATGCTTTTACTCTGATCACGAATCTTAGAATACCCAGTGGGTAACAGGACACCTTCCCCGGCGGCCATTTGCTCTAGGTGCAGTTCCCTTACTGACCTGAGAGACAAAGGGGGCGCCGGAGAGCTGTACCTGTGGAGTTACGTCCCATTGGTGACGTGGGAGGAAAGGGATCGTCCGTCACATTTGGTAGCGGCGGTGGTATCAGAAGCTGTGATACCCGGGCTACCGTGTGGCGGTCGGCTTAGTTCCTCACACTACCACTGATTGATATTTTGGAAAATAGAATCTAGCAATAACTAGAAGTAAAAAATAAGGCTCATTCTATTGCCTAGATATTATATTTGCCAATTAAATACAACCAACTAAGGCTACACCGCCTCCAAAGATTCGCCAATAGAGCGTCTCTTTACAAATATTTTTGGCATTCCCTCTCATTTTGAAAGATCACATATAACTGTTTGTATTATATATTGTGCATCTTTTATTTTTCCTCTACAGGTTATACCCAATAGATTCAGCAATCCACTCTTTTCAAAATGAGTACTCGATCTAACTCTCAAAAAATCAATAACAGTTCCCCTAAACAACAAAGGGAACCCAAAACTAACAATTCGCATTCTAACTATAGTCCTTCTAAGGATCAAATCAATCTGGTCAGCCCCACCAGAACGAGATCCACCTTAAAGATGGACGCAAAGTCATCCTCAATACCGTGTCCAAGTGACAAGAAGGACAAAAAAACTGGGCTTTTCACTGACAAAGCAAAACCCCAACAAAACAAAACTCAAAACAACCCCCTACCCCTTAATACTCAAATACCCCCCATGCAAGAAAGCATGGACCTCACCCTTTCAGCTAAAAGAAAGGAACCCAGGGACTGGGGGGAAAATTTTTCGTGCTCTCAGGAAGCTGAGGATGATGACCAAAGCGATTCTTCAACTTCCCCTAATTCCACTCCAGCCAAACATAAACATAAACCAAATCCAGAAACAATGGCGGCCTCTTCCAGCCTCTCCTTCACGCCTCTGAGTGCTTCTTCTTCCAATCCAATGTTGACTCAAGTGGAATCATTCATGACTAATTTAGCCAACAAAATTAATGAAAATATGAAACAAAACTTTGTGGAACAGGCTAAGATATTCCAGAGTTACTTTGACCAACTGAACAAAAAATTTACGGATCAAGAGGAGAGGCTGACAGAGGTCGAAAAAACCTCCTTGAAATCCTCGTCTGTGATTCACAATTTAACTCTCGAGGTTAAAAAGCTTAGAACCAAGCTGGCCGACCTCGAGGACCGAAATCGCAGGAATAATTTTAAGATTCGAGGCATACCTGAGAGCATTACCCCTGATAATCTGGCAGAACACGTACGTTCAATTTTTAAGAAAGCCTTACCCTCTTTGACAAACCTAGACCTTAACATTGATAGGATTCACAGACTCCCCCGCCCCAAATCTATTCCACAAGATACTCCAAGGGACACTATTCTGCGGATGCATTTTTACGCAACAAAGGAAAACATTTTTCAATACCTGAAAGAAAAGAAGACTTCTCCGGAACCTTTTCATAATCTAAAGATCTATACAGACCTTTCCAAAGACACTCTTGATTCAAGGAAAACTTTTAATAAAGTAACCTCATTCCTCAGAGAAAATAAAATTCCATACAGGTGGGTTTTCCCCTCAAACTTCTAGTCTCCCTGAACGGGAAAATAATCCCGATTTTCTCTGAGGAAGAGGGCCTTGACTTCATTTCCACATTGAAAAAGAAACCCACTTTCAAAGACCCTCACTGATAACAGTTAGGCCTCTTTATAGGTCTCAAAGGGTCCACTTATTACAAAATATAATGGCTTGATTCATGCCTAGAGGATTCCCCTCTACTCTTATTAGGAACACCTCCCAGGAAAAGTTCACCTAATTTTCCGAGGTGAATTATCTAACCTTATTTGTTAGTTACATTACATTCGATTGGTTCGAAATAATCACATCTGATATCTTAATTATATATTGTTCTTTAAGGCGCAGTGCTAAACCATATTCCCACTGAGACTATTTCTCTTTTTAGGCTTAGATTAAATTCTTATATCCCATCATGAGTATTAAGATCATGACTTACAACATAAGAGGACTAAATAATCCCAGAAAAAGGTTTGCTCTCTGGAGAGAACTGGACAAATCCAGAGCAGACATTATCTGCATTCAAGAAACAAAATTCAAATCAGCGGGTCATCCCACTTTTTCCCCATCAAAAATTCCCCCACATTTACAAAGCTTGCAACCAGAAAAGAAAAGCCAGAGTTATAACAATTATAAAAAATAGTATCCCCTTTGTATTCATAGAGGAAATACCTGACCCAAATGGAAGATATCACATCTTAATTTGCCGCATCAACAATCAATTATGTACGATAGTAAACCTATATGCCCCAAACAAAAATCAGGTGAGATTTTTAAATAAACTTGTTACCAAAACTAATAAAGTCAAACAAGGAGAAGTTCTGTTTCTAGGAGACTTTAACTCAGTCCCAGACTCACGAATGGACTCTTCTTCAAAACAAAGAACCTGCTATGGAAATATTAACAACTGGCTGTCTCAAAACGAGCTCTACAACATCTTCAGATGTGTCAATTTCTCCTCTAAGGAGTTTACACACTTCTCTGAGACCCATCAGACAGCCTCAAGAATTGACCTTATTGTCACCAATGTATTTTCTCTCCCAAGATTCGAGAGAATCTATATAGGTGACAAAACGCTTTCAGATCATTACCCAGTGATAGGAGAGCTCGTTTTGGGACCCCCCATTCCAAAATAAAAGCTTATGGAAGTGTAATTCTTACCTAATTAATAACCCAATACACAAAACATACATTGAAACAAATATTAAACTCTACTTTGAAGAAAACTATACTAATGACATCAGTCCAGCAACTAGATGGTGTGCCCATAAAGCCGTCATCAGAGGCCTACTAATACAAATTTCCTCAAGAGAGAAGAAGGAAAGAAGAGTCGAAATTGAAAAGCTACAAACTCAACTAAAAAATAAAATCGCTGCACAGATCGACCTCTCTTCTTCTATCTCTCTTCAAAATAAAATCACAAAAATCAGGCAAGATCTTAGGCTTTTGATTTTCTCTTCATACGATGAAATGATAAAAACAAACAAATACAAACTTTATACTTCTTTAAACAAACCATTAAAATTTATGATTAATTGAATTAAAAAGAGGAGAATCCATAGCAGGATTGACAAAATTAAATCAGAAAACAGAACTTCATTGTCACACCCGCAGGATGTGGTCAATGAGTTCGCAAAATTTAACGAAAAAATATATAACCTAAACCCACACCCCACTACACAAGAAAAACAAAAAGCCATTACTTCTTATCTGGACTCAACAAATTTACCAAAAATTTCAGAAGATGATCTAATCTCCTTAACTTCCCCGTTCAGTATAGAAGAAATAAAAAACTGCATCTCTCAACTGAAAACATCAAAGTCCCCGGGTCCCGATGGGTTTAGTAATGATTACTACAAAACTTTCGCTGATATATTAACGCCACATCTTTCACAACTGTTTAATGCTGCATCTGACCTTGGTTCATTTCCTTCGGAAATGTTAGAGGCCTGTGTGGTTCTCGTGCCAAAGCCCAAAGGTGACCTTGAGATTTTGTCAAATTATAGGCCATTTTCACTTATAAATTCGGACTTGAAAATTTACGCCAAAATTCTGGCCAATAGATTGGGATATATATTGCCGAAACTTATAAACAATGACCAAATAGGTTTCGTTAGAGGTAGACACACATCTGACGGAATTAGAAGGGTTATTTACCTAATTAAACTTGCTAATTCCACTAAACTCCCCACGATCCTAGCATCGCTCGACGCAGAAAAGGCCTTTGATTGGCTTGACTGGAACTTCATGAAACAATCTGTCAGGAATCGAACCCAGTGTCTCTTGTCCACCGGCCAGCAGCTCTACCATCTGAGCTATTCTGCTGGCTACAAAGTTCCTTGCTGAACCCAGATACCATTGACTGTTCTTCCTGATCGGCTTCACCCAGTGCTCTCTCGTTTGGCCTCTGATTGCCAATTACACGCCCTATATAAACCTGGCCCTGTGGGTGTGTCATTGCGAGATTATTGTGCTTCCAGCCTTTAGTCAAGCTCTTTCTCCTGCTGTTCCTGCTGCTACAAACACTGCTCTCCTGTGAACTGACCTCGGCCTGCCCTTCTGACTACGCTCTCTCCGCCTGATCCATTGCTACAAACACTGTTCTCCTGTGAACTGACCTCCGGCTGCCACCTGACTACGTTATCTGCCTGCTCCTCTGCTACCGAACTGCCTTTCCTGTGAACTGACCTCCGGCTGCCACCTGACTACGTTATCTGCCTGCTCCTCTGCTACCGAACTGCCTTTCCTGTGTACCGACCTCCGGCTGCCACCTGACTATGTTATCTGCCTGCTCCTCTGCTACCGAACTGCCTTTCCTGTGTACCGACCTCCGGCTGCCTCCTGACTACGTTATCTGCCTGCTCCTCTGCTACAAACACTGCTCTCCTGTGTACCGACCTCCGGCTGCCACCTGACTACGCTACCTGCCTCTGCTTCCCCTAGTGTTTGCAGTAACATCGGCTCCAACCCAGACGGGATCCTGACAGAATAATCTCGCGCCAAAATGGAGTCCGCTGTGAACACCCTGAGGCGGCAAGTTACGGAACTTCAAAGTTTTTGTACTGATTCTCAAGGAAAATATTCCAAGTTACAAACTGATTTCACGGTGATACAACAGGAAGTAATTGAGCTACAAAAACAACTTCTGGACGTGCGCAATTCAGGGTCAGAGTCAAACGCGTGGCTGCCGCTGCCTGCAAAGTTCAGTGGGGATCGCCAGCAGTACCGAGGATTCCTCAATCAATGCCGCATATACTTCCAGATGCAACCTGCTCCCTTTACCAGTGAGAGGAAGAAAGTTTTTTTCATGATAAATCTCCTGACGGATGAAGCTCTTGCTTGGGCTTCACCTTATGTAGAAAAGGACTATGCCCTCCTTAATGACCTGGAAGCTTTCATCGCAGCTATGAATCAAGTTTTTGATGACCCAAACCGCTGTGCCACAGCAGAAACCAAATTACATAATTTGCGCCAAGGACGTCGCTCTGTTGCGGAATATACATCGGAGTTCCGTCGCTGGGTGGCCGACACTACCTGGAATCCAGCGGCCCAGAGAAGTCAATTTCGACGAGGGTTATCAGAACCAGTGAAAGACGAGCTTGCCAGGGTTGAGACCCCTGATCAGTTGGAGGACTTTATTCAACTATGTATGCGGATTGACCAAAGACTTACTGAAAGGAGAAAGGAGAGACTGCGAGCACTTGGGAATAGCCCTGGCTTCTCATTTCCAGCATCAGACCACCAAGAAAAGACGCAAGGCGTGTCTGAACCGATGCAGATCGACGTCATCCGAAGACCACTCTCTGCACAGGAGAAGGAGAGGCGACGTGCAGAACATCTCTGCCTCTATTGTGGGGACCCTGGACACTATGCCATCAACTGTCCTAACAAAAGGACTACAGCCTTTACCAACAACAGGTCTGCCAGCAATATGGACCTTTCTCAGCAGTCGGATTCCATCTTGCAGACTATCTCATCAGTAACACGCACTTTCAAAATTTGGCACAGACTGACATGCTCCTCGGTAGGAGTTGTTTATTTTGCCCAATGCCCCTGCATGAAAATCTACGTGGGCATGACTACCCGTGAATTCAAAATTCGGGTTAGAGAACATATACGAGATATAGAAAAATCCAAAAATCTGACCACAGAGGAACCATTAAAAACTCTCCCTAGACATTTTAGGGATTTTCACAACTCCGACTCGAGTCTTTTGAAATTGAGGGCTATAGATCAAGTCTCCATGGGTCAGAGAGGAGGGATTTATTCAACAAGTTGGCACAGATAGAGAGCAGGTGGATCTATCGACTTCAAACAGTAACTCCCAAGGGTCTGAACGAAAATTTTGGGTTTAGTTCTTTCTTATAGGTTTTGGCATTTTTAGAGTGGGTTGGTTTTTTTGGGGGGTTTATATTCCATTTTTTTACTTTACATTTGTGTTTTTTATCCATATAGTTTAGTTTGATCTCATTGTTTTTTGTTACTAATATATGTATTTCTTATAGGCTCTCTAACCATTATACTGTGATGTTCCGCTTTGGCTTTCTTTCATCATTACCATGCTGATTTCAGGGGTTCCAAAGAAGTGTTTTCATGAAGTCCGAACACAAGAAAGGAAATGTTGTCATCATGGTGCCCCAAATATGGATGGCTTATCAGCATTTATTCACTTTTTATTCTTATTTTTCATTTATTTATTATTTATTTTTCATTTTTCACATTCTATATGTTTCATGTGTTTTTTATTCTTTATTATGTTGCTGAGCAACATTATGAGCACTGATGTTTATTTAATATTGTCATTAATACATATATTATAGTGGTATAATGATTTGGTATACGATCTTAGTTTGTTATTAATCACTCTTAAATAGGGTCTGTACACACACACAATTAATTTCACTACTTTTACACTTAGGTTATAATGTGTACCGTTCACTATGACACAATTTTTTGCCTAGTGGTGTTGACGCATGTGAAAGCTGCTGCGGCTATCGGCATTTCTGGTGAGCGGGCACAGGAGGCAATGCGCATGCGCCGACTCATGTACGGCCCATTCGTATCTGCATTCCACAGCCGTAAACCAGGACGCCACTTGGATAGCTGACGTCAGCGACACATGCGCACTAAGATTCCACGTAATTATACACCTGCACAAAGTGAAACTTGTTTTTCTATTGGTTATCTAAGTCTAAGGTTCGCCTCCTGACGAAGGGACGAAACGCGCGTTGGGGCGCCTTGGGGAGACCACACTACACTGACCAACACTCATGTAAGTTTTACCCGCGGACTTATTTCTTAATTGTTTGCCAATAGCTGTGGAATATAGTATTGTGTGTTCTATTTGTAGCCCCATTTATTTTCATCTTTTTTTCAGCTTGTATAGGCTTTGTTACAATATATGGCACATTAATATACATCTAGTGTTCGGGCTAGATATTTTACTATGCCTAATTGTGCTTAATAGCACATATTGTACTGTTGCCACTTTCATACTTTGCGGTTTTTCCACAATATAATATTGTAATTTATATGGGTGCAGCAAACATTCCTTTGTCCATTACACACGGCAATTGGTTATTAACCACACATGGGTTATATTACATCCAATAAAGGTCAGGTTTTTCTGTGGTCATTTCCCCAGTTTTACTTTGGTGGTAGTACCTGTTTTTCTAATATGTCATATCATTTTTGTTTATAATCATATTTTTGTATATGTTGTATAACATTTTCTAGCATTTTTGCTTTTTCAATAAAGTTTGTACTTTTATAAATTAGCACTTTATACTGTTTTTCTTGGTAGATTCATTCAATTCAGTTATGTGCCTTATAGGGCTCTTTTTTTGTTGAATATCTCATCAGTAACGCCAGAAATAGACAAAATACATACTACATCATCTCATTTTGTAATCCCCATTCAGGTTGTAATGGGCACCCAAAAAATACAATGCTCTGCCCTGTTGGATTCGGGAGCAGGAGGAAATTTTATGGACTTAAAATTTACACGTGATAATAATATTTCCAGTAGGACCAAATCCACACCAATTGAAATGGAAACTGTGGATGGATCACCTTTGTCTTCTGGACCTGTCACGCATGAGACAATCGAACTGGAGATTTGTATCGAACCGGATCATCATGAAGCTGTCAGTTTCCACCTTATTTCATCTCCGAAATTTCCGGTTATTCTAGGGATCCCCTGGTTTTCAGTCCATAACCCTTCTATCAACTAGGCATCAAGGACTATCACCTTTCCATCTGACTACTGTAAGAATAATTGTCATAAGGAACCCCTGTTCTCCAACAAGTCCAAATCTCTGAGATTTCGCATGAGAAGGAAGAGAAACTACCACCTCAATATCAGCAGTTCTCTGATGTCTGCAGTAAGAAGAAAGCAGATCAATTACCTCCTCACCGTCCTTACGACTGTCCCATTGAATTGCTGCCAGGAGCAACCATTCCATTTGGACGGATTTACAATCTTTCCAAACCTGAATTGAAGGTATTAAGAAAGTTCCTGGATGAAAATTTAGAGAAAGGCTTTATTCGACCTTCCACATCTCCAGCTGGGGCACCCCTGTTCTTTGTTGAAAAGAAAGACTCCACTCTGCGGCCATGTATTGACTACAGAGAGATGAATAATATCACTGTCAAGAATCGCTACCCGCTACCCTTGATTCCTGAACTATTTGAGAGACTCCGTTCTGCGAAAATCTTTACGAAGCTGGATCTTAGAGGGGCTTACAACCTCATACGGATTCGCCCAGGAGATGAGTGGAAGACCGCCTTCAGAACGAGATATGGACATTTTGAATCTCTGGTTATGACCTTTGGCCTTAGCAATGCTCCAGCCACCTTTCAACATTTTATTAATGATGTATTTCGAGATTTCTTGGACCAATTCGTTGTGGCTTATCTCGATGACATTCTTATATTTTCAGACACCTTGGAAGAGCATCGCAGGCACGTCCAGTTAGTCTTGGAACGACTACAGGAGAACCATCTTTACATTAAACTTGAAAAATGTGAGTTTGAACAGACCAGTATCCAATTTCTGGGATATATCATCTCCCCAGAAGGTCTGAGCATGGATCCCGGCAAAATCAATGCTGTAGTGGACTGGCCTGTTCCAAGAAATTTAAAAGACGTCCAGCGTTTCATAGGATTTGCAAATTTTTACTGAAAATTTATAAAGAACTTTTCACGGATCATACTACCAATTACTACACTAACAAAAAAGACCAAAGCATTTTTCTGGTCTCCGGAGGCACAGGAGGCTTTTGACAAATTGAAAACTCTTTTTACGTCTGCTCCATTGTTAGTACACCCAAATCCTGAATTGCCATTTACTGTCGAAGTGGACGCCTCGGACTCTGCAGTGGGAGCCATTCTGTCTCAGCGAGTTGGGGCAAGATGCAACTTCACCCATGTGCGTTTCTTTCCCACACCATGTCATCTGCAGAAAAGAACTACGACATCGGTAATAAAGAACTGTTAGCCATTAAAGTTGCCTTCTCCGAGTGGAGATATCTTCTGGAAGGTGCCAATCACCCTGTGACTGTCCTCACGGACCACAAGAATCTTGAATTCCTCCGTACAGCAAAAAGATTGTCTGCAAGACAAGCACGATGGACCTTATTTTTCTCAAGATTCAATTTTATAATTTCTTACCGGCCTGGTTCAAGAAATGGCAAGGCTGACGCCCTGTCCAGGATGTGTTCGGAACCTCAGGAGAGGTCTAGTAATGACGATACAATTCTAGGCCCTAAAAATTTTTTGGGAATATTGCACTCTAGAGGACTATGTAATAGAATTAAAGATGGATATCAAGAGGACTCTTTCCTTAACCATCCTTCGGAAGACGTCGATCTTTCATTCAAAGAGGGGTTTTGGATGCAGAAACACAAAATATATGTACCTGAATCTTCTCGTCTTGAAGTCCTCAAAAGTGTCCATGATTCTAAACTGGCAGGACATCCTGGAGTTGCAAAAACACAAGACTTACTACTTTGTTTCTTTTGGTGGCCTAATTGTAGGAAGGATGTGAGGAAATATGTTTCAACCTGTTTAACATGCGCACGAAACAAGACCCCACGATCGTCTCCTCTAGGACTCTTGCAACCACTTCCAGTTCCATCCAGGCCTTGGGGATCTATTTCCATGGATTTTATTGTGGAACTACCCCCTTCCAAACAGATGACCGTCATCCTTGTCATAGTGGACCGACTCACAAAAATGGCCCACTTTATCCCAACTGAAGGAATTCCTACTGCTGAAAAAACTGCAGAACTGATGATCAAAGAGGTATTCAGGTTACATGGAATTCCTGACAACGTGGTGTCTGACAGAGGCGTTCAGTTTACATCAAAATTTTGGAAGAGTTTCTGTACAGCCTTGGGAGTCACGGTGAATCTTTCTACCGCCTTCCATCCTCAGTCCAATGGCCAGACGGAGAGAACGAACCAGACTTTGGAGCAATACCTCCGTTGCTTCATTTCCTATCTTCAGGATGACTGGGTGGACTATTTACCAACAGCAGAGTTTGCCTACAACAACTCCATACATAGCGATACATCTCAAACCCCATTTTTTGCTAATTATGGAGTACATCCAGTATTTATCCCTAATCTGCCAGTGAACACTCCCATTCCTGCTGTTAATGACAGGCTTGCAAAATTACAGGAATCCCAGAAGGAATTATCAGAGATATTACTCAAGACCCAGGAAGTATATAAGGAAGCAGCAGATAAACATCGGAGAGTGCCCCCTGCTCTTCAGGTTGGAGACAAAGTTTGGCTGTCCACTAAAAACCTTAAGACACATGTGCCATCCTCCAAATTGGGTCAGAAATTCATTGGACCTTTTCAAATTTCTGCAAAAATTAACCAGGTTGCTTTTCGTTTAAAACTTCCCAACAATCTAAAGATTCATCCAGTATTTCACATATCCTTGCTCAAACCCTTCTGTGAAAACCCGTTTCCAGGAAGAATTCAGCCACCTCCTCCACCAGAAAGGATCCGTGGTGAAGAAGAATACATTGTGAATAAAATTCTGGATTCCCGAAAATTCAGAGGTAAACTGCAGTATCTGGTGCAGTGGGAAGGTTACGGACCAGAGGAAAATTCATGGGAACCAAAGGACAACGTCCATGCTCCTGGACTTACAAGAGCCTTTCATCAGAGGTACCCAGATAGGCCAGCTCCTGAGATGTCCAGAGTCCATCCTGGAAGGAGGGGAGTACTGTCAGGAATCGAACCCAGTGTCTCTTGTCCACCAGCCAGCAGCTCTACCATCTGAGCTATTCTGCTGGCTACAAAGTTCCTTGCTGAACCCAGATACCATTGACTGTTCTTCCTGATCGGCTTCACCCAGTGCTCTCTCGTTTGGCCTCTGATTGCCAATTACACGCCCTATATAAACCTGGCCCTGTGGGTGTGTCATTGTGAGATTATTGTGCTTCCAGCCTTTAGTCAAGCTCTTTCTCCTGCTCCTGCTGCTACAAACACTGCTCTCCTGTGAACTGACCTCGGCCTGCCCTTCTGACTACGCTCTCCGCCTGATCCATTGCTACAAACACTGCTCTCCTGTGAACTGACCTCCGGCTGCCACCTGACTACGTTATCTGCCTGCTCCTCTGCTACCGAACTGCCTTTCCTGTGAACTGACCTCCGGCTGCCACCTGACTACGTTATCTGCCTGCTCCTCTGCTACCGAACTGCCTTTCCTGTGTACCGACCTCCGGCTGCCACCTGACTACGTTATCTGCCTGCTCCTCTGCTACCGAACTGCCTTTCCTGTGTACCGACCTCCGGCTGCCTCCTGACTACGTTATCTGCCTGCTCCTCTGCTACAAACACTGCTCTCCTGTGTACCGACCTCCGGCTGCCACCTGACTACGCTACCTGCCTCTGCTTCCCCTAGTGTTTGCAGTAACATCGGCTCCAACCCAGACGGGATCCTGACACAATCTCTAATAAAATTTGGTTTCAATAACAAACTGATCACAACCATAATGGCCCTATATTCCACAGCAAAAGCTAGAGTGGTATGCGACAATCATCTTTCCCACACCTTTCCCATTTCTAATGGGACGAGACAAGGTAGCCCCCTCTCGCCACTTTTATTTGTCCTAGCCTTGGAACCTCTAGCACAAAAAATAAGAGAAAATAATAATATCAATGGTATTAACACCCGTCACCGACAACACAAAATCAGCTTATTTGCCGATGACATCCTCCTCTCCCTAACTAATCCGATTAATTCCATCAAAGAAATACATAAATTATTAGAAACCTTTTCCACCCTATCCAATTTCAAAATAAATGACAAAAAATCCAGCCTGCTACCACTCCATATGCCCAAGACAAAGATTGAGGAGATTAAAAGTTTCTCTCCACTCAATTGGGCAAATGGGGAATTTACTTATCTAGGTATTACAATTATGAAAAACCTAAAAAAAATAGTTTCATTAAACCTAAATAACCTTCTCAAAACAATTAACATGGATTCAGCTTCCTTTGGTGAGAAGGATCTCTCTTGGTGGGGTAGAATTTTTTCAATCAAAATCTTCACACTCCCAAAAATATTATACATTTTAAGTTATCTTCCTCTCCCGATTCCAATTACCCAATTAAATAGCCTCCAACAATCTCTAAAAACATATATTTGGAATAATAAAAAACCAAGAACCCTTCAGGCAATTGGATACACAAAAAAAAAAAAAAAAAAAAATCGCATTGGGGACTGGGAATACCCAACATTCTAACCCACCATCACACGATGATAGTCTTCATTGGCTCTCACCAAAATATTCTCCAGCCTGGTTAGACCTAGAAACTTCACTCAACAACAATAACCCTCCCCGCAATCTCATTATAAAAACTCTGACCAAACAATTTCCAGACTCAGTGGCTCATCCAATCTTTAAAGCCACGACCCATGCCTGGAAAAAACTATCCTATTCCAAAAAAGGTTCACATAGAATAACCACTCTTAAACACATAACCCTAGAAGTCCTACTCTCATTCAATTACCAAACACTACACACCTCTTGGAGTGAGTTTGGTATTAAAAAACTTGGAGACATCTATGATGGTACTACCCTATTAAAATTTAATGAATTGAAAAACAAACATAAACTTCCCTCTTCAATGTTTAACCACTATCTAATTTTAAAGGACCAGATCACACTCTGGCTGCAACAAAAACCTATTCTTTCAGAAGCCACATTAAATTTGATTTCTAACTTGGAACATAAGATATTCTGGAGTCATAGCTACATATACGATTATTTAAACCATGACTCTGATTTCAATAAAAACGATAACAAGAAATGGGAAAAAGATCTCAACATAAATCCTTCATGTGACGAATGGGAAGATGCACTCACATCTACTTATGCATCTACACTCTCCATGTCACTGCAAGAGACACATTATAAGGTCTTCTCAAGATGGTACTTTACCCCTGCAAGAGTGGCCCATTTTGGAGAAAATACATCCTCTCTCTGCTGGAGAGACTGTGGCCTTCGAGGAGATCTTCTTCACATGTTCTGGAAATGTCCTAAACTAGCCTCACTTTGGTCCCAAATAAACAATCTCATAAATAAAATCATAGGTAGACAAATTACACTTACTCCACAACTAGCTTTACTCTCCTTAGAGATTCCAACCACAGAAATTGATAAAATTTTCTTGATACTCCATATCCTCTTAGTGACTAAAAACATTATCTCTTACAACTGGAAAAATCAACTTTCTCCGTCCTTTACAGATATTGTTGAAAGAATTCAACTCCATAAGACTTATGAATTAAAATTTACTATTGCAAATAATCAAACTAAAAAATTCACAAAGAAATGGTCTCACTGGGAAAGCTTAATTTAATCCCCCCCATCCCCTCCTCTCCTTCCTTTATCTTTATTAAATCAGCAAAATTTCTTGTGTAAAGCACTGCGCCACACTGTATTATATTTTGTTTTCTCATTTAATACTGGATAATTTTCAGTAAATTTCTAATTGTTAGTTCGTATGTTTGTCTTCAGTCTATTTAAATACAAATCTACATACGTTAATCTGTATTAATGTTTGTTATAAGGTTATATTTTGATGCAAAAGAAAGTCATATGTTATTGCATAACTTCATTACATATTTTATACTTCTTTAGTCTGTACTGAATACTTGTTTATAAAAGTTTAATAAAAACACTGAAAAAGAGAATTAGATCTATCCATCTCAATGTCATGTACCTCATTAAAATCGCCACCCACAATCATATGGGAGGTGTCCCAACCAGCGATTTGTTTTAGCACATTAGCCCGAAAGAATGGATCCGACGAATTTGGCGAATATTAATTACACTGTAGATTGTCCCCTCTATAACCAGCTTAACGCAGACAAACCTCCCTGAAGGATCTGCTAAGGCCTCTTTCACACATCCGGCGGGCGCCTTGCGGCGCCCCCGGCATTTTCCCGCAGCGCCGCATCTGAAAATCTGATGCGCCGCATGCGGCTTTTTCGCATTGACATGCTTTAGCGCCGGATGGCGCCGCATGTCAATGCTTTGCATGCGGTTTTGTCCGGATGTGGCGCAAATGTACATTGTGGCGTCCGGAAAAAACGCTGCATGTAACGTTTTTTGTTTTTGCCGGATGGTCTCTTATCTCTCCAAGCATCAGAGACCATCCGGCAAAAAACCGCATTTTGGGCGCCGGAAGTGTGAAAGCTTTTCACATGCGGCGCTGCGGCAAAATGCCGGGGGCGCCGCCAGGCGCCCGCCGGATGTGTGAAAGAGGCCTAACACATCCACTATCTCATGGTCAATATTCCTGTTTATCATAATAGCGACACCCCTCTGTTTTTTAGTAAAAGAAGCTTCTGCACATAACATAAATTTTTTGCTAGAAAACACCGGATGGTTGCCCTTCACCCAGTGTGTCTCCTGCAAAAGTACAATATGAAAATTTTCTCGATGCAGATAATTTAAATTTTTTCTCCTCTTGACCGGGGAATTTAGGCCATTGACATTCCAGGAACACCAAAGGAGAGATGTCATAGCGGACATTTTTTGCCTATTGATTTCTACCATTAACCCACTCCAGTGCAGGAAATGCGATTAGATGTAACCGTTACATAATAATGGGATCCCTGCCCATCCCAGCGAGTAGGCATTAGAATCCCTGGATTATTGATTACCTGAAGTCGAATGCAGAGACCCTCTCCCCAAAAAACCTCCCCCTCCCACAAAATTTGTAATTGTGTGCCATATTCAACATTTCCCTTAAACCCGCATCCTAACGTTAGATGCAGAAGTAAAAATACAGCAAAAAACAACAACATAAACAGATATGAGTTGACATCACCTTATGTGATTCATGGTATTGTCACTGAGTAAGCCACTCTGGATCTTGCTCATGGTGGCTGGGGAGTATCCCGGACAACCTCCAGAGCCTTCACCGGGTCATCGAAAGCCCAGTTTTTCCCAGATAGGTTAAAGCGCAGTGTCGCAGGATATTGCAGGCCGAACCTGATGTTTTTGTCAGCCAGCAACTTACACACCGGGATGAAGGCCCTGCGTCTGGTCATCACCATGGCCGAATAGTCCTGAAACATCAGAACTTTGTGCCCTTCGTAGGATAGGTGCGCTTTCTTCCTATAAGCAGTGAGTAGACGAATTTTGTCTTAAAAGTCAAGGACCTTGAATATCACCGATCTGGGTCTGTCATTGTCTTTTCCCCTCTGCGGGCCTATTAAGTGAGTTCTCTCGACCGCCATTGATCCGGATGTTAGTTGAATGTCCAAGGCTCCCGGCAGCCACTCAGATGTTAGTTTTAGCAATTCAGAGGGATGTATGGACTCAGGAAGTCCTATCAGTTTCAAATTATTGCGTCTAGATCGGTTTTCTAAGTTGTCCACTTTGGATTGAAGCTCTGTGACGACTTTCTCTTTTCCCTCTAGACGTTCTGCCATTTCCTTGGTAACCTCCTCCAGATCAGAGATACGTTGTTCAGCCTCATCTAGGCGGGTGCCCTGACTATTAACTTGTGATATTATAGAGTCTATTGAGGTTTGAAGAGTGGCAAATCTAGAATCTATTTCGGGCATAAGGCGTTCCATGATGGCATCCGCTATTGAATGAGAAGTCTCGCTACTGGTATCAGAGGTAGATTTAGGCGAGGATGAGCCTTGTTGGTTTCGAGAAGAGGCACAGCCTCCTTTAGTTTGTTTGCCCACAAATTTATCCATACTCAGCGACAATGGTGAGAAGATAGAAGGCGGTGATGTCTCAGTTAAGAAACGTTACATTAGAATCTGCTATGTAGCATGTAACTCCTATATGGAGCGTATAGAATATTAGACTCTTGTTGTTGACCTTTATTTATAGAGGTTAAATAACCTTGAAAGTCAGAGAGGACTAATATAATCCTCTAAGTTGTAAGCAAATTAATGTATCACTGAGTGAGAACTTCATCAGGTTGGACCGCTGCCAAAGGGTTAATAAAGTCAATATTAACTGTCCTCTAGGTCCTGTATTGTGTGTAGTCTCTGAGGTAATCCCCTTGTGACTTCTAAAGGGTATGCCACACTAAACAACATCGCTAACGGGATCGCTAAAAAACATCACTATTTAGCGATCCCGTTAGCGATGTTGTTGTGTGCGGCAGCTGCCAGCGACGAGCTTCCTGCTGTGATCTCGCTCGTCGCTGGAATCGTTCCGGACCCTATTTTCGTCGCTGGCGCCCCGCTGGGTAAGTATATATCGCTAAGTGTGGCACCTTTTTTAGCGATTTAGCGGTACTTTTGTACCGCTAAAGTCGTTAAGGAGATCGCTAACCGCGATAGCGTCCTAACGACATCGCTAAAATAGGTAGCCACTAGCGATATAGAAACAATCCCGCTAGCGATCTCATTAGTATGCGACGCTAATGAGATCGCTAGCGGGATTGTCTAGTGTGGCAGTACCTTTAGGCTGATTTATTTGAGCTCTGTAAAGGGGCCTCAGGGGTTAAACCCTTATCAGACAGACCTTGAGTGCTTTATTGCTTCTGTCACCTTTGAGGAGATGGTCAGAAACTTAAAACAATGCAGCTCACAACCAGCCTGTAGTGCAGGGATGCTGTTGAGGGCTGTGAGTGGCAGGAAGATGGTGTCTGTTGTAGTTAACCCTCCCCCTATTGCCACTGCACTCACCTCCTCCGGCCCTAGATGTGATAACGGCCAGATCTTCAGGGCTTCACTGTTTGTTTGTTAGTTTTTTCTCTCCCGGCGGGTGGTCGCTTGTTATCTCGGGACCTCTTATCTGTGCAAGTCCCTCTTTCTTCACAGCTCGCACGCGGCGGCCTGTACCACGCTGCACGGCGTCTCCTGCGCCTGGAGCCTCCCGAGAAGCCTGGAGAGGCAGACCCGACAGACGAGCCCCCTGTCCAGGTATTCCCCCGCTGATTAAAGCTGTTTCTCCGCTCACTAACGGAGGGATGGCCACAGATGAGAATAGGCCAGCGGGGAGCTCTGCTAAAAAGCGGCCATTCCTTGGCTCCGCCTCCAGGAAGTCCCCCCCAGACGTTTTTAAGTAAAAGAGCCACCTTCAGCAGCACTAAGGCAGCAGTCTGTGAAGGTGGCTCTCTTTTTTTGGACTCCTGCAACGCTGAAATATTCAGTTTTAAAAGTAGGTCCCCATACCTTAGATGTGTCACTGAGGCATGGCCTCTTCCCGTGACTCATCCTCCCCCCAGCCGTCCATCAAGCCAATTCAGCGTTGCCGCGCCTCCAACAGCGTTGTTTTACTTTCATTTCTGTTCTGTGTGGCGCCTGTTGTAATAGTCCTCAGGCATGCGCAGTGCGCGCTGACCGAGAACTGTGAGAAGACTATTGCGCCCCGCAGTGTGTTATCATGTATTCACACTGCGGGGCTGGCAATCTGGCGCCTGCGCAGTCTACATGTTTAGCATGTAGACTGCGCAGGCGCCAGATTTCCTGCCCCACAGTGTGAATACATAAACACACTGCGGGGAGGGAGCTGGGGAAAGAAAGACGCAGGCGCAATAGTCTTCTGACAGTTCTGCGCATACCCGAGGACTGTTACAACAGCGCAGGCGCCACACAGAACCGAAATGAAAGAAAAAAAAAGTCTGGAGGAGGCGCGGCGACGCTGAAGGGGCTTGATGGACGGCTGGGGGGAGGATGAGTCACGGGAAGAGGCCATGCCTCAGGGACACATTTAAGGTATGGGGACCTACTTTTAAAACTCGATATTTCAGCGTTGCAGGGGACCAGAAAAAAAAAAGCCACCTTCACAGACTGCTGCCTTAGTGCTGCTGAAGGTGGCTCTTTTACTTAAAAACACCCTTGGGGGGTGACAAGTTCCCTTTAAATCCTGAGTTTTAATAAATCTGTCCTCTCAGCTGCCAATACTAGAGGGTGCTCACTCCATACTCTTACTACAAACAGCTTCTTAGCACCCCCTACTAATTCTAGGGCCACGTTCACACAGTCAGTGTTTTACATCAGTATTTGTAAGCCAAAACCAGGAGAGGGTGATAAATTCAGAAGTGGTGACGAGTTTCTATTAGACATTCCTCCTGGTTTTGGCTACAAATACTGATGTAAAATACTGACCAAATACTGAATATGTAAATGTGGCCAAAGATTTCCCAAAGAAAAATCAAATTGGAGAAGAACATTCCCTTGTGTGTGTACAGGGAGCAAGAAACATGCTAAACCCCTGTGCACATCGCAGGGTTGGGGAGGATTCACTACTTCTGTATGGTTCACACCTGGGCAGACGTGGAAAACTGACAGACGGTTTTGATTAAAACAATTTTTTTTCTCTCCATAATCACAGCTCAGATTTCTGGAAATAAGAGCAAACAAATAACATGTAAATGACGGATACGAGGATGGGACGCGGCAGCGGAGTGCGGCAGGTGTCTATACGGGTTGTTTATTCTGGATAATGACTTTCTGCTAGACAGATCCCCCAACAATAATCCCACTGCTTTGTGTCCAGTGTCCGCTCCTCGCCTGTATAAAGTGAGCCTGCCACGACTTATTATATTGTACGGGAAATAGGTTCTCACTGAGATAATCACATTTATGGGTGGCACAGTGGCTCAGTGGTTAGCATTGTATAGTGGCTCAGTGGTTAGCATTGCAGTGCTGGGGTCCTGGGTTCAAATCCCACCAAGGACAACATCTGCAGTGAGTTTGTATGTTCTCCCTGTGTTTGTGTGGGTTTCCTCCGGGTTCTCTGGTTTCCTCCCACACTCCAAAGACTGATAGGGAATGTAGATTGTGAAGCCCCATTGAGGACAGATTGGGGACAGTGCCACTGATGTCTGTAAAGCGCTGTGGAATTAATGGCGCTATATAAATGAGTAAAATAAATAAATAAATACATTTATGATAAATGATTTTCTCAGTTCCGGCTGTCACAGTTTTCCCTGAAACAGATAGGAGTCCCGCAGCCTGACAGTAGAGGACGGCCCAGTGTAACAGGCCAGATTAACCCCCCGCCCAGAATATACCCGGGGTTAAAGTGGCCTAGCCCAGATTATACCCTCCGGGTCAGAATATACCCCAGCTGCTGTAGATAAGATTATTCACGCTTTTGAACAGGGCCCCAGGCAGCACATGGGGGGCAGAGACAGCGAACGGGGTCCCAGGCAGCACACAGGGGCAGAGAGCCAACGGGTTCCCAGGCAGCAAACGGGGCCCCAGGCAGCACACGGGGGCCCCAGGAAGCGCACAAGGCCACAGGCAGAGCACAGGGGCCCTAAGCATCACACGGGGCCCCAGGCAGAGCACAGTGGCCCCAGGCAGCATACAGGGGCCACAGGCAGCACACAGGGCCACAGGCAGTGCACGGGGGGCAGAGACAGTGCACAGGGGCCCCAGGCAGCACACAGGGGAAGAGATAGCGAACGGGGTCCAAGGCAGCACATGGGGCCCCAGTGTCACGCTGTATAGCAGATATATAATGTGATGACAATAATCTATATCAAAAGGGCAACATACTATATAACATGCGCATAGCTATATGATAACATAGATTTACCTGACAGAAAGTCCAGTGGGTCAAAACGGAATCCGTTATACGCTGTCTCCGGCTAGAGGGTGACCGGGGTCTAAGCTGACCCTAAACTGGGGTCCTAACTAATCCCTCAACCTGGAGGTACTGTTAAAGGTACAGAGGTCCAGGCCACCAGCGTAAACCCTGTCTCCTATCAATCCCTGCCAACTGTATTCTAGTCCTAAGAAGGACCCTGAATACCACCAAAGGGAATGAACAGGTAACGGTTAATGAACAGAAAGACATACAAGAAAGACAAGAAATAAAGTAAATAAAGTCTTACATACAACACTCACACACAGTAGGAACACCTAAGGTCTCAGAGATAAACTATAAGCTGTGAGAGTAAAAACAACTAAGGAGCTCTTAGCTTAAGTATTCTCAGAACCGATCCAGTCTGCTAAACTATATGAATGCTTTCACCGGCATCAAACACCCAGACTGGCAGGAATATAAAGGAAACTAATTAGAACATAATCCAAAGCAGCCGGGCGAGGCTGGACCTAGTCTTAGCAAAGAGCTAGGTAAAATTAACTCTCTCATTACCAAACACAAAGAAACAGCAGCTCAGCTGTGAGAAGTCAGAATGTGCAATCGCGACGATCTTCGTGGCGATGCACCATGACAGTACCCCCCCTTCTACGAGGGGCCTCCGGACCCTCATGACCAGGTCTGTCTGGGTAAATTGTGTGAAAGGTCCGAACCAATCGATCTGCGTTATCATCAGACGCAGGGACCCACGTCCTCTCCTCAGGACCATACCCCTCCAATGAACTTCCACGTTATCATTGACTACCACTGAAGGAGGAGGTAGAGGTGACGGTATGACTGGTGCCACATACTTTTTAAGTAATGACTTGTGAAACACATTATGAATTTTAAACGTAGGAGGGAGGTCCAGACGAAATGCCACAGGATTAATTATGGAACTGATCCTGTATGGCCCGATGAATCTGGGACCCAACCTCCAGGAGGGAACTTTAAGTTTAATATTCCTGGTAGACAACCACACCAGATCATTCACCTTCAGATCTCGACCAGAAACTCTCCCCCTATCAGCCATCCGTTTGTAACGGTTCTCCGTAACCTTCAGTCTTAACTGATCTGGAACTATCAGTCTCCCTGGAAGTCCCACAGGGGCGTCCCCCTGAGCCCCCAATACCTCCCCCTCAAGCTCAGAGCATACAGCTGACACCACAACTCCCTCCTGAGGAATAGGAACCGGATCATCCATCCTCCCGGTCCCTGGGAAAGTACGAGATAAGGCATCAGGAAGCAACTTTATTGAGCAGTCATATGCGCGATGAGGAGGTTAACTCTTTACACCCCTCCTCTGAGAACTTCTCCCAAAAGTCCTCCAGAAAAGGAGGCAAAGTCCTAGGCACAACCGCACCGATGACCGTGCTCATGCAGTTATTCTTGCAAAATTCACCCCACTGGCTTATCTTTCTGGATTGCCAATCAATCACTGGGTTATGTTTAGCCAACCAAGGAAGTCCCAACACAATAGGAGCAGGCAGACCCTCCAACACATAACAAGACAATTGCTCTTTATGTATTGCCCCTACTCGAAGATCTATGTTATGAACAGCTTGTACCAAGCTACCTTGACCAAGAGGTCTAGAATCAATAGAGAGTATAGGGACCGGTTTGGCCAATACACTCAGTTGCATACCATGCACCTGGGCAAACCGAGTGTCCACCAAATTAGCCCCGGACCCACTATCAAGAAAAACAGAAATCCTCTCAGTTCTAGTACCAATCACCACCTCCGCAGGCACGAGAAACTGAGAGGGATTTGGGGACGAAATACACACTCCCAGGTTAACTCCTTGGTTCAAAGAGGTCCGGGATGGACACCCCCAACAAAATGTCCCTCTCTCCCGCAAAAGAAACACCTTCTAGTCTTGCGGCGCACCGCTGATTCCCTCCTACAAAATGATGTCCCTCCCAACTGCATGGGTTCCTCAGAACAGACCAGGGGAACCTCAGTATAAGGGACTTTAGTAGTAGGTGGAGTCATCACGGGGGGCGGAGTTACCTCGCGTCTTCCCCGAAGACGTCTATCAATGCGAATAGCGAGGGCCATAGCAGCCTCCAGTGATGGAGGAGAATCATACTGAGCCAACACATCTTTTAATTTGTCAGACAACCCTTGACAAAACTGGCTCCTAAGAGCTGGGTCATTCCACTGAGTATCTGTTGCCCATCTACGGAACTCAGAAGAATATTCCTCCGCTGGACGATTTCCTTGCCGTATTTTACGCAACCTTGTTTCAGCAAGGGAGACTCGATCCGGATCATCATATACCAGACCCAGGGCAGTAAAAAATCGATCCACTGACTGGAGATCTGGGGAGCCTGGAGGAATAGAGAACGCCCAAGATTGAGGATCCCCTTGTAAGAGCGAGATAACAATTCCCACCCTCTGCTCTTCACTCCCAGATGACCGAGGCCGCAGCCGAAAGTACAATTTACATGCCTCCCGGAAAGTAAAAAATTTGTCCCGCCCACCAGTGAACCTGTCCGGGAGAGCAACCTTAGGTTCAGATCTGGTTTGCTCCGGGGGGGACAGAACCTTGGACTTAATGTCTGCCAACTCCATGGACAATCCCTGCAACTGCCGGGCCAGCTGGGCTACTGGATCCATGATAGCTGGGGAGAATCTTTAGTATAGGCCGGTGAAAATGTCACGCTGTATAGCAGATATATATATGTGATGACAATAATCTATATCAAAAGGGCAACATACTATATAACATGCGCATAGCTATATGATAACATAGATTTACCTGACAGAAAGTCCAGTGGGTCAAAACGGAATCCGTTATACGCTGTCTCCGGCTAGAGGGTGACCGGGGTCTAAGCTGACCCTAAACTGGGGTCCTAACTAATCCCTCAACCTGGAGGTACTGTTAAAGGTACAGAGGTCCAGGCCACCAGCGTAAACCCTGTCTCCTATCAATCCCTGCCAACTGTATTCTAGTCCTAAGAAGGACCCTGAATACCACCAAAGGGAATGAACAGGTAACGGTTAATGAACAGAAAGACATACAAGAAAGACAAGAAATAAAGTAAATAAAGTCTTACATACAACACTCACACACAGTAGGAACACCTAAGGTCTCAGAGATAAACTATAAGCTGTGAGAGTAAAAACAACTAAGGAGCTCTTAGCTTAAGTATTCTCAGAACCGATCCAGTCTGCTAAACTATATGAATGCTTTCACCGGCATCAAACACCCAGACTGGCAGGAATATAAAGGAAACTAATTAGAACATAATCCAAAGCAGCCGGGCGAGGCTGGACCTAGTCTTAGCAAAGAGCTAGGTAAAATTAACTCTCTCATTACCAAACACAAAGAAACAGCAGCTCAGCTGTGAGAAGTCAGAATGTGCAATCGCGACGATCTTCGTGGCGATGCACCCATGACACCCAGGCAGTGCACAGGGGCCCCAGGCAGTGCACGGGGTTCCAGGCAGCACACAGGGGCCCCAGGCAGCACACAGGGGCCCCAGGCACCACACAGGGCCCTAGGTAGTGCACAGGGGCCCCAGGAAGCATACAGGGGCCCCTGGCAGTGCACAGGGTCCCCAGGCAGTGCACAAGGGGACAGAGACAGCGCGCAAGGGGGGGAAGAGACTGTCTCTGCCCCCTGTGCGCTGTTTCTGCCCCCTATGCGCTGTCTGGGACGCCCTGTACAATGTTTGGGACCCCCGATGTCTGGGGCCCCGTTCTTGACTTGAGCATATCACTCAATCCTGTGCGATGTCTGGAGTCCCTGTGCACTGCCAGGGGCCCTTGTGCGCCACCTGGGGCCCCCGTGGGCTGACTGGGAACCCATTTGCTGCCTGAGGCCCCCGTGCGCTGCCTGGGGCCTCGTTCGCTTTCTGCCCCATGTGCTGCCTGGGGCCCCGTGTGCTGCCTGGGAACCCGTTTGCTGTCTCTGTCCCCTGTGTGCTGCCTGGGGCTCACCTGTGCTGTCTCTGTCCCCTGTGCACTGCCAGGGGCCCCTCTGCACTGCCTGGAGCCCTGTGTGCTGCCTGGGAACCCATTTGCTGTCTGTCCCCTGTGTGCTGCAAGAGGCCCCTGTGCGCTGCAAAGGGCCCCTGTGTGCTGCCTCTGCCCCCTGTGCGCTGCCTGGGGCCCAGTTTTTGATGGTTCTCAAAAGCGTGAATAATCTTATCTACAGCAGCTGGGGTATATTCTGACCCGGAGGGGTATAATCTGGGCTAGGCCACTTTAACCCCGGGTATATTCTGGGCGGGAGGTTAATCTGGCCTGTTACAGCGGGGTTATATTTGCAGGGCATGTCGTCTTGTGTGGGCTGGTGCTGGACCTGCTGATGGCCTGCTCTACTGGGTGACCACAGTATGACCGTACCCGCACCACGTGCAGCAGGTGGAGGAGAATTACCCTGCACATGGAAGAAAATGGTTAATAGAAATGGAGAGGATATGTTGTGAGAGAAAGGTCTCAGAGGCTGGAAAATCACAGATCCCGGGGGCCTCAGACTACAGTAACATAATCAATTAACGAGCAGGGGCGTAACGAGAGTGGGGCAGGGCCAGCGTCACACCTGGAGCACAAGGGGTCCCCGAAGGTCCCTTTGGCACATCTGAGAAGACCAATGCCATTACAGGCCTGTGGCAGCCGAGGGCCCCGTTGGAGACTTTGTATCGGGGCCCACGGTCTGCCACATAAGTCTCTGTTAAAGGGGGCTGATGTCCTGTGTATATATCATGACAGAATAGACGAGTTCTAGACTTTGTGTATCAATTCTACAACAGTCAAGGTCTCTGCTTGCTGTCAAAGAAGAAGTGTTTCTACCCAGTTGCTAAAAAAAAAATCTAATTTAATACATCTCACAGCTGAAGGTTTGTTACAGTTGTGGCTGCCATTTCACACCTACATTAATCTGCACCTGCAACTTGGCACAGAAAAGGTGAACAAAGGCAATTAGCAGTAATCTGGCGACTACGGTGTAACCAGAAATGTGCAAGAAGCCCGAAATCTATTGTACCCGCTCCGATACAAAGCAACAAAGTATCAGGACAGGAGTTTAGTGACACCACAGATGCAATTGTAACAAACCCTCAGAAATGTAAACAGGACTGTTTCTCTCTGTATTTACATAATATAGGACACAACAGTAACACTGCCGGCAGGAACTGCTGGGACCGGTGATAAATCGGGCATGTGGAGGTGAGTCACGCTCGTCCAACAAGCCGCAATCTGGTTTTTCAAGACGCTCTGATCCAATACAAACAGAAAGACAAACGCTCCCTAGCAATGAGCGTGGAAACTACTACAGACACGGAGTGACCACCCTCCAGTCCACGTGGACCCCCAGACATCGGGGTCTTCTGTATACACAGAATGTGGCGACTCAGCCCAAAAATGAGGCAAGTTCTGGGGTGAAGAATGCTGTTGCGTCATTGCACGGCATAAAACGTCACGTCTCACAGTGAGGGTCCCATTCGTTTTTTATGTTAATCCTCTTCACATATTCGGTCGTTTCAGCGTTTGTTTTCTTTTTTACCAGGTTTTTTTTCTAAACTAAACAGTTAAAAAAAAAAACACACACACAAAGTGCAGTCAGTTCTTACATCAGATCCTGATGGAATCGTTCCACAGTAGTCATGGTCCCAGCAAACAGCTGCAAAGAAATCCGGAAAAAATCCTTCCAAACATACTAGAAAACAGGCCATTTTTACTGCTTTTACAAGTGTCCCTGTGGACATCTTAGGGTCCGCTCAGGGCCTAGGAGTGGTGACCACCATACGCCTCTTTCGCCACAGATGGAAATAAAAATTAGGCTAAAGTTTACTGAAACAGACAATCCCCCATCAAGAACGATCACTTGCTGCCTAAAGTGACAGTTTATGGTCACATTTTACCCCGACAGGTGTCATCGCCGGGACAGAAGGCGCCGTGTTCAAACTTCCATCCTATAGCGACTTACGTACCCGGGAACCTTACTGGTCCTTCATCACTTGTTACTGGACATACAGGTCAGCAAGATCGACCATAAGGTCAATAATATAGCGGGAAATACGCAAATTTACCGCAAAAATAATGAACATGCTGTGTTTTACCGTGATGTGTTTTTTGCACGGAAAAAACGCACCATGTGCACAAAAATTGCAGAATGCATTCTAATAATAGGATGCTTACTGCATGCATTTTTAAAGTGTTTTTGCAGCAAAAAAAACACGAAAAATCCTGAACGTGTGCACATAGCCTAAAGGTGTAGGAACGATCGGTCACCAGTCACTCAGTAAACCATTCCCTACTGTGACCACCATGTGTTGCCATATGTCACTGGCTTCAATTATCTCCAGCACGATCAGCAGGTCACCCTCACATTCACAGGCGCTCTCACCTGCCTACATGAAATCCCCCATAAGACCCAGACCCACAAATAAGGAGAAGATGGTGAGAAGTGACAACAACGCAGGAAAGTCTACATGGAGAACGCAGAACCAAGCCCAAAAGAAAGTTAGTGACCCCCGAATAGGAGCAGACAGCCGGACATGGAGCATTGGTGACAGAGCTCTCACCTGTGTGCGCTGCCCAGGTATCAGCAGGAGATGTGGAACAGGTGTACACTCCCCACAACTTGTGCCAGGCAACTGGGGGAGGTGTGAGCGAAGACTTCAACCTTTGCACACAATGACATAAGAGAAATAAAACCAGTTCTACTTGTGTCACACACCATGACTGTTCCAGAGATGCTTCCTGATATTAGGGGCTGGAAGAGCTCCCCAAATTCCAGGGCAGGGGAGGCTGCTGACAACTCCATACACCTGCAGAGGTGAGAGGGATTGAAGACACCGCAACACAAACCTGCAAGTAAATAACAAGGACACTTAACCCCAATTCTGACCACTGTCACTTTATGAGGTTATAACTCTGGAACCCTTTAATGAATCCAGCGGATTCTGAGATGGTTTTTTCGTGACATATTGTACTTCACATTAGTGGTAAAAATTTTTTATATGACTTGCTTTTATTTATGAAAAAAACGGAAATATGGCGAAAATTGTGAAAATTTAGCAATTTTCAAACTTTAAATTTTTATGCTCTTAAATCAGAGAGATATGTCACACAAATTTCTTAATAAATAACATTTCCCACATGTCTACTTTACATCAGCACAATTTTGGGAACAAAATTTTTTTTTGTTACGAAGTTATAAGGGTTAAAAGTTGACCAGCGATTTCTCATTTTTACAACACCATTTTTTTTAGGGACCACATCAAATTTGAAGTCACTTTGAGGGGTCTATATGATAGAAAATACCCAAAAGTAACACCATTCTAAAAACTGCACCCCTCAGGGTGCTCAAAACTACATTCAAGAAGTTTATTAACCCTTTACGTGATTCACAGGAACTGAAGCAATGTGGAAGGAAAAAATTAACATTTAACTTTTTTTGCAAAAACTTTACTTCAGAACCAATTTTTTATTTTCACAAGTGTTAAAAGAAAAAATGAACCACAAAATTTGTTGTGCAATTTCTCCTGAATACACCAATACCCCATATGTGGGGGTAAACCACTTTTTGGGCGCATGGCAGAGGTCGCAAGGGAAGGAGCGCCGTTTGACTTTTTCAACGCAGAATTGGCTGGACGCCATGTCGCGTTTGAAGAGGCCCTGATGTGTCTAAACAGTGGAAACCCCCTAAAAGTGACCCCATTTTGGAAACTAGACCGCCTAAGGAACTTATCTAGATGTGTGGTGAGCACTTTGAACCTCCAAGTGCTTCACAGAAGTTTATAACATAGAACCGTGAAAATAAAAAATCATATTTTTTCCACAAAAATGATCTTTTCACACCAATTTATTATTTTCCCAAGGGTAACAGGAGAAATTAGACCACAAAAGTTGTTGTCCAATTTGTCCTGAGTACACTGATACCCCATATGTGGGGGGGACCACTGTTTGGGCGCACGGCAGGGCTTGGAAGGGAAGAAGCGCCGTTTGACTTTTTCAAACCAAAATTGTCTGGAATTGAAATTGGACGCCATGTCGCGTTTGGAGAGCCCCTAATACGCCTAAACAGTACACCATTTTGGAAACTAGACCCCTTAAGGAACTTACCTAGATGTATGGTGAGCACTTTGAACCCCCAAGTGCTTCACAGAAGTTTATAACGTAAAGCCGTGAAAATAAAAAATCATTTTTTTCCTCAAAAATGATTCTTTAGCCCGCTATTTTTTTATTTTCCCAAGGGTAACAGGAGAAATTGGACCCCAAAAGTTGTTGTGCAATTTTTCCTGAGTACGCTAATACTCCATATGTCGGGTGAAACCACTGTTTGGGCGCATTGGAGAGCTTGGAAGGGAAGGAGCGCCATTTTGTAATGCAGACTTTGATGGAATGTTCTGCGGGCGTCATGTTGTGTTTGCAGAGCCCTTGATGTGCCTAAACAGTAGAAACCCCCTGCAAGTGACACCATTTTGGAAACCAGACCCCCCAAGGAGCTTATCTAGATGTGTGGTGAGCACTTTGAACCCCTAAGTGCTTTATAGAAATTTATAAACGCAGAGCCGTGAAAATAAAAAATCATTTTTTTCCTCAAACATAGCGTTGACGGGCTGGTAACGGTATAGCATAACGAGATCGCGTTATGCTATACCCGCTAGCGCAGAGGAATCAGCAGATGATTAATCTGCGCTAGCGGTGACGGAGCCCAGATGCTGCAGGCCGCGTCCGAGACTCCGTCACTGAATGACGGCACGTTGCGAAAGCATGCCGCTTTACGGCATGCGTCGCGATGCGCCCTCAAATGGGGGTTAATGGCAGCGTTAACGGACTGCCATAACGCAGTATGAACCCAGTCTAACCCTAATTATAACCATAGCCCTAATTACAACCCTAACACTAACCCTAGCCCTAACCCTAAGGCTAGGTTCACATAGCGTTAATGCAGTCCGTTCAACGCATAGCGTTGACGGACTGCATTAACGCTATTGTTATTTTGTGATTGCGTTATGTGATCTATCTGAGCTAGCAGTGACGGACCCCCAAACGCTGCAGACTGCGTCCGAGGGTCCGTCACAGAATGACGGCACATCGCTAACGCATGCCGATTTCAGCATGTGTTAGGATGTGCTACTGCTATTGCAGGCAATGGCGGCGTTAACGCATCCGTTACATAGCGTTAGTGCCGCTATGTGACAGATGCCATCAGCGCATTGCCCGCAACGCAATGTGAACCCACCCTAACGGAAAAATGAAAATAAATATAATTTCAATATTTTATTATATGTCGCTAATTAAGGGGGTGATAAAGGGGGGGTTTATGTACTGTTTTTTTTATTTTGATCACTGTGATAGTTTATCACAGTGATCAAAATGTACTTTTAGGAGAATGAATGAAAAATTTTTTGAATCTGCATGCGCCCGCCATTTTTTTTACAGGAAGAAAACCCGGGAGGATCGGAGGAGAGGGGGACCTGCTGGAGGACAAGAGGACACCGGGAGGTACAGGGGGTGGTTCGGGGGACCTGGGGACCCTAGTTCTCACCCCTCTTATGTGCGATCATGTCAGAGGGGAGAGAAATCTTTTTTTTTTTTTTTTGTTGCCGTCGCCGTTATACTGTTATAACGGCGATCGCAACACAGGGGTTGGTAAATACCAACCCGGATCATGTTCTCTGGGGTCTCGGCTACCCTCGGCAGCCGAGACCCCAGAGAAAATTGCCCAAGCCCCCCCAGCACATCGCGGCGGGCGCACTGAGCATGCGCCCGCCATTTTCTCTCCTTTGCGCCATGGCGGCGGCACCGGGGGACATTGGAGGGCCCTGGGGCCAGAAGTGGGGGATTGGCGGCCACAAGGGGGGATCGGGGACCCTTTTTCTCTCTCCTCTGATGTCCGATCACATCAGAGGAGAGAGAGAATTATATGGCACACTATTTTTTTTTTTTTGCGATTGCCGTTATAGGGTTAATAACGGCGATCGCAACATCTGGGTCGGTAAAAACCAACCCGATTCATGTTCTCTGGGGTCTCGGCTACCCCCGGTAGCCGAGACCCCGGAGAAAATGCGCCTCTCAGGGGGCGCTATTCACTTTTCGACGCCGCTGTGGTTTAAGTACCCTTAATGACCACCGTGAAAAGGCGTATCGGCGGTTGTTAAGGGGTTAAGAGCACACCTGTCAGTGTCAGGACCCAAATGTACACAACACAGTGCCAGGACCCAAATATACGTGACACAGTACCAGTACCAGACAAAGTGCCGGGACCCAAACGTAAATGACACAGTGCCAGTCCCTAGATGTACCCGACAGTGCCAGGACCCAAATATACGTGACACAGTGCCAGGCCCCAAACATACATGACACAGAGCCCTGACCCAAACATACATGACACAGTGCCAGTCCCTGGATGTACCCAACAGTGCCAGGACCCAAATATACGTGACACAGTACCAGTACCTGACACAGTGCCAGGACCCAAACATACATGGCACAGTGCCAGTCCCTAGATGTACCCGACACAGTGCCAGGACCCAAACATACATGACACGGTACCAGTACCCGACACAGTGCCAGGCCCCAAACATACATGACACAGTGCCAGGCCCCAAACATACATGACACAGTGCCCTGACCCAAACATACATGACAGTGCCAGTGCCTAGATGTACCCGACACAGTGCCAGGACCGAAACATACATGACACAGTACTAGTACCCGACACAGTGCCAGGCCCCAAACATACACGACCCAGTGCCAGTCCCCAGATGTACCCGACACAGTGCCAAGACCCAAACATACATGACACAGTGCAGGCCCCAAACATACATGACACAATGCCAGACCCTAACACAGTGCCAGTGCCTAGATGTACCCGACACAGTGCCAAGACCCAAACATACATGACACAGTGCCAGGCCCCAAACATACATGACACAGTACCAGTACTCGACACAGTGCCAGGCCCCAAACATACAGTACACGACCCAGTGCCAGTCCCCCAACGTACCCGACACAGTGTCAGTACCCAGATGTACTCGACAATGCTATTCCCCCGATGTACATGACAGTTAGAGGTCACCCGACGTAAACTACACAGTGCCAGTCCCACGATGTACACAACAGTGCAAGGTCACCTGACGTACACTACACATTGCCAGTATCCAGACGTACACGACATAGTGTGAGGTCACCGGACGTACACGACACAATACCCGCAGACCATGGGGCAGACAGTAGTGTGTTCTTTCACATACCTCTGGCAAGTTTACATCAGGGCCCAATATAGAAGAAACTTGATGGTTGTACAATATACAACCACAAACAGTCAAGAATTTTGCTATGGAGTTGACTGCAGTTTTTTCAGGTGTTTAATCTGTAAAAATTACCATAACTAAATAGAAAAGGGAGCAAAACTGCATGTCTGCAAGTCAAACGTACACTGAATTGTGAGGATTTTGCTGCGGATTCGCTGCAGATTGCTTCCTTAGATTTGAAGAAAGTGAAGTCCACACTAACACGCAGCGGATATTAACATATGCACAATGTCTGTTTCTTTGCAGATATTTTCGGTAACGAGTAGGTGAGATTTATTGGATTGTATTCTTGGTTGGCATTGTATAAGGCCGCATACAAATCTGCAGCAAATACTTCATGGGAGCAGACAGATGAGATGGAAAATCTGCAATAATTGGTGTTCAGTCCACAACTGCTTGTCTGCACATTTTATGCCGTGCACTTCAGGGAAGTTTCCACATCACTGTACACGTCTGATGCTCAGCTGCACAATTTACAAATGTGTTCACATTGATTCACGATGCGGGTACATGTGCGCTCTGTCATTAAGGAGTTAAACAGGTGAACATATCATTGGCAGGGATAGTCACTGATAATTTAATTCCCATGTAACAATTGTCATCTTTCCCTTGTATACAATAATTGTACCGCCCTCCCCTGACACTATGTAACACTCGATAGCAACACATGTACAGCAGACACATACTGCACTCAGGGTATCCCGCCATATACTGCACATGTATAGCAACCCCATCAGACTACGGGAAACCTGCTGCAAATCTGGTTCTAATCAATCAAGATTTCATGTGCCAGCACTCCGGTCACATCATTTAATGGCCGGGGCGACATATATAGATGTATTCAACATTTATAGCATGTATTAAGCTAGAATCATGGTCCCTGTGGATTTATGAAGCTGAATTCACACTGACTTCTTTCAGGGTAAAAAATGATGAACTTTCTAGTGTAAACGGCTTCAGGAAACGCTAATTATTGGAGGAGTATTTTATGGGAATAATTATATAGTCTTTGAATTATAGGATTATACTAAAGTGGCTAACACCTAAGTGATTCATGTATAAGGGATAACATCCCAAGATGACGTGCAAAAAGAGCTTGTGACAAGTCTCCTATATGCCTACACTTGCTCGGTAAAGAGAAATTCTCCTGACAAGGAGGTTTTGGAGAAGTTTTTCATTTCTGGACAGAGTTTTTTTTCCCCCCCGAATCGTTTCTTGGCAGCCTTCTGATTGGATCGCGCCTAGTTTGGAGCAGATTCAGAAGGAGACAGGCCCCTTTTTATCTCTTACCGGGCGATTTTCAAAGGCTGAACCTATTTTTTTCCCTTAGAAATGATTAAGAAGATTATTTTCAACTTTGTGTGTGCTCTAAAAAACCTCAGGAAAAACATGGCGTGTGAGCATACCCTACTGGCATTTCCTTAGGAGACACAGAAGTCAGATGTGGCTTGCACTAATGCCGGGATTTTTCTGTGGACTCTATTAGTGGAGGCCAAGACTAAGAAACTGATCATCATGTGAGGGATCAATGAGGCAGCAGACTGATAGATAGCCGAGGAAATGCAAAGTAGAGAGTCATTATAATATGAAGTCAGAGAAATAAAAGCCACAAGCAGGACACACCCCGGACAACACAAAGCAGGACGGACAGCAAAGTGTCCGGACCAGATCTACAACCTGAAATTTTGCTTCTATCTCTGCAGCCACAGAACCCGGCTCTGGGGGAAAGCCTCTCTCTTTTGTCAGAACTTAGCCCTTTTTAAATTTCTCCACAAATATATCAGTAGAATTTCCTGACATATGGACGTGCGGAGATTTATAAACTGCATGCTCCATCATTCTTGCAGTATGGCACGTTAATGGTTTTAGGGCTCATACCCATCACTGTATGCCATTCTTATGCAATAGGATTTTAACATTAGTTTTTATATAGAGGAATTCTTTGTCACGTAAAGATAGTTTCCAAGGAAATATTTTCAATATATATATGTATATGTCACAGATATATAATTACTGTTTGCATGTGCAGCTTACTGTACATGTAATTCAGTAATACATAATTACATTGCTGAAAAAAGTCGCGGGATCCCAAAATTTTTTATTTACCAGCAGAGGGAAAGCAGACAGCTTTAGGCATATACAGTTAGGTCCATAAATATTTGGACAGAGACAACATTTATCTAATTTTGGTTCTAGACATTACCACAATGAATTTGAAACAAAACAAATCAGATGCAGTTGAAGTTCAGACTTTCAGCTTTCATTTGAGGGTATCCACATTAAAATTGGATGAAGGGTTTAGGAGTTTCAGCTCCTTAACATGTGCCACCCTGTTTTTAAAGGGACCAAAAGTAATTGGACAGATTAAATAATTGTAAATAAAATGTTCATTTCTAGTACTTGGTTGAAAACCCTTTGTTAGCAATGACTGCCTGAAGTCTTGAACTCATGGACATCACCAGACACTGTGTTTCCTTCTTTTTGATGCTCTGCCAGGCCTTCACCGCGGTGGTTTTCAGTTGTTGTTTGTTTGTGGGCCTTTCTGTCTGAAGTTTAGTCTTTAACAAGTGAAATGCATGTTCAGTTGGGTTGAGATCAGGTGACTGACTTGGCCATTCAAGAATATTCCACTACTTTGCTTTAATAAACTCCTGGGTTGCTTTGGCTTTATGTTTTGGGTCATTGTCCATCTGTAGTATGAAACGACGACCAATCAGTTTGGCTGCATTTGGCTGGATCTGAGCACACAGTATGGCTCTGAATACCTCAGAATTCATTCGGCTGTTTCTGTCCTGTGTCACATCATCAATAAACACTAGTGACCCAGTGCCACTGGCAGCCATGCATGCCCAAGCCATCACACTGCTTCCGCCATGTTTTACAGATGATGTGGTATGCTTTGGATCATGAGCTGTACCACGCCTTCGCCATACTTTTCTCTTTCCATCATTCTAGTAGAGGTTGATCTTGGTTTCATCTGTCCAAAGAATGTTCTTCCAGAACTGTGCTGGCTTTTTTGGATGTTTTTTAGCAAAGTCCAGCCTAGCCTTTTTATTCTTGATTCTTATGAGTGGCTTGCACCGTGCAGTGAACCCTCTGTATTTAATTTCATGTGTGTAGCCCTGGTATGTAAGGCACACATTATCCGGGAGGATGAGTGGAGAGGTAACGGTTAAGGCTCGACATCACTCATATACATTTCAGACACACCCAGCAGGGGTGTATAGGGGAGTGTCCTGTAGCACAGTGCAGTCTGAAAGTTCTCCTGTGAGCGTGCAGAGAGTCGGGACTGGTGCCTTTTGGAGAGCCGAGATCTCCTGTCAACACAGGGAGACGGTACAGAAGTGGAGGCTAGTACGGATGATCGAATATTATCCTAGTCTAGTCAGTGCTGATATTAAGAGCGCGAGCAGGGCGAAGGGCGCAGTGGAAAGAATTATAGAAGTGCTTGAAGGATTGGACTATCCTGCATTAGTCACCGGTCACTGGGGACCGAAGTGTCGCTACAGCTTCAAGCGTAGTGATAGAATAGCCAGAGGTTCGCTGGACTTCAAGTCACAGGAACAAGCCCTGTTGTCAGTACGAAACCAGGGTCAGGTAGAACAAGAACTTTGAGTCAGTGCACGACGAGAGAAGGAACTTAGTTCTATCCATTAGAAGACTCGACCACCATGCTGACCGGGCAGTACAGCTACAGAATTAGCTGGAGTTTTTGAGTGAACTTAGCTTCATGCAAGTTGGACTCGTTACGTTGAAAGTTAAGGAGGCCTCTAACCTGCTCAGCCGTTACCTTGAAACGCATCCTCCATCCACCCCAACAGCTTCCCGGGACCTGCCTTATCATCTTGGAAAGTAAAAGGTATGGAAAGAAGCTTTAATGTGTGAGACTGTGTCATTTAACTGCACACCTTCACGACATCATAATCACTATAGACCCCGAGGGAAGAGTCCCACCTGTAGGGGACCCGACATCTAGCTGCCACACCATCCCCTCAGAGATCTACAGCAGCGCTGGTCTTAGTGATCAGAAAACTACAGGTGGCGTCACGAACTGTTATATACAAGTCCCCTGTAAATAATTCCCCCCCAACATACGCCTGACCGCCAGGGCCACAGACCGAGTCACCGCTACCTGTGACAACCCCATAGACTTCCATGGGCTCGGCTCTGGGTACCCCGTTGCCCTGGTAACCCACAATTGTGGTGCGGGTCACGACAAAACTTGGCGTCACGAACAGGATACGAAACTTGCAGAATTGTGAGCCCTGTGTGCCTGTGGAGTGTTTTGGTGAAAAAGACTGTTGCTGTTGTTTGGCGCCAAATACCGCCATATTTGCCGCCATATTCGCGCCCTGGGGCGCTGGAGAAGAAGGTGGGCGTATCTGAAAGAGCGCGCAAAGTCTTGGACACGCCCCCGGCTCTGACTCAGCGGCAGGTCCTGCGGCAGGAAGTGGACGCTCTGACATCAGAGCGCCTGCGACGAAGGTCCTGTCCCCACCGCTGTGCCTGTGGAATAGCAGCTTCTGAAACCGGTAGGCTCCGTTTAACCAAGGGGGCGCTAATATGTCACAACAACCGGCCGACAGTGCGGCCCCAGCCGGAGGCCCCGACCCCGCACCGCGTGGCATTGTAGCGCCAGATGGGGGCGCAGGCCCAGCACCCAGTCCGGTAGTCCCGCTCATGCCACTAACGCTCCCATATATGCCTGGGGCGAAATGGCTTCCCCAGTACAGCGGTGAGCCAGGCACTTTAGCAGGATTCAAGCGGAAGTTATGCAGCATCCTAGAAATGTACTCCATGCCTGAGAGACAAAAAGCTGCTGTGCTGATAGGGCAGCTAACTGGCGCTGCTGAGAGGGAAGTGGAGACTTGGGATACCGTTGATCAGGAGTCGGTACCTGCGATCCTCTTTAAGCTACATGCCATGTTTGAAGACCGCACAGAAACGGATCTCCGGATGGCCTTCTACCACTGTTGACAGCAGCCAGGTGACAGCATCAGGGACTACGCTTGCCGACTACAAGGGGCCCTGAGAGCCCTTAAGCAGATTAATAATATAAATGCTATCGACGAAAATAAGATGCTGAAAGAACAATTTGTACAGGGATTGAGATCCCAAGAGGAACGCAGAACTGTAAACTGGTGGTCCTTAGATCATCCTGATGCTACCTTTGATGCCCTAAAGGACATGGCAATAAAAGGGCTGCGACCCCTGGGCAAACCTGAGGTGGCAACCCAACATCACCAGGGTGAAGTCACTCTGGAACCGGCAGTACCCCCCTTTTCCCCGCTAGTGGCAGAAGCCAAAACGCAGGTGACACCCCCTAGTGAATTGGACTGTCTGCGCTCAGAGGTGCGCCAGCTGACTAAAAATCTGGCTGCTGTGATGAGTGCCCTGCAGCTGCGGAAAGAGGAAGAAGGGAAGATCTTATTAGCTGACTGCCCAGAAGACGTCCCGTGGATGAACCGGAGAAGAAGGAAGACAACGCCACCCCCAGGAGCGACCTCTGATCAACACCCTCCTCGTCGGGAGATCACCTGTTACCGTTGCAACCGGAAAGGTCATATGTCTCCACAGTGTCCTTTAAACGGGCAGAACCTGGGTCCGAGGGCCAACACCCAGGAGGAGATCCGTCAGGCCCCCTAGACTGGAACCGCAGGTATGTGGGTGGGCGACCCTACCTGTCTATCATTCTAGATGGTATTGCAGTTCCGGCATTGTTAGACACTGGGTCTCAGGTGACCCTAATACCTGATGCCCTATATACTAAGTTCTGGTCAATGGACAGTCTTAAACCCCCGAGCCCTGACTTTACCGTGTATGCTTCTAATGGTCTTCCTGTAGAAGTACTCGGGACAAAATGTGTGGATGTGAAAGTGGGCAGAGAGGAGTTGAAAGACCAGGGGCTTCTAGTAGTGAAGACTGTAAATGAGGAGAACGGTTTAAATATAATTTTGGGTACTAACATTATCAGTAACTGTCTGGGAGAAGTTGTGTTCTTACTCCAACAGCTCGCTGAAATTGCCAGATCAAGACAAAAGGGAGTAATCCAAAGAGAGATCCGGGCCCTGATGTGTCAGCAGCAAGCGAAGCTTACAGACGGCGAAATTGGTAATGTACGGGTCACTGACTCGAATCCCATTGTGATACCCCCAATGAGTGAAATGATAATCTGGTGCAGGGCAGCCATAGGTCTGAGAGGACAGAGCTACCAAGCTGTAGTAGAACCCCACCATTCAGAACATAGACCTACACTTATGACTGCTAGGGGAGTAGTGGAAGTGGTGAATGGAAGCGTACCGGTACGGCTCCTCAACTGGGGAGATGATGAGGTAAACTTACCCCGTTATGCAACCATTGCTAAACTACATGCTGTCGACAATAATTCTATTCTCCCGACTGAGTCCTTAGACTCCCGCCAAATAGCGGAGGACAATGACCCGGCAACCCAGGTGGCGGAATGGTGTCAGCAACTCCATGTTGGGACGGACACCACTCCCGCTCACCAGAAGCAAGGGGTATTACGGGTGGTACAAGAGTATGCCCAAGTGTTTAGCAAGCACCCACTTGATTTTGGGATAATTAAGGGAGTACAACATCATATCCCTACAGGCAGTCATCCTCCCATCAAAGAGCGGTACAGGCCTATACCCCCAGCCCATTATCAGAAGGCTAAAGAAATGTTGCGAGATATGAAAGAAGCCGGAGTAATCAGGGATAGTTGTAGTCCCTGGGCAGCACCTCTAGTCCTGGTTAGAAAAAAAGATGGTAGCTTGAGAATGTGTGTGGATTACAGGCAGGTGAACCGCATAACACATAAAGATGCATACCCGTTACCACGTATAGAGGAATCATTAGCTGCTCTGAAAACGGCTAACTACTTTTCTACCCTCGATCTGACTAGTGGGTACTGGCAAGTGGCTGTGGCTGAGGAGGATCGTGAGAAAACGGCTTTCACCACCCCAATGGGGCTCTGTGAGTTCGACAGAATGCCGTTTGGGCTCAGCAGTGCCCCAGGAACATTTCAGAGAGTGATGGAGAACTGCCTGGGACATCTCAATTTTGAAACCGTGCTGCTATACCTAGATGACGTCATCGTGTACTCCAAGACATATGAGGACCATCTGAAGCACCTGGCAGAAGTATTTGAGTCCCTGTCCAGGTACGGGATGAAGTTGAAACCCTCAAAATGCCATCTACTCAAACAGAAGGTACAATACTTGGGGCACATCGTCAGTTCGGAAGGAGTAGCGCCGGACCCAGAGAAAGTCACTGCTATCCAGAAGTGGCCGGAGCCGAAGAACCTCAAGGAAGTGCGACAGTTCCTGGGACTCACGGGTTACTACAGAAGGTTCGTGAAAGATTACACGAAGAAGGCAGCCCCTTTACAGGACCTCCTAGTAGGACAATCCCTAAAGAGCAGAAACCCTCCCTTTAATTGGGGTAAGGAACAGGCTGAAGCATTCCAAAAGATGAAAGAGATCCTTACAGGCGATGAGATTTTGACCTATCCTGATTACAGCCAACCGTTCCTGCTGTACACCGATGCAAGTAATGAAGGTTTAGGAGCAGTTCTCAGTCAGAAGCAGAATGGCCAAGAAAAAGTCATCGCATATGCCAGCAGAAAACTCAGGCCAACTGAGAGGAATCCGGAAAATTATAGCAGCTTTAAGCTGGAGTTCCTGGCGCTGGTCTGGGCCATTACTGAAAGATTTAAGCACTATCTGGCCTCCAACCAGTTCACTGCGTTTACAGACAACAACCCCTTAACGCACCTGGACACAGCCAAGCTGGGCGCCATGGAGCAGCGTTGGATGGCTCGGTTGTCCAATTACCAGTTTACCATCAAGTACCGGGCAGGCCGAAAGAATGCTAATGCTGACGCATTGTCCCGAATGCCGCATGAATCTGACACGGAAGAAGAATCGGACGACCTGGAAGAAATTGAGCTACCTGCGTTCCATCGAAATGGGATAGTCCACGAGCAGCGAGTCTACAGAAATCAATATGGTGCAACGTTAAATCCCTTACCCCATCACAGCTGGAAAGAGACTCAGGACAGCGATCCAGTGGTCAGCCGTATCAAGGAGTTGTTAAGACAGGAAGGTTCCTCCTTGGAAAAAGATGCACCTATGTCAGCAAAGCTCCTGTGGAACGAGAGAAGCCGGTTGTTCCTATACCGTGAGAAGTTGTGCAGGAGATACGTCAACCCCAGGACCCATGAGATGGTCTGGCAGATAGTGGTCCCCAAGGCAGACGTCCAAATGGTGTTGGAAGCATACCACGATCAAGCAGGACACTTTGGCTGGAGAAAGCTGGAGACCCTGTTGAGGTGCCGGTTCTACTGGGTAGGGATGCGCAGCTCCATCGAGAGGTGGTGTCGGAACTGTGGACCCTGTGGTCTCAGAAGAAAGGACTACGGTAGTCAGAGGGCACCCCTGCAGCCTGTCCGGACGACTCGTCCCTTGGAGATTGTGGCCCTGGACCACGTTAAATTGGCGCCAAGTAGATCTGGATACTCATACGCCTTGACCATGGTGGACCATTACTCTAGATTTCTGGTGGTTGTTCCAGTTAAGGATCAGACAGCAGTGACGGCAGCAAGAACCTTTCAAGCAAGCTTCTGCAGACCGCATGGGTATCCGGAGCAAGTATTAACTGATCAAGGACCTGCTTTTGAGGCTGACCTATTCAAGGAATTCTGTCACATGTATGGGTGTAAGAAAATTAGAACAACACCATACCATCCTCAAACCAACGGCCTTTGCGAGAAAATGAACCACATTGTCCTTGATTTGTTGAAATCCATACCGTTGGAAGACAGAAATCGGTGGCCGGACGTACTACCTGATTTGGTTGACTTGTATAACCATATACCTGTAAGTTCCACTAACTGCACTCCAGCCTATCTTATGAGAGCAAGGCTCGGAAGACTACCAATGGATTTAGAACTTGGAGTGGTAGAACCGGAGGCAGATGACGCCGTTGAAAACTGGGACATCAATCGGCAAGAGCAATACAGACGAGTGCAAGTCTGTGTAGAAGAAAGTCTCAACAAGGCACGGGAAAAACAGGAAGATATTTACAACAGGAATGCTCCTGCCAAGCCTTTGATGCCTGGAGAAGTGGTATTGAAAAGAAAAAGGAAGATGCACAAATTGGACAACCAGTGGGAACAAGAACCCTACGTCGTACAAGACTCCAAATATGACAACAGAAAAGTTTGTATCATCAGTAAGGACGGAGGAAGAACAATATCCACTGTGTCCAGAGACCATTTGAAATTGTGCCCAGAACCCTTAAAGCTTCGTGAAGAGAACCCTGTCGTCAATCGAGAAGAAAGAAAAGAAGAGGTCATACACACGGATCTGGGAGATTTCCCTGCGGATTGGCCCAGACTGGGAGATGCTGTAATCATTCCGGTGTTGCAGTTTTATCAGCCACAAGAGGAAGTTCTACCTCCAGTTATGCCCATGGTGCCAGTTGAGCCAGTTCAGGAGTTACCTATTCCAGTAACACCCCAGCCTACAGAATCTCAAGAAGGACCATCAGAAGCAGCGCCCCATGCTATGGGATCCCCTGGTGAAGCTGACTCACACCGCCCAGCCATCAGTACGCTTGCCAGATCCATAGAAAGATTGAGACAGTTCTATAGTTTGCCGTTACGCAGAGCAGGTAGAACACAGACTAATATACCTGAAGCTACTCCACGTAGATCAGAGCGAACCACGAAAGGGAAGATACCTATTCGATATCAACAGTAATTCTAGCAAAATAATGTAATTTAACCCAGAAAAAGTTTACCTTATGTGAATATTGTAAAAAGTATTGTTATGGTATTGTGCATTACTAAATAGGAGGAATAATGGACTTCGAGGCTGTGGACTATGTCAGCCTCAGAACTGATAATGTATATAGTTGCACTTTATGCATTCTCGTGGTTCTATATCCAACTGTAACAATTACCTCTGAACATAAAACCCGTGTGGTGTGGCACTGAGCGAGGTCTGCAGCCAGATGTCCTGCAGCCCACCCAGGACCCACGTTGAAGGTTTGGTGCGGGTCCTTCACAAGAATACTGTTTGATATGACATATTTATTGAAAGTATGTTTTTGTATTTTTCTATGTCCATTGTACATAATGCAACGTTTAAGAATTTCTCACCTCCCTGCTGGAAGAGTTTGATGTTAATTGTTTAAATGCAAAACGAAAATTCTTTCTTTGTCTGTTTCACAGCCAGGGAGTGCTGTATTTTACCAAGGGGGAATGTGTAGCCCTGGTATGTAAGGCACAATTATCCGGGAGGATGAGTGGAGAGGTAACGGTTAAGGCTCGACATCACTCATATACATTTCAGACACACCCAGCAGGGGTGTATAGGGGAGTGTCCTGTAGCACAGTGCAGTCTGAAAGTTCTCCTGTGAGCGTGCAGAGAGTCGGGACTGGTGCCTTTTGGAGAGCCGAGATCTCCTGTCAACACACGGAGACGGTACAGAAGTGGAGGCTAGTACGGATGATCGAATATTATCCTAGTCTAGTCAGTGCTGATATTAAGAGCGCGAGCAGGGCGAAGGGCGCAGTGGAAAGAATTATAGAAGTGCTTGAAGGATTGGACTATCCTGCATTAGTCACCGGTCACTGGGGACCGAAGTGTCGCTACAGCTTCAAGCGTAGTGATAGAATAGCCAGAGGTTCGCTGGACTTCAAGTCACAGGAACAAGCCCTGTCGTCAGTACGAAACCAGGGTCAGGTAGAACAAGAACTTTGAGTCAGTGCACGACGAGAGAAGGAACTTAGTTCTATCCATTAGAAGACTCGACCACCATGCTGACCGGGCAGTACAGCTACAGAATTAGCTGGAGTTTTTGAGTGAACTTAGCTTCATGCAAGTTGGACTCGTTACGTTGAAAGTTAAGGAGGCCTCTAACCTGCTCAGCCGTTACCTTGAAACGCATCCTCCATCCACCCCAACAGCTTCCCGGGACCTGCCTTATCATCTTGGAAAGTAAAAGGTATGGAAAGAAGCTTTAATGTGTGAGACTGTGTCATTTAACTGCACACCTTCACGACATCATAATCACTATAGACCCGAGGGAAGAGTCCCACCTGTAGGGGACCCGACATCTAGCTGCCACACCATCCCCTCAGAGATCTACAGCAGCGCTGGTCTTAGTGATCAGAAAACTACAGGTGGCGTCACGAACTGTTATATACAAGTCCCCTGTAAATAATTCCCCCCCAACATACGCCTGACCGCCAGGGCCACAGACCGAGCCACCGCTACCTGTGACAACCCCATAGACTTCCATGGGCTCGGCTCTGGGTACCCCGTTGCCCTGGTAACCCACAATTGTGGTGCGGGTCACGACACATGCAGTCTTCTCTTTATGGTAGATTTGGATATTGATACGCCTACCTCCTGGAGAGTGTTGTTCACTTGGTTGGCTGTTGTGAAGGGGTTTCTCTTCACCATGGAGAGTATTCTGCGATCATCCACCACTGTTGTCTTCCGTGGGCGCCCAGGTCTTTTTGCATTGATGAGTTCACCAGTGCTTTCTTTCTTTCTCAGAATGTACCAAACTGTAGATTTTGCCACTCCTAAAGTTGTAGCAATTTCTCGGATGGGTTTTTTCTGTTTTTTGCAGCTTAAGGATAGCTTGTTTCACCTGCATGGAGAGCTCCTTTGACCGCATGTTTCCTTCACAGCTAAACCTTCCAAATGCAAACACCACACCTCAAATCAACACCAGCCCTTTTATCTGCTTAATTGAGAATGATATAATGAAGGGATTGCCCACACCTGTCCATGAAATAGCCTTGGAGTCAATTGTCCAATTACTTTTGGTCCCTTTAAAAACAGGGTGGCACATGTTAAGGAGCTGAAACTCCTAAACCCTTCATCCAATTTTAATGTTGATACCCTCAAATGAAAGCTGAAAGTCTGAACTTCAACTGCATCTGATTTGTTTTGTTTCAAATTCATTGTGGTAATGTCTAGAACCAAAATTAGATAAATGTTGTCTCTGTCCAAATATTTATGGACCTAACTGTATTTATAGCCTGGGAAGGGAGTAATACCTATGGAGCTTCTCAATCTATTAATATCAGTTCAGAGCTGTATACTTAGCCTTTACTGGTTATTAAAATGGGGGACCTAAAAAAAAATGATATAGGATCCCCTTATAATTAATAACCAGCAGAGGCTAGGCAGACAGCTGTGGGCTGATATTAATAGCCTAGGAAGGAGCTATGGATATTGGGCCCTCCCAGACTAAAAACATCAGCTCTCAGCCACACTCGAAATGGCGATCTTCCCACTTGCCCTGTGGCAAGTGGGGTGACAGTATTCAGGTAGATGTCAGCTTTGTATTGGCAGCTGACATAAAGCCAAGGGGTTAATAATGGAGAGTCTTCTATAAGACACCCCCATTACTAACCCCATAGTCAAATTGTAAAAAACCAAAACAAAACAGAATAAAGTCATTTATTTGAAATAATGACACAGACTCCTTTATTGAATTAAAAATAAAAAAACACTTATACTTACCTTTACACCCAATCCACTGAAGCCAAAGTCCCCTGTAAAAGAGCTAAAAAAATAAACAGCCATATTCCTCATCTCTGTGAACAGAACATAATAATCTATTTGACCATACACGACTCTAGCACTGCTCCATCTACTTGGCACACTGAATGCTGGCATGAGGAGAGCATTCAGCATGCCAGGCAGCAGAGACAATGAGCTGTGCGTGCTTGAGCAGCTCAATGCCTTGCGGTGACAGGAAAAAGGTGAGAGGCGTTCATATCCAATGAAATCCTATCACCTCAATGACATCAGCGCGAGCGCCATGAGACCTTTACCACAGTACTCGTGCTGACGTAATTGAGGTGAACAGAGTTCATTGGATATGAACGCCTCTCACCTTTTTACTGTCATGGCGAGACACTGAGCTGTGTTATTAGCCATCCTGCGGGCAGCATCCCTGGAGCGGAGGCGTGAAGCCGGACACCATCTCTGCTCACTCTTTGCTTATCAGTCCAGCAGGCGGTCCTGTTCAGTGAGTGACAGACTTCCTTGTATAAGTGTGCATACAGACAGCTGTCAGTCACTGAGTAGCACCGCCCACTGGACTGAAAGCACAGAATGAGCAGAGACTTAAATGAGTGAAATACAACTTTGGGCTCATTCACATGGACAGCATGTCATATGCCTGTTCTCATATCACTTCACTTTTTTGACCATTAAAACACAAAAAAAGGCAGAAAAGCATGTCTGAGATTGCTCCAACACACAGATGAAAAACACATCTCAGTGATTGGATAGCGATGTTCTCCACGTAAAGTATGTTTCATCCTCAGACGTGTGAATCTGTCCTTCTGCCGAATCTTTTCCCACATTCCGTTCCTCCATCTCTCACGTGCTGCTTGCAGGTTGGACTGCGTTTTCTTGGTCCTTTCACAATATAACCATCCTCCCTGCTGAGTGAGAACTGACCCTATTTTTCAAAGTTGCCCTTCGTGGACCTTGCTTTCAGTTTATTTGCTTAGATAGCTAACTATGAGCATAGTAAAATCACAAAAATTCACAAACTTGTACAAAAAAGATGTGCAACTTTATTTTTTACTTTTGGTGCCTGAAAATTGGGGATTTTTGTGAATTTATAGCAAACAATATAACTGCGAAGTGTTATAATATCCTTACATATGTAAAAGTTTTCAGCTATGTTGTGACAGGAAGCAGAGATACTGAAAATGATGAAGAATTGAAACACAAAAGATGATGTTTACTAAGAATGGCGACTCACAGTCACAGTCTTCCAACACAATACCTTGGGTTATATGTAAAGAGGCGAAGTATCCCTGTCCAAGATATACACACACCCAAGGTTATGTTTCAATTTAGGCCATTTCTGGCATAAATGATAATAAATCTGTCGCTCCATGGCCGATCCTTCCTATTGAATAAAGGTACAAGGAAGTATCCACATGAGCGTCCCCTCACACTGAGGCCCCCGGAAGAAGCTGACGGCGAAACGCGCGTCGGGGTGAGGGGACGCTCATGTGACACCACTGGTATGACTAAGTTACTCATTCTTTAATGTCATTGAGATTGGGATCACTTATGGGAGTGTAGCTGGATGGGAACTTCACTGGATAGTTACCTTGTATCTTTATTTAAAGCATTTGCGCTTACTGATTCCATACAGCGCTACCTTAAATATAAACTTTTCTGTTGTAACTTTCATATCAGTTCCAACATCAGCATTATATTACCCATGCCTGTGATCAAACCTGTCTGTTACGTACCCAATAGGAAGGATATTTTTTGACACTGCAAATATTTGAAATCCCTTCCTTGTACCTCTATGTATTTTTGCAATTTATTTTATGTGGCCACACCAGCGTTCGCTGTTGGACATTTTGCTTTTTTAAGATTTTTTAAACTTGCTGTTTAATAAAATTTATTTTCATGGATCTCTTCAGTGCTTGGCTTCCATTAGTATAAGCTGCGTTTTGAAATCAGTAGCTGTGCTATTCAATGTATAGATGAATATTAATGAACAATGGTGAAAAGAAGTAGCGAAAACATCTCTGCATCATCAGGATGAGATTTGCCCAGAAGATCCGATGTGTGTAAGTGTGAATGTGTCCCTATAATACAAGAGTAGTAAAACATAAAACTGTAGACCCTCGGTATCACTGTGATCAAACCAATCTGCAGTAAACACTGTAACAGAACAATTCCCACAAAGCAGAATAAAAAGTGTTATTATTGTGAAAAAGCTGTAAAATATAAAAGATGTCGACAATTTGGTAATTGTTTTGCCCCATAGAAGAAAGGTAATGCATCATATATACTTCACAGTGAACGGTACAACATGTAAAGCACAAAAAACAATAGTAAAGGTGGAGGGCTTTTATTTCCCCCACAGAGAGCTAATCAATCAGCTATAAGTCTCCTAGAATGGTGACACTTACAAAGACGCAAGCCTCACATGGCGAAAACAATGGAAGAGCAAAATGATGGTAACCTGAAAGTGACAAGAAAGAGAAGACCCTTACCCCTAAAGTCAAAGATGCATTTCCCACACTGAACCGTCGTCATACCTGTGTCCTCCAATCTGCCTCCTCCTGTCAGATTGAGGCCGCAGAGACATGGGAGCGCTGTGGAAAGTCTTCACCCCCATTGATGTGGGATTTAGTGGTTGTAATTATGCAATGTGCTACATTAATTTGAGCTGCCACTCACATTTCCAATCCACAGTGAGTGAGCTAGGAAAATCTATCTGCATTAAACTATAGCACATATACCAAAGCGTCAGCCTGAACACACCCGGCTATATGTCAAAAACCCTGCGGGTCATTATGTGTGGTGGACCTGGATAGATCAGTGCCCGTTCACTGACTAATCGTGTATCATAGACTACCTTACAGCAAAAAGCTACAAAAACCTGTTATCACAGCAGTTATTGAAGGTGATCATTCTTAGGTATCTCTGATATCTTCATGTCGTTTTTTGTAGCCTGAAAAATAAAGAGACATGCAGAAAATTGGGCTTTACCCACCCAGAAAACCTACAATACTCTAAACGCAGAAGACCATATAGCTGGTACCGCCGTGTATTTGGTGTATTTGTATCACCAAAGGTTTGTTGGCAAATACTGCCCTTATTAAATCGGCAGTATAGCGGCAACAGAACCAGGTGGGGGTAAATGCCTATTACGAGGCCCGGATGGCTAATATGCTATGCCGGGCAGATGCCCGGTGGGCTGGCGGCTCTGTAATACAAAGTGGGCCACCAGCCCTTTAAAACATCTTACTAAGGGCCCTGTGTGCGCTCGCTCTCTTGCTTGCACGCGCTGACAAGGGCCGCTGTGGCACTTGTCAGTACGTGTTCGCCGCGGCGGCCCTTGTCAGCTCGCACGTGCTTGCGCGGCTGTGGCCCGTCAGTGTATTTAACCATAAGAGTGCGTGCACACAGGGCCTTCTTTTACAAGTCTGAAAGGGCCGCTGCGGCGCATACATGGCTCTTCTGACTGACGTTGGCCAGTATCAGCGACAGAGCAGCTTTTTTTTTTGCTTCCTGCTGTACTCACCAGTCCCAGCCAGGGATCCGCTCCTCTGCACGTCTGACGATGGACGAGACCACCACATCAAAACCCTGTCATGGGCAGCCCATTCTCCAGACCTGAACCCCATTGAAAACCTCTGGAATGTAATCAAGAGGAAGATGGATAGTCACAAGCCATCAAATAAAGAAGAACTGCTTACATTTTTGTGCCAGGAGCTGTGTGAAAGACTGGTAGCAAGCATGCCAAGACGCATGAAAGCTGTTTTTAAAAATCATGGTTATTCCACAAAATATTGATTTCAGAACTCTTCCTGAGTTAAACATTAGTATTGTTGTTTCTAAATGATTATGAACTTGTTTTCTTTGCATTATTTGAGGTCTGAAAGCACTGTTTTTTTTTTTATTTTGACCATTTTTCTTTGTCAGAAAAAAAATACAAAATTTATTGCCTGGAAATTCGGAGACATGTTGTCAGTAGTTTATAGACTAAAAGAACAATTTACATTTTACTCAAAAATATACCTATAAAGAGAAAAATCAGACAAACTGAAGATTTGAAAGTGGTCTCTTAATTTTTGCCAGAGCTGTATATATAAATAATCACTCCGATAAATTGTGAAAAAAGTGGCTGACTCTTTATTAGCCCATGTGGCAATGTTTCAGATCCATAACATAACCTTTCTTTGTGGTGGAACTTATATGTTGCCAAATGGGCTAATAAAGAGTCCACCCATCCCCTGCTTGCTCAGGGCCCAGGCACTTGCGATGCTTACCTCTTCCCGCTCCTCCGCTGCAGTGTCTTCCGACTGTGACGTTTCAGGTCAGAGGTGCAAAGTCACCTCTGTGCGCCCTCTGCTCTGAATAGTCACAGTGCAGAGAGCCTGAAGACGCTGAAGCTGAGGAGTCTGCAGCAGGGCAGCGGTCAGCGAGGAGTGGTGAGGATTTCAGTTTTTTTTATTTTTTTTATGTTTTGAGCAATATATGGGGCTCATCATATACTGAAGCATCATATGGGCCCATCATACACTGGAGCATTATATGTGGAACATTATGTATGGAGCATCATATGGGGCCCATTATACTGAAGCATCATATGGGGCCCATTATACTGAATCATCATATGGGGTCCATTATATATGGAGTATTATATGGGGCCCACCATATAATGGAGCATCATATGGGGCCCATTATATATGGAGTATTATATAGGGCCCATTCTGTTTGGAGCAATATATAGGGCCCATCATGTACTGGAGCATTATATGGGACCCATCATATACTGTATGGAGCATTATATGAGGCCCATTCTTTTTGGCGTTTGGAGCAATATATGGGGCCCATTATATATTGGAGCAATATATGGGGCCCATCATATACTGTATGGAGTATTATATAGGGCTCATTATACTGTTTAGAGCATTATATGGGGCACATTAAGTATGGAGCAAGGTATGGGGTCATTATACTGTTTGTTGCCACATGGGATAATAAAGAGTCCACCCATCCCCTGCTTGCTAGATGGAGCAGACTTCGTCTGGGGCAGACCCATGGTACTGAATATATGTGTAGCTAAGGACAATCCGGTGTGAGCGAAAGTGGGGTGTGACTGCCCAGGCCAGATATACAGAGTTAAGCAAAGGTCATAAAAGGAGGGAGGGGTTACACAGACCACTCAGCTGTGTGGTAAAGATAAGAAGAATGGAGTACAATTATGGATACAGGAAGATTGGTGAGCAAAGCATACCAGAAAACAATGCAATTCACATGGGGCATTCAGGAACATGGGAAAGCGGTGGAAAGTCAGCAGTTCATACCTGTGGGAACAGAAGACCGTCTCGGTCAGATGGTGATGATGACAGCCAGGTACGGACTGGGGCTGAAATTCAGCGCTGGCATTTGAAATCACACAGGCCCATGCTGTCCCCGTCCCCAAGTACCAGATGGGATATATTACTAATATTACCCTGGATGGAGGAAAGCAAGATTTACTACAAGACCAATATTTCTAATGATACCCGTGGCTGCTGGGGTAAGTGATGGAGTCAGTGACTTTGTGGTCCGTCACAACTCTTAACAGTATGGGTGTCTTGAGAACACCGATTCTGCTAACAACATAGCAGACATGGCGGCCCACGACCAGACAGGCCCTTCTGCCATTTGCAAAAATTGCCAGATGGCCAGTCCGGCCCTGACACTGTACGAGTGATGAGTGGCCAAATGCATTCTTGAATTCTAGTCTAATTCAGAGTAGTGTAATTAGAAATCTGTAATTTGAAAGATGGAATTTGAAATAGATGGAGCAGACTTCGTCTGGGGCAGACCCATGGTACTGAATGAGTAATGAGTCCAATGAGTAATCTATAATATAATGGTAGGAGCCTCACTCTGTCCGAAGCCTTTATAGACTGCGCAAGCGCGACATGCCTGCGCAGTCTGGCTCCAGACAGAAGAAGGCATCCACCGGTTACAGGTAAGAGGAGTGTGTATGGCGCCGGAGATCGCAGTACGCGTAGACACTGAATGCATACCGCGATCTTCAGCGCCATACTTACATACTTACCTGACTGTAGGAGAGTTGCGGCGGCGCTTCTCTTCTCAACGTAGAACGGGACAGGAGAGCGGCGTCTGAATCGCGCATGCGCATAGCGCTATCGGCGCCATTTTACTGAAGACACATTTGCAGTGTGTCTTCAGCAATATGGCGCTGGCCAGCGCGGTATGGGAATGCGCGTACTCCGGCACCTCACTCCTCCCCGGCTTCTGAGTATAAATGTTTTTTTTGCATGTGTCCAGTTTAATAGGGGTGAGGGGGACCATACATATCAGGAAAGGAGGATGAGGGGACCATGCATATCAGGATTGGGGGGTGAGGGGACCATGCATATCAGGATTGGGGGATGAGAGGACCATGCATATGAGGATTGGAGGTGAGAGGACCATGCATATCAGGATAGGAGGGTGAGGGGACCATGCATATGAAGATTGGGGGTGAGGGGACCATACAGATCAAGATAGGGGGGGTGAGGGGACCAAGCATATGAGGATTGGGGGTGAGGGGACCATGCATACCAGGATTGGGGGGTGAGGGGACCATGCATACCAGAAAAGGGGATGAGAGGACCATGCTTACTAGGATAGGGGGTAAGAGGACCATGCCTACCAGGATAGGGGAGTGAGAGGACCATGCATTCCAGGACAGGAGGGTGAGGGGACCATGCATACCTGGATGGGGGGGTGAGGGGACAATGCATATCAGGATTGTGGGTGAGGGGACCATGCATATCTGAATAGGGGGGTGAGGGGACCATGTATACCAGAATTGGGGGTGAGGGGACCATGCATATCAGGATAGGGTTGTGAGGGGTAGCATGCATACCAGGATAGGGGATGAGAGGACCATGCATACCAGGATAGGGGGTGTGAGAGGACCATGCATATCAGGATAGGGGGGTGAGAGGATCAAGCATACGAGAAAAAGGGGGGTGAGGGGACCATGCATACTAGGATAGGGGGTGAGGGGGCCATGCATACCAGGATTGGGGGGTGAAAGGACCATGCATACCAGGATTGGGGGGTGAGGGGACCATGCATATCTGGATTGGGGGGTGAGGGGACCATGCATATCAAGATAGGGGTGTGAGGGGTAGCATACATACTAGGATAGGTGGGTGAGAGGACCTTGCATACCAGGATACGGGGGTGAGAGGACCATGCATACCAGGATAGGGGGGTGAGAGGACCATGCATACCAGGATAGGGAGGTGAGAGGACCATGCATACCAGGACAGGGGGGGTGAGGGGACCATGCATACCCGGATAGGGGGTGAGGGGACCATGCATACCTGGATGGGGGTGAGGGGACCATGCATATCAGGATTGTGGGTGAGAGTACCATGCATATCAGGATAGGGGGATGAGGGGACCATGCAGGGCCGGCGTCAGCACCCGGCGTACCCAGGCAAGTGCCGGGGCCCTGAGCAGGCAGGGGGGCCCACTCGCCGTCGGGCACCCCGGCGCCAATTAGCGGATGAGAGCGCTGCCAGTAAACGCCACTGGGCCCCCCCCGCTTGCTCAGGGCCCCGGCAGCCGGCACAATACTTACCTCTCCCCGTGTCTCCGCAGCTCCGGGCTCCAGGGGTCGACTGCAGGGTGCCTTCGCTTCCTCTCACAGCAGCGCCGCTGGATGATGTCATCATTCAGCAGCTGGCTGTGGCAGAGTGTAAGCACGGACGCCAGTGATGCTGCGGGACTGCCTGCGGTGCGGGCGCCGGACAGGTGAGATGTGTGTGTGTGTGTCTGCCTGCGTGTGTGTATGTAGTGCGGTGCTTTGTGTGTGTGTATGTGAGAGAGTGCTGCGGTACTGTCTGTGTGTGGTGCCGTATGTGTGATGGTGGTGGGGGGAGGCAGTGATGGTGGTGAGGAGGCAATGATGATGATGGGGAGGCGATGATGATGGGGAGGCAATGATGATGATAATGGGGAGGTGATGATGATGATGATGGGAGGCAATGATGATAGTGGGGCGGCAGTGATGATGATAATGGGGAGGCAATGATGATGATGGGGAGGAAATGATGATAATGGGGAGGCAATGATGATGATGATGGGGAGTCAATGATGATGATGATGATGGGGAGGCAATAATGATGATGATGGGGAGGCAATGATGATAATGGGGAGGAAATGATGATGATAATGGGGAGGCAATGATGATGATGGGGAGGCAATGATGATGATAATGGGGAGGCAATGATGATAATGGGGAGGCAATGATGATGATGGGGAGGCAATGATGATAATGGGGAGGCAATGATGATGATAATGGGGAAGCAATGATGATGATAATGGGGAGTCTTTCCACAGCGCCCTTTCCTGAGACGTAACAGTGCAGAACGCAGTCTGTGTGGTGCTGTATGTGTGATGGTGGTGGGGGGAGGCAGTGATGGTGGTGAGGAGGCAATGATGATGATAGGGAGGCGATGATGATGGGGAGACAATGATGATGATAATGGGGAGGCGATGATGATGATGGGAGGAAATGATGATAGTGGGGAGGCAGTGATGATGATGGGGAGGAAATGATGATGATGATGGGGAGGCAATGATGATGATGGGGAGGCAATGATGATGATGATGGGGAGGCAATTAAGATGATGATGGGGAGGCAATGATGATAATGGGGAGGCAATGATGATGATAATGGGGAGGCAATGATGATGATGGGGATACAATGATGATGATAATGGGGAGGCAATGATGATAATGAGGAGGCAATGATGATGATAATGGGAAGGCAATGATGATAATGGGGAGGCAATGATGATGATGGGAAGGCGATCATGATGATGGGGAGTCAATGATGATGATGGGGAGTCAATGATGTTAATGGGGAGTCAATGATGATAATGGGGAGGCAATGATGATGATAATGGGGAGGCAATAATGATAATGGGGAGGCAATGATGATGATAATGGGGAAGCAATGATGATGATAATGGGGAGTCTTTCCACAGCTCCCTTTCCTGAGACGTAACAGTGCAGAACGCAGCAGAATGCAGAGGATAGCTCCATATTTTGTATGGAGCATTATATGGGGTCCAATATTCTTTATGGACAAGAAGAAAAGGTAGCACACTGTAGCGCTATAGCTTGCAAACACGAAATATGAAAAATATGAAAAATGAATTGCATCATTACCTTAGAAATATGAAAAATTGAGAAGTCTTAGCGCATAAGATGGCCAAATTATGTGTGCCTGATAGCCACGTCAAGGCTCTTCTCATATATCAGGTCCTAACTAATGCCTATCCTCGCTTAGAAAAGTCTGTCTGCATGGGAACCTATGAATCCTCTCTTCAGACTAAAATCTACATCTCTGTGGAGGGGTGATGAACCTGTTGTAATCAAAAAGCCTGTGACCACCAGGTGGAGTGCTCAGGAAGAAGGTAAATGAATACATATCAAAAAACTGACCTGCACATCCAAACATAGATTCAGTGTGAACAGGTGCTAAACCTAGAGTCACCAACTCATATACATACAAGAAGAAAAGGTAGCACACTGTAGCGCTATAGCTTGCAAACACGAAATATGAAAAATATGAAAAATGAATTGCATCATTGCCTTAGAAATATGAAAAATTGAGAAGTCTTAGCGCATAAGATGGCCAAATTATGTGAGCCTGATAGCCACGTCAAGGCTCTTCTCATATATCAGGTCCTAACTAATGCCTATCCTCGCTTAGAAAAGTCTGTCTGCATGGGAACCTATGAATCCTCTCTTCAGACTAAAATCTACATCTCTGTGGAGGGGTGATGAACCTGTTGTAATTAAAAAGCCTGTGACCACCAGGTGGAGTGCTCAGGCAGAAGGTAAATGAATACATATCAAAAAACTGACCGGCACATCCAAACATAGATTCAGTGTGAACAGGTGCTAAACCTAGAGTCACCAACTCATATACATACAAGAAGAAAAGGTAGCACACTGTAGCGCTATAGCTTGCAAACACGAAATATGAAAAATATGAAAAATGAATTGCATCATTACCTTAGAAATATGAAAAATTGAGAAGTCTTAGCGCATAAGATGGCCAAATTATGTGAGCCTGATAGCCACGTCAAGGCTCTTCTCATATATCAGGTCCTAACTAATGCCTATCCTCGCTTAGAAAAGTCTGTCTGCATGGGAACCTATGAATCCTCTCTTCAGACTAAAATCTACATCTCTGTGGAGGGGTGATGAACCTGTTGTAATTAAAAAGCCTGTGACCACCAGGTGGAGTGCTCAGGCAGAAGGTAAATGAATACATATAATACAGAGATGTAGATTTTAGTCTGAAGAGAGGATTCATAGGTTCCCATGCAGACAGACTTTTCTAAGCGAGGATAGGCATTAGTTAGGACCTGATATATGAGAAGAGCCTTGACGTGGCTGTCAAGCTCACATAATTTGGCCATCTTATGCGCTAAGACTTCTCAATTTTTCATATTTCTAAGGTAATGATGCAATTCATTTTTCATATTTTTCATATTTCGTGTTTGCAAGCTATAGCGCTACAGTGTGCTACCTTTTCTTCTTGTATTTATATGAGTTGGTGACTCTAGTTTTAGCACCTGTTCACACTGAATCTATGTTTGGATGTGCCGGTCAGTTTTTTTGATATGTATTCATTTACCTTCTGCCTGAGCACTCCACCTGGTGGTCACAGGCTTTTTAATTACAACAGGTTCATCACCCCTCCACAGAGATGTAGATTTTAGTCTGAAGAGAGGATTCATAGGTTCCCATGCAGACAGACTTTTCTAAGCGAGGATAGGCATTAGTTAGGACCTGATATATGAGAAGAGCCTTGACGTGGCTATCAGGCTCACATAATTTGGCCATCTTATGCGCTAAGACTTCTCAATTTTTCATATTTCTAAGGTAATGATGCAATTCATTTTTCATATTTTTCATATTTCGTGTTTGCAAGCTATAGCGCTACAGTGTGCTACCTTTTCTTCTTGTATGTATATGAGTTGGTGACTCTAGGTTTAGCACCTGTTCACACTGAATCTATGTTTGGATGTGCCGGTCAGTTTTTTGATATGTATTCATTTACCTTCTGCCTGAGCACTCCACCTGGTGGTCACAGGCTTTTTAATTACAACAGGTTCATCACCCCTCCACAGAGATGTAGATTTTAGTCTGAAGAGAGGATTCATAGGTTCCCATGCAGACAGACTTTTCTAAGCGAGGAGAGGCATTAGTTAGGACCTGATATATGAGAAGAGCCTTGACGTGGCTATCAGGCTCACATAATTTGGCCATCTTATGCGCTAAGACTTCTCAATTTTTCATATTTCTAAGGTAATGATGCAATTCATTTTTCATATTTTTCATATTTCGTGTTTGCAAGCTATAGCGCTACAGTGTGCTACCTTTTCTTCTTGTATGTATATGAGTTGGTGACTCTAGGTTTAGCACCTGTTCACACTGAATCTATGTTTGGATGTGCCGGTCAGTTTTTTGATATGTATTCATTTACCTTCTGCCTGAGCACTCCACCTGGTGGTCACAGGCTTTTTAATTACAACAGGTTCATCACCCTCCACAGAGATGTAGATTTTAGTCTGAAGAGAGGATTCATAGGTTCCCATGCAGACAGACTTTTCTAAGCGAGGAGAGGCATTAGTTAGGACCTGATATATGAGAAGAGCCTTGACGTGGCTATCAGGCTCACATAATTTGGCCATCTTATGCGCTAAGACTTCTCAATTTTTCATATTTCTAAGGTAATGATGCAATTCATTTTTCATATTTTTCATATTTCGTGTTTGCAAGCTATAGCGCTACAGTGTGCTACCTTTTCTTCTTGTATGTATATGAGTTGGTGACTCTAGGTTTAGCACCTGTTCACACTGAATCTATGTTTGGATGTGCCGGTCAGTTTTTTGATATGTATTCATTTACCTTCTGCCTGAGCACTCCACCTGGTGGTCACAGGCTTTTTAATTACAACAGGTTCATCACCCCTCCACAGAGATGTAGATTTTAGTCTGAAGAGAGGATTCATAGGTTCCCATGCAGACAGACTTTTCTAAGCGAGGATAGGCATTAGTTAGGACCTGATATATGAGAAGAGCCTTGACGTGGCTATCAGGCTCACATAATTTGGCCATCTTATGCGCTAAGACTTCTCAATTTTTCATATTTCTAAGGTAATGATGCAATTCATTTTTCATATTTTTCATATTTCGTGTTTGCAAGCTATAGCGCTACAGTGTGCTACCTTTTCTTCTTGTATGTATATGAGTTGGTGACTCTAGGTTTAGCACCTGTTCACACTGAATCTATGTTTGGATGTGCCGGTCAGTTTTTTGATATGTATTCATTTACCTTCTGCCTGAGCACTCCACCTGGTGGTCACAGGCTTTTTAATTACAACAGGTTCATCACCCCTCCACAGAGATGTAGATTTTAGTCTGAAGAGAGGATTCATAGGTTCCCATGCAGACAGACTTTTCTAAGCGAGGATAGGCATTAGTTAGGACTTGATATATGAGAAGAGCCTTGACGTGGCTATCAGGCTCACATAATTTGGCCATCTTATGCGCTAAGACTTCTCAATTTTTCATATTTCTAAGGTAATGATGCAATTCATTTTTCATATTTTTCATATTTCGTGTTTGCAAGCTATAGCGCTACAGTGTGCTACCTTTTCTTCTTGTATGTATATGAGTTGGTGACTCTAGGTTTAGCACCTGTTCACACTGAATCTATATTTGGATGTGCCGGGCAGTTTTTTGATATGTATTCATTTACCTTCTGCCTGTGCACTCCACCTGGTGGTCACAGGCTTTTTAATTACAACAGGTTCATCACCCTCCACAGAGATGTAGATTTTAGTCTGAAGAGAGGATTCATAGGTTCCCATGCAGACAGACTTTTCTAAGCGAGGATAGGCATTAGTTAGGACCTGATATATGAGAAGAGCCTTGACGTGGCTATCAGGCTCACATAATTTGGCCATCTTATGCGCTAAGACTTCTCAATTTTTCATATTTCTAAGGTAATGATGCAATTCATTTTTCATATTTTTCATATTTCGTGTTTGCAAGCTATAGCGCTACAGTGTGCTACCTTTTCTTCTTGTATGTATATGAGTTGGTGACTCTAGGTTTAGCACCTGTTCACACTGAATCTATGTTTGGATGTGCCGGTCAGTTTTTTGATATGTATTCATTTACCTTCTGCCTGAGCACTCCACCTGGTGGTCACAGGCTTTTTAATTACAACAGGTTCATCACCCCTCCACAGAGATGTAGATTTTAGTCTGAAGAGAGGATTCATAGGTTCCCATGCAGACAGACTTTTCTAAGCGAGGAGAGGCATTAGTTAGGACCTGATATATGAGAAGAGCCTTGACGTGGCTATCAGGCTCACATAATTTGGCCATCTTATGCGCTAAGACTTCTCAATTTTTCATATTTCTAAGGTAATGATGCAATTCATTTTTCATATTTTTCATATTTCGTGTTTGCAAGCTATAGCGCTACAGTGTGCTACCTTTTCTTCTTGTATGTATATGAGTTGGTGACTCTAGGTTTAGCACCTGTTCACACTGAATCTATGTTTGGATGTGCCGGTCAGTTTTTTGATATGTATTCATTTACCTTCTGCCTGAGCACTCCACCTGGTGGTCACAGGCTTTTTAATTACAACAGGTTCATCACCCTCCACAGAGATGTAGATTTTAGTCTGAAGAGAGGATTCATAGGTTCCCATGCAGACAGACTTTTCTAAGCGAGGATAGGCATTAGTTAGGACCTGATATATGAGAAGAGCCTTGACGTGGCTATCAGGCTCACATAATTTGGCCATCTTATGCGCTAAGACTTCTCAATTTTTCATATTTCTAAGGTAATGATGCAATTCATTTTTCATATTTTTCATATTTCGTGTTTGCAAGCTATAGCGCTACAGTGTTCTACCTTTTCTTCTTGTATGTATATGAGTTGGTGACTCTAGGTTTAGCACCTGTTCACACTGAATCTATGTTTGGATGTGCCGGTCAGTTTTTTGATATGTATTCATTTACCTTCTGCCTGAGCACTCCACCTGGTGGTCACAGGCTTTTTAATTACAAAGGTTCATCACCCCTCCACAGAGATGTAGATTTTAGTCTGAAGAGAGGATTCATAGGTTCCCATGCAGACAGACTTTTCTAAGCGAGGATAGGCATTAGTTAGGACTTGATATATGAGAAGAGCCTTGACGTGGCTATCAGGCTCACATAATTTGGCCATCTTATGCGCTAAGACTTCTCAATTTTTCATATTTCTAAGGTAATGATGCAATTCATTTTTCATATTTTTCATATTTCGTGTTTGCAAGCTATAGCGCTACAGTGTGCTACCTTTTCTTCTTGTATGTATATGAGTTGGTGACTCTAGGTTTAGCACCTGTTCACACTGAATCTATATTTGGATGTGCCGGGCAGTTTTTGATATGTATTCATTTACCTTCTGCCTGAGCACTCCACCTGGTGGTCACAGGCTTTTTAATTACAACAGGTTCATCACCCCTCCACAGAGATGTAGATTTTAGTCTGAAGAGAGGATTCATAGGTTCCCATGCAGACAGACTTTTCTAAGCGAGGATAGGCATTAGTTAGGACCTGATATATGAGAAGAGCCTTGACGTGGCTATCAGGCTCACATAATTTGGCCATCTTATGCGCTAAGACTTCTCAATTTTTCATATTTCTAAGGTAATGATGCAATTCATTTTTCATATTTTTCATATTTCGTGTTTGCAAGCTATAGCGCTACAGTGTGCTACCTTTTCTTCTTGTATGTATATGAGTTGGTGACTCTAGGTTTAGCACCTGTTCACACTGAATCTATGTTTGGATGTGCCGGTCAGTTTTTTGATATGTATTCATTTACCTTCTGCCTGAGCACTCCACCTGGTGGTCACAGGCTTTTTAATTACAACAGGTTCATCACCCCTCCACAGAGATGTAGATTTTAGTCTGAAGAGAGGATTCATAGGTTCCCATGCAGACAGACTTTTCTAAGCGAGGATAGGCATTAGTTAGGACCTGATATATGAGAAGAGCCTTGACGTGGCTATCAGGCTCACATAATTTGGCCATCTTATGCGCTAAGACTTCTCAATTTTTCATATTTCTAAGGCAATGATGCAATTCATTTTTCATATTTTTCATATTTCGTGTTTGCAAGCTATAGCGCTACAGTGTGCTACCTTTTCTTCTTGTATGTATATGAGTTGGTGACTCTAGGTTTAGCACCTGTTCACACTGAATCTATGTTTGGATGTGCCGGTCAGTTTTTTGATATGTATTCATTTACCTTCTGCCTGAGCACTCCACCTGGTGGTCACAGGCTTTTTAATTACAACAGGTTCATCACCCTCCACAGAGATGTAGATTTTAGTCTGAAGAGAGGATTCATAGGTTCCCATGCAGACAGACTTTTCTAAGCGAGGATAGGCATTAGTTAGGACCTGATATATGAGAAGAGCCTTGACGTGGCTATCAGGCTCACATAATTTGGCCATCTTATGCGCTAAGACTTCTCAATTTTTCATATTTCTAAGGTAATGATGCAATTCATTTTTCATATTTTTCATATTTCGTGTTTGCAAGCTATAGCGCTACAGTGTGCTACCTTTTCTTCTTGTATGTATATGAGTTGGTGACTCTAGGTTTAGCACCTGTTCACACTGAATCTATGTTTGGATGTGCCGGTCAGTTTTTTGACAATATTCTTTATGGAGCATTATATTTGGCCCATAATACTGTATGGAGGACTATGTGGTGCCCATAATATTGTATGGAGGACTGTACTGTCCAGTCTGTACTGTGCGCTATGAGGATTTGGCGGTTTTTGAGCTATTGTACAATTTACAATAGATATCACTCATGTAATGGAAGAAGTGAAGTGTTTGGCATTGTACTATACCCACATTTCTCTGCAGTATCTGTGCATCATGAATCGTAGTCTGTGTTAAAGGGGCCCACTGAGACTCTTTCGCCCGGGGTCCATAAAAACCTGGAGCTGGCCCTGGGACCATGCATACCAGGATAGGGGGGTGAGGGGACCATGCATACCAGGAGAGGGGGGTGAGAGGACCATGCATACCAGGACAGGGGGGTGAGGGGACCATGCGTACCTGGATAAAGGATGAGGGGACCATGCATATTAGGATTGGGGGTGAGGGGACGATGCGAATCAGGATAGGGGGGTGAGTGTCATGATCCGTTCCAGGGTTTAGTCCTGTCTGCCCTTGGTCCGGGCGGATCATGTCAAGGGTTAACTTTGCTCTGCCTCATTCTAGGTTCAGGTTGGCTATTTAGCTCTCACATCCTGCTAGCAGTGTGAGCTATACTGCTACCTTCGGCTTGTGAACCTGACTGGTAACCCTTGATTTGTCCTGCTGTTATCCCTGACTTGTCCCGTGTCTGTTGTTCCCTCTGTCTGCCCTGTTCCCTGCATTTCCCTGTTTGTTTGTTTGATTCTCTGGTTTTTGACTCGGCTTGTATTCGGACTCGCTTCTGCTTTCTGTCTTTGTCTTATCTGCTTCTGACCGTTGATGACCTCCTGGCTTTCTCCTGACCACGTGTATTGCTTATTCCTTTTGTCCTGCTGCCTCCGTACGGTTTTGACTTGGCTTGCCTGACCACGCTCCCGCCACTTGGTGGCGCCTGTGTTTCTGCTCTGTAGAGGACTTGCTGAGACCCTTGATACTTCAGGTGACTGATTATTCCTGACTCAGTCTTGGCCGTTTTTTGCTGCCACCTGGTGGTGGTTAGCCTGCATTACAGCTGCTTGACAGTGAGGTGACCATGCATATGAGGATTGGGGGTGAGGGGATGCTGCATATCAGGATAGGGTGGTGAGGGGTAGCATGCATACCAGGTTAGGGGAGTGAGAGGACCATGAATACCACAATAGGGGGGATGAGAGGACCATGCATACCAAAAAAGGGGGGTGAGGAGACCATGCATACCAGGATAGGGGGGGTGAGAGGACCATGCATACCAGGACTGGGGGGTGAGAGAACCATGCATACTAAGATTTGGGGGTAAGGGGACCATGCATATCAGGATTGAGGGGTTATGGGACCATGCATATCAGGATTGGGGGGTGAGGGGATCATGCATATAGGATAGGGGGGTGAGAGGTAGCATGCTTACCAGGAGAGGGGGGTGAGAGGACCATGCATACCAGGATAGGGGGTGAGGAGACCATGCATACCAGGATTGGGGGTGAGGGGTACCATGCATACCAGGATAGTGGGGTGAGGGGTACCATGCATACCAGGATGGGGGGTGAGGGGTCCATGCATATCAGGATTGGGGGTGAGAGGTAGCATGCATACCAGGATAGGGGGTGAGGGGGACCATGCATATCAGGATTGGGAGTTGAGGGGACCATGCATATCAGGATTGGGGGGTGAGGGGACCATGCATATCAGGATTGGGGGGTGAGGGGACCATATATATGAGGATTGGGGGTGAGGGGAACATGCATATCAGAATAGGGGGTGAGGGGGACCATGCATATCAGGATTGGGAGTTGAGGGGACCATGCATATCAGGATTTGGGGGTGAGGGGACCATGCATACCAGGATTGGGGGTGAGGGGACCATGCATACCAGGATTGGGGGGTGAGGGGACCATGCATACCAGGATTGGGGGGTGATGGTCCATGCATGCCAGGATTGGGGGGTGAGGGGACCATGCATACCATGATTGGGGGGTGAGGGGACCATGCATATCATGATAGTGATGAGGGGGTACCATGCATACCAGGATTGGGGGGTGAGGGAACCATAAATACCAGGATATGGATGAGGGGGTACCATGCATACCAGGATTGCGAGGTGAGGGGCCATACATGCCAGGATAGGGATGAGGGGGTAGGATGCATACCAGTATAGGGATGAGGGGGTACCATGCATACCAGGATTGGGGGTGAGGGGACCATGCAAACCAGGATGAGGAATGGGGTGCCATGCATACCAGGAATGGGGAGGGGTAAAGGGACCATACATACCAGAATAAGGATGAGGGGGCCATGCATACCTTTATAGGGATGAGGAGGCCATGCATAGCAGGATAGGGATGAGGGGTACCATACATACCAGGATAGGGATGAGGGGTACCATTCATACCAGAATAGGGATGAGGGGTGCCATACATACCAGGATAGTGATGAGGGGTGCCAGGCATACCACGAAAGGGATGAGGGGTGCCATGCATACCAGGATAGGAGGGGGGCAGAATATATCAGGATGGGAGACAATATACCAATAAAAATGCTCGCCACCCGGGCGTAGAACGGGTTCATAGCTAGTAGTATATGGTAATATTGTCTATAGTGTCTCCTCCTATTTACTGGCCATTTATTCTACAGCAGTATATCCTCCTCCCAATCCAACCATCCATATCATCCAATCTTCTGCATTACTGGGATGTATGGGTTATCATTGTGGATTTATCACTGTTAAAATCAGTAGAAATTACACCGGAATTACATTGTATGGCAGTAATGACATTGTGGTACATTGTGAAAGGTTTCAGAGGTCAAGATGGATAACTAAAGACCATTTCATCTGTATGCTAATGAATTGGCTGCATGGCTTTGTCTGGTCCCTTTAAATAACAGCTGCTGCTCCTGCTGATGATGTCACAGAATGTTGGGATTTCTGGCTTCGCCCTCTTGCATTATGACATCAAACACATTGTGTAAGGAGCTGCAGAGCCAACATTCCATTTGACAGTTGCAGTTAGTGGAGAGAGGTAAGTCGGTTCTATGTCATCTCTTGTTGTGTCCTTCATTCTCTTCTATCATCTATTTCTCATTTATTTGTTATTCATTAAGGAGTAGTGTTGAGCATTCCGATACCGCAAGTATCGGGTATCGGCCGATATTCGCGTTATCGGAATTCCGATACTTAATTCCGATACTTTTTCCATATCGTATACCGGAATCGGAAGTTCCCATAATTCTTTGAGAGGCAATGTGATTTTAGTCAGCCAATGAGGAATCCTACGAAGTGTGGGCACATCCTGTAATGCTGCGGTCATCTTAACTAATGGCATGGCTGTGATTGGCTGCTGAAATGATGTCAGAATGCACTATAAAAGGCGCCGCCGCCATTTTAGCGTCACTGTGCTGTGAACTCAGTAAGGGACAGAACGCTACTCTGCTCACTCTGAGGGACAGTTAGATATTGCGATTTTGTGTACTACTGTGCTTGAGGCAGGCTAGTTTACCAACCGCTGTGTAAAGCTTCATTTTGCCAGTGTTGTTTTAACAGCTCTGTGCAAGGTGTGTGTGTGACAGTGCAGGTGACGCTGCAGTTTGCTCTGCATCCACCGCTGTTTGTAGGCATCTGCACGTGTCACTGACTCTTTTTTTTTTATTTTATTTAGTGGAATTGGTGCAGCTCCATTATATTAGAAAAAAATCAAATCTATTAGTGTGACGTGCTTCCATCCGTATACAATACATTGGTTGCAAACACTATAGAAGTACACAAAGGAGCTTTTCACAGATAGTGAATAGTTGTGTTTCAGTGTTCACTGCAGTCTGTGAGGTTTTGATTTTTTGAGTGCAGATCACGCTCCAGTTAGTTCTTCAACCACTGCTGGTTGTAGTCTGCTGAGCGTGTGTCACTGCCTCATCCTTCACATTTTTCTCTAATTGGTGCTGCTCCATTTTAGTGGAAAAAAATCTAATCTATTAGTGTGACGCGCTTCCATCCGTATACAATACATTGGTTGCAAACACTATAGAAGTACACAAAGGAGCTTTTCACAGATAGTGAATAGTTGTGTTTCAGTGTTCACTGTAGTCTGTGAGCTTTTCATTTTGTGAGTGCAGATTACGCTCCAGTTTGTACTTCAACCACTGCCGGTTGTAGTCTGCTGAGCGTGTGTCACTGCCTCATCCTTCACATTTTTCTCTAATTGGTGCTGCTCCATTTTAGTGGAAAAAAATCTAATCTATTAGTGTGACGCGCTTCCATCCGTATACAATACATTGGTTGCAAACACTATAGAAGTACACAAAGGAGCTTTTCACAGATAGTGAATAGTTGTGTTTCAGTGTTCACTGTAGTCTGTGAGCTTTTCATTTTGTGAGTGCAGATTACGCTCCAGTTTGTACTTCAACCACTGCCGGTTGTAGTCTGCTGAGCGTGTGTCACTGCCTCATCCTTCACATTTTTCTCTAATTGGTGCTGCTCCATTTTAGTGGAAAAAAATCTAATCTATTAGTGTGACGCGCTTCCATCCGTATACAATACATTGGTTGCAAACAGTATAGAAGTACACAAAGGAGCTTTTCACAGATAGTGAATAGTTGTGTTTCAGTGTTCACTGTAGTCTGTGAGCTTTTCATTTTGTGAGTGCAGATTACGCTCCAGTTTGTACTTCAACCACTGCCGGTTGTAGTCTGCTGAGCGTGTGTCACTGCCTCATCCTTCACATTTTTCTCTAATTGGTGCTGCTCCATTTTAGTGGAAAAAAATCTAATCTATTAGTGTGACGCGCTTCCATCCGTATACAATACATTGGTTGCAAACACTATAGAAGTACACAAAGGAGCTTTTCACAGATAGTGAATAGTTGTGTTTCAGTGTTCACTGTAGTCTGTGAGCTTTTCATTTTGTGAGTGCAGATTACGCTCCAGTTTGTACTTCAACCACTGCCGGTTGTAGTCTGCTGAGCGTGTGTCACTGCCTCATCCTTCACATTTTTCTCTAATTGGTGCTGCTCCATTTTAGTGGAAAAAAATCTAATCTATTAGTGTGACGCGCTTCCATCCGTATACAATACATTGGTTGCAAACACTATAGAAGTACACAAAGGAGCTTTTCACAGATAGTGAATAGTTGTGTTTCAGTGTTCACTGTAGTCTGTGAGCTTTTCATTTTGTGAGTGCAGATTACGCTCCAGTTTGTACTTCAACCACTGCCGGTTGTAGTCTGCTGAGCGTGTGTCACTGCCTCATCCTTCACATTTTTCTCTAATTGGTGCTGCTCCATTTTAGTGGAAAAAAATCTAATCTATTAGTGTGACGCGCTTCCATCCGTATACAATACATTGGTTGCAAACACTATAGAAGTACACAAAGGAGCTTTTCACAGATAGTGAATAGTTGTGTTTCAGTGTTCACTGTAGTCTGTGAGCTTTTCATTTTGTGAGTGCAGATTACGCTCCAGTTTGTACTTCAACCACTGCCGGTTGTAGTCTGCTGAGCGTGTGTCACTGCCTCATCCTTCACATTTTTCTCTAATTGGTGCTGCTCCATTTTAGTGGAAAAAAATCTAATCTATTAGTGTGACGCGCTTCCATCCGTATACAATACATTGGTTGCAAACACTATAGAAGTACACAAAGGGGCCTTTCACAGATACTGAACAGTTGTCTGCAGGGTTCACTGTAGTCTGTGAGGAATAACCACACTTAGGCCTTAACTTTTCTGACTTTCTTTATCAATCTACCAAGATGAAGAAGTCAGTGAGTAAGGCACGTGGTCGTGGTCGAGGCCGTGGATTTGCAGCAGGGAGAGGACGTGGGGATTCTGTGGCTGCTGCCGCACCCAGTGACACAGCATCCACCAGTTTTCCCCGTGAGCGTTCCTTTATGCGCACTTTTGTAGGAGCTCAGCGTACCCCCTGCTGCGTGAAGAACAAATTGAAGCCGTTGTTGGTTGGATGGCAGCCAATGCATCGACTTCAATACCTTCCACCTCCTCTCAGGACCACAGCACTGTTGAACAACCATCAGTCTCTTCACCGCCTGCCAAATTGCCCAGGCAGTCAGAGAGCTCTGTACAGGAGCCAGCTGAGTCTCTGCTTCTGTTCTCAGAATCTGTTGGCTTGGAAACAGGGGCCCAGCCAAGCAGCATTCTGGAATGTGAAGAAGAGGCAGTATGCAGTGATGCGCAACAGCTGTGTCTCTCTGAATCTGAAGAGGCGGGTGAGCCAGTGCCGATGGTCAGCACACCGCAGAACGCATCTGATGATGATGAGACTCAGTTGCCAGTTTCTGTTGAGCATGGTGCTGGCCAGACCACCCAACAACAGCAGGTGATGGAAGAGGGTAGTGGTGGAGATGATGAGGTCCAAGACCCAACATGGCGTGAGGAACAGGAAGGTGGTGGGAGCAGCTCTGAGGAAGAGATTGCACCAACGGTCCAAACAGTAGGGAGAGGTAGGCTGCAGACTCGCTTGCCTGTAGCCTCCAGTTTGGCACCCGTTCGGAGCAGTTCTCTTACAACAGCCAAACCGGGCGCTCCCAGGACTTGCTCTGCGTGGTCCTTTTTTGATACAGTTGCAGATGATATTTGCTATGTAAAATGCAAGCTGTGTAATCAAAAAATTAAAAGAGGTAAAAGTGTCAGTAACCTTAATACAACAAATATGTGGAAACATGTGCGGTCAAAGCACTTTGTTGAGTTACAAAGACACACTGGAGATGTAGGCCAACCTACAGCAGCACCTACATCTTCAGCTCCTGTTGGAGCCTCTTCCTCCAGTTCACACACAGCTGGTAAGGCTTCCTCAAAGGATCGCCATGGAAGAACCTCTGTCACTGTTGTCCAGAGACACAGTGTTATTCCACCCACAGCTGCAAGTTCCCTGTCATCCTCACACACCCAGGCCACAAAACAGCCATCGGTAGCACAGGCATGGGATAAAAGACGGCCATACTCGGCAAACCATCCACGAGCACAGGCTCTGAATGCTGGCATTGCAAAACTCCTGTCCCTTGAAATGCTGTCATTCAGGCTGGTGGAGACTGACAGTTTCCGTGAATTAATGGCATTGGCAGTCCCACAATACAATGTGCCCAGCCGATTTTATTTCAGCAGGCAAGCCGTCCCTGGTCTGCAAAAGCATGTTGAGGCAAAAATTAAACATGCGCTACTAAACGCCGTCAGTAGCAAGGTCCACCTGACCACCGATGCGTGGACCAGTACCCATGGCCAGGGACGATACCTTTCACTCACTGCCCATTGGGTGAATGTTGTGGAGCCGGGTACAGATCTTGCGAGTGGCGCTGTACGTGTTCTGCCAACTCCAAGGATTGCCGGAATCAAGTCTGTCCACATTGACTCCTCCTCCTACTCCAGTTCCTCAGAATCATCGCTGCAGGAGCCGTCACGGTCTACCTCCACATGGACCCGTGGACGCTTACCTGATGCGACCGATATGAGCACAGCCGTGGCCAAACGGCAACAGGCCGTTCTGAAATTAATTCCCATGGGGAATCGAAGCCACACAGCGCAGGAGGTCTGGAATGCCATCAAGCAGGAGAGCGACGTGTGGTTTTTGCCAGCGAATCTCCAGCCAGGCTTGGTAGTGTGTGACAATGGCCGAAATCTGGTGGCAGCTCTGGGCCTTGGCAACCTCACTCACATACCATGTCTGGCATATGTGCTCAACTTGGTCGTGCAGAGTTTTTTGAGGGACTATCCGGATCTTGATGCACTGCTGCACAAGGTCCGCCTAGAGTGCGCTCACTTGCGACGTTCCAGCATGGCCAGATCGCGCATTGCAGCTCTGCAACGCAGATTGCGCCTTCCTGAACATCGCATCATATGTGACGTATCCACCAGGTGGAATTCAACGTTACATATGTTGGAGCGGTTGTGTGAGCAGCAGCCAGCAGTTATGGAGTATCAGCTGCATCAGGCGCAATCAACACGCAATTTGCGCCGTCCACACTTCACCATTAATGAGTGGGCCACTATGAAGGACATGTGCCACGTTTTGCGTGCGTTTGATGAGTCAACGCGGATGGCGAGTGCAGATGATGCACTAGTCAGCCTGACTGTCCCCCTTATCTGCCTGCTTCAAAAAACACTGCAAGCAATAAGGGATGAGGTTTTGGAAGAGGTGGAGGATGAGGAGTCACAAATTCCATCACCTTCTGGAAAGTCAGCGCAACGTGGTTCCTCACAAAGGGCTGGGCAGGGCTCACTTTGTGAGGAGGATGAGGAGGAGGAGTCAATGGAGGAGGAAGACATCGCTCCAGAGGGAGGTACACAACGCTCTAGTCAGTATGTAGAGCGAGGGTGGGGTGATGCAGAGCAGGCAGAGATAACGCCTCTTGCAGAGGACAGCGTTTCTTTGCCAGTTGGGAGTCTGCAGCACATGGTTGATTTCATGCTGCAGTGCCTAAGAAACGACCGCCGCATCGCCCACATTCTCACGACGTCTGATTATTGGGTGTACACCCTCCTAGACCCTCGCTACCGGGACAACGTCAAAAGCCTCATCACACCGTTGAACCGGGAGCGTAAAATGCGGGAGTACCAAGACACACTGGTGCAATCCCTAATGTTCTACCTTACTGCCGAGAGCACTGCTGCTGCTACTGCTTTACAAAGCAGCTCTGTGCGTCGAGGCAGTGTAGAGAGCTCTGCAACAAGAGGGAGCACACGCAGTGCCTCTGCACAGGGAAAGACCAGTATGTTCAAAATGTGGCAAAGTTTTGTGGCAGCGCCACAAATGTCTACACCATCCGAGAGGGCTCCAGTCAGCGGGAGGCAACGTATCCGTCAGATGGTGACAGACTACTTGGCTTTGCCTCTCAGTGTACTCCCAGATGGCTCTTCCCCATTCAAGTTTTGGGTCTCTAAGCTGGATACATGGCCAGAGCTTAGCCAGTATGCATTGGAGGTGCTGGCTTGCCCTGCTGCCAGTGTATTATCGGAGCGCGTCTTTAGTGCTGCAGGTGGTGTACTAACAGACCGTCGCATGCGACTATCCTCCGATAATGTAGACCGGCTTACTTTTCTGAAAATGAACAAGGCATGGATCTCGCCAGAATTTCTCTGTCCGTTTTCAGATTAAATAACTGGTTCGCAACGTTATCCATGTCTCCTGTTATGTTCATCTTTCTACCACCTGAACTCTACTCCCTGGGCTCCAACACTGCCAGTTGCTGCTCAGAAGTGTCGTGTCCACAGAACAAAACACAAGCTCTACTGTTAGTGGGGTTCAGTAACGCCAGCTGTTCCCCTGCTGTGTCAACGGCAAGAAGTGTCCTTTTCCCGACACATGGACAGAAAAACACATGACCAACATGCTCCAAATAGGGAAGAGCCGTCACCCTGCTTGTTATGCTGAAAACATGAAATTGTGAAGTTTTGCAGGCCTAGAATGATAAATTTTTATGACAAATATGGACAAATAATAATTTGTCATCACAGCGCATATCTGCACATGTCTATTAGAAATGGTAACAAAAAATAAAACATAGTCTACTCTTCACATTTTTAAATTAATGCATAAAAGTACATTTCAGACTTATGAATTAATGCTTTTTAAGGAACTTTATCTGTACCTGTAAGATAATGCACTCAATGGATGTACGAATCATTAAATCCTCATCATCATCATCACGAGTTTTATTTATGACAGACATTATAAAATACACATACTGATGCCAACTGTAACTTCAAACACCATATATGAAATGGCCAGCATGTAAACATGGTAATAATGTCCAATAATAAATTATTACATCTAGAAAGTGCATCATGCATACTGACAATAGGTACTTATACCTGCAAGTGCTGTTGAAACAACCGCAAGAGATATAAATTAATACTGGTATATAGGTATCACAGTGCATAGTTACTCATGGACAATGTTGATGTAATACTGTATCTCAATTAAGTCAGCGTCAACCATTAGGCTTGTTAGTCTTGTACATTGTTAAAGAGGGAACGTAATTTTTTGGTTTGTCATAGGTGTAGTATTACACATTAAATTATTACTGCTGTATTTTTTTTTGCGTCCCTAGTGCGCAATAACGCAGCCTAACCTCACATTTGATAGTCAGCTAATTGCCACACGCTACCCTACCCTACGCGTGACAGTAGGAAGGTAGTGTTGACGGATAAAGCTTTGCGCAACCAGACATTCTTTTACCCTCTTCAACACTCTACAAGCAAAAAATGCATGATTTCAGCCGCAGACTTTATTGACGTACAGTATAACATCGGCATTACCCATCAGAGGCTGTCCACTGTCTGATACAGACATAGAATATACCTTTGCTATCCGTAGCCTTTGTTTCACCTACACTTGCAGGCACACACTTAAATTGTGACAAACAATGCCTAATGTTTTTTTAAATGGTTATTTTTTATTGTACATTATTGTGTCATCAATCACATTGATGAGTCCATGCTGGACATGTCATACATGCTATAGAAAGTTACGATTTTATGAACTTAAATAATTGAATTGTCTGTGACTGTCACATAAAATTTGCGATGATGATGATGAGTGACTATTACAAAATCCATTGTCTTCACTATGTTATGGTTTAACATAGCGTTCCTTAAGCATTATTCATAAAAAAAAACATTTACTTTTATTCTTAAATTTACAACACTATATTTTGTTACCAATTTTTTGGGTGTTGTGTTGTTCCATTTATTTTTGGCATGTGCATATATGCGTTTATATTTGTATTTTCTTTATTTTTCCTTCTTGAAATTAGAAAACATGTGTATCTTTGTACCGTGTTAGCCAGTAGATAGAAAAATATTTAGACTTCAGAGTCAGCAGTGGTTGATACCTTTTTATGGATAACTGAAAAGATGGAAACAAATTGCAAGCTTTCAAGGCTACTCACGTCTCTTCATCAGGGGAAAGACTAACTAAAAAAATTAAGCATCACATATTTCTATACACAACAGGACACAGGAATAGTGCAATAGGTAAGACAAGTAAGTGACGTGTATCAGAACTGTCATTATCTCACAGGGATGAACATAAATATTGGAACAGTTCCTAGATAAGGATAGAAAGTTTGATTGCCCTCTCATTGGCATATTTTTTGGGGTTTTCATGACCCTGGAAGGTCATAGACGCAGATTCCTTAATTGATATAGAATGACATAAATCCATGTGATCTATTCATTCCATCACTAACAGTGTCAAAGGTCATGATGAGCTTATATTCTGAAACCTTTGTACGTTTCTCATATTTGAAGTTATATTTTAATACCAGTAATTCCATATCCATGATGCTATGACCGGGCATACAAAAGTCTTTTGCCACAGGTAAATTCATTAATTTATCTGTGATTGTGTGGCGCTGATAATTCATCCTTGTTCTCCTTTTTGTTGCCGGTCTCCCCTCACTTGTCCCTCCCTCACTTGTCTTAGCTATTCCTGTGTCCTGTTGTGTGTAGAAATATGTGATTCTTCATTTTTGGCTTTACTCTTAGCCTGATGAAGACACCTGAGTAGTCTCGAAAGCTTTGAATTTGTTACCATATTTTCAGTTAGCCATTAAACGTTATCAACCACAGAGGACTGTCAAGTATAAATATTTTTCTATTCTTGTAATTGAAATTCATCATTTTATTGTCGTAGTAAAACTTCATTTATTCTTGTTTGAAGTACATACATTTGCAATGGCACGTAACAAGGCAATAACTCAATATTTTGTGCCTACACCCTCCTTGACCCTGGGCTTCAACAGCGCCAGTTGCTGCTCAGAAGTGTTAGATGCACAGATGAAAAACAATCGCTGATGTGTTTGTGGGGTTCAGTAACGCCTGCTGTTCCCCTGCTGTGTGTCTGGCAAAAATTACTGCTGCTAACTACAACTTCAACTTCAAACGTCTCATACTAGGCCTCTGCCTACACCCTCCTTGACCCTGGGCTTCAACAGCGCCAGTTGCTGCTCAGAAGTGTTAGATGCACAGATGAAAACAATCGCTGATGTGTTTGTGGGGTTCAGTAACGCCTGCTGTTCCCCTGCTGTGTGTCTGGCAAAAATTACTGCTGCTAACTACAACTTCAACTTCAAACGTCTCATACTAGGCCTCTGCCTACACCCTCCTTGACCCTGGGCTTCAACAGCGCCAGTTGCTGCTCAGAAGTGTTAGATGCACAGATGAAAACAATCGCTGATGTGTTTGTGGGGTTCAGTAACGCCTGCTGTTCCCCTGCTGTGTGTCCGGCAAAAATTACTGCTAGCTACCTAATCATGGTGAAAAAAACATGACATCTCAAAGTGTCTAGTGCTACACATAGATATGAGGCTACACCATGATTTCTAAGCTGTAAACATTTGAAACGTCAACTTTCAAACCATAAAATGATTTGTCTGTCACAAATCGGTAACAAAATAATTGTGACATATTATTACAGATATGCACATGTCGAAAACAAATGCAAACACAAAAGCCTACTTATGCTATAGGATACTGATGGTCAACCTTGTCACTCCATAGCTTAGACAAATCCAACTCACATCATGATGACTCAAATACTGCAATGTTGGAAGTGCATAATGTGGGTTGAACTTTGACAACTGCTGCAGTGCGAAGGTTATACTTCAGTGTTCTTGCCTTTGAAATAAAAGCATACAAGTAAATATAATATCCAATGTTGATTAAGGGACGTGATGTACACCTGTAATATTGTGCAAACAATGCATGTAGGAATAGTCCTCTTCAACATTACTTATATTTGTGTCATTTTAAAAAATACATATTTGATTAGAAAGTTAACAGCCCATATCATAAAGGTCCTTCATGTAAACATGATAATCGCTAACAAAAATCATGCATTACCTTGGTAAAGTCAATAGTGCATAGTCACAATAGCAAAATATATACCTGTAAGTGGTGCTGAAAGAACGACAACTGATAGAATAGGTGAATGATATCTATTTATCAGACTGAATAGCGACACCTGTACAATGTCGATATAATACTGTACCTTAACAAAACAGCTGTGTCACACCTCACACGCATTTTTCTTGTAGCTTGTTATGTAATAGGGCACATGCGTGTATGTTTCATCATAGGTGCATGTTTACTGAGTAAAGCAGTCATGACAACGCCTTTGTGTTGTCGGTACGCTTGCGATGATGAACGATGCGCACCGTGAATGTTAGTCTGCGTCATAAGACGCACAGACGCTCCAATACCCAACGCGTCACAGCAGGAAGCCAGTCTGTGCGTCCAAACAAAGGCGCAAGCATACATGCACGTACCCTTTTAGAAAGCTATATAAAAAAAGGATGTAGTAGTAACGCACACTTTATTGAGGTACAGTATTACATCGCCATTCACCATCTGTGGCTATGCAGACTCATCTATATATACCTTATCTATCCGTTGTCATGCTTGCAAGTCCACAGTCAGGCATAAATAGCTGTTTTCACTATGCACTTTTTAAAGGTTTTTTTTGTTAATATAAATGATTGGCACATATTATCAGTATTACATGATGGAAAATTTTAGATATTTTTAAAAACTTTTTAGTGATATTATTCAGCAAATGAAAATGGTGTACATACTGTTACTTATCCATCATTAATGGATTCTGATATGTACTTGTATGCTTTTATTTAAAACCGTATAGCAGATTATTTAACCGATTTTTATTGTGGTTTGCATTGCTTTTCAACATGTTAATGTATGCGTTTATGTTTGTCAATTATTAATTTACATATTTTTTTAAAGTAAAATCATCTTTTTTATGGTACTAAAGGTTAAATTTCTTTGTTTTGGGTATAACATTTTTAATTGCACGTAACAGGGAAAAAATTGATTAAATATTTAAACATCCTCCTTTCCTGGCTCCAACACCCCCAGTTGTTTCGGAAGTGCTGTTACACAGTTAAAAACTTGCTCCCGTGTCGGGGTTAGTATGCAGCGTTCCCTCTGGGGTGAACGGCAAAAAGTCCTGCTGCCTCCACCTGTTCTCTTTCACCTGGGTTCAACACCGCCATTGTTTTCGGGGTGCTGTTGCAAGTCACTTTGTCCGGTTCGGGGTTCGTAATGTAGTGTTCCCTGCTGTGTAAAGGCAAAAAAATCCTGCTGCCCCCCACCCCGTTCTCTTCTTCCCCGGGGTTTAAAACCGCCATTGTTTTTCGGGGTGCTGTTGACAGTCTAACTTCTCCTGTTTCGGGGGTTTAGTAATGTCAGCTGTTCCCCCCTGTGTGAACGGCAACAGCCGCTCCTCCACCATGTTCTTTCTCATCCCTGGGGGTTCAAAACCCCCAGTTGTTTTCCGGAAAAATGCTGTTACACGCTCCTTTCCTGTGTTTTGGGGTTCGTAATGTCAGCTTTTCCCCCGCTGTGTGAACGGAAAAAGTCCCTTTCTGCCCCCACCATTTTTCTTCTCACCCTGGGCTACAAACCCCCAGTTGTTTCTCGGAAGTCGTTAGCCGTTACACTTCTCCCGGTTATGGGGGTTCGTATGTCCTGTTCCCCCGTGTGAACGGCAAAAAAATCCTGCGCCCCCCCCATGTTTCTTTTATCCGGGTTACAACCCGCCGTTTTTTCTCGGAAGTGCTTTAGCACGTTAACTTGCTCCCCCGGTTTTTGGGGTTCAGTAATGTCAGGGGTTCCCCCGTGTGTGCGGCAAAAAGTCCTGCTGCCTCCCTGTTCTCTTTTATCCCCGGGGTAAAAAACCCGCCCGTTGTTTTTTTCGGAAATGCTGTTAGACAGTTCCTTGCTCCCGTGTTACTGGGGTTCGTATGTCATGTTCCCTGTGTGT
>JARQOD010000003.1:400954946-401030621 GCA_033576555.1 Oophaga sylvatica | reverse complement strand
TCGCTAACAAAAATCCATTCCCTTTGGTAAAGTCAATAGTGCATGTCCATACAAAATATACTGTAAGTGGGCTAAAGAACGCAACTGATAAAATAGGTGAATGATATCTATTTATCAGACTGAATAGCGACACCTGTACAATGTCGATAAAATTTACTGTACCTTAACAAAACAGCTGTGTCACCCCTCACACGCATTTTTTTTGGGTAGCTTTTTATGTAATGGGAAACATGCGTGTATTTTTCATATGGTGCATGTTTACTGGGGTTAAAGCAGTCATGACAACGCCTTTGTGTTGTCGGTACGCTTGCGATGAGTTGAACGATGCGCACCGTGAATGTTAGTCTGCTTTCATAAGACGCACAGACGCTCCAATACCCAACGGTCACAGCGGGGAAGCCGTCTGTGCGTCCAAACAAAGGCGCAAGCTTACATGCACGTTACCCTTTTAGAAAGCTATAAAAAAAAAGGATGTGTAGTAACGCACACTTTATTGAGGTACAGTTTACATCCCCATTCACCTTTCTGTGGCTATGCAGACTCATCTATATATACCTTATCTTATCCGTTTCATGCTTGGCAAGTCCACAGTCATGGCATAAATTAGCTGTTTTCACTTATGCACTTTTTAAAGGTTTTTTTTGTTATATAAAGATTGGCACATATTTCAGTATTCATTTATGGAAAATTTTAGATATTTTTAAAACTTTTTAGTGATTATTTCAGCAATGAAAATTTGGTGTACATTACTTTACTTACCTCATTTATGGATTCTGATTGTACTGGGATGCTTTTATTTAAAAACCGTTATAGCAGATTATTTTAAACCCATTTTTATTGTGGTTTGCATTGCTTTTCAACATGTGAATGTATGGCTTTATGTTTGTCAATTTTTATTTACATATTTTTTTAAAGTAAAATCATCATCTTATGGTCTAAAGGTTATTTCTTTGTTTGGAGTATAGACATTTTTTTGACACGTAACAAGGAAAATACTTGATCTAGTATTTAAACATCCTCCTTGCCCCGGGCCCAACAACGCCAGTTGTTGCTCGGAAGTGCTGTTAGCACAGTTACACTTGCTCCCGTGTTATGGGGTTCAGTAATGTCAGCTGTTCCCCTGCTGTGTGAACGGCAAAAGTCCTGCTGCCTCCACCCCTGTTCTCTTCTCATCCCTGGGTTACAACACCGCCAGTTGTTTCTCGGAAGTGCTGTTAGCAACAGTCTACACTTGCTCCTGTGTTACTGGGGGTTCAGTAATGTCAGCTGTTCCCCTGCTGTGTGAACGGCAAAAAGTCCTGCTGCCTCCACCCTGTTCTCTTCTCATCCCTGGGTTACAACACCGCCAGTTGTTTCTCGGAAGTGCTGTTAGCACAGTCTACACTTGCTCCTGTGTTACTGGGGTTCAGTAATGTCAGCTGTTCCCCTGCTGTGTGAACGGCAAACAGTCCTGCTGCCTCCACCATGTTCTCTTCTCATCCCTGGGCTACAACACCGCCAGTTGTTTCTCGGAAGTGCTGTTAGCACAGTCTACACTTGCTCCCGTGTTACTGGGGTTCAGTAATGTCAGCTGTTCCCCTGCTGTGTGAACGGCAAACAGTCCTGCTGCCTCCACCATGTTCTCTTCTCATCCCTGGGTTACAACACCGCCAGTTGTTTCTCGGAAGTGCTGTTAGCACAGTCTACACTTGCTCCCGTGTTACTGGGGTTCAGTAATGTCAGCTGTTCCCCTGCTGTGTGAACGGCAAACAGTCCTGCTGCCTCCACCATGTTCTCTTCTGATCCCTGGGTTACAACACCGCCAGTTGTTTCTCGGAAGTGCTGTTAGCACAGTCTACACTTGCTCCTGTGTTACTGGGGTTCAGTAATGTCAGCTGTTCCCCTGCTGTGTGAACGGCAAACAGTCCTGCTGCCTCCACCATGTTCTCTTCTCATCCCTGGGTTACAACACCGCCAGTTGTTTCTCGGAAGTGCTGTTAGCACAGTCTACACTTGCTCCTGTGTTACTGGGGTTCAGTAATGTCAGCTGTTCCCCTGCTGTGTGAACGGCAAAAAGTCCTGCTGCCTCCACCATGTCTCTTCTCATCCCTGGGTTACAACACCGCCAGTTGTTTCTCGGAAGTGCTGTTAGCACAGTCTACACTTGCTCCTGTGTTACTGGGGTTCAGTAATGTCAGCTGTTCCCCTGCTGTGTGAACGGCAAACAGTCCTGCTGCCTCCACCATGTTCTCTTCTCATCCCTGGGCTACAACACCGCCAGTTGTTTCTCGGAAGTGCTGTTAGCACAGTCTACACTTGCTCCCGTGTTACTGGGTTCAGTAATGTCAGCTGTTCCCCTGCTGTGTGAACGGCAAACAGTCCTGCTGCCTCCACCATGTTCTCTTCTGATCCCTGGGTTACAACACCGCCAGTTGTTTCTCGGAAGTGCTGTTAGCACAGTCTACACTTGCTCCTGTGTTACTGGGGTTCAGTAATGTCAGCTGTTCCCCTGCTGTGTGAACGGCAAACAGTCCTGCTGCCTCCACCATGTTCTCTTCTCATCCCTGGGCTACAACACCGCCAGTTGTTTCTCGGAAGTGCTGTTAGCACAGTCTACACACTTGCTCCTGTGTTACTGGGGTTCAGTAATGTCAGCTGTTCCCCTGCTGTGTGAACGGCAAAAAGTCCTGCTGCCTCCACCATGTTCTCTTCTCATCCCTGGGTTACAACACCGCCAGTTGTTTCTCGGAAGTGCTGTTAGCACAGTCTACACTTGCTCCTGTGTTACTGGGGTTCAGTAATGTCAGCTGTTCCCCTGCTGTGTGAACGGCAAACAGTCCTGCTGCCTCCACCATGTTCTCTTCTCATCCCTGGGTTACAACACCGCCAGTTGTTTCTCGGAAGTGCTGTTAGCACAGTCTACACTTGCTCCTGTGTTACTGGGGTTCAGTAATGTCAGCTGTTCCCCTGCTGTGTGAACGGCAAACAGTCCTGCTGCCTCCACCATGTTCTCTTCTCATCCCTGGGCTACAACACCGCCAGTTGTTTCTCGGAAGTGCTGTTAGCACAGTCTACACTTGCTCCCGTGTTACTGGGGTTCAGTAATGTCAGCTGTTCCCCTGCTGTGTGAACGGCAAACAGTCCTGCTGCCTCCACCATGTTCTCTTCTGATCCCTGGGTTACAACACCGCCAGTTGTTTCTCGGAAGTGCTGTTAGCACAGTCTACACTTGCTCCTGTGTTACTGGGGTTCAGTAATGTCAGCTGTTCCCCTGCTGTGTGAACGGCAAACAGTCCTGCTGCCTCCACCATGTTCTCTTCTCATCCCTGGGCTACAACACCGCCAGTTGTTTCTCGGAAGTGCTGTTAGCACAGTCTACACTTGCTCCCGTGTTACTGGGGTTCAGTAATGTCAGCTGTTCCCCTGCTGTGTGAACGGCAAACAGTCCTGCTGCCTCCACCATGTTCTCTTCTGATCCCTGGGTTACAACACCGCCAGTTGTTTCTCGGAAGTGCTGTTAGCACAGTCTACACTTGCTCCTGTGTTACTGGGGTTCAGTAATGTCAGCTGTTCCCCTGCTGTGTGAACGGCAAACAGTCCTGCTGCCTCCACCATGTTCTCTTCTCATCCCTGGGTTACAACACCGCCAGTTGTTTCTCGGAAGTGCTGTTAGCACAGTCTACACTTGCTCCTGTGTTACTGGGGTTCAGTAATGTCAGCTGTTCCCCTGCTGTGTGAACGGCAAAAAGTCCTGCTGCCTCCACCATGTTCTCTTCTCATCCCTGGGTTACAACACCGCCAGTTGTTTCTCGGAAGTGCTGTTAGCACAGTCTACACTTGCTCCCGTGTTACTGGGGTTCAGTAATGTCAGCTGTTCCCCTGCTGTGTGAACGGCAAACAGTCCTGCTGCCTCCACCATGTTCTCTTCTCATCCCTGGGTTACAACACCGCCAGTTGTTTCTCGGAAGTGCTGTTAGCACAGTCTACACTTGCTCCCGTGTTACTGGGGTTCAGTAATGTCAGCTGTTCCCCTGCTGTGTGAACGGCAAAAAGTCCTGCTGCCTCCACCCTGTTCTCTTCTCATCCCTGGGTTACAACACCGCCAGTTGTTTCTCGGAAGTGCTGTTAGCACAGTCTACACTTGCTCCTGTGTTACTGGGGTTCAGTAATGTCAGCTGTTCCCCTGCTGTGTGAACGGCAAACAGTCCTGCTGCCTCAACTTTAATTTCCATGGGTACCTTCTGCTACCCATCCGGGTTCCAGTACCGTCAGCTGGTTCTCCGCAGTGCCTTTGGCCTAGGTGCCTCCATGTCGGTATCCGAGTTCCAGCAACGTCTGCTGGTCCTTGGTAGTGCTTTGGAGCACAGGTACCTCCTGCTTAGTAACCCTGTCCCAGTAACGTCAGCTGGTCCTCGGTTGTGCCATTGGCTCTTTTCCTTCTGCTGACCCTCCGGGTTCCAGCACAGTCAGCTGGTCCTCATTACTTTCATTGGCTCTTGTACCTTCTGCTACCCATCCGGGTTCCAGTACCGTCAGCTGGTTCTCCGCAGTGCCTTTGGCCTAGGTGCCTCCATGTCGGTATCCGAGTTCCAGCAACGTCTGCTGGTCCTTGGTAGTGCTTTGGAGCACAGGTACCTCCTGCTTAGTAACCCTGTCCCAATAACGTCAGCTGGTCCTCGGTTGTGCCATTGGCTCTTTTCCTTCTGCTGACCCTCCGGGTTCCAGCACAGTCAGCTGGTCCTCGTTACTTCCATTGGCTTTTGTACCATCACCAACAGGACAAAGAAGGTTAAGACAAACTACAAGATACAGAACAAGAGACAGAAGAACAATAAGCAGAAGATCAAAAAGCAGAAGAACATTAAGTATAAGACCAAAATGAAGAGCAAAATATATGCTCTAAATTCTAAGCAGAAGAAGACTAAGCAGTGTATGGGGGTGAGTCCGTTCCTCCTCGTGGTGCCCCTGGAAAATGCCTGATGCTGCTGCAGGCTAAACTGAACGCGGACAAATACTGTTGTAATTAAAATCTTTCGTGACAGCAAGAACGGAAGGATGAAAATTCAGAGTTTTACAGATTACAAGTACAGGAATGTCTGTCACAAATAAGAATATGATGAAAAGGATGAATAGGAAGAACATGAAGAAGTAGAATATGAAGAATAATAACTGTTTAATAAGAACAATATAAGTAATGTTACAAAAAGATGAATAGCAAGAAGTTTTAGAAGATTAATAAGGTGAAGATGAAGAATAATTTGATGAGAAAGATGATGCTGCTGAAAATTATGAAGGAGAAAGTGTGTGAAAAGTTAAAAAGGTGAAGACCATGGAAGTTGTGAAACAGACATATTTGCCAAAATAGAAAAAAGGTTAACAACATTGTCAATTTGTTCGTCAATCCGAACGTATTTCCTAAAAAAAAAAAATTAATGCTATTCCATTGGATTGGGTCAAACATCTATGCCTTTAATGTCTCCTCAACCTCCCCCAATACATTCTACATTAGTCTTTGTTGTTTTCCTTCATGTACAATTAACCAACAAGGCAAGAATGGGTTTTTTTTAATTTCGATATTTTGTTCCCATAGACTTACATGGGACTTCCGGTATCGGTATCGGGTATCGCCGATATTTTAGTGATATCGGCGATACCATTACGATTCCGATACTTTAGGATATCGGAAAGTATCGCTCAACTCTATTAAGGAGTCTTTAATCTATATAATACAAGCCGTTCCCAAATACTGAACCCTTCAGATTAGGTGATGTCCATGTTTTACAGCATTTCTTCCAAAAGTAAAGAGAGATAAATCCCGTCACATCCTATATATCCAAGTAATAATAATAATAATCTTTATTTTTATATAGCGCTAACACATTCCGCAGCGCCTTACAGTTTGCACACATTATCGTCGCAGTCCCCGATGGGGCTCACAATCTAGATTCCGTATCTGTATATTTTTGGAGTGTGGGAGGAAACCGGAGAACCCGGAGGAAACCCACGCAAACACGGGGAGAACATACAAACTCCTTGCAGATGTTGTCCTTGGTGGGATTCGAACCCAGGACTCCAGCGCTAAGTACTGAGTACTCCATCACATCTTATTGGTTTGTGACTTTCTCACTCATCACATCCTTAGAATAGCTATAATTGAGAGAATCCCCTCAGCTATAACTGAAACACGACGACTCCTCTATTTTTGGGCCATGTATTATTTTAAAATCATCCAAATCTGGGAGATGAACGTCATATCCTGTAAAGCGAACACATGTAACCTGGATATAATTATGTAATTGTCGGGTGTTATTGAGACATATAGTGATAAACAATCCAGATCAAAAATATGAATCCAACTAATGTTGGGAATCCTTGTAAAACACCGATGTATATACATATTAGCTCTATATAAAGTGAAACTATTCAAATATTCCTCCATATTTGTACGATTCATATTGTTTGATCTCCAGTATATTGGGCAATGTACTTCAATAGAAGCCGGCAGTAACAGACACCACTTGGAAGGTCGCGGAATGTGATGGTTGTTGGCTCCTCCCACATTAGCTCTTATTTGTCTTGTTTCGGAATGTTTTGGTTGTTGGTTACTCCCCCATCAGTTACTACTTGTGCTGTCACCCAATTATTTTGTTTGTTGGTCCCTAATTTGGCGCCATCTGAACCAAGCTGAAGGATGATAATGGACTTTTTCTTGCCACCTCATGAACATTCTTGACGTTGCCCCTTGGGAAGGGACCAGTTGTTTTTTAGTTGTATTTAACTATATAAAATGTGCTACTTATCTGACGGTTAGTGCTGCGCTCACTCACTGCATGTAAGTGCATTACTCTGTCACTTATTGATAGAAATTAACTTTCTTTTAATTTGGAACATGCTTCATTATTATCCATAAAGAGGTGAGAACCCTAGTTTCTCATTTGCGCTCACTACTCAAATCCCAATCTCTGTCTCACTGTCCTGAGTGCAAATTCTAAGAACCTTCATGAAACAACTGTGAAGTGTCACTAATATCTTTGGATATGTATGTGTGAATGAATGTGGATGTTGGTACTCCAGCCACATCCAAAATATATTGAACCCCGTGTTAGGGCCACCACCCCTGAGTTTGTCTCTTCCCATCCTACCCCTGGTGTATGGGGAGAGAGATCTACTTCTATGGGAGGGAGAGTTTATTGTGGAGTGGATGAAGAACTCCTGATCACTCCAAAAAATAAACCAGGAGGAGATAGACAGGATGACTGAGGCACAAATGTCACCTCAGGCCTCTAACTATCCTGGACAGTTGGGGAATTAAATAAATATGCTAATATAATGGATGAAATAGTTAATGAAACAATAAGTTCTATTCATCATGGTCTTAATGAGGAGGCTGCTCAGGTTAGGAAGGTAGCCCTTCAGGACAGAATAGCTCTTGACTACCTGTCAGCAATTGAAGGTGGAACTTGTGCTGTTGAAGGTGAGAAATGGATACAGTAAAGGAGCTGCAACAAAAAGCTAGAGATATATCCAAGGAGGGATGGAATTCCTTCTCCTGGATGAAGTCTATCAGAGTGTAGTTAAACAATATACTCTTATATTTGCTAACGCTCATAGTGGTAGGAATAGAATTGATTGTATTCATCTTCATTACCTGGAAATTATCAATGTGTTTCTCATTGCAGGAAATGAATTATACGTTGGAATCACTGGCGGACACAGACAGAAGAAGACCAATAGATTGTCTGCCCCTGATTTGAACCATAGGGAGGATGACAATATAGCTACAGAGATGACCGTCTGATGGCCTAGCTCGACTACCCACCTCTCCTGAAGACCCTTTCAGCCCTTTGAGACTTGGGTGGAGGACATCATCTCTGAAAATAGGGTCCCACAGCTGCACCCCAACAGTTTGAGTAGCACTCTTAGAATAAGAGTCAATGCCCTGAGATCAAAGAGGGAAGTAGTACCTCTATTGATCGCTGAGGGTGAATTTACTCAGTACCTCTATTGATCGCTGAGGGTGAATTTACTCTCCAGGGATTACTCTGGAGTGGTTCTTGTGGTGGGATGCAGGTCTGGACAGCTGTCGTCATATTAGATAAGAATGGATGTGTGTGTATGCTTTGATTGTGTGAATGCTTAGATGAAATGGCAACTATAATGCAGTCAGGAATGGATGTCAGACATCCCATGATCTATGCAGACTAGCTGCATACTTCGTGTAGTATGGGCTGAAATCAGGGGTTATTTCACAATAGGCAGGAAGATAGGGAAGGTCTGGCCAGCTGTCGTCATCCTATTAGATAGCTAAGCATGAATGTGTGTGCATGCTTTAAAGGGAATATGTCACCAGTTTTTTGGGCTACCAGGTAAAAATATAATTCAATTTAGTGTCCCCTATGCATTACACAAATACTTTACTTGGTAGCCCAAAAAACTGGTGACAGATTCCCTTTAATAAAGATTGTGTGAATGCTTAAATGAAATGGCAACTATAAGGCAGCCAGGAATGGATGTCTGACATCCCATGATCTATGCAGACTAGCTGTGTACTTCATGAAGTGTGGGCTGTCCACAAGAGACATTTCACGATAGGCAGGAAGATGGTTAGCTTAGATAATGTGTGATAATCTATCAAAGAGTGAGGTACCGTGGTAGAAATTATAATTCCATTGTCTTCTCTTTGATGTTAATATCTCTCCATTTTGTATCATTAGAAAATGTTGAATAAAAACAATTTGAACACAAAATAGAATATCTGCCTATTAAGAAAATGTTTTTGTGACTTCTTCTTGAACATCATGTGCTAAATACTGCAAGAGCTGCCTGCAGCTGAGCTAAGGTGAAGGATGAGAATGGACTTTATCTGGTCACTTCATGGACATTCTTGATGTTGCTCCTTAGCACGGGGACAGTTGGCATTTTAGCTGTGCTTAATTTTATAAAATCTGCTGCTTATCTGATGGTTAGTTCTGCGCTCACTCATTACATGTAAGTGCATTACTATGTCACTAAGGGCTCGATCACACGGTCGTCGATTCTCTAATGCGAGAGAGTCAGGCCAATTATGCTAATGTCACTTGTCGGAGTTTGAGCCGAGTGTAATCTTAGTGTGATTTGATTCTCTTGCATAAGAGAATTGTATCAGAGGTGTGGAAAAGATGGAAAACTTATTTTTTCCATCTTCTCCATTCTCTGTGTCCACAGCAATGGGACTGCACTCGGATGAAATCCGAGTGCATGCTGATATTTTACATGTATGCTGCAATTTTTATTCTCATGTCTAATCTGCATGAGAAAAATATTAGCAGATCTGCACTGCCCCATAGTATAACATTGGGCCTAGTCAGGGCCGGACTGGGACAAAAAAACAGCCCTGCCACACAAACCCCACCAGCCCATACTAGAACACTCCTCATCCTCGAACAGTGAATCTTTGCTATACTTTGTTCAGCCCCTAAACACTCTCTTTAAAGAGATATTTGAAGAGTCACATGTCCCACATGCTCCAATTACAGTTGTGCTCAAAGTTTACATACCCCAGCAGAATTTTTTGCTTTCTTGGCCTTTTTTCAGAGTATATAAATTATAACACCAAAACTTTTTCTCCACTCATGGTTAGTGGTTGGGTGAAGCCATTTATTGTCAAAATACTGTTTTCTCTTTTTAAATCAAAATGACAACCAGGGCCGGCGTCAGCACCCTGCATACCCGGGCAAGTGCTGGGGCCCTGAGCAGGCGGGGGCCCACTCGCCGTCGGGCACCCCGGCGCCCGTTAGCGGATGAGAGCGGTACCAGCGCCGCCACTGGGCCCTCCCGCTTGCTCAGGGCCCCTGCAGCAGCCGGCGCAATACTTACCTCTCCCCGTGTCTCCACTGCCGCAGCTTGCCTGCAGGGCGTCTGCGCTTCCTCTCACAGCAGCGCCGCTGAATGACGTCATCATTCAGTGGCCCGCTGTGGCAGAGAGAGCGCAGACGCCGGACAGGTGAGATGTGATGTGTGAGTGTGTGTGTGTGTATGTAGTGCGGTGCTTTGTATATGTGAGAGAGTGCTGCGGTGCTGTCTGTGTGTGGTGCTGTATGTGTGATAGTGGTGGGGGAGGCAGTGATGGTGGTGATGAGGCAATGATGATGATGATGATGGGGACGGAGGCAATGATGATGATGATGGGGAAGCTATGATGATATTGATGGGGAGTCAATGATGATGATGATGATGATGATGGGGAGGCTATGATGATGATGATGGGGAGTCAATGATAATGATGATGATGGGGAGGCAATGATAATGATGATGATGGGGAGGCGATGATGATGATGATGGGGAGGCGATGATGATGATGGGGAGGCTATGATGATGGGGAGGCTATGATGATGATGATGGGGAGGCAATGATGATGTTGATGATGATGGGGAGGCAATGATGATGATGATGGGCAGGCAATGATGATGATAATGGGCAGGTAATGATGATGATAATGGGGAGTCTTTCCACAGCGCCCTTTCCTGAGCCGTAACAGTGCAGAACGCAGCACAGTGCAGAGGAGAGAGCCATATTTTCTATGGAGCATTATATGGAGACCAGTATCCTGTATGGAGCAATTTATGTGGTCCAGTATTCTGTATGGAGCATTATATTGGGTCCAGTATTCTGTATGGAGCATTATATGGGGGATGGGGGGGTGACATCCTGAATGGGGTATTATATGGGTGATGAGGGGGAGACTATGTGGTGCCCATAATATTGTATGGAGGACTGTACTGTCCAGTCTGTACTGTGCGCTGTGAGGATTTGGCGGTTTCTGAGCTATTGTACAATTTACAATAGATATCACTCATAAAATGGAAGAAGTGTTTGGCATTGTACTATACCCATATTTCTCTGCAGTATCTGTGCACGGTCTGTGTTAAAGGGGCCCACTGAGACTCTTTCAACCGGGGCCCATAAAAACCTGGAGCCGGCCCTGATGACAACCCAAAACATCCAAATGACCCTGATCAAAAGTTTACCTGATGATTTTGGCTTGATAACACGCACAGAAGTTGACACAAATGGGCTTGAATGGCTGCTAAAGGTAACATCCTCAGCTGTGAACTGTGACAAATGCCAGGAAAATTGTTCGGGATGCAAAGAAAAACCCACAAATAACATCAGCTGAAATACTGGACTCTCTGAAAACTAGCAGTGTGGCTATTACAAGATGCACAATAAAGAGGCACTTGAACAAAAATGGGCTGCATGGTCGAGTCGCCAGAAGAAAGCCATTACTGTGCAAATGCCACAAAGTGTCTTGCCTACAATTCGCAAAACAGCACAGAGACAAGCCTCCAAACTTGTGGAACAAGGTAATTTGGAGTGATGAGACCGAAATTTTACTTTTTAGCCACAATCATAAATGTTACATTTGGAGAGAGGTCAACAAGGCCTATGATGAAACGAACACCATTCCTACTGTAAAGCACGGAGGTGGATCACTGATGTTTTGTGGATGTGTGAGCTATAAAGGCACAGGAAACTTGGTCAAAGTTGCAGGAAAGATGAATGCAACATGTTATCAACAAATACTGGAGGCAAATTTGCAATCATTAACCAGGAAGCTGCGCATGGACGTTCCAACATGACAACAATCCAAAACACAAGCAGCTCTGTATATAGTGTCACTGCACAAATAATACAGTGATCACCAGTGACATCATATAGAGGAGCTCTGTATATAGTGCCAATGCATAAATAATACAGTGGTAACCGGTGACATTATACACAAGAGCTCTGTATATAGTATCAGTGTACAGATAATACAGTGATCACCGTTGACATTATACACATGAGCTCTGTATATAGTGTCAGTGTACAGGTAATACAGTGATCACCGTTGACATTATACACATGAGCTCTGTATATAGTGTCAGTGTACAGGAAATACAGTGATCACCAGTGACATCATACAGAGGAGCTCTGTATATAGTGTCACTGCACAAATAATACAGTGGTAACCGGTGACATTATACACAGGAGCTATGTATACTGTCAGTATACAGGTAATACAGTGATCACCAGTGACATAACACCCCCCATAGCAGTTTAATGCACCCCAATAGTAGTATAAGGCACCCCATAGTAGTATAAGGCACCCCCGATAGTAGTATAAGGCACCCTCATAGTAATATAAGTCACCTCATAGCAGTATAATGCACCCCCAGAAGTATAACAACCTCCATAGCAGTATAATGCACCCCCATAGCAGTATAATGCACCCCCATAGTAGTATAATGCACTCCAATAGCAGTATAATGCACCCCCATAGTAGTATAACACACCCCCATAACAGTAAAATTCAGCCCCATAACAGTATAATACACCCTCATAGTAGTATAATGCAGTCCATAGTAGTATAAGGCACCATCATAGCAGTATAATGCACCCCTATAGTAGTATAATGCAGCCCCTTAGTAGTATAAGGCACTCCCATAGCAGAGTAATGAAAGAAGACTATATGAAAGGGGTTGTTCATTACTAACACAACCCCTTCTCAATCTGCCCCTGTTAAAATAAAAACGCTGATACCTTCCGAGTCAGGGCTGCATCTGACCGCACACATCCTCTTGATTACTTATACGTCTGAAGGCATGGACAGTTACGCCAGCGCTGATTGGGCGCAGGGCTCATGTGACATAATAGCCTCACGTGAGCCCCGAAAACGCGAGTGCCTACACCGCTGGCACGAGAGGGGAGTATGACTGTTTTTATTTTAACGGGGGCAAACATTCAGAGTGAGAAGGGGAGCACATTGTGATTTTGTAACCTGTCGTTACTTCAGTATCCTCCTTCAGGCTACTGGCCTTCAGCTCCTCCGTGGATGGCAGGTCACTTCGTCATGATGTGCCCCTCTGACATGCACAGTGCAGTGAAGCAAGGTGTTGTACACCCAGCTTTATTGCACACTAACCTGAATTCATAAAAGTGTGTGAATGTGTGAAACTTGCAGATTCAGTAGTGACAGAGACCTTGATTCCAGCTATGTATCAGTTTACTGGATGCAGCACTTGCGATAGTCACAGTTATCTCTGCTGTAGATCTAGCAGAGATCAGATGTTGATTCACACACACCACAGTTTTTTGTGCACATTGTGTAGTGAGAGAAAGCTGCTAATCAGTGGTGGGGACATTGGTGGACTAGTATGCACAAGGCCTGCTGTCTCGTAGTGATAATCCCCTGCTGATAAAACACTAATAAAACAGAGATAGCAGAACCGAGTGGGAATGAAATGATGGATGTGCTGGAGAAAGAAAGTTCAAGTATGGGAATGAGAGGAAAGATGAGGCTGGGAAATGAAAATAGTGTTTGGAGAAATAATAGAACAGATCGATATGTGGTTGTGAGGGTGATAACAGTGCAAGCATTGAAATTACGCACCTCTCGGCCACATGACGTTGCTGGGCATCTTGTGACTGAGAAGGAAATTAACCATGATGTGTCCTTCATCAGCTGCACTAAGTTTCCTTAGTTGACCACTGCGTCTACAGTCCTCAATGTTGTCCATTTTTTTGTTGCGTCATCAAAAGAGCTTGAACATCACATCTTGAAGACCAAGCCTGATGTGAAATCTTTGCTTGTCCTTGCTGATGCATTATGACTACATTGTATCTCGTTGCTGTATTGTCATGATATCCTGTAGAATGTAAGTCCGCAAGGACAGGGTCCTCTCCCCTCTGTACCAGTCTGTCATTGTAAATTTGTTTACTGTAAGCGATATCTATAACTTTGTATGTAACCCCTTCTCATGTACAGCACCATGGAATTAATGGCGCTATATAAATAAATAATAATAATAATAATAATAATAATAATAATATCTGACATGTGACATGAAACTTTCTTCAATAACCTCACCTTTGTAGCAGAGTTGGGCTGTTCCTGACACAGTGTTATGCCTCATACACTGCTGTTTCCATTAATGACTACAAACTACATATGAAAATGATGAGCATTATCACCTTTTTGGTCTAATTAGTTACTTATGAACTGGACTATCAGACTGTGTGCACACGTTCAGAATTTACAGCATAAAAATCTGCTGCAAATCCTGATGTGTTTGTAAAGGGACGGCTGCGGGGCCGATGCACTGGAAGCTGCTACGTATTTTACCTCTGTAGTCTCCATTCGCCTGGGGTGTTCTCCTCCCATGAGGGAGCGTACAGAGCAATTAGAGTCAGAGTCCCAAATCAAGTCAAACATTTCAGCTTTATTTTCCTCTGGACACAGCACATCCAAGACACCATAAGCATCTCTTACACGATACCAGCAATACATTCTTCACAATTCTGCCTCTTCTTCTCTGCTACACCAGAATGGACCACTAAGTATTGATGAGACGAGGATCCCGGTGAAAACGGCACTTCAATCTCTTTTCCTGGAGACACTTCAATCCAGTATAAGAAAGACACATCAACTAGGTCGTCCATCCCTCTCTGGTTATCCTGCCTGCATACTTCTGATGGCCCACTCGCTTCTACGCTCATGCACGACCTCTTCTGATGAGCGTTCCCACAGTGGTTCTTCCACTGGACTACTGCTACGTAAACCCACTCTCTTTGGGCTCACGTTTCCCACGGTGAATCCTTCACCGGCTTCTATAGGGGTTGCTGGTCCCCTCTTCTTCCTACCCTATGCTCAGGGCCCAGGAACGTGGACGTCCTCACACTAGCAAGGTCCACCCCCAACTGACCCCCGATAAGAGGAAGTCTTCCTGACAGATTCCAGCTTGGAGGCAATCTTTCCCTAGCAACAAGTCCCTAATTATTGTCCCTATAGGACTGGATGTGCTCAATGCCCCCTCTAGTGATCAAACCCAATTACTGCTTTGACATTATTTTCTTTATTTTTAACGTTCTAACTGGATCTCTAACGTCCCCCCATTAGTGATCCCTCACAACAGAGGTGTATCTGGGCTTTCTGGCACCCGGGGCAAGAATTCGGTTTTGCGCCCCCACCCCCCCCCCGCACACATGCGATTTGCACACTTAGTCATGTACCGACAAGCTGCTCTCCCTAATGATTTCAATGTTCAGCGAAAAATCTGAGAGAAGCAAGAAGAGAAGCTCATTGTCACAGGACCATAAGTGTAAAAATCGCATATGAGTGAAGTGTCCATGTGATGACTGCTGGAACCTGCAGAGCTGAATCCTGACATTGCAGCTTCTGAATTCTCACAACGAATGCACTGCACACTTTTAGGGTTCTCCCTTACCGGTGGCAAGAGTACACGGTCATGTCAGCACAAGCATGTGATTTATATACTTCTGGCCACATTCCGACTAGACGTGCCCGGCCTCGCTCCGTTCATTTTCATTGAGTGAGGCCACACATGTCTAGTCAGCATGTAACCGCATGTATGTAAATCGCCGGCACGAGAGAATCCTGACAGTGTGCAGTGTGAGAATTCTGAAATTGACTAATTCTCATGTTTTTATTTGTTAGGAGCATTAAAGGGAATCTGTCACCCTAAATTGGCGGGATATTTAAATGATGGCAGTCAGGTCAGATGGGCGGTGTTTTGGGTACTTCCCTTACATGTTGTTCGCCGCTGTCTCCATTATTTCTGGGAATTGTAGTTGTTGCCCTACATTTAATGCGCCTGTGCATTGCAATCTTGAATTGCGCACGCGCAGTATGCTTTGCCCGCAGATTGCAATGCGCAGGCGCTTTATATGGAGGGCAACGACTACAATTCCCAGAAATAATGGAGACAGCGGCGAACAACATGTTAAGGCAAGTACCCAAAACACCGCCCATCTGACCTGACTGCCATCATTTAAATATCCCGCCAATTTAGGGTGACAGATTCCCTTTAAAGGGGTTGTCCAGGTTTGTGCTGAGTCTGCAGTCATTCTATGTGACTGCAGACTCAGCACAGACCTGGACAACCCCTTTAATGCTCCTAACAAATAAAAACATGAGAATTAGTCAATTTCACAAATAATATTTACATCCAGGTACCTTATAGAGAACGTCGTCTCTGGAGTCGTTCTCCTTTTCTTCATCTTGTCCAGATCCTATGATGAGTTTTCTCATCCACAGCCGTCTCTGCAGACCTCCATCTTCTCCGCTCTTCTGCACCAACTCTCCGCACGATGCCCTTAAAGACAGAAGAGTCATTATAATGCCCCTAAATAAAAATATCTGCAATATACTGTCGCCTCACACTATTCCCCTCCCTCCTCACACTGTCTCCTCTCACATCCCCCCTGTTCAGCATACTGTCTCCTCATATATTTACCTCTTCACTCTCTATACTGTCTGCTCATACATACCCGACTCCCCATACTCTGTCTGCACACATCCCATCACCTTCACTCCCCATACTGTGTCCACATACATTCACCCATTCGCTCCCCATACTGTCTGCACCAATCCCCCATACTGTTTCCTCATACATGCCCTCATAAATACATACTCTTCAGTACCCTCAAATCCCCCCACACATATTAAATGCCCCATCCCCACTCCAAATCCCCCCCACACACATTAAATCCCCCCATCCCCACTCCAAATCCCCCACACACATTAAGTACCCCCATCCCCACTCCATATCAGCTCACACACATTAGGTACCCCCCACACATAAAATAACCCCCCATCCCCACTCCAAATCCCCCACATAAAATAGCCCCCATCCCCACTCCAAATCCCCCCACACATAAAAGAACCCCCCATCCCCACTCCAAGTCCCCCACACATAAAATAACCCCCCATCCCCACTCCAAATCCCCCCACTCATAAAGGAACCCTCCATCCCCACTCCAAATCCCCCCACATGAAATAGTCCCATCCCCACTCCAAATCCCCCTCTCATAAAAGAACCCCTCATCCCCACTCCAAATTCCCCCACACATAAAAGAACCCCCCATCCCCACTCCAAATCCCCCCCACATAAAATAGCCCCCATCCCCACTCCAAATCCCCCCACACATAAAAGAACCCCCCATCCCCACTCCAAATTCCCCCAACATAAAAGAACCCCCCCATCCCCACTCCATATCCCCCCACTCATAAAAGAACCCCCATCACCACTCCAAATCCCCCCACATAAAATAACCCTGATCCCCACTCCAAATCCCCACTCATAAAAGAACCCCCCATCCCCACTCCAAATCCCCCCACTTATAAAATAGCCCCCCATCCCCACTCCAAATCCCCCCACACATAAAAGAACCCCCCATCCCCACTCCAAATCCCCCCACACATAAAAGAACCCCCCATCCCCACTCCAAATCCCCCCCACATAAAAGAATCCCCCATCCCCACTCCAAATCCCCCCACTCATAAAAGAACCCCCATCACCACTCCAAATCCCCCCACATAAAATAGCCCCCATCCCCACTCCAAATCCCCCCACTCATAAAAGAACCCCCCATCCCCACTCCAAATCCCCCACTTATAAAATAGCCCCCCATCCCCACTCCAAATCCCCCCACTAGAGTTGAGCGATATTTTCCGATATCCAAAAGTATCGGAATCGGAATGGTATCGCCGATAACATTAAAATATCGGCGATACCCGATACCGATACCGGAAGTCCCATGTAAGTCTATGGGAACAAAATATCGAAATTAAAAAAACCCCATTCTTGCCTTGTTGGTTAATTGTACATGAAGGAAAACAAGAAAGAGTAATGTAGAATGTATTGGGGAAGGTTGAGGAGACATTAAAGGCATAGATTTTTAACCCAATCAAATGGAATAGCATAAATATTTTTTTTTTTAAAGATGTTCGGATTGACGAAGAAATTGACAATGTTGTTAACGTTTTTTCTATTTTGGCAAATATGTATATTACACAACTTCCATGCTCTTCATCTTCACCTTTTTAACTTTTCACACACTTTCTCCTTCATAATCTTCTGCAGCATCATCTTTTTCATCAAATTATTCTTCATCTTCACCTTCTTTATCTTCTTCTTAAACTTCTTGCTATTCATCTTTGTTAACATTACTCATATTCTTCTTATTAAACTATTATTCTTATTCATATTCTGCTTCATCTTCTTCATCATATTCTTATTTGTGACAGAGAATCCTGTACTTGTAATCTGTCAAAGTATGAATTTTTCATCCTTCCGTTCTTGCTGTCACAAAAGATTTAAATTACAACAGTATTTGTCCGTGTTCAGTTTAGCCTGCAGCAGCAGGCATTTTCCAGGGGCACCACGAGGAGGAACGGACTCACCCCCATACACTGCTTAGTCTTCTTCTGCTTAGAATTTAGAGCATATATTTTGCTCTTCATTTTGGTCTTATACTTCATGTTCTTCTGCTTTTAGATCTTCTGCTTATTGTTCTTGTGTCTCTTGTTCCGTATCTTGTATTTGTAGCACAATCTTGTACCAGCTGATGTTACTGGGACACGGTTACTAAGCAGGAGGTACCTGTGCTCCAAAGCACTACCAAGGACCAGCAGACGTTGCTGGAACTCGGATACCGAGATGGAGGCACCTAGGCCAAAGGCACTGTGGAGAACCAGCTGACGGTACTGGAACCCGGAGGGGCAGCAGAAGGAAAAGAGCCAATGGCACAACCGAGGACCAGCTGACGTTACTGGGACACGGTTACTAAGCAGGAGGTACCTGTGCTCCAAAGCACTACCAAGGACCAGCAGACGTTGCTGGAACTCGGATACCGAGATGGAGGCACCTAGGCCAAAGGCACTGCGGAGAACCAGCTGACGGTACTGGAACCCGGAGGGGCAGCAGAAGGAAAAGAGCCAATGGCACAACCGAGGACCAGCTGACGTTACTGAACCCCAGTAACACAGGAGCAAGTGTTGACTGTGCTAACAGCACTTCCGAGCAACAACTGGCGGTGTTGGAGCCCAGGGTCAAGGAGGATGTTTAAATACTAGATCAAGTAATTTCCTTGTTACCTGTCAATTTTAAATGTCTATACTTCAAACAAGAGAAAGATAACCTTTACTACCATAAGATGATGATTTCATTTAAACTAATATCTAGATAAATAAAGAATTGACAAACATAAACACATACATTAACATGTTGAACAGCAATGCAAACCACAAAATAAATTAGTTAAGGAATCTGCTATACGGTTGTACATAAAAGCATACAAGTACATATCTGAATCCATTAATGATGGATAAGTAACAGTATGTACACCATTTTTATTGTATAGACAATGAATGTCTGACTTCAAAACATCATCAGCATTACAAGTTATCTGTGATATTACTAAAATGTTCCATTTGCTGAATAATGTCACTAAATATTTTATACAAAATTATACAATTTCCATCATGTAATACTCATAATATGTGGCAATAATCATTTTTATTAACAAACATAACCTTTAAAAAGTGCATAGTGCATAGTGAAAATTGCTATTTATGGCTGACTGTCGACTTGGAAGCATGACAACAGATAGATAAGGTATATATAGATGAGACTGCATAGCCACAGATGGTGAATGGCGATGTAATACTGTACCTCAATAAAGTGTGCGTCACTACTACATAATTTTTTTTATATAGCTTTATAAACAGGGTACATGGATGTATGCTTGTGCCTTTGTTTTGACGCACAGACTGCCTTCCTGCTGAGACGCATTGGGTAGTGAACAGTTGTGTGCAGTGTTCACTGCAGTCTCTGCGGAATAACCACACTTAGACCTTATAACTTTTCAGACTTTCTTTATCAATCTACCAAGATGAAGAAGGCAGGGAGTAAGGCACGTGGTCGTGGAGTTTCTTCAGGGAGAGGACGTGGGGATTCTGTGGCTGCTGCGGCCCCCAGTGACACAGCATCCACCAGTTTTCCCCGTGAGCGTTCCTTTATGCGCACTTTTGTAGGAGCTCGGAGTACCCCCCTGCTGCGGGAAGAACAAATTGAAGCCGTTGTTGTTTGGATGTCAGCCAATGCATCGACTTCAATTGCTTCCACCTCCTCTCAGGACCACAGCACTGTTGGGCAACCATCTGTCTCTTCACCGCCTGGCAAATTGCCCAGGCAGTCAGAGAGTTCTGTACAGGAGCCAGCTGAGTGTCTGCTTCTGTTCTCAGAATCTATTGGCTTGCAAACAGGGGCCCAGCCAAGCAGCATTCTGGAATGTGAAGAGGGAGTATGCAGTGATGCGCAACAGCTGTGTCTCTCTGAATCTGAAGAGGCGGGTGAGACAGTGCCGATGGTCAGCACACCGCAGAACGCATCTGATGATGATGAGACCCAGGTGCCAGTTTCTGTTGAGCATGGTGCTGGCCAGACCACCCAACAGCAGGTGTTGGAAGAGGGTAGTGGAGATGATGAGGTCCAAGACCCAACATGGCATGAGGAACAGGAAGGTGGTGGGAGCAGCTCAGAGGAATAATAATAATATTTATTTATATAGCGCCATCATATTCCGCAGCGCTTTACAGTTTAGCAGTTTCAGAACACAAGTCATAAGTAACAACGTTAACAATACAATAATTTAAGCTAAATAAGTCGCCCCTGCTCGTGACAGCTTACAATGTACAATGAGATGGGGGAGATACAAAGTATAGGTGTTTATATACAATGGTGCATTTACAATGATGTTCCAGCCATCTTAAGGGACTGAGGGATGGAGATAGTGAATGGGCTAGAGACACACACACACTTACACAGAATACATAGAATGACTTTGATTAGTGAATGTGATAGGCCGCTCTGAACAAATGTGTTTTGAGGGAGCGCCTGAAACCATGCAAATTGTGGATAGTCCTAATTTCTTGGGGTACAGCATTCCAGAGGATTGGCGTAGAGCAGGAGAAGTCTTGGAGTCGGGAGTGGGAGGTACGTATTAGTGCAGAGGTTAGTCGAAAGTCGTTTGCAGAGCGCAGCAGTCGGTTAGGCCGATAGATAGAAATGAGGGAGGAGATGTAGGAGGGGTGCTGCACTGTGGATAGCTTTGTGGCTGAGAACCAGTACTTTGGTTGAAAGCTGGGAGAGGCCTAGAGAAATGGTTAGTGATAGAAGGAAGATAGAGGAAGACATTGCCCCAACGGTACAAACAGGAGGGAGAGTTAGGCTGCAGACTCGGTTGCCTGTAGCCTCCAGTTTGGCACCTGTTCGGAGCAGTTGTCTTCCAAAAGTCAAAACGTGCGCTCCCAGGACTTGCACTGCGTGGTCCTTTTTTCACACACTTGCACATGATATTTGCTATGTGAAATGCAAGCTGTGTAATCAAAAATTAAAAATAGCTAAAAGTGTCAGTCACCTCAATACCACAAATATGTGGAAACATGTGCGGACAAAGCACGTAGTTGAGTTACAAAGACACACTGGAGATGTAGGCCAACCTACAGCAGCACCTACATCTTCAGGTTGTGTTGAAGCCTCTTCATCGAGCTCACACACAGCTGGTTCTGCTTCCTCACAGGATCGCCATGGAAGAACCTCGGCCACTGTTGTCCAGAGACAAACTGTTATTCCACACACAGCAGCAAGTTCCCTGTCATCCTCACACTCCCAGGCCACAAAACAGCCATCGGTAGCACAGGCATGGGATAAAAGACGGCCATACTCCACAAACCATGCACGAGCACAGGCTCTGAATGCTGGCATTGCAAAACTCCTGTCCCTTGAAATGCTGTGATTCAGGCTGGTGGAGACAGACAGTTTCCGTAACTGAATATCATTGTCAGTCCCACAATACAATGTGCCAAGCCGATTTCATTTCAGCAGGCAAGCCGTCCCTGGTCTGCAAAAGCATGTTGAGGGAAAAATTAAACATGCGCTACTAAAAGCCCTCAGTAGCAAGGTCCACCTGACCACCGATGCGTGGACCAGTACCCATTGTTATGATCTGCTACAACCAGTAAGGAAAGAAGGGAATTCTGTCCCTACAATACAACTAAGCTGAATCCCTACGATGTAACGGGGAACCTGATCCTGCGACCAGACCCGCTAAAGTCCTCATCTAGTGTGAACGAAGACCTATAGTTGCGAGGGAGTAATCCCTACAAGATCTAGGGACTGGGAGAAAAGGTGGACACCTCCTAACATAAATTGTAGCATGGATAATTAAACAGAAAAATAAATACTTTGTGATCCTAACATCAAGCAAAACTGACAGATTAAGGCACCTAAGCACCCGGCTAGCTTAACAGTAGATAATACAATGAAGTCAAGCAAAGCCAGAAGGGCGGAGCCAGACTAAATAGGGAAAAAAGGTCATGTGACCAGCAAACTGAAACAAAACCTAACAAGAGGGTTCAAACACCCATGGCCAGGGACAATACCTTTCCCTCACTGCCCATTGGGTCAATGTTGTGCAGCCGGGTACTGATCTTGCGAGTGGCGCTGTACGTGTTCTGCCAACTCCAAGGATTGCAGGAATCAAGTCTGTACACATTGATTCCTCCTCCTACTCCAGTTCCTCAGAATCATCGCTGCAGGAGCCGTCACGGTCTACCTCCACATGGACCCGTGAACGTTTACCTGTTGCGACCGATATGAGCACAGCCGTGTCCAAATGTCAACAGGCCGTCCTGAAATTAATTTCCATGGGGAATCTTAGCCACACAGCGCAGGAGCTCTGTAATGCCATAAAGCAGGAGAGCGACGTGTGGTTTTTGGAAGAGAATCTACAGGCAGGCTTGGTAGTGTGTGACAATGGCCGAAATCTGGTGTCAGCTCTGGGCCTTGGCAACCTCACTCACATACCATGTCTGTCATATGTGCTCAACTTGGTCGTGCAGAGTTTTTTGAGGGACTATCCGGATCTTGATGCACTGCTGCACAAGGTCCGCCTAGAGTGGGCTCACTTGCGACGTTCCAGCATGGCCAGATCGCTGATTGCAGCTCTGCAACGCAGATTTCACCTTCATGAACATCGCATCATATGTGACGTACCCCAGGTGGAATTCCTCGTTACATATGTTGGAGCGGTTGTGTGAGCAGCAGCCAACAGTAATGGAGTATCAGCTGCATCAGGCGCAGTCAACTCGCAATTTGCGCCGTTCACACTTCACCACTACTGAGTGGGCCTCTATAATAAGAATAATAATATTATTTATTTATATAGCGCCATAATATTCCGCAGTGCTTTACAGTTTAACAGTTTCAAAACACAAGTCATAAGTAACAACGTTAACAATACAATAATTAAAGCAAAATCAGCCGCCCCTGCTGGTGAAAGCTTACAATCTACAATGAGGTGGGGGAGATACAAAGTACAGGTGTTTATATACAATGGTGTTTTTACAATGATGGTCCAGCCATTTTAAGGGAGTGAGGGATGCATGGAGATAGTGAATGGGCTACACACACAGAATTACACATAGAATGACTTTGATTAGTGAATGTGATAGGCCACTGTGAACAAATGTGTTTTGAGGGAGCGCCTGAAACCATCCAAATTGCGGATAGTCCTAATTTCTTGGGGTAGAGCATTCCAGAGGATTGGCGCAGCGCGGGAGAAGTCTTGGAGTTGGGAGTGGGAGGTACGGATTAGTGCAGAGGTTAGTCGAAGGTCGTTTGCAGATGCAGCAGTCGGTTAGGCCGATAAATATAAATAAGGGAGGAGATGTAGGGGGGTGCTGCGCTGTGGAGAGCTTTGTTGGTGAGAACCAGTAATTAGAATTGGATCCTATAATGAATGGGCAGCCACTGCCAGTGTAATGAGTGGCGAATAACTCTATGAAGGATATCTGCCACGTTTTGCGTGCGTTTGATGAGTCAACGCGGATGGCGAGTGCAGATGATGCACTAGTCAGCCTGACTGTCCCCCTTATCTGCCTGCTTCAAAAAACACTGCAAGCACTAAGGCATGAGGTTTTGGAAGAGGTGGAGGATGAGGAGTCACAAATTCCATCACCTTCTGGACAGTCAGCGCAACGTGGTTCCTCACAAAGGGCTGGAGGACTTTCAAAGTACCATGCTGTATCAACAATTGAACCTCCAGAGTCGCTGTCTATATTTTCATAACCATTACAAACTTTTAATGTATTTACAAAGCACATAATGTACATTTTTTGTCTATCCTTTTGTAATGCTATTGTGTTTCCATAAACTGATGTTACAGAATTATGATACAAAGTTTTTAAATTTTGAGTTTTAAATTTTGTAAATTTATATGTATTTGAAGGACTTTGTGAGGAGGATGAGGAGGAGTCAATGGAGGAGGAAGACATCGCTCCAGAGGGAGGTAGACAATGCTCTAGTCAGTATGTAGACCAAGGGTGGGGTGATGCACAGCAGGCAGAGATGACGCCTCTTGCAGGGGACAACGTTTCTTGGCCAGTTGGGAGTCTGCAGCACATGGTTGATTTCATGCTGCAGTGGCTGAGAAACGACCGCCGCATCGAACACATTCACACCACGTCTGATTATTGGGTGTACACCCTCCTAGACCCTCGCTACCGGGACAACTTACAAAGCCTCATCACACCGTTGAACCGGGAGCGTAAAATGCGGAAGTACCAAGACACACTGGTGCAATCCATAATGTTCTCCATTCCAGCCGAGAGCACTGCTGCTGCTACTGCTTTACAAAGCAGCTCTGTGCGTCGAGGCAGTGGAGACAGCTCTGCAACAAGAGGGAGCACAAGCAGCGCCTCTGCACAGGGCAAGAACAGTATGTTCCAAATGTGTCGAAGTTTTGTGGCAGCGCCACCAATGTCTACACCATCCGAGACGGCTCCAGTCAGCAGGAGGCAACATTTCCGTAAGATGGTGACAGACTACATGTCTTGCCCTCTCAGTGTACTCCCAGATGGCTCTTCCCCATTCAAGTTTTGTGTCTCTAAGCTGGATACATGGCCAGAGCTTAGCCAGTATGCATTGGAGGTGCTGGCTTGCCCTGCTGCCAGTGTATTATCGGAGCGCGTCTTTACTGCTGCAGGTGGTGTACTAACAGACCGTTGCATGCGACTATCCTCCGATAATGTAGAACGGCTTACTTTTCTGAAAATGAACTAGGCATGGATCTCGCCTGAATTTGCCTGTCCGGTTTCAGATTAACTAACTGGTTGGCAACGTTTTCCATGTCTCCTGTTATGTTCATCTTTCTACCACCTGAGCTATACTCCCTGGGCTACAACACTGCCAGTTGCTGCTCAGAAGTGTGTGTCCACAGACCAATACACAAGCTATAGTGATAGTGGGGTTCAGTAACGCCTGCTGTTCCCCTGCTGCGTGTCTGACAAAAATTAATGCTGCTAACTCACAAATTAAAGTTCAAACATCTCATACTAGGCCTCAGGCTACACCCTCCTTGACCCTGGGCTCAGAAGTGTTGGATGCACAGATCAAAACAATCGATGATGTGTTTGTGGGGTTCAGTAACGCCTGCTGTTCCCCTGCTGTGTGTCCGGCAAAAATTACTGCTACCTAGCTACACATGTTGAAAAAAACATGACATGTTAAAGTGGCTAGTGCTACACATAGATATCAGGCTACACCCTTATTTCTAAGCTGTAAACAAGTGAAACGTCAAATTTAAAACCATTCAATGATTAGTGTTGGTAACAAATCTGTAACTAAATAATTGTGACATATTATGGCAGATATCCACATGTCTAACACAAATGCTAACACAAAAGCATACTTATGCTATAGGGTACTGATGGTGAACCTTCTCACTCCATAACTTTGACAAATCCAACTCACATCATGCCTCAAATGCTGCAATGTTGGAAGTGCATAATGTGGGTTGAACTTTGACAACAGCTGCAGTGCGAAGGTTATCCTTCTGTGTTCTTGGCTTTTAAATAAAAGCATACAAGTAAATATAATAATACATTGTTGATTAAGGGACATGATGTACACCTGTAATATTGTGCAAACAATGGATGTAGGACTATTCCTCTTCAACATTACTTATATTTGTGTCATTTGAAAAAATACATATTTTAGTTAAAAATTAAAAACCCATGTTCAGTAGCTGTGAAAGGCCCGTTTGTGTACTTCTATATTGTTTGCAACCAATGTATTGTATACGGATGGAAGCACGTCACTGTAATAGATTTGAATTATTTTAAATAGAATAAAGCAGCACCAATTTTAGAAAAATGACAAGGATGAGCCAGTGACAGACACTCAGCAGAGTACACGCAGCGGTGGTTGAAGAAGTAAATGGAGCGTGATCTGCATTTAAAAAAAAAAATAAAAAAAATACCTCACATACTGCAGTGAACACTGAAACACAACTATTCACAATCTGTGAAAGGCTACTCCTTTGTCTACTTCTATAGTGTTTGCAACCAATGTATTGTATACGGATGGAAGCGCGTCACACTAATAGATTAGATTTATTTTAAATGGAATGTAGCAGAACCAATTGGAGATAAATGAAAAGGATGAGCCACTGAGACACGCTCAGCAGAGTACAAGCAGCAGTGCTTGAACAAGTAACTGGAGTGTGATGTGCACTCAAAAAAAAAAAACACAGACTGCAGTGAACACTGAAACACAACTGTCCACAATCTGGGAAAGGCTACTCCTTTGTCTACTTCTATAGTGTTTGCAACCAATGTATTGTATACGGATGGAAGCGCGTCACACTAATAGATTAGATTTTAAATGGAATGGAGCAGAACCAATTGGAGATAAATGAAAAGGATGAGCCACTGAGACACGCTCAGCAGAGTACAAGCAGCAGTGCTTGAACAAGTAACTGGAGCGTGATGTGCACTCAAAAAAAAAAAAACACAGACTGCAGTGAACACTGAAACACAACTGTCCACAATCTGGGAAAGGCTACTCCTTTGTCTACTTCTATAGTGTTTGCAACCAATGTATTGTATACGGATGGAAGCGCGTCACACTAATAGATTAGATTTATTTTAAATGGAATGTAGCAGAACCAATTGGAGATAAATGAAAAGGATGAGCCACTGAGACACGCTCAGCAGAGTACAAGCAGCAGTGCTTGAACAAGTAACTGGAGCGTGATCTGCACTCAAAAAATAAAAAACACAGACTGAAGTGAACACTGAAACACAACTGTCCACAATCTGTGAAAGGCTACTCCTTTGTCTACTTCTATAGTGTTTGCAACCAATGTATTGGATACGGATGGAAGCGCATCACACTATAATTTCTATTGAATGGAGCAGCTAGAATTACACTAAAGAAAAAAAAAAAGAGTCTGTGAGTGACATGTGCAGATGCCTACAGACAGCGTTGGATGCAGAGCAAACTGCAGCGTCACCTGCACTCACACACACCTTGCAGAGCTGTTAAAACAACACTGCAGGCAAAAGGAAGCTTTACACAGCGGTTGGTGATAGCCTGCCTACAGCACAGTACACTAAATCGCAATCTCTAACTGTCCCTCAGAGTCAGCAGAGTAGCGTTCTGTCCCTATCTGAATTCACAGCACAGTGACGCTAAAATGGCGGCGGCGCCTTTTATAGTGCATTCTGACATCATTTCAGCAGCCAATCACAGCCATGCCATTAGTTAAGATGACCGCAGCATTACAGGATGTGCCCACACTTCGTAGGATTCCTCATTGGCTGACTAAAATCACATTGCCTCTCAAAGAATTATGGGAACTTCCGATTCCGGTATACGATATTGTAAAAGTATCGGAATTAAGTATCGGAATTCCGATAACGCGAATATCGGCCGATACCCGATACTTGCGGTATCGGAATGCTCAACACTACCCCCCACACATAAAAGAACCCCCCCATCCCCACTCCAAATCCCCCCCACATAAAAGAACCCCCATCCCCACTCCAAATCCCCCCACTCATAAAAGAACCCCCATCACCACTCCAAATCCCCCCACATAAAATAGCCCCATCCCCACTCCAAATCCCCCCACTCATAAAAGAACCCCCCATCCCCACTCCAAATCCCCCACTTATAAAATAACCCCCCATGCCCACTCCAAATCCCCCCACACATAAAGGAACCCCCCATCCCCACTCCAAATCCCCCCACACATAAAAGAACCCCCCATCCCCACTCCAAATCCCCCCCACATAAAAGAACCCCCCCATCCCCACTCCAAATCCCCCCACTCATAAAAGAACCCCATCACCACTCCAAATCCCCCCACATAAAATAGCCCCCATCCCCACTCCAAATCCCCCCACTCATAAAAGAACCCTCCATCCCCACTCCAAATCCCCCCCACATAAAATAACCCCCACAACATCTCCAAATCCCCCCACACATAAAAGAACCCCCTATCCCCACTCCAAATCCCCCCACATAAAATAACCCCCCACATCATCTTCAAATCCCCCCCACACATAAAGTAACCCCCCATCCCCACTCTAAATTCACCCCCCCATACACACACACTCACACAGTATGTCCCCCATTTATCTTCGGTGGTATCTTCAGCTCTATAGTGGAGCACACTCACCACCAGTCTTCACCCTTCTGGACGCCGCCGGCTAGTGACGTCAGCAGCGTGATCACATGACCTGATCACACTGCAGACGTCGCTCTGACCCAGCGGTCAGAGCTTCAATTGTACTGGCGTCTGTATAGATGCCAGTGCAATTGATCCCTGGGAGCCAGCACGCGGCAGCTTCTCTGCGCCGGCTGTCAGCTTGACAGCCGGCACAGGGAGCTGCCGACTCTCAGGCCGGGGGCGGCAGAATGCAGCCGCAGGGGAGACACTGCGGACCGCCGCATTAGGGAGCCTGACTGCGTCCCCCTGGCGGCTGCGCCCGGGGCACGTGCCCCGGCTGCCCCCCCTAGATACGCCCCTGCCTCGCAACACTTAACCCATAAATATATACACTACCCTAACAATACCCTCCTCTAGTGACCCCAAGGATGCACTAACTACCTACAACCAAAACCCCTACATATCTGACATACCACTAGTATATGACATCACACAGTTCATACATTTACACATGTTAACACAATTAAACGGGATGACATATTTAAAGGGTTAATACCCTTGACCTCCTAACATGTTGGCAGGAAAAATGCTGCTTGCAATGCAAATGTTTTTCCTGCTTTTTTTCTGTGTTTTTGATGCATTTCTCCCAGTAATTAGAATGGTTGAAAAATGCTGCAAAATGCTGAAAGAATTAACATGCGCCAGATATGAAAGCGCTTCAAATCTGCAAGGAAAAAAACAACCAACATGCATCAGATTTCAGAAATCTCATTCACTTTGCTGAGACATTAACCCCTTTCTGGCATCAGACGTACTATTCCGTCCATGTGACCTGAGACTTAATTCCCATGGACTGAATAGTACGTCATATGCAAACAGCCGCGCTCACGGGGGGAGCGCAGCTGATCGGGGCCGGGTGTCAGCTGATTCTCACAGCTGACACCCGGCACTAAGTGCCAGGAGTGGTCACGAACCGTTCCTGACACTTTAACGCTCGGCACACTGCGATCAAAGATCAAAGTGCTAAGCAAACTGTCAGATTAGCGATCTGACATTATATAGTGATGTCCCACCCTGGGACAATGTAAAAATGTAAAAAAAAATAAATAAACGTGTTAAAATAGTTTAAAAAAAATCCCTATATAAATAATTAAAAAAAATATTTCCCCAAGAAACACATTATTATTATGTAAATGAAAAGAAAATAATAGGACACATATTTAGTATCGCCGCGTCCGTAATGACCCGCCCTATAAAACTGTCCCACTAGTTAACCCCTTTTGTGATCAAAAAGACGGATATAAATAAACATGGTACCGATGAAAACATCATCTTGTCCTGCAAAAACGAGCCGCTAAACAGCATCATCAGTGAAAAAATAAAAAAGTTATAGCTCGCAGAATAAAGCGATGCAAAAATAATAATTTTTTTATATAAAATTGTTTTTATTGTATAAAAGCGCCAAAACATAAAAAATGATATAAATGAGATATCGTTGTAATCGTACTGACCCAAAGAATAAAACCGCTTTATCAATTTTACCACACGCGGAACAGTATAAACGCTCCCCCCAAAAGAGATTCATGAATTGCTGGTTTTGTTCATTCTGGCTCCCAAGAATCATAATAAAAAGCGATCAAAAAATGTCATGTGCCCGAAAATGGTACCAATAAAAACGTCAACTCGTCCCGCAAAAAATAAGACCTCACATGACTCTGTGGGCCAAAATATGGAAAAATTATAGCTCTCAAAATGTGGTGATGCAAAAACTATTTTTTGCAATAAAAAGCGTCTTTTAGCGTATGACAACAGCCAAACATAAAAACCCGATATAAATAGTAAATCAAACCCCCTTTCTCACCCCCTTAGTTAGAGAAAAATAATAAAATAAAAAAGTATTTATTTTCATTTTCTCATTAGGGTAAGGGTTAGGGTTTGGTTTGGGGCTAAAGTTAGGGTTAGGGTTGGGGTTAGGGTTAGGGTTGGGATTAGGGTTAGGGGTGTGTTAGGGTTAGGTTTGTGGTTAGGATTATGGTTAGGGTTGGGATAAGGGTTAGGTGTTATGTTTCGGTAGCTGAGGAGTGCAGGTAAAAAAGGCAATACACCAGAGCAGTTGGAATCTATGAGATTGCAGTACCCTGACTAACCACCACAACTAGAGGCAGCCGTGGAGCGTTCCTACGTTGGTCCTAGACGCCTCGTCACAGCCTGAGAAACTAACTACACCTAAAGATAGAAATAGGAAAGCTATCTGCCCCGGAGCAGAACCCCAAAGATAACAGAAAGCCCCCAAACATGTAATGGCGGTTAGACAAGAGGAAATACTGACACAGAAAGAAAATAGTATGAGCAAACGCTGGGGCCCAAACTATCTAAATAGAAAAGGATAGGAAGGGTACTTACTGCAATCCCAGAAAACCCTGAAAAGCACCAACTCTACTAATTTCAAAATCACCTGAGATCACACGACCTCTACCACCTAAATTAGTTCTCTGGTGTAACAAAATAAAAACAGCAGCCACTGAAAAAACTGGAAAAAGCAAAAGAACAAAACTCAGTGGCTGAACTAAACTGAGAGGGCAGAAGCCCCCGGAGGGGACCCTGAAGGCCCCCAAAGAAGTGCAGGACAAAATGCAAAAATATAGCACAAACACAAAAGAAGCAAAAGTCTTATCTGTAAGCAGGAGATGCAGACACGACACAGCAGGCTACAAGGGAAACTGGAATGAAGGATTCAGACCAGAACAATTGATCACCGGCAACCCTGATGGGAAAATGACTCCCTTATATAAGACCAGTCAGTAACACCTGATTCCCAGTCCTCACAATCTTCACTAGCACCGCTTGTAACCACCAGAGGGAGCCTCTGCTCAGAACTCATCTCAAACCCATTCACAACAGTACCCCCCCTTGAGGAGGGGTCACCGAACCCTCATTTGAGCAACCAGGTCGGTCAGGATGAGTTCTATGATACTGTCATGGGTGCATCGCCACGAAGATCGTCGCGATTGCACATTCTGACTTCTCACAGCTGAGCTTCTGTTTCTTTGTTTTTTGGTGATGTGAGAGTTAATTTTTCCTAGCTCTTTGCTAAGGCTAGGTGCAGCCTCGCCCGGCTGCTTTTGTTTATGTTCTAATTAGTTTCCTTTATATTTCTGCCAGTCTGGGTGTTAGACGCCGGTGAAAGCATTCATGTAGTTCAGCAGACTGGATCGGTTCTGAGAATATTTAAGCTAAGAGCTCCTTAGTTGTTTTTACTCTTACAGCTTATAGTTTTTTCTCTGAGACCTTAGGTGTTCCTACTGTGTGTGAGTGTTGTATGTAAGACTTTATTTACTTTATTCCTCCTCTTTCCTGTGACAGTGTATCAAGTCCTCAAGATTAACCCTGAGTTCAACGGATATCGTGTCAGGTAAATCTATTCTATATTTACATGCTGATGTTGCTAATCTATATGTTGTATAGAGTGTTGTTCTTTTAAGAATAGTTTACTGACATCGTACACATATCATAAGACCGCGTGACATTTTCACCGGCCCAAACTAAAGATTCTCCCCAGCTGTCATGGATCCAGTAGCCCAGCTGGCCCGGCAGTTGCAGGGGTTGTCCATGGAATTTGCAGACATTAAGTCCAAGGTTTTGTCCCTCCCAGAGCAAGCCAGATCTGAACCTAAGGTTGCTCTCCCGGACAGGTTCACTGGTGGGCGGGACAAATTTTTTACTTTCCGGGAGGCATGTAAATTGTACTTTCGGCTGCGGCCTCGGTCATCTGGGAGTGAAGAGCAGAGGGTGGGAATTGTTATCTCGCTCTTACAAGGGGACCCTCAATCTTGGGCGTTCTCTATTCCTCCAGGCTCCCCAGATCTCCAGTCAGTGGATCGATTTTTTACTGCCCTGGGTCTGGTATATGATGATCCGGATCGAGTTTCCCTTGCTGAAACAAAGTTACGTAAAATACGGCAAGGAAATCGTCCAGCGGAGGAATATTCTTCTGAGTTCCGTAGATGGGCAACAGATACTCAGTGGAATGACCCAGCTCTTAGGAGCCAGTTTTGTCAAGGGTTGTCTGACAAATTAAAAGATGTGTTGGCTCAGTATGATTCTCCTCCATCACTGGAGGCTGCTATGGCCCTCGCTATTCGCATTGATAGACGACTTCGGGGAAGACGCGAGGTAACTCCGCCCCCCATGATGACTCCACCTACTACTAAAGTCCCTTATACTGAGGTTCCCCTGGTCTGTTCTGAGGAACCCATGCAGTTGGGAGGGACATCATTTTGTAGGAGGGAATCGGCGGTGCGCCGCAAGACTAGAAGGTGTTTCTTTTGCGGGAGAGAGGGACATTTTGTTGGGGGTTGTCCATCCCGGACCTCTTTGACCCAAGGAGTTAACCTGGGAGTCTGTATTTCGTCCCCAAATCCCTCTCAGTTTATCGTGCCTGCGGAGGTGGTGATTGGTACTAGAACTGAGAGGATTTCTGTTTTTCTTGATAGTGGGTCCGGGGCTAATCTTGTGGACGCTCGGTTTGCCCAGGTGCATGGTATGCAACTGAGTGTATTGGCCAAACCGGTCCCTATACTCTCTATTGATTCTAGACCTCTTGGTCAAGGTAGCTTGGTTCAAGCTGTTCATAACATAGATCTTCGAGTAGGGGCAATACATAAAGAGCAATTGTCTTGTTATGTGTTGGAGGGTCTACCTACTCCTATTGTGTTGGGACTTCCTTGGTTGGCTAAACATAACCCAGTGATTGATTGGCAATCCAGAAAGATTAGCCAGTGGGGTGAATTTTGCAAGAATAACTGCATGAGCACGGTCATCGGTGCGGTTGTACCTAGGACTTTGCCTCCTTTTCTGGAGGACTTTGGGGAGATGTTCTCAGAGGAGGGGTGTAAAGAGTTACCTCCTTATCGCGCATATGACTGCTCAATAAAGTTGCTTCCTGATGCCTTATCTCGTACTTTCCCAGGGACCGGGAGGATGGATGATCCGGTTCCTATTCCTCAGGAGGGAGTTGTAGTGTCAGCTGTATGCTCTGAGCTTGAGGGGGAGGTATTGGGGGCTCAGGGGGACGCCCCTGTGGGACTTCCAGGGAGACTGATAGTTCCAGATCAGTTAAGACTGAAGGTTACGGAGAACCATTACAAACGGATGGCTGATAGGGGGAGAGTTTCTGGTCGAGATCTGAAGGTGAATGATCTGGTGTGGTTGTCTACCAGGAATATTAAACTTAAAGTTTCCTCCTGGAGGTTGGGTCCCAGATTCATCGGGCCGTACAGGATCAGCTCCATAATTAATCCTGTGGCATTTCGTCTGGACCTCCCTCCTACGTTTAAAATTCATAATGTGTTTCACAAGTCATTACTTAAAAAGTATGTGGCACCAGTCATACCGTCACCTCTACCTCCTTCAGTGGTGGTCAATGATAACGTGGACGGACCTTTCACACAACTCACCCGGACAGACCTGGTCATGAGGGTCCGGAGGCCCCTCGTAGAAGGGGGGGTACTGTCATGGGTGCATCGCCACGAAGATCGTCGCGATTGCACATTCTGACTTCTCACAGCTGAGCTTCTGTTTCTTTGTTTTTTGGTGATGTGAGAGTTAATTTTTCCTAGCTCTTTGCTAAGGCTAGGTGCAGCCTCGCCCGGCTGCTTTTGTTTATGTTCTAATTAGTTTCCTTTATATTTCTGCCAGTCTGGGTGTTAGACGCCGTGTGAAAGCATTCATGTAGTTCAGCAGACTGGATCGGTTCTGAGAATATTTAAGCTAAGAGCTCCTTAGTTGTTTTTACTCTTACAGCTTATAGTTTTTTCTCTGAGACCTTAGGTGTTCCTACTGTGTGTGAGTGTTGTATGTAAGACTTTATTTACTTTATTCCTTCTCTTTCTTGTATGTCTTTCTGTTCATTATCCGTTACCTGTTCATTCCCTTTGGTGGTATTCAGGGTCCTTCTTAGGACTAGAATACAGTTGGCAGGGATTGATAGGAGACAGGGTTTACGCTGGTGGCCTGGACCTCTGTACCTTTAACAGTACCTCCAGGTAGAGGGATTAGTTAGGACCCCAGTTCAGGGTCAGCTTAGACCCCGGTCACCCTCTAGCCGGAGACAGCGTATAACGGATTCCGTTTTGACCCAGTGGACATTCTGTCAGGTAAATCCATGTTATAATATATCTATGCGCATGTTATATAGTATGTTGCCCTTTTTGATATAGATTACAGACATCTCATATATATATCTGCTATACAGCGTGACAGATACGCACGGATAAGTCTCCTAGCATGGATGTCCGAAGCAAACACCCAAGAATTGTCTTCCTGACCATAACCTCTCCATTTAACCAAATACTGGAGTTTCCGTCTAGAAAAACAAGAATCCAATATTTTCTCAACCACATACTCCAGATTGCCCTCAACCAAAACAGGGTCAGGAGGCACAGCAGCAGGAACCACTGGCTCAACAAACCTCTTCAACAAGGACTTGTGGAACACGTTATGGATCTTAAATGTCCCTGGAAGAAGCAAACGAAAAGAAACAGGATTAATAATCTCCATGATCTTATAAGGTCCAATGAACCTAGGCTTAAATTTAGGAGATGCTACTCTCATAGGAATATTCTTTGAGGACAACCAGACCAAGTCCCCCACTTTAAACCGAGGACCATCAGTCCTATGCCGGTTAGCAAACCGCTGGGCCTTCTCCTGAGAGAGGGACAACCTCTCCACTACCTGGTCCCAAATCTGTTGCATACGCTCCACAACAGAGTCAACACCTGGACAGACAGAAGCCTCCGTCTGTCCTGAAGAAAATCGAGGGTGAAACCCAGAATTACAGAAAAACGGAGACATCAAAGTGGCAGAGCTAGCCCTATTATTAAGAGCAAACTCAGCCAAAGGCAAAAAAGAGACCCAGTCATCCTGATCAGCAGACACAAAGCATCTTAGATAAGTCTCCAATGTCTGGTTTGTTCTCTCAGTTTGACCATTGGTCTGAGGATGAAATGCCGAGGAGAAAGACAATTGAACACCCAGTTTAGAACAAAAAGTCCTCCAAAATCTGGAAACAAACTGGACTCCTCTGTCAGACACAATGTTCTCAGGAATGCCGTGTAAACGAACCACGTGCTGAAGGAACAACGGCACCAATTCAGAGGAGGAAGGCAACTTAGGTAATGGCACAAGATGTATCATTTTGGAAAACCTATCACAAATTACCCAGATGGTGGTCATTCTCTGAGAAACAGGAAGATCGGAAATGAAATCCATAGAGATATGGGTCCATGGTCTCTTGGGCACAGGCAATGGCATCAACAAACCACTAGAGCGAGAGCAAGGCTTGGAGCGAGAGCAAGTCCCGCAGGACTGCACAAATTCCCTGACATCACGAGACAAGGTAGGCCACCAAAAGGACCGACTAACCAAGTCTCTGGTACCAAAAATTCCGGGATGCCCAGCCAATGCGGAACAATGAATCTCAGACATCACACTCTTTTTCCATTGGTCCGGGACAAACAATTTTCCAACAGGGCAGCGCTCGGGCCTATCCTCCTGACACCCCTCCAGAGCAAGTCTCAAATTGGGCGAGATGGCGGAAAGAACTACACCCTCTTTCAAAATAACAGAAGGATCAGATAACTCAGGAGAGTCCGCAAGGAAACTCCTCGAGAGGGCATCCGCCTTAACATTCTTAGTGCCAGGAAGAAAGGAAACCACAAAATTAAAACGTGTGAAAAACAAGGCCCACCTGGCCTGTCTAGGATTGAGTCGCTTGGCAGATTCCAGATAGACCAGATTCTTATGGTCCGTAAGGACCACCACCTGATGTTTGGCTCCCTCCAGCCAATGTCTCCACTCTTCAAAAGCCCACTTCATGGCCAATAACTCCCGATTACCTACGTCATAATTACGTTCAGTAGGAGAAAATTTTCGAGAGAAAAAGGCACAAGGGTTACTTTTAGAGGTCTCTGGATCTTTTTGGGACAAAACGGCACCTGCCCCAATTTCAGAGGCATCAACCTCCACCTGAAATGGCAGAGAAACATCAGGCTGCCGTAGAACAGGAGCAGAGTGAATCTCTGCTTAAGTTCCTGAAATGCAGAGACTGCCTCAGGAGCCCAATTAACCACATCAGAACCCTTTCTGGTCAAATCAGTTAATGGTTTAACAATAACCGAGAAATTACCAATAAATTTACGATAAAAATTGGCAAAACCCAAAAATCTCTGAAGAGCCTTTAATGAAGTAGGTTGGACCCAATCACAGATGGCCTGAACCTTGACCGGGTCCATTTCAATAACAGATGGGGACAAAATGAATCCCAGAAATGAGATCCTCTGTACGCCAAAAAGACACTTTGATCCCTTCACATACAGAGCATTCTCTCTCAAAATCTGGAATACAGTTCGAACATGTTTCACATGAGAGTCCCAGTCATTAGAAAAAATCAAGATATCATCCAAATAAACAATCAGAAATTTGTCCACAAAATCCCTGAAAATGTCATTCATGAAGGACTGGAAGACGGAAGGAGCATTAGTGAGCCCAAAGGGCATCACTAGGTACTCAAAATGCCCTTCAGGGGTATTGAATGCCGTCTTCCATTCATCCCCGTGCTTAATGCGAATAAGGTTATACGCCCCCCTGAGGTCAAGCTTGGTAAACCAAGTAGCGTTTTTCACCCTGGAAAACAGGTCAGAAATCAAGGGTAACGGGTATTGATATTTCACAGTAATATTGTTCAAGAGACGATAATCAATACACGGCCTTAATGAACCATCTTTTTTGGCCACAAAGAAAAAACCGGCACCTAAGGGTGAAGAGGATGGTCTGATATGACCCTTCTCCAATGATTCCTTGATATAAGACCGCATAGCGTCATGTTCAGGTACAGACAAGTTAAAAAGGCGACCTTTAGGGAATTTACTACCCGGCACTAATTCAATAGCGCAGTCATAGCTCCTATGGGGAGGCAAGGATGCAGATTTACTTTCGCTAAACACATCAGAAAAATCAAACAAAAAGTCAGGAACATCCTGAGCCTGGGGGAGGCAGAAAAAACAGGAGTGTTGGTATTAACACATTGGCAGCCCCAACTGGTTACAGACACAGATTTCCAATCCAAAACAGGATTATGAGACTGTAACCAAGGGAAACCCAGCACGATAATGTCATGCAGATTATATAGAACCAAAAATTTGCAGCACTCCTGGTGATCAGGTTCAACCCTCATTATCACCTGAGTAGAAAACTGGGGTTTATTCTCAGCCAAAGGGGTAGAATCGATCCCCAGTAGGGGAATAGACTTCTGTAGGGGTATCAAGGGAAACCCACAACGTTTAGCAAAATCATAATCCATCAGGTTAATAGCTGCTCCAGAATCAACGAAAGCCTGAGCAGAAAATGAGGACAGAGAGCATATCAGAGTGACAGTTAATAAAAACTTAGTCTGAACACTACCCAAGACAACTGAGCGTGCAAAACGTCTTCCCCGCTTAGGGCAGACTGAAATAGCATGAGAGGCATCACCACAGTAGAAACATAACCCATTGCGCATTCGAAACTCATGACGCTGTGCCCCAGACACCACTCTATCACACTGCATGGGTTCAGAAGCTGGTTCACAAGGCAACACCATTCCACGCATACTTCTCCGCTCACGCAAACGTCTGTCAATTTGAATCGCTAATGACATAGAATCATTGAGACCAGAGGGGACAGGGAATCCCACCATAACATCCTTTACATTATCTGACAGACCCTTCCGGAAAAGGGCCGCCAAAGCGTCGTCATTCCATTTGGTCAGGACTGCCCACCTACGGAATCTCTGACAGTATAACTCAGCGTCATCAAGCCCCTGATTTAATGCCAACAAGGTTTTTTCAGCTTGATCAGTGACATTAGGCTCATCGTACAATAACCCCAAAGCCTGAAAAAACGCATCAACATCACTCAAAACAGGATCCCCAGGTATCAGGGAAAAAGCCCAATCCTGAGGATCGCCGCGCAGGAGAGAGATAATAATTTGAACCTGCTGCGCTGTGTTTCCTGAGGACTTAGATTTTAAGGCAAAAAACAATTTACAATTATTTTTGAAATTCTGAAACTTAGCTCGATCCCCTAAAAACAAATCTGGCATGGGGATCCTAGGTTCCACAACAGGCAACCTAGCAAGATATGCAGCAATACTCTGAACCTCAGTGGCAAGCTGATCCACACGGCCAGACAACTGTGCAAACTCCATTGGGAGAAAAGATCCTCCCCAGCACCCAGAGATACAGAGGAAAAAAAAAAAATGCAACAAACAGAAAAATATCTCTGACAACTCTGACAACTTTTTTTCTTTCACAATATTTATTTTTTTTTCCTTCTGTGAGTACCATACAATTTCAATTTTTAGGCCGGTGATACTGTTATGTTTCGGTAGCTGAGGAGTGCAGGTAAAAAAGGCAATACACCAGAGCAGTTGGAATCTATGAGATTGCAGTACCCTGACTAACCACCACAACTAGAGGCAGCCGTGGAGCGTTCCTACGTTGGTCCTAGACGCCTCGTCACAGCCTGAGAAACTAACTACACCTAAAGATAGAAATAGGAAAGCTATCTGCCCCGGAGCAGAACCCCAAAGATAACAGAAAGCCCCCAAACATGTAATGGCGGTTAGACAAGAGGAAATACTGACACAGAAAGAAAATAGTATGAGCAAACGCTGGGGCCCAAACTATCTAAATAGAAAAGGATAGGAAGGGTACTTACTGCAATCCCAGAAAACCCTGAAAAGCACCAACTCTACTAATTTCAAAATCACCTGAGATCACACGACCTCTACCACCTAAATTAGTTCTCTGGTGTAACAAAATAAAAACAGCAGCCACTGAAAAAACTGGAAAAAGCAAAAGAACAAAACTCAGTGGCTGAACTAAACTGAGAGGGCAGAAGCCCCCGGAGGGGACCCTGAAGGCCCCCAAAGAAGTGCAGGACAAAATGCAAAAATATAGCACAAACACAAAAGAAGCAAAAGTCTTATCTGTAAGCAGGAGATGCAGACACGACACAGCAGGCTAAAAGGGAAACTGGAATGAAGGATTCAGACCAGAACAATTGATCACCGGCAACCCTGATGGGAAAATGACTCCCTTATATAAGACCAGTCAGTAACACCTGATTCCCAGTCCTCACAATCTTCACTAGCACCGCTTGTAACCACCAGAGGGAGCCTCTGCTCAGAACTCATCTCAAACCCATTCACAACAGTTAGGGGTGTGTTGGGGTTAGGGTTAGAGTTAGAATTGAGGGGTTTCCATTTTTTAGGCACATCAGGGGCTCTCCAAACATGACATGGCGTCTGATCTCAATTCCAGCCAATTCTGTGTTGAAAAAGTCAAACGGTGCTCCTTCCCTTCTGAGCGCTGCCATGTGCCCAGACATTAGTTTACTCCCACATATGGGGTATCAGCATACTCAGGACAAATTGCACAATAGCTCTTGGGGTCCAATTTCTACTGTTACCCTTGGGAAAATAAAAATTGGGGGTGAAAATATCATATGATTTTTTATTTTTATGGCTCTATGTTATAAACTTCTGTGAAGCACTTGGGGTTGAAAGTTCTCACCATTCCATTGACTGCACTGCTATTCTGCGTTCCACATACCGGAAGTTGCGAGCTCTTGTATGGTCATGCGCACAGGATACGGCGCGCCGCTACACGCCGGGGCAAATGAGCGCTCATTACAGCTGGGCAGCGGTCTCAAGGTATGATTGGTTAACATCCATATATAAGGCCATGTGATTTCCCCTTCTTATACACACCCCCTGAGGAAGAATATAGCGAAACATGCGTTGGGGTGGTCAGTAACGCCGCATATACCGGGCATCGCACTGTGGACCCTCACCAGCTATGGCATCAGTTTAGGTAAAGCTCTTGTAATTTTTCTTTGCTTAATAGTATATGTTATATTATTCTCAATATTTTAGTGGGTGATTATAAGGAGGCACTTGTATCTTGTCCCACTATAGCATAGTATATACTATTAACTTTCAATAGTGTAGGTTATTAGTGGCTATTTAACCCTTTTTTGTGTGTTTACTATTGCTTTGCCTTGGCCATATATACATCTATTGGATTGTCCACTGTGTTTTACTGTATCATGTGTGTACATATTTATGTTTCTTGATGCTCAGGAGATGGCGTTCCCTCTTTTTTGAGGCATCTCAATTTCTTATTATTTTATTGAATTGATGTATTTAAATATTTGCTTATAAAAAATAATCTTTTACGAATTCAATTATCCTGATGGTTCTTGTCATGTGCACTTAGACTTACGTTCTTGTCATGTGCAGTAGACTTAAATGACAGTTCTGGTATGCACTGGTTGGTTTTGATAAATTAGTTTTTTACCTGAGTATTTCTCACTTCTAATCCAATTCTATGTGGAAAATCTGCATATAAAACTCAGTTCTCAGTGTATCGGCAAGATAAATTGACATGATTCACATTTGAAACGTGCACTGCAGATCAGTTTACACGGAGTAAAAAAAAGCTCAGTGAGCCACAGATTTCTAAAAATCACATCCACTTTTCTGCAACTGTTGTGTTTTTTGTGCAGTGAAAATGTTCAGCATCAGAAATTCACCAAAAATTAATCATGGTTACACAGCCTAAAATGCTGTGTTTCTTACTGAAAAACATGCAGAAAAAAGACAGGAAAAATGTGGCAAAAACACAACATGCGAACATAGCCGAATACTACAAAAGCCCACACTGTGTGCAAGTATATTTAGAAAACCTGACAATGGTAATGGAGAGGTAACCAAATATTTATTTAATTTAAATTTCTCTCTTGTATTTTGTTAATTGATAAAAATAATGCATCATTCATACATATACATACATATTACATATCCACTACCATGTTTCCTTATCTTTTCACTTACACCCCTATACTACTTACTTTCTTCCTATTCCCTGTAATCCCCCCACCTAGTAAGGAAGTAGTCATTTCCCCCTCCATCCTCCCCACCCATCTCACCTTTTCCTCAGAACTGTTCCTCCATGTACAATCCTTTTTCTCCAAACACACACAGCCACACCATGTCTTATCCTGCTCCCACCTTCTAACGCTCTGTCTGTTACTACTCATTGCTGGTGACATATCCCCAAATCCTGGCCCTCCTCAACACATCCCCACACTCATTTCTAACATCCTGCCACGATCCTCTATACGTTTTCACAACCATGATAACCTCATACCCATTCACCCAGCCCCCACTCCCCCGGTCCCACTACCTGGAGCACTATGGAACGCATGCTCTGTCTGCAATAAACTGTCATTTATCCACGACCTCTTCATCACCAATAAACTCTCCTTCCTTGGCATCACCGAAACCTGGCTCACCCCCTCTGACTCAGCCTCACCAGCTTCACTCTCATACGGTGGATTCCACCTATCTCACACCCCCCGCCCCAGCAACAAACGTGGTGGAGGAGTTGGTTTGCTCCTGTCTGATACCTGCTCCTTTACCCCTATTCCACTACCCCCTCCGCTACTATTCCCTCGTTTGAAGTGCACTCCATCCGCATCTACTCCCCCTCCAACCTCCAGCTGGCTGTCATCTACCGCCCCCCAGAACTAGCCATCTCCACCTTTCTCGATCACTTCACCACCTGGCTGCTTCATTTCCTCTCTGCTGACATCCCCACTATCATCATGGGTGACTTTAACATCCCCATTGATGCTTCCACCCCAGCTGCCTCTAAACTTTTATCGCTCACTGCCTCCTTTGGCCTCACTCAATGGTCCTCTGCGGCCACTCACAAAGATGGCCACACACTGGACCTTATCTTCACCCGCCTCTGTTCCCTTACTATCTCACTAACTCACCCCTTCCCCTGTCTGACCACAACCTACTGACATTCTCTTCCCTCTCCTCTTCTACTGCACAACCCCCACTCCACAAACTCACTCACCCTCGCAGAAATCTCAAACATCTCAATTTACCAATGCTCTCTGAGTCCCTCCTCCCTCTTACAGACATATCTTCACTTCATGACACAGATTCTGCTGCCACCTTTTATAACACTACAATAACAGCAGCACTTGATTCAGCCGCCCCCCTCACACATAGCAAAACTTGTACAATCAACAGGCAGCCCTGGCTGACCAGCCACACCAAAGAACTGAGAAGAGCTTCCAGGGTTGCTGAGCGGAGATGGAAAAAAATCCTGCTCTGCCGAGCACTTAACCACATACAAACAGTCCCTCACCAGCTTAAAGTCCACGCTCACTGCTGTAAAACAAACTTACTTCTCATCTCTCATATCCTCCCTGTCTCACAACCCTAAACAGCTCTTCAACACTTTCAATTCTCCACTCCGTCCCCCAGCACCTCCTCCTTCTCCTCTCATCTCTGCTGAAGACTTTGCCTCTTTCTTTAAGCAGATCGATACAATCAGAGAAAGCTTTGGCCCACAGCCCCCATTGCACCTCTTAGCTGCTCAGCCCTCTTCCTCCAAAACCAACTTCTCCACCATGACAGAAGATCAGCTTTCCACCCTCCAATCAAGATCACACCTCACCACTTGCATGCTTGACCCTCTCCCATCCCACCTCATCCCTAGCCTCGCCACACCCCTACTCTAACACACCTCTTCAACCTCTCACTTACAAATGGTGTCTTCCCCTCATCCTTCAAACATACCTCGATTACACCCATTCTCAAAAGACCTTCCTTGACCCATCCTCTGTGTCTAGCTATCACCCGATATCTCTTGTCCCTTATGCTTTAAAACTACTGGAACAGCACGTCCATCTTGAACTGTCCTCCCACCTCTCCTCCTGCTCCCTCTTTGACCGCTTACAATCAGGCTTCCGACTGCATCACTCAACTGAAACTGCCCTAACTAAAGTCACCAACGACCTACTAACCGCCAAGATCAAGCGACACTACTCTGTCCTCCTTCTCCTGGACCTGTCTTCTGCCTTCGACACTGCGGACCACTCCCTCCTGCTACAGATTCTCTCATCTCTTGGCATCACAGGCTTGGCCCTATCCTGGATCTCATCATATCTAACAAACCGAACATTCAGTGTCTCCCTCTCCCACACTACCTCCTCACCTCGCCCCCTGTCTGTCGGTGTTCCTCAAGGCTCAGTTCTAGGACCCCTACTCTTCTCCATCTACACCCTCGGCCTGGGACAGCTCATAGAATCCCATGGTTTGCAGTATCATCTCTACGCCAACGACAAGCAAATCTACCTATCTGGACCTGACCTCATCTCCTTACTGACCAAAATCCCACAATGTCTGTCTGCTATTTCTGCTTTCTTCTCTGCTCGCTTTCTAAAACTGAACATGGACAAAACAGAATTCATCATCTTTCCCCATCTCACTCTACCCCCCACCAGACCTGTCCATCAACGTCAATGGCTGCTCACTTTCCCCAGTCCCGCATGCTCGGTGCCTCGGGGTGTTCCTCGACTCTGCCCTCTCTTTCAAGCCACATGTCCAAACCCTTGCCCCCTCTTGCCGTCTCAAACTTAAAAATATTTCCCGGATCCGTGCATTCCTTGACCATGAAACGACAAAAACACTAGTGCATGCCCTCATCATCTCCCGCCTCGACTACTGCAACCTCCTACTCTCTGGTCTCCCCTCTAGCACTCTGGCACCACTCCAAACCATCCTGCACTCTGCTGCCCGACTAATACACCTATCTCCGCGTTATTCCCCAGCCTCTCCTCTCTGCCAAGCCCTTCATTGGCTTCCTATCGTCCAGAGGCTCCAGTTCAAAACCCTAACTATGACATAGATGTGTAGCCCAGCTACGCAGGCACACATAAAAGTCCAGGAGAGTGTACAGGAAGGTAACAGCAAAGCTTGATATCTATGCACTTCACTCACACTTTTAGACACACCCATCAGGGGTACAAGAGGAAGTGACACTTAGCAATCAGAGTTCAGTCTGTTTCCTGTCTTCGGACAGTGCAGTTCAGTGCCAGTGGAGTCTGGACTTGGAAGGAGAGGAGAAAGGATTGAATCCTCGCAGAGCTAGCGTAGCTCACCTGACAAAGAAGTGGAGGCTAGTACGGGTGAAGTGGATCATCCTAGCCTAGTCAGAGCTACCCTTAATCAGTACCTCAACAGAAGCTGAAGTAAGGAGGATACTGAGAGCTGCTCAGCGAGCTCTGGAAAAAGCTGACATTACCATCGAAGCTACAAGTGTTTATGCTAAGAGCGAGAACAGGGCGAAGGGCAAAGTGGAGAAGATAGAGAAGTGCAACAGGTATTGGATTACCTGCACTAAATTGCCGGACACCGGGGTCTGAAGCGTTGCTACAGTTTCAAGCTTAGTAACAATAAAACCGGAGGCATCTGGACTACAGGTCGCAGAGAGCAGCCCTAAGTGTCAGTACGTAATCGGAGTCAGGAGGAACAAGGACTTTTAGCAGGGCCCCTCATAAAAGGACTCTGTTCTCACCACATAGAAGGCTCCACCACAATATTGGCCGGGCAGTACAGCTATTGAGAAAGCTGGAGATTCAGAGTTAACTTCGCTTCAGGCAAGTTGGACTCACGTACAAGTTGGAGTAAAGGAGGCCTCTAACCTGCTCAGCTGTTACCCGAATGTGCACTCTCCACCCCGACCAGCTCCCCGGGATCTGCTTGAACCATCTACCTGTAAGGTTCTGTGTACATGTTCCTGAAACTCAGTTTGTTCGTCAGCCATTTTACTTTCTGTCTTGCTGCAGCTATCTTGCCCTCAGTCAAAATGGAGTTTCCAGCTTGCATGTTCCCGCCCTAATTCTCTCCTTTTGCTTCTTAAGCAGCCACAGCTGAGCAATCAGTGCTTCAGAATCTAGCCTGCAGTGAACCTGTGACCTGACTCCTAAAGCCTTGGACCTTGTACTCCAGCTATTCCTACTGAGGAACTCTGAAGCACTTGTGGACTCTGAACCCTGCTCTTTGAAAGACCCACGTTTGCATGGACTTACGGTAACAGAGAAGAAGTGTCATGGGTGTATCGCCACGAGGATCGTCGCGATTACACACTCTGACTTCTCACAGCTGAGTTGCTGTTTCTTTGTGTTTGGTAATGAGGGAGTTAATTTTACCTAGCTCTTTGCTAAGACTAGGTCCAGCCTCGCCCGGCTGCTTTTGATTATGTTCTAATTAGATTCCTTCATATACCTGCCAGTCTGCTTGTTAGATGCCGGTGAAAGCATTCATGTAGTCTAGCAGACTGGATCGGTTCTGAGAATACTTAAGCTAAGAGCTCCTTAGTTGTTTTTACTCTTATAGCTTATAGTTTATCTCTGAGACCTTAGGTGTTCCTACTGTGGGTGAGTGTTGTATGTAAGACTTTATTTACTTTATTTCTTGTCTTTCTTGTATGTCTTTCTGTTCATTAACCGTTACCTGTTCATTCCCTTTGGTGGTAATCAGGGTCCTTCTTAGGACTAGATTACAGTTGGCAGGGATTGATAGGAGACAGGGTTTACGCTGGTGGCCTGGACCTCTGTACCTTTAACAGTACCTCCAGGTAGAGGGATTAGTTAGGACCCCAGTTTAGGGTCAGCATAGACCCCGGTCACCCTCTAGCCGGAGACAGCGTATAACGGATTCTGTATTGACCCACTGGACATTCTGTCAGGTAATTCTATGTTATCATATATCTATGCGCATGTTATATAGTATGTTGCCCTTTTGATATAGATTACTGTCATCACATACATATATATATATATATATATATATATATATCTGCTATACAGCGTGACATTTTCACCGGCCCTACTAAAGATTCTCCCCAGCTGTCATGGATCCAGTAGCCCAGCTGGCCCGGCAGTTGCAGGGGTTGTCCATGGAGTTGGCAGACATTAAGTCCAAGGTTTTGTCACCCCCGGCGCAAACCAGATCTGAACCTAAGGTTGCTCTCCCGGACAGGTTCACTGGTGGGCGGGACAAATTTTTTACTTTCCGGGAGGCATGTAAATTGTACTTTCGGCTGCGGCCTCGGTCATCTGGGAGTGAAGAGCAGAGGGTGGGAATTGTTATCTCGCTCTTACAAGGGGACCCTCAATCTTGGGCGTTCTCTATTCCTCCAGGTCCCCAGATCTCCAGTCAGTGGATCGATTTTTTACTGCCCTGGGTCTGGTATATGATGATCCGGATCGAGTTTCCCTTGCTGAAACAAAGTTACGTAAAATACGGCAAGGAAATCGTCCAGCGGAGGAATATTCTTCTGAGTTCCGTAGATGGGCAACAGATACTCAGTGGAATGACCCAGCTCTTAGGAGCCAGTTTTGTCAAGGGTTGTCTGACAAATTAAAAGATGTGTTGGCTCAGTATGATTCTCCTCCATCACTGGAGGCTGCTATGGCCCTCGCTATTCGCATTGATAGACGAATTCGGGGAAGACGCGAGGTAACTCCGCCTCCTGTGATGACTCCACCTACTACTAAAGTCCCTTATACTGAGGTTCCCCTGGTCTGTTCTGAGGAACCCATGCAGTTGGGAGGGACATCTTTTTGTAGGAGGGAATCGGCGGTGCACCGCAAGACTAGAAGGTGTTTCTTTTGCGGGAGAGAGGGACATTTTGTTGGGGGGTGTCCATCCCGGGCCTCTTTGAGCAAAGGAGTTAACCTGGAGTGTGTATTTCGTCCCCAAATCCCTCTCAGTTTCTCGTGCCTGCGGAGGTGGTGATTGGTACTAGAACTGAGAGGATTTCTGTTTTTCTTGATAGTGGGTCCGGGGCTAATCTGGTGGACGCTCGGTTTGCCCAGGTGCATGGTATGCAACTGAGTGTATTGGCCAAACCGGTCCCTATAGTATCTATTGATTCTAGACCTCTCGGTCAAGGTAGCTTGGTACAAGCTGTTCATAACATAGATCTTCGAGTAGGGGCAATACATAAAGAGCAATTGTCTTGTTATGTGTTGGAGGGTCTACCCACTCCTATTGTGTTGGGACTTCCTTGGTTGGCTAAACATAACCCAGTGATTGATTGGCAATCCGGAAAGATAAGCCAGTGGGGTGAATTTTGCAGGAATAACTGCATGAGCACGGTCATCGGTGCGGTTGTGCCTAGGACTTTGTCTCCTTTTCTGGAGTACTTAGGGGAGATGTTCTCAGAGGAGGGGTGTAAAGAGTTACCTCCTCATCGCGCATATGACTGCTCAATAAAGTTGCTTCCTGATGCCTTATCTCGTACTTTCCCAGGGGCCGGGAAGACGGATGATCCGGTTCCTATTCCTCAGGAGGGAGTTGTAGTGTCAGCTGTATGCTCTGAGCTTGAGGGGGAGGTATTGGGGGCTCAGGGGGACGCCCCTGGGGGACTTCCAGGGAGACTGATAGTTCCAGATTGGTTAAGACTGAAGGTTACGGGGAACCGTTACAAACGGATGGCTGATAGGGGGAGAGTTTCTGGTCTAGATCTGAAGGTGAACGATCTGGTTTGGTTGTCTACCAGGAATATAAAACTTAAAGTTTCCTCCTGGAGGTTGGGTCCCAGATTCATCGGGCCGTACAGGATCAGTTTCATAATTAATCCTGTGGCATTTCGTCTGGACCTTCCTCCTACGTTTAAAATTCATAATGTGTTTCACAAGTCATTACTTAAAAAGTATGTGGCACCAGTCATACCGTCACCTCTACCTCCTCCTTCAGTGGTGGTCAATGATAACGTGGAATTTCATGGGTCGAAAATCATTGACTCACGTCTCAGTCGCCGATCCCTTCAGTACTTGGTTCATTGGAGGGGGTATGGTCCTGCGGAGAGGACGTGGGTCCCTGCGTCTGATGTTAACGCAGATCGATTGGTTCGGACCTTTCACACAACTCACCCGGGCAGACCTGGCCCTGAGGGTCCGGAGTCCCCTCGTAGAGGGGGGGGTACTGTCATGGGTGTATCGCCACGAGGATCGTCGCGATTACACACTCTGACTTCTCACAGCTGAGTTGCTGTTTCTTTGTGTTTGGTAATGAGGGAGTTAATTTTACCTAGCTCTTTGCTAAGACTAGGTCCAGCCTCGCCCGGCTGCTTTTGATTATGTTCTAATTAGATTCCTTCATATACCTGCCAGTCTGCTTGTTAGATGCCGGTGAAAGCATTCATGTAGTCTAGCAGACTGGATCGGTTCTGAGAATACTTAAGCTAAGAGCTCCTTAGTTGTTTTTACTCTTATAGCTTATAGTTTATCTCTGAGACCTTAGGTGTTCCTACTGTGTGTGAGTGTTGTATGTAAGACTTTATTTACTTTATTTCTTGTCTTTCTTGTATGTCTTTCTGTTCATTAACCGTTACCTGTTCATTCCCTTTGGTGGTAATCAGGGTCCTTCTTAGGACTAGATTACAGTTGGCAGGGATTGATAGGAGACAGGGTTTACGCTGGTGGCCTGGACCTCTGTACCTTTAACAGTACCTCCAGGTAGAGGGATTAGTTAGGACCCCAGTTTAGGGTCAGCATAGACCCCGGTCACCCTCTAGCCGGAGACAGCGTATAACGGATTCCGTATTGACCCACTGGACATTCTGTCAGGTAATTCTATGTTATCATATATCTATGCGCATGTTATATAGTATGTTGCCCTTTTGATATAGATTACTGTCATCACATACATATATATATATATATATATATATATATATCTGCTATACAGCGTGACAAGAAGATCCTGAACCTGTTGTGGAGAGTGATTGCTGAGCTTAGATTACTCTGGCCTGCTGTGTCTCCTGCTTCTGTGTCTGCAAACTGTGTGACTATTTTTGCCAACTTGTATGAAGTAATACAAGACTTTCTATATCAAACCTGTGTCTCATGTATTTTCATCGCACCCAAGCACAAGACGCTATATGAACTGTACTACATACATTACACTACCAGTAAAAGGTATGAAAAGAAGCTGTATTGTGTGCGACTGAATTATTATCTACACCCTGCATCATCGTCACCATAGACTTCCAGGGACCCGTCTCACCTGTGGGAGACTTACTACCAAGCTGCCCCATAACATCCCCTGTGAAAGTCCTTAGAGCAGCGCTGGTACAATTTACCAGAAACCGCAGGTGGCGTCACGAACTACCTATCCTTAAAATCCCCTGTAAATATCTTCCCCTATTGCACGACCGCCAGGGCCACGGACCGAGCCACCGCTGCCAGTGACAACTCCCATAGATTTCCATGGGTTCGGCTCCGAGTACCCCATAGCCTTGGTATCCACAATTGTGGTGCGTGTCGAAACATACAAAGCCATCCACAACCTGTCTCCTCCATACATCTGTGACATGGTCTCCCGGTACACACCCACACGCAACCTTCGATCCTCTCAAGATCTCCTCCTCTACTCCCCTCTTATCTCTTCTTCCCACAATCGCATACAAAACTTCTCCCGTGCCTCTCCCATACTCTGGAACTCCCTACCCCAACACATCAGACTCGCGCCTACCATGGAAACCTTCAAAAAGAACCTGAAGACCCACCTCTTCCAACAAGCCTACAACCTGCAGTGATCCTCAGTCTACTGAACCACTGCACGACCAGCTCTACCCTCTCCTAGTGTATCCTCACCCATCCCTGTAGACTGTGAGCCCTTTGCGGGCAGGGTCCTCTCTCCTTCTGTACTTGTGTGTGCCTTGTATTGCTCACGTTTATTGTACTTGTCTATATTTGCCCCTTTTCACATGTAAAGCGCCATGGAATAAATGGCGCTATAAAAATGTATAATAATAATAAAATAATAATAATAATGTATATATACGAGGAGTGTTCAATGGGCTGTCAACATGACACCACCAGGCTGTATGTTGCTCATACAACTGTGTGCAGCCTGCGCAGCCTAAATGTTCTCGCGTGGCCTCAGGGCTGGATTTAAGAGGTGGGTGGCCCAGGGCCCATTTTGGAGGGAGGCCCATTTTTCAAGGTATTGCAATATGTAATGCAAAAACACAAAATGAAACGAATGCAAGTTTATTTACAAAAATCATTTACGCAGAGTAATTCAGGTAAAATCATTCATTTTTTACAATCCAGGCACTTTCCTTGATTTTCGTGCTGCAAAATCACTAATAATGTCACTAAAGTTCAATTCACGCAGTATATCTGACTCGATGCTCATGATAGCCAAATTTACAAGTCGTTCCTGCTTCATGGATGTCCTTAATCAGTTTTCAACTAATTTGAGTTTTGAGAAGGAATGCTCACCACTGCAGTTTGTTACCATCAAAATTAGATATATCTGGATCGCCCGCCAGGGCAGTGGGATACTCGGTACCGGGCCGATGTATCGAAGGGATGTGTCACAGCGGCGGTGACCCGGTCCGTGGCCCTGGGCGTCCACTAAAAGGGGGGATTATTTACAGGGGAATGAATAGAGTTTGTAGTGTAGGTATTCATGACGCCACCTGTGGTATCTGGTCATCTGGTCAATGGTGACCAGCGCTGCGGTGCAGATCCTCTGGGATAGATGGTGAGATGCAGCAGAGTTGGTACAGCCTCCCACAGGTGAGGCTATGGGAATCCCAGGGCAGGTAGATGTAGTGAAAGTTTGTAATGGTGCTGGGAGATGTAGCTGAGTGCAATGGGTGATGCAGGAAGAAACTGAGAAACAGTCAGTAAGTTGCAGTTTCCAAAGCTTTACTCACAGTTCTTGTGTGCACAGTACAGATGCTCGCTTGGCACTGTGTTCTCCAGGTGAGGGGCTCAGCAAACCCCCAGGTAGATTGGGATGCACCTTTCCAGGACTCCGTTCTAGATGTTTGCGTCTCTTTCTCTGGCCGTCTCCCTGTGCTGATTTCCTCGCCTTCTATCCTACAGCACCTTCACCAACAGTGTCTCAGATCAGCAGCTGCGAATCCTCTAGGACAACTTATTTCTGCGTTCCTCTTGATTCTGTATAGCTGCCTCTCAGAGAAGATAATGGTGGTTAATTACTGTGATCCCTATGGTATCACAGCAGTCGACTTGCTAGCTGAATCATGAAGCTCTTCCACTAGTCTAGGGGTCGAGTTCCCTCCTGCGACCTAGTCCCTCTGCCAACAGACCGGGACCAACGGATAGCTCCTGCTCTCTCCGTATCACTAGGACTTCTTCCTCTCTCTCACTCCAGAAGCTTATCTTTCTCCTTTTGCTTCTTTCTCTCTCCACTCTCTACTTCTTCTTTCCACTCCTAGACTGAGCTCTTCCAGCTTTTAGTCCCTTCTGAGTCTCTATCTAGACTCCTTTTCCTCTCTGCAGTCTCCCCTCACCGGGAGCTGCTCAATACATGTCCTACTCCTTCCTCTTCCTCCTCAGGACTCTCTAATCCTGCCTCCTGCTTCCTCAAGCTTCACTCCTCCTTGCTACTGCTACTCCACTCACCCATACACCCTTTCCTATCTCAGACTGGGATGAGACCATCCTCCCTTAGGGTACGTCCAGGGTGCCCAGCTGTTCTAGTGTGTGTTGGGTACAGGTGTTAGAGTCCTAGGTGGTTCTCCCTCCTTACCTGAGGATGGGGCATTACACCTCTGGATGAGGTGCAATACCTCTGTGGCGACTGAACCCTCAGGGGCGCCACATATCCTTAGAGCTATCTCAATATTTGGGAAACTGTCCTGCACACCCTTTTCCATGATAAGCTTGTACATGAAAAGTTCAGTGCTGATATCTTTTGGCTCCTCGTCTGTGAATAAATTGGCAAATGTTACAAACTGGCACAGTTCATCGATAAATATAATGTCCAAGTCATCTGAATAAGACCTGACGAGTTGCTCTGCTGTGGCCTTAAGCTTGTCTGAAGACAGTTCTTTCAAATGGCTAAAAAAGCTAAATTTGTTTGGTATATCTTTATATGCTTGAAGACATTGGTCAAGAGAAGCGATAAACTGATCAATGATAGGCAAGAAAGTTTCTGTTCTGTATTTTTCAGAAGGGCTGAGTTGTACTTCTTCCGTATGGCCATAATCCAATGGATTGAGACACACGTTTCGGCGCCTGTGTCGAGTATCGTCTGAACATACTCAGATGAACCTGACAGCTCTTCACCTTGCTTCTCATAAATTTTGAAGGAGTCACGCTTTGATGCGACATAGTTTTTTAAGCTGGTCAGTTATGCCATAGCAGTGTTTAGATCGAGTTTTGCATGTTGTAGATTTTTACTAGTAGCATCTGTTCTTTGCAGGATATCATTCAAGAAGGTGATGTTAATACCAATTTCAAGCTGATTCATTTGCCTTAGCAGTCCTTCTGTTTCACACCGTACACAGCTTTTTTCTTCAGTCATCAGCAATCTGTTTAAGTACATCTTTAATATGCTGATAGTCATGCTTAAGGGCCTTAGTAGTAGATCGCCCGATAGGGCAGTGGGGTACTCGGTAATGGGCCACTTCTTAAAGGGGAAGTGTCACAGCGGCAGTGACCCGTTCCATGGCCCTGGGCATCCAATAAAAGGGGTATGTTTACAAGGGATAATAGAGTTTGTAATAAAATGTTCGTGATGCCACCTGTGGTTTCTGGTCAGAGGTGACTAGCACTGCAGTGCAGATTCTCTGGGACTGATGGTGATGCAGCAGAGTTGGTAAAGCTCCCCACAAGTGGAGCTAAATCCAAGGCAGATGTAATGTAAGGTAGATGGTAAAGATGTAGTATTTAGCAAGGGATGTAGCAGTGTTGAGTCGGTGTTGCAGGAAGAACTTGAGAGGACACAGTCAGATGCAGTTTCCAAAGCTTTACTCACAGTTCTATCTGCAGTACAGGTGCCCGCTTGGTGCCACGTCCTCCAGGTAAGGAATCCAGCCAACTTCCAGATAGATGGAGAACACCAGTCCAGAACTCCCTGTCAGTATATGCCTTTCCTGGCTGTCTCAATGTGCTGATTCCTACTCCTACTTCCTTCCCAGCACCACACAAACAGTGTCCCAGTTCAGCAGCTGCGAATCCTGTAGGAAAACGTGACCCAGGCGTTTCCTTGATTCTATATAGCTTTCCTTCCCGGAGAAGATGATTGTGGTTGTTGGCTGTGACCCCTAAAGTTGCCACAGCTGTCTGCTTGCTAGCTGAGTCCTGTTGTACACTCCACTAGGCTAGGGCCGAGACCTTTCTGCGACCTGGATTCTCCCAGCTGACGTCCGTCAGCCTAGAACGAGCCCCACGGGTAGCCTTCTGCTCAGCCGTACCTCTGAGAAATCCATTTTCCCTACAGGGAACCTTCTTTCTGTCCTTCTGTCTGTCAGCAGCTCCTCAGGACAAAGAGCCTGCTGCACGGTTCTATCCCTTTCCCTCTTCCCTACGTGAGAGTTGCCTACGCACATCTGTCTTCTTCTCCCCCTCGGGGAAGACTCTCTCTTGCTTACCTCTAACTCCTGCTGCACGTTTCTATCTCTTCCCGCCTTCCCCTACAGGAAGGTTGCCTATGCACGTCTTTCCCCTTTTTCCCCCAAGGGAAGACTCACTCTTATTTCCCTCTATTCTCCTGCTCTAACCCACAAGCTCCACCCAACATCTAACACCCTTTCTTAGCTGCAAACATGCTACAGAAACTGAGCTAGTGTGTGTGATGGATGCAGTGTTATCAGAGCCAGGTTCAGTGTCTCCACCTTACCTGAAAGGTGGGATACCGCATCAAGTTTGTTTATAGATTACCGTCTGCTATAAAAGAGCAGTGGTGCATCGTGTAGAAGGTACAGCAAGTTAATTTGAACGGACCAGGAAGTGATTTTTTTATGTGAATAAGATTGAAAAAGGTGTTAAATCGTTTGTGAGAAAATGATCACTGACATGTCACAAGAGCATAATTCAGAGTCACACACATCACATGTCCATCATATGGAGACACGGGACAGGTGTAGGCTGCTCTCATTGAATAAGGAGCCTTGTACAGGGAAAAACGCTCCCCGCCTCTCTCCACAGAGAGAAGGCATTTTTGTTTCAACTGTCCCCTCTCAAGAATCACAGGGGGGACACCCTCTCCTCTTTCTTCTCTCAGTCCCTTTCTCCTTCTTCTTCAGACTTTTCTCCTCTTTCCTCGCTGCCATCCCTCTCTATCCTTCTTTCCCTATCATTCCTTCTTTCCCCTCCCTCACATCTCTGACACATCCATTTTCTTCCTCTTCCTCTTCTTCACTCTCCCCTCCACCTCTCTCCCCTCCATCTCTCCCCCCTCTTTCCCTCTCTCCTCCCACACCACACCCACCTGCTCATGCTCGCTCTCCTCCTTCCTCCTCCTCTCAGGCACATCCCACCGCTCCTCACTCACACCTCCCTTCTCTTCCTCTTTTTTCTATTTCGTTATCAACTGGGTCAACGCCCAATCAAAGCAATGTGGTGTCCCTGTATTCAGTGCCTCCAGCACAGGGCACCCTGTCTATCCCAAGCACAATACAAACATTGCCAGTCATTATATCAGGAGAAGAAAGTGCAAATCTCCCTACACAAAACGCTGCAGGTAGGCCCCAGACACAACAACTAGCAGAGCCCACAGCCAGGGTTTCACAGGGGGGAGGTGTAGCTACAGACACAAATGAGGAACCTCAGTGCCGAGCAGGGCTGCCAGCATGGAACCATGACACTGATCCACCGCAGCCTCAGCAAGGAAGAGGGAAATCCCCATGCAGCAAGACAACTTTTAAGCCCAAATCTCACCCAGTATATGCACCAAGCACACCATGTCACTTCTCATCTGATGAAGATGAAGACACAACGTCATACATGCTGCCCAATACTAGGGAAGAAAACCCACAAACACCAAGAGAGCAGGGACAGGTAGAGGCACCATCCTATGAGCCCTTCATCCCAAGCCAGGTGATCAGTATGCTGCCAGACCCAGGGATACACCCCATGCCATTTTGCAAAAAAATGCAGCAGATCCAGCGAACGTATGCAGCAGCCTGGATTGATCTCTGGACCGTAATGGAAATAAAAGCAGGTGATGCATTCTGACCAATTATGAGAGAACACTTCAAGCTTCCAGCAGAGTTCGATGCGTATGCCTGGGAGACAGGACCAAAGCTAATTGAGCAGCTCAGAGAATGGGCCAAAAGCAGACTGACAGGACAAACTCTCAGCCTACATGACATGAGTCAAGACAAGACAGAGTCTGTGGAGAAGTTCCATGACAGAGTGATGCAAGTGTTTCAAGATTTGGGCCTCATTACCCATGATCAGACACACAGACGGATGTTGGCACAGGCTTTTGTGCATGGACTGAGAGAACCAATCATGAAACCACTGGTAGTAGCCAGGCCTGAGTACACGTCAATAGTAATGGATACCCTGCTCGCAGTAGCAAAAAGGATTGAGTCCCGCCGGGACAGAAGGGATGTCCAGTGTTACAACTGTGGCGAGTTTGGTCATTTCCGGAACCGGTGCAGAACACTGACTTCGCCCAGAAGAAGAAGAAACACAGAAAGCAGTGAAGAACCCTGTCCATAGGACAGGAGCACGCCAAGTCCACAGGGAACCCCACCAGTGGGACCAATATCCTGAGAGTGGATGGCGTAGTCAGATCTTTTCTTGTGGAACTCCTTAACCTCACCTACCTATCAGAATCTTCTGCGTCCTGCATGGAAATTGATGGTTAAGTCAGATATTTCCAGATTATGAAGCCCCTGAGCATGTGGACTCAGCCAAAATACTCCATCATGTCCCAGTTTGTTGTGTCAAAGACCTGCACCCTCAACCTATTGGGAGTGGACCTACTGCAGAAGCTGAAAGCGACCAGAGTGTTCCAGGAAGATGGGACCATGACACTTTCTTCACCCCTGACCCAAGAAGAAACAGGAACAACCACACTACAGACCTATCACAGGAGGTGCTGGACATAGTACCAGAAAAGCCACTCCATCACCCAGAGTCAAGATGTCTCTGACCAACTGAAGGTTTAAGTGAACTCGCCTAAGAAGACGGCCTGAGAACTTTGACATTGGCCAGGATATTCAACTCAAGAAGGACCCTACTCGCTTCATGGAATGGCAAACACCTCATCCGGCTCCAACGCCAGAGGTTCATCTTTTGCAAGCACCAGGAGGTGCCCCCTGCAATCAACCAGTTCACCCAGGCCCTAGACCGGCAAAAGGCCACTCAGCTCTTCAAACTTGTGCACAAATACTGACCTGAGACCGAGCTGGAGAAAAAGAAACTACTGATGGCCCGTGCTGAGAAAAAAGCAGCCGGTGAAGGAGACGTCCCAACAAGAAGACCCCCTGTGACCAGAGCAGGTGCTAACACAGTGACTGCCTTGGTGGAGAACAAGAAAGCCAGCTGGTCATCATCTCTCATGATGTGGATCCTAGTAGGCGGCTTGTTTTCCCGCCAGCTCTGTGCCGGGAGATGGGAGTCCCCTGCCGCATAGTGAAGGACAAGGCCAAACTGGACTGCCTCGCCCATCAGAATCAATCTCAGCTTTCCACAGTGAAGAAAAAGACTGTAAACCCCACTGAGTTCAGAATGATGCAAGGCCTGGAGGCCGTGAAAGAGGCTACGGTATTTGAAACCCCAACAGTGCTGAACCGTCACACTCTGCTCTCAAAAGTCCCAGTCACCGCAACGATATTCACGGTGATCAACCTGGCCAGTGCCTTCTTCAGTGTTTCCCCTCCACCTGGAGGCCTGCCTTCACGCACCAGTGCAGTGCATATTGACAGTGTTGCCTCACGGTGCCCAGAACAAGCCCTTCAAGTTTCACCAAGACAATGTCCTCCATCCTCGTCAACTGGATTGCAGAATATGCAAGAGTCACTCTTCTACAACACATGGATGACCTTCTCTTTTGTGTGGTTGACATCGATACCTGTACAGTCCATTCCTTGTCTCTCCTACTCTACCTGGAAGAACAGCAGCGCAAGGTCTGGAAGAACAAAGTCCAGTGATGTCAGAAGCAAGTTACATCCCTGGGACACTGTATTGCCCACCAGACGAAACACATGTCAAAAGACTGGAAGACCACTGTGGAGAAGATGGCCCCCCCAACAACTCCAAAAATGCTGCAGGCCTTCCCTGGTCTAGTGTCCTATTGCAGAACTTGGATCCCTGATGCCTCAGTCCTAATGTAGCCTCTGTGCGCTTGCATCAAAGCAACCCCGCTCCTTCTATCGGACGCAGCCTTCAACTCATTCAGGAGACTGGAAGAACTCCACAGTCTCAGCGCCAATACCAGGCCTACCTGACTGCGAGAAGTCTTTCCGTCTACCTGATGGAAGAAAGAAGGTCATGCTACTGGAGTCCTGACATGGATTCACGGGGAAAACAGAGACTTTTAGGCTGCCTCTCAGCCCGCTTGGATCCAGTTGAAAGAGGAGCACCCTCCTGCTTGATGGCAGTATCTGCAGCACACACCTTCCTGAACAAGGTTGCTGACATCACTCTTGGACAGCCACTGGAAACTCTCACTCCACACAACATCTTGGCAATCCTCAATCAAGCTCAACCAACAATAATCTCCCCACCGCCAGGCATCTTTGTGGCGCCTCTATCGCCTTTGTCTCATAATGTCACCGTCTCCAGACCTACAGTCCTCATCCCGGCCACTCTACTCCCACTCCCAAGTATATGGACTTTCCAGAACAAAATTTACAGAATTTGTCCTCTACTTGGATGGCTCCAGATTTGCAGATAATGAAGAAGTTTCCACACAGGAAGTACAGTGACCAGCAATCAAGAAATCCTGTGGTCCAGAAGTTTGTCACCTAGCCTGTCAGCCCAGGAAGCAGAACTGATAGCGCTGACGAAGGCCTGTCAGATGGCAGAAGGCAAGACTGCAAACATCTACACAGACTACAGGTGCTCGCATGGCATAGCACATGACTTTGGGCCCATCTGGGCTACAAGGGACTTCATCACAGCAACGGGACAACCGTGAAGCATCATGGAGCCTTCAGGGACCTGCTGGGTGTACTCCAACTTCCAAAATGGTGGCAATTTGAAAAAATCAAAAGCGCATGGAAAGCTGAGAACAGAAGAGGCGTGAGGCAATAACATGGCGGACATGGCAGCCAAAGGAAGACAACATGGAGAAGTGGGAGAGGTCGTAGAGCCGGACGGCTACTACATGACGACTGAAGATAAGAAACCTGACAAAAAGATGTTCTGGGATCTGCTCAAGAAGTTGCAAGACCAAGCTCCAAAAGGAGAAGAGCTGAATGCGAAAAAAGCAACACATGAAGAAGGAAGGCTATCTACAATGGACTTTTAAACCCTGCCTACCGCGAAGTATGTACCCTGTGGTGGTTCAATGGGCGTATGGACCCACCCACAGATCAAAGACACAGATGAATGATCTGATTGGTGCATACTGGTTCGCTTCAGGGATCTCCACCCTAACAGCCAAATTCACCAGCAGCTATCTGACCTGCGGCAAATGCAAGCCTGGACGTATGGAAGAAAGTCCCCCTCACCTCATCTGGCAAGACCACTCTACCAGCTTCAGAGGATCCAGATAGACCACATCCAGATATCGCCAAGTGAAGGATTCAAATATGCCATTGTGGTCAAAGAAGTGTTTTCAAGATGGACAGAAGCCTTCCAAGTCAGCAAAGACTACTGCAAAGAAGCTACTTTCGGAAAATAGTGTGCAGATACGGGGTTCCAGAAATTATAGAAAGTGATCAGGGACCCACATTCACAGCAAATCTGACACAAGAGATCTGGTTAGCAGTAGGATCAGATTTAGGCCTACACACTCCTTACCACCCCCAGAGCAGCAGGAAGGTAGAAAGACTGAACGGAACACTTAAGAATAGGATGCTTTGAAAATTGCCCAAGAGACACGCAAACCATGGCAAGAGACACACCCCCAATTGCACTGTTTAGCGTAAGGCACACTCCCAGAGACCCAGAAAAGCTGTCACCATGCGAAATTTTGTTTGGGTCTAGTCCCAAGTTAGGTGCATTCTTCCCTCAGCAGCAGAATATGCAAAATGATATCTTGTTTGCTTATGTAATTGAATTGGTCAAAAACTAATGTCCATTCTCGAGTTTTTCTCTTCACTGCCAGATTTGATGGTCCTGTCTGTGATGTTGTTACTATATCTGTGATTGGTTTGCTGTTATCCTTGTTTCAGTTTCTGCCTAGTAACGATGATGTAATGGGGAGGAGCAGACAAGGCAGCAGCGGGAAGTCCTGGGTAAGGGGAGCAGGAGAGAGGAAGGAGAAATAAAGTATGGCTGTTTAAACCTACCATCCAGCATCTCTGTGTGGCCTTCTGGAGTTCCCTTCATCTGCACAACAACACTACAACTGGCGACGAGGAAGCGTTCATCATCAGCTAAAGGTATTTCAGCTCTACAACAATGGCCTGTTTACCTGCCTTCCCTGCTTTTGATGTGCATCAGTCCCCAGCTAACCTAGCTGTAAGGTTCTTTGTATATGTTCTTGAAACTCAGTTTTTCCGTCAGCCATTTTGCTTTCTGTCTTGCTGCAGCTATTTTGCCCTCAGTCAATATGGAGTTTTCAGCTTTCATGTTCCCGCCCTGATTCTCTCCCTCTTGCTTCTTAAGCAGCCACAGCTGAGCAATCAGTGCTTCTGAAACTAGCCTGCAGTGAACCTGTGACCTGACTCCTGGAAGCCTTGGACTATGTACTCCAGCTATTCCTACTGAGGAAGTCTGAACACTTGTGGACTCTGGAACCCTGCTCTTTGAAAGATCCACGTTTGCATGGACTTACGGTAACAGAGAAGAAGATCCTGAACCTGTTGTGGAGAGTGATTGCTGAGCTTAAGTTACTCTGGCCTGCTGTGTCTCCTGCTTCTGTATCTGCAAACTGTGTGACTATTTTTGCCACTTGTATGAAGTAATACAAGACCTTCTATATCAAACCTGTGTCTCATGTATTTTCATCGCACCCAAGCACAAGACGCTATATGAACTGTACTACATACATTACAAGATTCAGAAGCCAAAACGTTAGTGTCTGCTGGGTCTGGGAAGGCTGTGTCTGCTGTAACTGTGGATATCAGACGTCCAGTTGTACTTTCTGTGATGACAGTGGTTGTGACTTCTCACAACCATTCCAGGTGAGCAATTCCCTTAAGTTTTTTTTCTGCAGTGTTACCACGGGTAAACACTATTGTTTTTTTTTTTTTTTTTCTCTTCCCTCTTTTGTGTCTGCTGTAACTGTGGATATCAGATGTCCGGTTGAACTTTCTGTGATGATAGTGGTTGTGACTTCTCACAACCATTCCAGGTGAGCAGTTCCCTTAATTTTTTTTTCTCTTTGCAGTGTTACCACAGGTAAACACTATTGTTTTTTTTTTCTTTTCTCCTCTCCTTCCAGTACTCCTGTCTTAAAAGATCTGGAAAATGGAGGCCCGCATAAAGGAACTTTGCGGAGTGACTGATAATATCCTTGCAGATTTACAGACTATAAAAACCCGTTTTACAAACCTACAGGACCTCACTAATCACAATTTGCAAGTGTTTGGACAGACTGCCCAGGATTTGCGAGCCAGGATTGAGGTTCTAGAGGAGCGAGTCCAGGCTCCTGCCGTAGCCCCAAGTTCTGGGATTCCCAAGTTGCCCCCTTTTCGTTTTGGCGGTGAACGTGAAAAATTCAGGGGATTTATTAACCAATGCAATCTGTTTTTTTCTGCACATGCTTCACAATTTCCCACTGAACGATCTAAAGTGCTTACTATAATTATGTTACTTACCAAGAAGGCTTTGATGTGGGCAAACCCTCTGATTGAGACTGAGGATGAATGTTTGGATCATCTTGATGCTTTCATTTCAGCCATGGGGCAGGTGTTTGATGACCCCAATCGAGGTGCAACAGCTGAAGCAGCCATGTTAACTTTGCGCCAAGGTAAGCACTCGGTAGCCGAATATGCCTTGGATTTCAGGAGATGGGCCCTTGATACCACCTGGGACAGTTCCGCCAAAAAATCTATTTTTCGAAAGGGGTTGTCTCCACTAATTAAGGATGAACTTGCTCGTGCCGACCCTCCCACTGCGTTAGGTGACTTTATTAATTACTGCATCCGTATTGATGCTCGCCTGACTGAACGCAGGCAAGAGAGATGGTTCGAAAGCAATCGCACTAACCTTTTCCTACCTTCCTCCCCAGCTAAGGAACCTTTGAGTAGGATCACATGGGAACCTGAACCTGAACCCATGCAGGTAGACTCTTTACAAAGACGGGTTAGTGATGCACGCAAGGAACATCGTTTTAAGGAAAATCTATGTTTCTATTGTGGTAAGTCAGGGCACTTCATTATAAACTGCCCCAGCCGTTCTCGTAAGACTACTGCAGCACTCATTCACTGTGAGTGTTGCGAGAGGAGATCTGTCAGGTCCGAGCCTCAGGCTCCAGAGAGATCTGCAGCAACAGATCTTGATTTCTCGGACTTAAACTCCGTTACTTCTGAGGACGATGACTGTGTAAACGCTGCAATTTTTCAAGTTTCCTCAGCGGTGTCCCAGCTGAGTTGTAGGAAAAACAATTCTCATTGCTTCCTTTCCATCAAACTCTGGGTTAACTCAGTCTGGGTGTCTAGCTCTGCTATGATCGACTCAGGGGCAAGTGGGAATTTTATGGATGTCTCCTTTGCTCTGAAACAGGGGATACGTTCAGTGAAGAAGGCTACTCCATTACAGATGGAAACTGTGGATGGCTCCCTGCTGACCTCTGGACCAGTGGATCAGGAAACGGAGCCTTTAAGGGTCCTTATGGGTAAAGATCATCAAGAGAAACTGTCCTTTATGCTTATCTCTTCTCCCCACTTTCCCATTATTCTAGGGCTACCATGGCTGCAGGCTCAGAACCCTACCATTAACTGGGAGACCAAGGAATTACACTTTCCAGAGAAACAGATGAGTCCAGAAGTTTCAGCTTGCTCTGTTCCTAAAGGAACCATGTCAGTCCCTGAACTACCAGCTGTATACCAGGACTATGTGGATTTATGTGACAAGAAGAACGCTGACCAGCTTCCCCCTCACCGTCCATATGATTGTCCAATTGAATTATTGCCTGGAGCAGAGATACCTTTTGGTAAGATCTACCCCCTGGCGGGCCTGAGTTAAAGGCTTTAAAGGATTACATAGACGAAAATCTAGCCAAGGGCTTCATACGCCCCTCTTCATCTCCTGCAGGTGCACCCATCTTCTTTGTGAAGAAAAAAGATGGATCTCTGAGACCCTGCGTAGACTATAGGGAACTCAATAAGGTTACTATTAGAAACCGTTATCCATTGCCTTTAATCCCTGAGTTATTGGAGAGAGTGCGGCATGCCAAAATTTTCTCTAAATTGGATCTCCGTGGGGCCTATAACTTGGTCCGTATTAGACCTGGGGATGAGTGGAAGACTGCATTCAGGTCACGCTATGGACACTTTGAATATCTAGTTATGCCTTTTGGTCTGAGTACCGCCCAGCCACTTTCCAACACTTGGTGAATGACATCTTCAGGGATCTCCTAGATACATTCGTGGTGATTTATTTGGATGATATTCTAATTTTTTCTAATTCCACAGAGGAACATCATGGACATGTGAGAATGGTCTTGGAACGTCTAAGACAAAACCATCTTTACATCAAACTTGAAAAGTGTGAATTCCATAGGACCGAAATTCAATTTCTGGGGTATGTACTGTCTACACAAGGAATTAGTATGGATGGAAGCAAGACCCAAGCCATCAAGGATTGGCCAAGTCCTAGAAATGTGAAGGAGGTGCAGCGCTTCATCGGGTTTGCCAACTTCTATAGACGTTTCATTAGGAATTTCTCTGAGGTAGTGTCACCTATCACCCAACTTACCCGGAAAGAGTCTAGGTTCTCCTGGACTCCCCAAGCCCAGGAAGCATTTTCCCGTCTGAAAGATAAATTTACCACTGCACCTATCTTGGTACATCCCAACCCCGAACTTGCCTTCATAATAGAGGTGGATGCTTCAGATTGTGCCGTTGGAGCTATACTCTCTCAAAGAACAGGTGAGAAGAATGTCTTGCATCCCTGTGCCTTCTTTTCCCAGCAGTTGTCTTCGGCTGAGAGGAACTACGATGTGGGCAATAGAGAGTTGTTGGCCATTATTGCCGCCTTCAAAGAATGGAGACACCTTCTTCAGGGAGCTGCACAACAAATAGTCGTCCTGACAGACCATCGCAACCTTGAATTTATCAGGTCGGCTAAATGCCTGACTCCTCGCCAGGCTCGCTGGAATCTTTTCTTAAACCAATTTAATTTTGTTATTTCTTATAGACCAGGATCACGCAATGGAAAGGCTGATGCACTCTCTAGGATTCATTCAGCAGAGACCCGTCCACTTGCTCCTCCTAAGACTATTCTTGCTGACTCTAGATTCCTGGGAGTGATTCATAATCAAGACCTACTTAAGGACATCAAGGAAGCATACCATGTGGATTCCTTGTTGGCACAACCCCCAAGGGACGTAAGTCTTGTCTTTAAGAATGGTGTGTGGATTCTGGGACAACGTCTCTATATTCCTGAAACAGTCAGATTGAGAGTATTGCAACTTATTCACAATTCCAAGATAGCTGGGCATAGAGGAATTCTAAAAACACAGGAATTTCTTTCTCGTTTCTTTTGGTGGCCCACTTGCAGGAAGGATGTTTTAAACTATGTCACTTCATGTGAAGTCTGTGCAAGATGCAAAACACCTCGCTCCTCACCAACTGGTCTGTTGCAACCTCTTCCCACCCCGTCCCGCCCGTGGGGATCCATTTCTATGGACTTCATTGTGGAGTTACCAACCTCTCAAGGGAAGAACACCATTCTAGTGGTGGTTGACCGTCTAACTAAAGCAGCTCATTTTATCCCTTGTGTCGGCTTACCCACTGCAAAACAGACATCAGATTTGATGATTAAAGATGTGTTTCGCTTACATGGAGTACCGGATGAGGTTATTTCGGATCGAGGGGTGCAATTCACTTATAGATTTTGGCAAAATTTCTGTGCAGCATTGGACATTAAAGTAAACCTTTCTTCTGCTTTTCATCCCCAGACTAATGGACAGACCGAACGAACCAATCAAACCCTGGAGCAGTATCTTCGCTGCTTTATCTGCCACCTACAGGATGATTGGGTGGATCTACTTCCATTAGCTGAGTTCTCTTATAACAACTCTCAGAGTGCCTCCACTAAGCAGTCTCCTTTTTACTCCAATCTAGGTTATCATCCTAACATTCTACCACGATTTCCCATAGAAACGCCTTTACCAGCAGTGGCGGAAAGAATCACGTCTTTACAGAAGAATATGGATCTTCTAAAAGAGAATCTGGAATCGGCTCAGGAAAGGTACAAGAAAGCAGCAGATAAATTTCGTAAACCTGCACCAGCTTTCAAGGTAGGAGACCTGGTCTGGCTGTCAACCAGAAATCTTAAGTTAAGGATTCCATCATCTAAGTTGGGACATAAGTACATTGAACCCTATAAAATCAGTAAGATTATAAGTGCCGTTGCTTGTCGTCTTCAACTGCCCAGAACTATGAGAATCCACCCTGTCTTTCATGTATCCCTACTAAAGGCTGCAACACCCAATACGTTTCCTGGACGTTCTTCTCCTTGCCCTGACCCAGTGCTGGTCGATGGTCAGGAAGAATTTGTGGTGGAAAGGATTCTGGATTCCAGGTTATATAGAAATCAGTTACAATATTTGATTAAATGGCAAGGCTACCCAGTGGAGGACAACTCATGGGAACCAGTTAATAACGTTAATGCTCCTCGTTTGCTCCGCCAGTTTCATCAGAGGTACCCAGACAAGCCTGGTCTGAGGCCATCCGGAGGTTGTCCCTAAGGGGGGAGTAATGTAAGGTTCTTTGTATATGTTCTTGAAACTCAGTTTTTCCGTCAGCCATTTTGCTTTCTGTCTTGCTGCAGCTATCTTGCCCTCAGTCAATATGGAGTTTTCAGCTTTCATGTTCCCGCCCTGATTCTCTCCCTCTTGCTTCTTAAGCAGCCACAGCTGAGCAATCAGTGCTTCTGAAACTAGCCTGCAGTGAACCTGTGACCTGACTCCTGGAAGCCTTGGACTATGTACTCCAGCTATTCCTACTGAGGAACTCTGAACACTTGTGGACTCTGGAACCCTGCTCTTTGAAAGATCCACGTTTGCATGGACTTACGGTAACAGAGAAGAAGATCCTGAACCTGTTGTGGAGAGTGATTGCTGAGCTTAAGTTACTCTGGCCTGCTGTGTCTCCTGCTTCTGTATCTGCAAACTGTGTGACTATTTTTGCCACTTGTATGAAGTAATACAAGACCTTCTATATCAAACCTGTGTCTCATGTATTTTCATCGCACCCAAGCACAAGACGCTATATGAACTGTACTACATACATTACACTAGCAGCATGTTGGGAGAAATGGCTGAAGCGTTTTGATATATTCCTACAAGCCATGAACATATCAGATGATACTAGGAAGAAAGCCATGCTATTACATTATGCAGGGAAACAAGTCTATGATATCTTCACTACTCTGCCTAATACAGGAGAAGACAAAGACTATGAGCTCAGTAAGGCAGCATTAAGCAAGTATTTCTCCCCACACAGAAATGCAGCATTTGAAATCTTCAAGTTTAGACAATTAAAGCAGTCAGCAACAGAAAGCATTGATGAATATCATGTCCGACTACGGCACCTTGCAGCTTACTGTGAATTTGCAGATGTCGACAAAGAGATCCAAATGCAGATTTTACAAGGCTGCATCTCCTCTAAGTTACGGAGACAAGCACTCAGAGATCCCACCATGACTTTAGCAAAACTGCTTGAAACAGCACGTGTAAATGATACCGCCGAAAAACAAGCTAAACTCATAGAGAACATTGAGTGCGAGGCGGAAGCACCATCTTGTATAGCAAAGCTGACACAGAGACCGCCTGTGCCTCGTATGCAGGGGGCAACTTGCTACAACTGCGGAGGGTCGTATCCTCACCAGAATGTCTGCCCAGCAAAAGGGGGGACCTGCCATAATTGTGGAAAACAAAACCATTTTGCAAAAGTGTGTAGATCCAAACCACAATCCCCTCATCCCACAGTACAACCCAGGTCACAGAAAATCCAAACGCTGCAGCTTACTGACGAGCCTCACAGTACTTATCTATTCTCAGTGACTGCAGAGGGATCTCAAACACTGCACGCACTTACCAGTCCAAGGTGACTTATCCTGATAAATGGTAGTCCGGTGGAAGCCCTAGTAGACACGGGGGCATCAGTAAACGTCATCAGCCGTGCAGTCTATAGCCGACTCCCGAACAGACCTGCTCTACAAAGCACTAGCCTAAAGATTTTTCCTTATGGTTCAGCATCTGCACTACCCCGTGTGGCAAATTTCAGTCAGAACTTGCAGCTGACGGGAAGTCTATCACCGACACTGTATATGTAGTAGAGTGCTCCGCAGACACGCTTCTCAGCTGCAGGAGTGCTATATCTCTGGGTCTGGTCAACCTGGTCAATAGCGTCACAGGTCCTTCGGCCCAACACATCATGCAGAGATACCCCAATCTCTTTAAAGGTCTCGGTAAGCTAAAAGACGTTCAGATAAAATTGCATATTGACCAGTCAATACAGCCGTCTGTTCAACCTCACAGGCGCATCCCATTTCATGTCCGCAAACTTGTGGAGCAAGAACTGCAAGATCTGGAAGCGTCTGATGTTGTTGAACGAGTTGAAGGCCCGACTCCTTGGGTATCGCCCATTGTTGCACCAAAACCAAAGCAGCCTGGTAAAATCCGGCTATGTGTGGATATGCGGCATGCCAATTTGGCTATTCAAAGAGAAAGGCACATCACGCCCACTATTGATGACATTATCACAGACCTGAATGGTGCAAAAGTATTTTCTAAAATTGATTTAAAATCAGGTTATCATCAACTTGAGTTGCATCCAGATTCCAGGTACATTACAACTTTTAGTACCCATGTGGGCTTACGACGATTCAAGAGGTTGAACTTTGGTATCTCATCTGCGGCAGAAATATTTCAGAACGTTATCAGTCAGGTTCTATCTGGAATAGCAGGAGTTCTAAACGTCAGTGATGACATTCTTATATATGGTACAACCCAAGAGGAGCATGACAGTCATTTAGAGCAAGTGTTTCAGAGACTGCAAGCCTGCAATCTAACTGTCAATCCGTCAAAATGTGAGTTTAACCAAAAGTCATTAAGCTTCTTTGGATATATCTTTTCGGAGCAAGGAGTTTCAGCAGATCCTCAGAAAGTTTCTGCCATAAAGTCAGCTAGCCAACCTCAAAATGTGTCAGAGGTTCGCAGTTTTCTAGGACTAGTCATGTACTGTGGGCGATTTATGCCTGATCTGGCCACGGTCTCCGAACCCCTGCGACTACTCACAAAAAAAGACACTCCTTGGACATGGACTACTGAACACCAAGCAGCATTCGACTCCATGAAGTCCGGTCTGACTGGCGACACCGTCATGGCCTATTTTGACCCTCTAAAGTCCACAGAGCTGATCGTGGACGCTAGTCCGGTGGGCCTGGGTGCAATCCTCACACAAGTGTCCAAAGAAGGCAACGTTTCTACCATTTCCTATGCAAGCAAAGCCTTAACACAGACAGAACAACGCTATTCACAAACTGAAAGGGAAGCTCTTGCGGTTGTGTGGGGATGCCTTCATTTTCATCTGTACCTTATGGGACATAAATTCACAGTGATAAGTGACCACAAACCGCTCATTCCGCTTTTCAACAAACATTCTTCAAAGCCTCCCCCACGACTTGAACGCTGGTTGCTCCGCCTACAGAACTACCAGTTTCGGTTGAGATACGAGGCAGGAGCTGGTAATCCGGCAGACTACTTTTCGAGACACCCAACACCACAAACTACCAAGGACGACATCCCAGCAACTATCCTTGCAGAGGAACATATCAATTTTATTGTTGCACATTCTGTGCCAAAAGCTATGACTATGGAGGAAATACAACAAACGGTGGATTCCGATCACCAACTTCAGTTAGTTATAGAGACTGTTCGATCTAAAAATTGGAGCAATTTTCTTGCTGAAGCCCACCTCCAAACACCGGATCAAACAACCTACTTGACAGCCTTCTCTCCGTGTCTGATTCGAATCTACTGTTGCGTAACAATCGGCTGGTGATACCCCAGAAACTTCAAAGCAGAGTACTGGATCTGGCCCACGAGGCTCATCAAGGGGTGGTGAAAACAAAGCAATTACTGAGAGAAAAAGTCTGGTTTCCAGGACTAGACAAAAAAGTAGAGGCACTCATTGAAAATTGCATACCTTGCCAAGCAACTACAATTGACCATAGACGCGCACCCTTACAAATGACACCCCTGCCAGAGGGCCCGTGGTCTGCTGTTAGTGTTGATTTCTGTGTTTTACCGGATCACTCCTATCTGCTGGTTGTCATGGATGACTATTCGAGGTTCCCAGTCATTGAACATGTTTCGACAACCTCTGCCAGGGCTGTTATACCAAAATTAGACAAGATCTTCTCGGCATATGGCATACCGGAAACAGTGAAGTCCGACAATGGACCACCTTTTAATAGCACAGACTTTCGATCATTCGCAACCTATCTTGGTTTCACTCACAGGAAAATAACTCCTTACTGGCCTCAGGCTAATGGTGAAGTGGAACGGTTCATGCAATCAATCAACAAAACTTTGAGGATTGCTACCATGGAGCACAAGGATTTACAGCAAGAGTTACACAGATTTCTTAGACAGTACAGAGCTACACCCCATTCTACTACTGGGATACCACCTGCCACTGCGCTGTTCAACAGGCCTATGCGTGTCAAACTCCCGAGCGTTCCGCTGAGCCCTGTTCAAACCCCAATTGCTACTAAGGATGCCATATCCAAACAGAAGATGAAGAGGTATGCAGATAAGAGCAGTCATCGTTGCAAGCCACCGGAAGTATTGGTGGGAGATTGGGTCCTGGTAAAAAGGCTAAGACCTAGAGACAAGTTTGCATCACAATACTATCCTGAACCCTTTCAGGTCACACAAGTCAAAGGCACCATGGTTACTGCTCAAGATCACGGTCGCCAGGTCACAAGGAACGTGTCCCATTTTAAAAAACTTTGCGACTATGTCCCAGAAACAGATGAGGCAGATAGCGATGACGTCCTGCCGGATCCCCAGAGCTCAGCAGTTCCAAGGGAGGATACCTCAGGGGACTCAGAAAGTTCATCTGGGACTGTGATGTCTCACCGCTATCCAGCGAGGGCAAATCGTAGACCGCCAGCCCACCTCTTGGACTATGTTCTGCAGTAAAAAGAAAAAAAAAAAAAAAAACCTTCGTACTAATGTGAACTTTTGGACCGTTATCCAGTTCTAATGTTGTTTTGTTTGGTGAGAAGAGGAGAGATGTGATGTTATTACTATATCTGTGATTGGTTTGCTGTTATCCTTGTTTCAGTTTCTGCCTAGTAACGATGATGTAATGGGGAGGAGGAGACAAGGCAGCAGCGGGAAGTCCTGGGTAAGGGGAGCAGGAGAGAGGAAGGAGAAATAAAGTATGGCTGTTTAAACCTACCAACCAGCATCTCTGTGTGGCCTTCTGGAGTTCCCTTCATCTGCACAACAACACTACACTGTCCAAGAGCCCCAGATGACACCAACCTCTGTGTACCTAGAGGGAAAGCCTGCTTGGATCCACGTATCGCATTGCAAGGAAGCTTCCGTACCAGGAGAGACACCTAAGCCATGAAGGATGTCGTGGATGCTCTGACTGACCAGACAGATGACCTACCTGATGAAGAATACACACGTTTTTCTGAACATGCAGTTGAATAAAGAGACTATGATTGCAAACACATGAACCCCTGCTAGGGACAGTCCTCCTGACCGCCCATTTGCGAAAAGTCTGTATCGCTAGGGGAGGCATGTACTAGGCATATCTCAACCCGCCGGCAACACAAAAGAGTTGCAGCGCTTTGGGACAGGAGCAGGTTTTTAGGGGAAGTGGTATCTAAGGGGGGACTGTCATGGAAATATATATGTATTCCATATATTCAATGTATATTCATATATATGCATTCACAGTTAGATAGATCTCACTTGCTAAAAATCCTGTGCTCACACATATCTATGCAAAAGCTGATGCCAGCTATAATCAGTCGTTTAAGACGACCCTGGCCTTCATAAGAAACAAGAACAGAAAGTCTTAATAGATATCTATTGTTTTCTTTACTAGTCATGCAAGAAAGCTAGGGCAAAGAACAAAAACAATAAATCTGCAACTTCAGTCCTTTTATCATAATTATCATACTTACACTAGAACAGCCAATAATCTAGCAGCTTTTAATTGTATGTTAATTGACTAACCAGCCCCTTTTTGTAAACGTATAAAACCTTGAATGAATAATAAACGTGTGGTCTTGACGAACTGCTATACTGACACTTCCGTGTGGACAGTTTTCATTTCGTTCTGAGCACTCAAAAGACATTTAGAATAAAATTGGGAACAGAAGCAGCAAACACTGAAGGATAGATTTATCCTAATTAAATTTCCATAACATGACCACAGCAATTTCCCAGGTCTAGGTTATGTCTATTCAAAAATTCCAACAAGGCATTGAACATGTCTTGAGCGCCATTGGCTTTGTTTGCCGTGAATGTTACAAAGCGTTCAATAGGGCCATCTTTCTCCATATACCTCAATACAAGGGTAAAATGTTCCTTATCATTAGAAACGGTTCGCAGCAAAGGGAGGTGTATTTTACATGTTTTGAGATATTTATCCCTATATTGATGGGAGGCCCCCGCTTGGTGGGTTGCCCAGTGCCCGGGCCCCTTGGGCCCCCCCTAAATCCGGGCCTGGACAGCAGTTCAATAATAGTTCTTATTTTTGTTTTGTACGGTTCACGATGTGGTTTAAGTAATTCGACGGATTTATTCTTCGGGTCTGTGCGATTACAGCAATACCAAATTTATATTGTTTTTTTATGTTTTGCGCCAATCACAAGGTAAAAATATATATATATTTTTTTATTTTATTTCATCTCCATATTCAGAGAACTGTACCTTTTGAATTATTTTTCTGAATGAGCCAAATTAGGTCTTGTTTTTTGCTGGAAGATTTGGTGTTTTTATTTATATCATTATTTTTTTACATGTGATGTTTTGATCGCTTTTTTTTCAATTTTTTTGTGTAAGTATGATGAAAAAGTGACATTTTTGGTGTGTGTTTTTTTACGGTATTTATCATTCTGAATAACATACCAATTTTGTAGACCTGGTCGCTCTGGACTCGTTGATACCAATTATCTTTACTTTTTTTGTGTATCTTTTATCACAAAGGCTGTGAAAGTGGTGAAACGACTTTTAGTGATTTTTGTACTTTTTTTTGTGTTTACACATTTTATTTTCCTTTTTTCACTTAGTCCCACTGTGGGACACATACATTTTTACTTTGATCTCTGGTCTCATGCATTGCAGTACACGTGTATTGTCAGTGACCCCTGCTTACAGCTGGACCACAGAGGCCGCTGTGCCCTGGAGTTCTCCGATGACCACAGGTTACCATGGCAATGATCAGCACCCACAATTACGATTAGAGTGTGTGATCCTGCCATCGGGGGTCTTTTAACCTTTTAGAACCTTTGTCAATTTATTTAAGGGGTTAATTGACTCCATAAGTGACCAGGGCTGATACCCTAGGGTGTCAGCTGTCATTCACAGCTATCATCAGAGGGAATTTCGGCCACAGGGTGGCACTATTCCCTTATTAAGGGAATATGACTCCTTAACGACTGTCGTTTTTATGCGTATTGGTGGTCGTTAGGGGATTAATCCACTGAACATTTGTTTTGGTGTCCATTCACCTCTTGTTTTCAGTGTGCGCTAATCAATACGATGATCTAATCCCTGAGTGGACGTCTGCGTGGCATTGATTTCACCACAGATTTGACCTTTCCCGTCTGATGAGGATGGAGGGGCAGGCACCCACCTTCTTGCCTCGTGAGCCGGCAGGTGCACTCATGTTTTGGCTGCAGTTCACTCAGTAGACAGTCGCTTTATGCTTGGTTTTATATTAAACACTCATCAGACAGCGGGTGTTATGTGCGACATCATCGGACCATAGTCACAACAAGCAATTTTTTTCCAGCACCTGTTTCCATATGTTTGTCTTCCCTTATGTGACTGCAGTCATTATTTTACTATTATTTTCACATAATGGCAGAGAAGTTGACAGAATTGTGTTTGTGTGGTTATTAACGATCACAGAATTAAACTCCTTAGCGGCACTTAGTGTTAAGATGACTTATTCCAGCAACACTATTTTCTCCGTACGGGTATGTTTAGATGTAAAAACTGCATGAAAGCCTCTGTGGATGAGCGGTCAGTTTCTTGTTAAGTCTTGTGTATGTTTTGTCTTTTCTGTTTTCTTTTTGTTGCTTACTGTAGTGAATGTATTGCTGTATGTTTGGATCAGCGAAGCCCTTCATTTTGCTTCTCATAATGTGATTTTTGCATCCTCCTTTTTCATAATGAAATGTCTTTAATTCTATCTACATTTTTTTGCTATCTTTAGAAGAATAATAAAAATAAGATTCTAAAAAAAAAACTTCATCTAGAAAAACACATTTATTTTATGCATTTAACTAGTAAGACTGCAACTGACTGAAAAATTGTACAAAATGCATGTGGTTGATCAGATGCCATTTTATTGTAATTTTTGTTTGTACCCTTATGATTCGTTACTTTATGGTAGAACAATATAAGAGATCTCAGGACATCTCTACAGGGGAAAGTGCTCAATAAATTGAAAGGAATCTGATCTCAAATCCGCAGTGCCAGTCAGTTTTCGTTGCACATTTTCTCCAGGGTATAGTTGAGATTTCTTAAAATGTCATCCACAAAGTTGCTTCTGAAAGTTCTTACTGGAAAATCTGATTTGTATGCACAAACCCCAAGACTGTGCCCACCATGAGTCTTTAGTTCTGAATATTTTTGCTGTGTCAAAAACGCTTCGTCTTACAGTTCCGTCAAGGTGGACGGGATTCATAGAAATCTCATGACCACTGTGCTTCTGTGGTGGTTTTTTTATTGCAGCATAAACTACGTTTTTTTTTTTTAACAAATCCACAACTTGTCAATTTGACTTGCAGGTGCGCGGAGTTTTATGTGAGGATTTGCATTAGACTTGCATTAGATGCGGAAATCCACAGTTAAAAAAAATGCCTCTAATGACTGTATCAATAAAATTTTGTCAAAGTCAAATCCAGGATGTATAAAATCCAAAACAGCTTTATTTAAATGTATGACACCAAAAAGACAAAAACAACTACATCAAAAAATGCGATAAAAATGCATGTAAAAAACAGTCACAAATGCAATAAAAAAATGCAAGTAACCTAATTTACGTAATAGGTGCAGAAATTCTGCAGCATCAAAAACTCGCTATAGGAATATACCTAAGGATTCACATAAGCTTTTTTTTTTAACAATTTTTGGTCTGTTTTAAAGAAAAAAAAGTCACACATTTCCTAAATTTTCAGCATTCATTTTTTGATAGGATACATTTATATAGTATATATATTCTTGTTTTCTTGAATTCTACAGAAAAACCTACACCATCTTAAAAAATAATAATAAAAAAACGGACTTGAGCATCTAAAAGAAAAACACTTTGGACCCTCCAAAAATGCATCTAGAGCAAAGAAAGTTTAGTTTGTAGATTTTACTATAGCTTTGTCTCCAAGAATTTTTAAAGTGAACTTTACCCCTTTTAATGTAGAGGAGTAACAGCTCAATCAGAAATTAAAGGGATTGTCTGAGTGTTGACAACCCCTTTAATTTGTGTTTGAGATTTTACTCCTCTACATTAAAAGGGGTAAAATCCACTTCTCAATCCCTGTGTTTTCTCCAGGAATATAATAACACTTTAACTCCACTCTGATGCCAGTGCTGTTCCAGCAGTGTCCAGAACTCCCGATCAGGGGTGGCTTAACTTTCCTCTCCTAATGGATGTGATTGACATCCAGAGCAAGTGAGAGCAGCAGCAGCTCTTGCTTCTTCCAAGTGTCTTGATTTGTCCGAAGAAGGGGAGAGTTAAAGCTGGCGCTGATCAGCCGCAGTGATTATTGTATGTCACGTGAGCCCCGGGAGAGACAGACACTGCTGGAACAGCGCTGGCACCGGAGTTGAGTATAGGTGTTATTATTTTACTGGGGGAAACCGAGATTCAGAAGGGGCTGTTCTGGTGGTGGACAACCCCTCTAACGTATCAGAATTTGTTTTTAGGTGCGGTTTCTGCATCTTTTGACTTTCAAGATGATGCAGTAAGAAAGGAAAAATAGTTGGGCAAAACAGATATGTGATATGGTCCTGTAAAAGCGTAAGGCCTAGAACCAGTGTGAACGAGGCTGAGCTGATAGGCGAGCACACACCTCCAGGCAGTGTTCACTGCAGTATTTGGCTGGATTTATCCCCAGTGGCAATGGTGGAATTTATCTAAGTGTGAAAAATGAAGGAATCAACTACAGATGGTGCAAGAAGTCAATTAGAGCGCATGTGGTCATAAGGTCACAAAAACAAACTCAAGTACTCGTGTGAAAACCCCCAAAACAGAAACAACACAAGTGATATTGACGAAAGCGTGAACGTGATGCCATAGTGGAAAATGAGGAAAGTCAGTGAGTCCCAGCCTTATGTGCATGATGTGTGCCAAGGGCATCAAGTGATCTGGCGGAGTCAACCGTATACACACGAGGAAAACCTTCAGACTGGGCAGATGTGCTGCAATTTTTTACACAATTTTTTTTAGTTAGAAGTAAATTCTTCAGAATTTCAGCAGACGGCAAGTTCTCACAATTCTCCCTACACGTGCATGCTCAGTTTGTCCAAATGTGCAAGTGTTTTCAGTGGGGAGAGGGTAGCAAGCTTTAGCCAGACACACATGGCTGCATTTTCTCTCTAAGGGATTATCAGACCCAGATTGGCAATCTGCCAAGGCGGGCAGATGCCCAGTGGGCCGGTGGTTCTGAACTACAAAATGGGCCGCCGGCCCTTTAAAACTTCTGACTAGGCCCTGTGTGCGCGCGGTCTCTCAGTGCACGAGCTGACAAGGACCGGAGCGGCCTGCATCAGTGCATGAGCGCGGCCCCCGTTCATGCTTGTGGGCGCGGCTGTGGCCCTCAGTGAGCGCACACATGGCCTAGTCAGAAATTTGAAAAGGTCGCCACGTTGAGCACAGGACGCCTGTGTGTGGCCCAGCTGCGCTTGGTACACATGTTCCAGGAGTATGTACTGAAAGGTAATTGCAAAACCTGATATTCATTCACATCTCACACTTCCCTAGATTGCCACCAGAGGGAGCCCCTTTAGAGTACTTAAGGGGGTGTGAGAGACGTAGCAGGAGATTAGATCAGTGAGGAGATGATCAGTGGTGTGGAGTGGAGTTGGTCGGAGCCAGCGTGTGCTAGTGAGTCATACTAGCCAGACGG
>JARQOD010000003.1:400919918-400954846 GCA_033576555.1 Oophaga sylvatica | reverse complement strand
TTAAAAAATGGAATGGGGTTTTGTTAAAAATGCTTAGGGGAAAAAAACCAAAGATAAAAATTCAAACATGAAGTCACAAGTTCTGGTCAGCCTTTTTTTTGCCTAAGGAAGGGGGGGTAGACAAATTAAAACAAAACCCGGCATATAAAAGGACCTTTGGGTGATCCCAAAATGATAAAAAGGTCCCAAAAATGGATATGCTATGAATAAATGCATCGTGAATTGTTCTTGGCCAAAGCGTATGCTCGAAACTAACGTTCAATTTTTCTCATTTTAAATTGCGTGTACCCCACTAACAAAGGACTTTTAAATTTCCAAAAAAAACATTTTTAGCAAAAGCAAATCATGAAAAACAATCATACGTCTGATCAAATGACCAAATGCACTAGCAGGATGCAGCGGCTCCCATGGATAAAGGCTGGAGAAGCAACAGGTGCTTCCCACTGATAAAGGAGCCACCCTATCACAAAATCAGTGATGATGAAGGTGTAACTGCTTAGTGGGAGAAAAAACACACAGTTTACAAGTTGCTTAAAACATGAATGTCATGCCCCAAGTGTCTGGATAACAGCCTATTTTAAACGCCTATGATGGAAGGCGGGGCTGGTCAGCTGAATGTGCACAACAAAAAAAAACCCAGGCCATCAAAAGAGCCCGGGTTGCCCCCTGCCAAAAGTTGATAAAAAGGCAAAAAATGATGCATATGAAAAATTTGCATCAGATGAGGTATTAGTTACTATTTTGGCCAAAGCAGATAAGCTCGCAACCCAACGTCAAGGGTCCTCATTTTATTGCGAGTAACTAACTAGACATAAATCCAAAAAAAACATTTTTAGCAAAGCAAATCATGAAAAACAATCATACCCAGTCTGATCAAATGACCAATCACTAGCAGGATGCAGCAGGCTCCATGGATAAGGCTGGAGAAGCAAAGGTGCTTACCACTGATAAAGGCAGCCACCCTATCACAAAATCAGTGATGATGAAGGTGTTAACTGCTTAGTGGGAGAAAAAAAACACAGATACAAGTTGCTTAAAACATGAATGTCATGCACAGTGTCTGGATAACAGCCTATTTTAAACGCCTATGATGGAAGGCGGGCTGGTCAGCACTGAATGTGCACAACACAAAAACCAGGCCATCAAAAGAGCCGGGTGCACCTGCAAAAGATGATAAAAAGTGCAAAAAATGATGCATATGATAAATGCATCAGATGAGGTATAGTTATATTTTGGCCAAAGCAGATAAGCTCGCAACCAACGTCAAGGGTCCATTTTATTGCGAGTAACTAATAGACATAAATCCAAAAAAAACATTTTTAGCAAAAGCAAATCATGAAAAACAATCATACCAGTCTGATCAAATGACCAATGCACTAGCGGATGCAGCAGGCTCCCATGGATAAAGGCTGGAGAAGAACAGGTGCTTACCATGATAAAGGCAGCCACCCTATCACAAAATCAGTGATGATGAAGGTGTTAACTGCTTAGTGGGAGAAAAAACACACAGATACAAGTTGCTTAAAACATGAATGTCATGCACAGTGTCTGGATAACAGCCTATTTTAAACGCCTATGATGGAAGGCGGGCTGGTCAGCACTGAATGTGCACAACACAAAAAACCAGGCCATCAAAAAGAGCCCGGGCACCCTGCAAAAGATGATAAAAAGTGCAAAAAATGATGCATATGATAAATGCATCAGATGAGGTATTAGTTACTATTTTGGCCAAAGCAGATAAGCTCGCAACCCAACGTCAAGGGTCCTCATTTTATTGCGAGTAACTAACTAGACATAAATCCAAAAAAAACATTTTTAGCAAAAGCAAATCATGAAAAACAATCATACCCATCTGATCAAATGACCAAATGCACTAGCAGGATGCAGCAGGCTCCCATGGATAAAGGCTGGAGAAGCAACAGGTGCTTACCACTGATAAAGGCAGCCACCCTATCACAAAATCAGTGATGATGAAGGTGTTAACTGCTTAGTGGAGAAAAAACACAGATACAAGTTGCTTAAAACATGAATGTCATGCAAGTGTCTGGATAACATCTATTTTAAACGCCTATGATGGAAGGCGGGCTGGTCAGCACTGAATGTGCACAACACAAAAAACCAGGCCATCAAAAAGAGCCCGGGTGCACCTGCAAAAGATGATAAAAAGTGCAAAAATGATGCATATGATAAATGCATCGATGAGGTATTAGTTACTATTTTGGCCAAAGCAGATAAGCTCGCAACCCAACGTCAAGGGTCCTCATTTTATTGCGAGTAACTAACTAGACATAAATCCAAAAAAACATTTTTAGCAAAAGCAAATCATGAAAAACAATCATACCCGTCTGTCAAATGACCAAATGCACTAGCAGGATGCAGCAGGCTCCCATGGATAAAGGCTGGAGAAGCAACAGGTGCTTACACTGATAAAGGCAGCCACCCTATCACAAAATCAGTGATGATGAAGGTGTTAACTGCTTAGTGGGAGAAAAACACACAGATACAAGTTGCTTAAAACATGAATGTCATGCACAGTGTCTGGATAACAGCCTATTTTAAACGCCTATGATGGAAGGCGGGCTGGTCAGCACTGAATGTGCACAACACAAAAAACCAGGCCATCAAAAAGAGCCCGGGTGCACCCTGCAAAAGATGATAAAAAGTGCAAAAAATGATGCATATGATAATGCATCAGATGAGGTATTAGTTACTATTTTGGCCAAAGCAGATAAGCTCGCAACCCAACGTCAAGGGTCCTCATTTTATTGCGAGTAACTAACTAGACATAAATCCAAAAAAAACATTTTTAGCAAAAGCAAATCATGAAAAACAATCATACCCAGTCTGATCAATGACCAAATGCACTAGCAGGATGCAGCAGGCTCCCATGGATAAAGGCTGGAGAAGCAACAGGTGCTTACCACTGATAAAGGCAGCCACCCTATCACAAAATCAGTGATGATGAAGTGTTAACTGCTTAGTGGAGAAAAAACACACAGATACAAGTTGCTTAAAACATGAATGTCATGCACAGTGTCTGGATAACAGCCTATTTTAAACGCCTATGATGGAAGGCGGGCTGGTCAGCACTGAATGTGCACAACACAAAAAACCAGGCCATCAAAAAGAGCCGGGTGCACCCTGCAAAAGATGATAAAAAGTGCAAAAATGATGCATATGATAATGCATCAATGAGGTATTAGTTACTATTTTGGCCAAAGCAGATAAGCTCGCAACCCAGGTGCTTACACTGATAAGGCAGCCACCTATCACAAATCAGTGATGATGAAGGTGTTAACTGCTTAGTGGGAGAAAAAACACACAGATACAAGTTGCTTAAAACATGATGTCATGCACAGTGTCTGGATAACAGCTATTTTAAACGCCTATGATGGAAGGGGGCTGGTCAGCACTGAATGTGCACACACAAAAAACCAGGCCATCAAAAGAGCCCGGGTGCACCTGCAAAAGATGATAAAAAGTGCAAAAAATGATGCATATGATAAATGCATCAGATGAGGTATTAGTTACTATTTTGGCCAAAGCAGATAAGCTCGCAACCCAACGTCAAGGGTCCTCATTTTATTGCGAGTAACTAACTAGACATAAATCCAAAAAAAACATTTTTAGCAAAAGCAAATCATGAAAAACAATCATACCCAGTCTGATCAAATGACCAAATGCACTAGCAGGATGCAGCAGGCTCCATGGATAAAGGCTGGAGAAGCAACAGGTGCTTACCACTGATAAAGGCAGCCACCCTATCACAAATCAGTGATGATGAAGGTGTTAACTGCTTAGTGGGAGAAAAACACACAGATACAAGTTGCTTAAAACATGAATGTCATGCACAGTGTCTGGATAACAGCCTATTTTAAACGCCTATGATGGAAGGCGGGCTGGTCAGCACTGAATGTGCACAACACAAAAAACCAGGCCATCAAAAAGAGCCGGGTGCACCCTGCAAAAGATGATAAAAAGTGCAAAAAATGATGCATATGATAAATGCATCAGATGAGGTATTAGTTACTATTTTGGCCAAAGCAGATAAGCTCGCAACCCAACGTCAAGGGTCCTCATTTTATTGCGAGTAACTAACTAGACATAAATCCAAAAAAAACATTTTTAGCAAAGCAAATCATGAAAAACAATCATACCCAGTCTGATCAAATGACCAAATGCACTAGCAGGATGCAGCAGGCTCCCATGGATAAAGGCTGGAGAAGCAACAGGTGCTTACCACTGATAAAGGCAGCCACCCTATCACAAAATCAGTGATGATGAAGGTGTTAACTGCTTAGTGGGAGAAAAAACACACAGATACAAGTTGCTTAAAACATGAATGTCATGCACAGTGTCTGGATAACAGCCTATTTTAAACGCCTATGATGGAAGGTGGGCTGGTCAGCACTGAATGTGCACAACACAAAAAACCAGGCCATCAAAAAGAGCCCGGGTGCACCCTGCAAAAGATGATAAAAAGTGCAAAAAATGATGCATATGATAAATGCATCAGATGAGGTATTAGTTACTATTTTGGCCAAAGCAGATAAGCTCGCAACCCAACGTCAAGGGTCCTCATTTTATTGCGAGTAACTAACTAGACATAAATCCAAAAAAAAACATTTTTAGCAAAAGCAAATCATGAAAAACAATCATACCCAGTCTGATCAAATGACCAAATGCACTAGCAGGATGCAGCAGGCTCCCATGGATAAAGGCTGGAGAAGCAACAGGTGCTTACCACTGATAAAGGCAGCCACCCTATCACAAAATCAGTGATGATGAAGGTGTTAACTGCTTAGTGGGAGAAAAAACACACAGATACAAGTTGCTTAAAACATGAATGTCATGCACAGTGTCTGGATAACAGCCTATTTTAAACGCCTATGATGGAAGGTGGGCTGGTCAGCACTGAATGTGCACAACACAAAAAACCAGGCCATCAAAAAGAGCCCGGGTGCACCCTGCAAAAGATGATAAAAAGTGCAAAAAATGATGCATATGATAAATGCATCAGATGAGGTATTAGTTACTATTTTGGCCAAAGCAGATAAGCTCGCAACCCAACGTCAAGGGTCCTCATTTTATTGCGAGTAACTAACTAGACATAAATCCAAAAAAAACATTTTTAGCAAAAGCAAATCATGAAAAACAATCATACCCAGTCTGATCAAATGACCAAATGCACTAGCAGGATGCAGCAGGCTCACATGGATAAAGGCTGGAGAAGCAACAGGTGCTTACCACTGATAAAGGCAGCCACCCTATCACAAAATCAGTGATGATGAAGGTGTTAACTGCTTAGTGGGAGAAAAAACACACAGATACAAGTTGCTTAAAACATGAATGTCATGCACAGTGTCTGGATAACAGCCTATTTTAAACGCCTATGATGGAAGGCGGGCTGGTCAGCACTGAATGTGCACAACACATGTGTTTTTTTTGGATTTATGTCTAGTTAGTTACTCGCAATAAAATGAGGACCCTTGACGTTGGGTTGCGAGCTTATCTGCTTTGGCCAAAATAGTAACTAATACCTCATCTGATGCATTTATCATATGCATCATTTTTTGCACTTTTTATCATCTTTTGCAGGGTGCACCCGGGCTCTTTTTGATGGCCTGGTTTTTTGTGTTGTGCACATTCAGTGCTGACCAGCCCGCCTTCCATCATAGGCGTTTAAAATAGGCTGTTATCCAGACACTGTGCATGACATTCATGTTTTAAGCAACTTGTATCTGTGTGTTTTTTCTCCCACTAAGCAGTTAACACCTTCATCATCACTGATTTTGTGATAGGGTGGCTGCCTTTATCAGTGGTAAGCACCTGTTGCTTCTCCAGCCTTTATCCATGGGAGCCTGCTGCATCCTGCTAGTGCATTTGGTCATTTGATCAGACTCAATGTCAAATCTAGCCTTCCGAGGTCATAGAAAATAGGAGAGAGTGATAATGGCATCTTTCTCTCCATTGTAGAGCTCCTTTCTGAATATGACCACGTTTTGAAGGAACTCCTCCACCTTCCTCAGGGGACAACGAAGTATTTTAGCCCAAAATACAAAATGAAATAATAGAAATCCTTGCAAAACAATTTGAAAATGACATATGACTTTTTTTCCATAATTATGGACACAACACAGGATATTTCAAAAGTTGACCAGTTAAGTCAGATTTACCGATATGTGACTATAAGCCAAGATAAAAGTCAATGGGCAACTGCTGTAAATAAACGAGAGGTCTTCTTAGGTTTTCATGTAGGTGAAGACCCAACCGCTGTAGGACTTGAGAATAATATTATTAAGTGTATAGAAGATAAGGGACTGCAGCTGTCAAAATGTCGTGGGCAGGGTTATGATGGTGCTGCTACAATGAGCGGAGTGTATACAGGTGTTCAAATTCACATTCAAAAGAAGGAGAAAAATGCTTTGTATGTTCACTGTGCAGCCCATAACCTTAATTTGGTCGTACAGGATGCTGTAAGCCATGTACCAGAGGTGTCACTTTTTTTGAGGTGATACAGACTTTTTATGTATTGTGATGTAGTGACCCATGCTGCAGCTAGGGGGTGCTGTATGTGCATCCCGAAGTTAAAGGGGTGGTGCAGACGAACTGTTGCCAGGGGCAAATGTACTATGTGTGTCCAGTCTGCCTTATGAACTACCCACCCGGCATAATGCTACGGGGGTGTGCCCTACAGATAAATAATGAAGATGTGGTTGGTCTGGTAGACTCGGGGAGTCCGGTGACTCTAGTGAGAGTTGCACCTGAGGGATTTCAAATACCGGGTAGAAAGGTCGGGGTCACCTGCATCCATGGGGACGCTAAAGATTATCCCGTGGCCAGGGTAATCTTTGAGACAGGCTGGGACATTGTGGGACAGGATGTCGCTATAGTCCCTAATTTGTCTTGTCCAGTGGTTATAGGTCGGGACTCTAAACTGTTCTTCGACTTGTGGGAGAGGGGAGTTCCTCTACAGCAGGAGAAGGGAGGCCTCTCTACTGTTGGGGTGGCAGGCATTGGGACAGTGACGCCTCCCAAAACTGACGGGTTAAACGAAGGGGTGACCGTAGGAAAGCGTGCGTCTGCCCAACTTACTGACCTGATGTCCCCTGAAGTGTGTGACAGATTGACCGATAATGATATGGTAGATAAGATAACTGAAACGGACACCCAGTTAGAGGGTAACTGGAGGGTTCACCATACTGTGGGGTGTGACTCAGACTCCGGGGGTGACTGTGACTCTAAGATAGAAAGGGAGTACAGTAAGGAAGGGGCCCACAAGGAGGGAAAATCCTCCGTCATCGGAGACGTAAAGGGCGCAAAGAGCCTGAACAAATTGCACCCATTGAGGATGTCAATAAAGAAAGAACTGTGACTTGTGCGTTAATGCAAGATGTGAATACTTTTCCAGACACTGAATAGCTGGAGAGTGTGGAGCTCTCTGAAGGTACAAAGAGTCGAGAGGTACCTGAGGATGACCGGGCAGAGCCTCAAGAAAGGTTGAAGGGGTCGGATATGGAAGTCGCCAACTCCGTGCAATTAGAGCGGGTGCACCACTTGGAGTCCGAGTTTGCGGCAGTAAAGCCCCAGTTTGGAGAGAGAGCACAGGCGTTCCAAGACCTCGCTAAAGAGTTGTCTTGAGCGAAGCACAAGGTGGCAGATTTACAGGCCGTATTAAAGATAAGGAAAGAGCATATCGAACAAGAAAAGGCCCTGAGACAAACTGCTGAGCACAGAGTGGATGAGCTGGAGAAGGAAGTCTCTGAGCTCAGAGGTCACCTGTCAACGTGGCAAAGTGTGAATAAGGCCTTAAGAGAAGACATGGAAGTGCTCAGAGAAGCAGTAAGAGGTCTTCTGCAGGAGAAAAAATTGGTGGTCGAAGACTTACAGCGGCCGTGCCCGAGTGATAACAAGGTGGAGCTGCCAGTGCCCATCATGGCAAGGGGTCTTGAAGAATGTAAATCTCCGGAAGATTTTGAGCTAAGAGCTGAACAAGACAGTTACCTGGTCGTGGCAAATGTCTTGAGGGAAGTGTCCGAGGTAAACCAGGAAGAGAATGAGGTTTCGCTCTTTAAATGCGTGATGGAGGTACCCGAAGACATGCGAGAAGCCTGTGCCAGCGAGGGTTTGCATGAGGCCTTTAAAAAAGGCAGTAAAAGCCTATAGTGTGAACTGGGCACCAGAGACGAACCAGTTGGTGATACTGGTGGTGTCACGCTGTCTAGCAGATGTATAAATATATAATGTCAGTAATCTAGCAAGTGGGACAACATTCTATATAACACACAAATAGATAACATCAACATGTATATATAGCATAGTATTACCTGACATAATATCCTGTGGGTCAATACTGAATCCTTTTCACGCTGTCTCTGGCTAGAGGTGGACCGGGGTCTATGCTGACCCTAAACTGGGGTCCTGACTAGTCCCTCTACCTGGAGGTACTGTTAATGGTACAGAGGTCCAGGCCACCAGCGTAAACCCTGTCTCCTATAAATCCCTGACCACTGTAATCTAGCCCTTAGAAGGACCCTGATTACCACCATAGGGAATGGACAGGTAAAGGTAAACAAACAGTATAGACAAACGAGACAGACAGGGGATAAAGTAAATACTGTCTTTCATACAACATATAAACACAGAGGGAACACCAAAGGTCTAGGAGATAAACTATAAGCAAGGAGAGGAGAAACAACATAAGAACTCTTAGCTTAAGTCTTCTCAGAACCGATCCTAACTGCAATCTGTATGAATGCTTTCACCGGCATCTAACACACAGACTGGCAGGAATATAAAGGAAGCTAATTAGTAAATAATCAAAAGCAGCCGGGCGAGGCTGGACCTAGTCTTAGCAAAGAGCTAGGTAAAATTAACTCCCTCACCACCAAACACAAAGTAACAGCAACTCAGCTGCGAGAAGTCAGAATGTGCAATCGCGACGATCCTCGTGGCGATGCACCCATGACAGGTGGATAGGGAAGTTACAGAGAAGCGGGTGGCTATCCTGAAGGATATGCATCTTCAATGTCTCCGCACGAAACAGGTGATCATGTTGGGTAATATGAAAGCCGCTCGAGCTGCCTGGAGCTGGCGAGGGAGGCTCAAAGTCGGCTGGGCTTTGTAGAAGACATAATTCTGGCACCCAGAAATCTAGTGGGGAAAGTCACTGGAGGCGGCCATGGAAAGAAAGGTTGTGTGAAGGGGCATACTTGGGAAGGGGGTTGATTAAAAAGGGTCTGGTAACACAAATAGAAAGACAAGGCCGACTTACTGACCGCTGGTGGGCGGGGGAGGCCTAACAAAGGGGTGATGTTGAATGATGCCCAAAATCGACTGAGACAGTCCCCTTGACTTGTAGGGCATGGTGACATGGGTGCCCTGTCTCGAGGCCCTCGGTTTAGAATAAGTGTTCAACCCCACAAGTTTGAACAGAGGGGGGAGGTATGTGATGTAGTGACCCATGCTGCAGCTGGGGGCGCTGTATGTGCTCCTCAAGATATGCATGGAGGCGTACTTTGGATGGTAAAACAGTCCCCGGCATTGTTGTGAATGGCAGATATGTGTCACAGAGGTCCTCTGCACTGTAAGCCAAAGTAATGTTGTTCTGGGACTTGTAATCCCATAAGAGTTGTGTTTATTTTTACTAGGGTGGCTCACACGGTTAGCCGGAGAGCTGGGTGGGACTGGCTAACCACACATACACCGCTCACTGGTGGTTGTGAATTTTGAGGACCTGTGATGAGGTCATGAGCATGTGACCAGATCATGTGCTCCATGCCTCACCTGTGGGAGTGGCTATAGGTATGTAAGGAAGTGTTTGGCACATGGTGAGGGTGTCTGTGAGTGTGTTGGGAGTCTGTCAGCCTGGACAGAGCTCCCATGTTTTCCAGACTGGATGTTGCACAGACTGAGGAAGCAGTGCTGGCAAGTCTGAGCCAGAAAGGAGTGGACGGGCTTGAAAACCGTGAGTGATGCTGAACGGGGTCAGAGAGAAATGATTATTGGATACATCTGAGATTAAGAGGGATCCGGGAACCTGCGTGGCCAACAGGTGACAGACAGGAGTCTGTGGTATGCTGACTGGGGTCAGAGAAAAACTGTGTTTTGATGTTTATTGGATGCCTCTGAGGTCAAGAGGGGTCGGGAACCTGTGTGGCCTACACCGCCAGGTAACGGACAGGGATCCGTGTGGTGCGGACCAGGGTCAGGAAGAGACTGTATTGTGTGTCATGGCTGCTGTAATAAACTAAATGTACTCATTTTAACCCTGAGTGTGCCAGTGCTTACCTCCAAGTCCAGTAAAGCGAGTAATCCCAATCCACAGACAGTGTGGAACATCACAGTATTTTTTGGAAAAAGAATCATCCGTTGGTCTCTTCTACAGTCGTTCACCACTGAATCTGCTGTGACCTTAAAAGGCTTGTGTCCTACAGGATGGTCATCCTGTTATGATTCACTCCTTTCTCTATGCTTTCGATTTGTTGATGTTCTTAAAGCGCTGTAAAGGATTGTCTTGACTTTCACCGAAAGTAAAGAAAGAGAAGATGCTCGGGCACTTGGAAAAAAATAGTCTTTGTTTGTCTTCCTCCTTGTTCTACAGAGCAAAATTTTGGATAAAACAAATGCCATCTCTAAAGTTTTGCAGTCAGAACATATGAATTTGTCCAAAGCTGCCCAATTGATTCATAATACAATTGAAGTTCTCAGCAGTTACAGAAACCAGTTTGAAGACGCAAAGAAAAAACAGCCAGAGCACTTGCCGATAAGTGGGGGATTTCTGCAATGTTTGTGAATAAACGAATAGTTAAAGTAAAGCCTCATACTCATGATCTTTGTTTAGATGAAAGACTGCAGGATCCCGAGAGATTTAAAGGGAACCTGTCCCCCCCAGGGCCTATTAAAGTAAAAGAGCCACCTTCTGCAGCACTAAGGCTGCATTCTGTGAAGGTGGCTCTTATGTTTATTATCCCTAGGAACGCTGAAATAATGAGTTTTATAAATTTTCCACCATACCTCTATTGAGTCAGGGAGGTATGTTTTCTCCCCTGACTCAACCGCCTTGCAGCCGTCCATCATCCCCCTCTGGCCTCCGGGCGCCGCCTCCTCTCTTTCTTGTGACGTCACCGGCGCCTGCGCTCTGCAATCAGTTCTCGGGCATGCACTATAAAACACTGCAACAAAACTATAGTGTGCAAAATGAATAGAGAAAATGTGAATTTGGGTGGCATGAGGGGGTCCCATTTGAAAGTTCGCACCTGGGCCCATAACTTTGTACAGTAGTTACTCCACTGCGAACTTGACTTGTGTCTTCCTTCAACCATAAAACTTTGGGGAGAAGTGTTTTCTGATTTTTGGCTGATCTAGTCTTCACTAATAATAAAGACTTTCCACCCTGGTACTATTAATGCGGAGTAAGAATCCACCTCCCTGTAATTCTGCTCTCGGTGCACCAGGTGGCAATGCAGATTTAATAATGAGTTCAGTCGTTCCCAGCTGCTTAGGAGTCTCCTGCACTGAGGATATAATACATAGACTGTGTTACACCTGTACTGATGGATAGGGTGACCACCAAACATTAGGGTAATCCCATTATAGCAGGATAACTGATAATGAAGTCTGCAGAGGTCTGGAGCGTTGTTCACATTGCACCAGAGCCTTATATATGTTTTACAGGCCATGAATTCTCTTGGCCTGTACATCTAATGTACTGTATGTATCCAAGAAAGAAATATCAGTTTGGCCTTTCCCAGGTTATTAAAGGCTGGAACACATTGTTTGCTTTCTTTAATATGTAGAAAAGAATACTGTACCTTCCTGTGCAAAGTCATTCAGCAAAAACGTATACCCCCCCTTTTTTTTTCTTTAAAGGGAATCTGTCACCCCATTTTTGCCCTATAAGCTGCGGCCACCGCCATCAGGGGCTTATCTACAGCATTCCGTAATGCTGTAGATAAGCCCCCGATGTCACCTGAAAGTGAAGAAAAACTAGTTATATTATACTCACCCAGGGGCGTTCCGCCGTCTGGTCGGGTCCGATGGGCGTCGCGGTCCGGTCCGGGGCCTCCCATCTTGTAGCGAAGCCGGCTTCTTCTTTCCGTACCGTCGTGGCACCTGTGCAGGCGCACTGCTCTGCCCTGGTGAGGGCAGAGCAGAGTACTGCAGTGTGCAGGCGCCGGAAAGGTCAGAGAGGTCCGGCGCCTGCGCACTGTAGTACTCTGCTCTGCCCTCATCAGGGCAGATCAGTGCGCCTGCGCAGGAGCCGCGACGGGACGGAAAGAAGAGGCTGGCTTCGCTACAAGATGGGAGGCCCCGGACCGGACCGTGACGCCCATCGGACCGGACCAGACGGCGGACCGCCCCTGGGTGAGTATAATATAACTCGTTTTTCTCATCTTTCAGGTGACATCGGGGGCTTATCTACAGCATTCCAGAATGCTGTAGATAAGCCCCTGATGGCGGTGGCCCTATCTCATAGGGCAAAAATGGGGTGACAGATTCCCTTTAAGTAATATTTATGGGGGCCAGCGTACATCACAGTAGGCCTCTACTTTGGAGATATTGGAACCAAGTGTTGGAGGCAATACCCCTGACATGTCTGCTGGAGGATCTTCGAGACTGATTGGGGCAAACCCACATGGGGACTTCTTGAAAATGCAAATCTTCAGCATTACATTCCTGCATTTAGTTTTCCTGAAACTATAAAATTAGATTTTTCCAGCTTGAAAGACCTATGTGAACATACCGTTGGGTCCAGAAATATTTGAACAGTGACACAAGTTTTTTCATTTTAGCTGTTTACAAGAACCAGTTCTATAATCAATTGGGCCTGAAGTGCCAACTCTCGGCTTTAATCTGCGAGGATCTACATCCTAATTGGAGGGAGGGCTTAGGAAATAGGCCACATTCACACGTTCAGTATTTGATCAGTATTTTCCATCAATATTTGTTCCACACCTAGTTTGGGCTTACAATCATAGGAAAAGTAGAATAGAAACACATCACCACTTATGCATTTATCACCCACTTCTGGTTTTGGTTTATAAATACTGATGTAAAATACTAAACCTGTGAATGTGGTGTCACAGTTCTTTAATATGGACATGCCTCTTTTTCAAGGGACCAAAAGTAACTGGACAATTATATCAGAAGTTCTTGTATGGGCAGTATGGGCTTTTCCCTCATTAATTCGTCATCAATTGAGTAGACAAAAGGTCTGGAGCTGATTCCAGGTGCGGCATTTGCATTTGAAAGCTGCTGCTGTGACCCCAACATGTGGTTTGAAGGTGCAAACCATTAATCAGCCGGAAAACAGAAAAGCCGCATTAGACTTTGCCAAAAAACAGCTAAAGAAGCCGCTCATTTCTGGAAAAGCAAAACCAAAATCAATCTGTACCAGAATGATGGGAAGAAGAAATTATGACGAAGGCTTGGAGCGACTCTTGATCCTCGGCACATCCTGTGTAACACATGGTGGAGGCGGTGTGATGGTGTGGGCATGCATGGCTTCCAATGGTCACTAGTGGTTATTGGCGATGTGACTGAAGACAGAAGCAGCCGGATGAATCCTGTGTGTACAGGACGATACTTTCTGTTTATATTCAACCAAATGTAGCAAGGATGATTGGACCACACTTCACAGGACAGACAGACAATGACCCAAAGCATCCTGCCAATTACCAAGTACTCATCAGATCTCAGCCCATTGAGCCACATTTCACAGGCTGAAGACAAAACTGACTGCAGAAAAAGCCACAAACAAGCGAGAACTGAAGTCACTGAAAATGGCGGCAAATCCTCTCTCCGGTGATGGTGATGTCTGCAGCCTCCAGACTTAAGGCCTTCATTTCTGCAAAGCCTCACACCGGAGAACACCAGTGATGGTGACCAAAAGAGAAAAGGAGGACTTGCAGAACTCACTAAGCCGGACACTCGCTCAGTATTCCAAGAAACCAACTTGGAAGATCAGCAGCATACGCATACTTGATAAAGACCTATAACAAGTCAAAATGTTATGTGATGGTGGAATAAATTTTACCTTTGGAAAGATCATCACCCTGGATTGGACCGTTTGCTTTTTCATATACTAGTGATGGTGAAGTACATTGCTCCAGACTTGAGTCCGTCATTGCTGCAAAGCCTCTACCCGAAGGAACCTAGCAATGGTGACATCCATAGCCTCCAGACTTCAGGTCGTCATTGCTACAAAGGATTTTCTGCAAAGGGTTAAATATGGACATGTTATTTATGGGAAAGTTATTTCGTCCAACTACTTTTGAGCCCCTTAAATGATGAGATTTTGTAGGAAAATAGCTGCAATTTCTAAATGTTTCACATGAGATTTCTGTACAATCCCTTTAATTACACCTGAAAGTCTTCACTACATCTCAGTTGTTTCATTTTATATCAAAATAGCAGCCTGCAGATCTGAAATCGTGAAGATTCAGTCACTGTCCAAATATTCCTGGACCTAACTGTAGCTGTAAGCATTTGTGCGGGATGATATTGTCTGGGCCTATGGTCTTGGTCTTCAGACATGATATCGGCAGTGCCTTTATGCCGCTGTGTCCTCACTGACATAACCGGGAGATCCTTGTACATCTCCTCGTGTGTTGTATTCAGACACGGACGCAGCTGTCCGCCTAATACACTTGTTTGCTTAGCTGCTATTGACCTGTGCGACTCGTGACTTAGTCGCCATGATAAACACGATGTTGTTATTTCTCGGGGGTCTCGGGGTGGGCTGTGGTTTGCCTCTTTTTGGCCCCCGTAGCTTTCTGCTTTGTGACCTTATTACTGCTGATGTGATGACAGGCTTGCCATGTTTTTCTGTTCTCACCTGCACTCTGCTCATGTCTCCAGAGCGCTTCTCCCGCTGTCGGATCATCACTTTAAACTGATTATTTGTAAGGCTGAGCTTCTTATAATCCCACCTAAGCTCATTTGTCTTGACAACCTTTCTTCTATTGATCACAATCCTGCCATGGGCTGAACTCTGGAGAGCTGAGCGCTACATCACTCTCCACCTCTCCCTCAAGCCACAGTTGCTGGTTTTGTGCAATTGCTACAAATACAGAATTGTCAGACCTGCAGCAGAGCGATGCGAATCTTTGGGCATAGGTGTAACTGTAGCTGACGGGGTGTGATCGGGGATATCGAGCACTACCCTACGAGTTCTGCTTTGTAGAATATCAGGTTCCTCCTTGTTTGACTTCATCTTAAACCACTGTTGTCATTTTCTATGGAGCACCATGAATTCTAGTTATTCCCCTGTCTGTTTCACAACACATTTGAGACTCCCTTGTTCCTCCTTGAAAATGTGATCACAATATGAAAAAAATCGTTTGTTTTCAAGATGAAATTCAGACAATGTTTTATACATTCTCACATGGTCTCATAGTAACATAGTAACATAGTTATTAAGGTTGAAGGAAGACTTTAAGTCCATCTAGTTCAACCCATATCCTATCCTAACCTGCCCTAACATGTTGATCCAGAGGAAGGCAAAAAAAACCCAAGTGGCAAACAGTAAGCTTCACATTGGGGAAAAAAATTCCTTCCCGACTCCACATACGGCAATCAGACTAGCTCCCTGGATCAATGCAGTATCTAGGAAACTAGTGAATACAGCTGTAATATTATACTTTTCAAGAAAGGCATCCAGTCCCTTCATAAATTTTAGTAAGGAATCACTCATATGAATAGTTTTTTTGCCATAGAAGTTAATGAATTTTCCAAGAGTACTTTTTTGACAAAACAACGATTTATAAAAACTATTTTGACAGCGTAAAATGTGTCATGCATCTTTAGACGCTATTGTCTACCTTGACACCACCAGATTTTGCCTTAATTTTGGCACAGACTGTTACGTTTTTGGCTCTTCGGCGTTTCACGTTTTTGTTGCTCTTCTCATTTACACATGCACTTTTCATATAGTCACATATGTTGAAAAAAGACCTAGGTCTGTCACGACCAACCTTTCTTATTCCTGCCTTTTGTGTCGCAGTGAAGCAGGCAGCTGACCGAGAAAACCAGAGCTCTGGAGTAGTGTTTAGTTTTGGATGGAGTCGGAGTCCGTAGAGATGTACCAACTTCAGCTTGTATAATATTAACAGTCATGTTTTTCTTTTTATTATTTTTTAAAGTTACATAGCAATTTAGAAAAGGTAAATGAGGACTGCACTTTTTCCTACATCAATAATATGAGTGAAGATAATGATTGCAATATCTTATCAGAGAAATCTTCCCCCGTTATTAATAACTTAGTTGATCTTTCACTCTCAATCTAATGCAGAGGTGAAAACTGCTAAAATATCATCTAATGGCCGGTGATCGTTATCCCTCATGTACACAGACAAGAACGCTCCTCACACCTCATAGAATCTGTTTTATGTTCCTCAATCCATCACCCCCATTTTAAAAGAAAAAAAACAACAACATTCTGTCTTTTCCTGTGTTCTCCCTTGTCGATTATACTGGATGTCTTCATGCTGCTCCGAGGTTTATATAAGAATGTCTATGAATAACATTTACTACTGAATATTCTTATTACTAATCATTAGTCATTTTTATAGGAGTTGGAGATAAAATGTGTAAATGGAGGCATCAGAACTTTAACTTAAACATTCCTGCAAAAGCGGCATAAAGCCCCCAACAAGTCTGTGTATGAAACCTCCCTGAGAGTTAAATCTCCACAGTGCCGATTCTCAGAAGCATTTCTGCACCAATTAGCTTATTTAGGTTACTTACCATTTTTAATGCTTTTTTTCTTTTTTTTTACATTTTTAATGTGTTTTTTTCAACTGCTGGTTTTCTCTCTTTTTTTTTGATAGGTCTAGTCTTAAGTAAAACCAGTTTGTTTTGTAACCGCTGGTTTGTTCAGTTTCACAGCTTTCATTAAACCTTTAGTGATAGTCATGTTCGGATTACTTGCGTTTAATCTGCATTTCCACAATGGGAATGCTATAAAAATGCATTTGTATTTTTATCTGCAGAATTTCCGTATCTTATCCAAGTCTATGGTGAAAATTCACAATTTCATAATTGTACTGCAGGTCAATTCCTACAGCGTAAAAGAAGCACAATGGTTGAATTGTAATATTTTTCTGATTTTATTCATATTCAATGTGATATTTGCACAGACTATTAGATTTTCGTGTTGCCGGCAGAGAATTCTCTTTATATTTAATGTATGGTGTAGAATCAGGAATGTATCGGCTGTGACTGTAGAGGTCGGCAGCGACGTCTGATGTGTACAGGCAGGTTCCTGTATTCATAAACCGATCCCTACTCCTCTATTAATCCGATCTGTAAATGTGATCACCTTGTACTGAACGGAAGGTTAATATTGTGCCGCGCGGAGACGTGTTTAGTGTTCTTGTGCCTCTAGAGAAATGCTTACATGGAGTATAAGACTCACTAATTAGCTGGGAAAACAATAGCGCATTGTCCGCTTGTGTTCTTCTGTCTTGTCCTGTGCGGCTTGTGTTACATCGAGATCCATAAAATAGTTTCAGAAATAAATTGTGCAGTTGTCACCATTGTTAAGGCCTCTATTTTTAAAACACAGAGATTAGTGAAAACCTCCTGATGAAAGCTTTGCTTCGACAACCACTTCTATTTAGTTTTTTTTTCCTCTTCCAGGCTCAGCTAATCCATTAGGTTAGAGGTGATAAAAAGTGTCATAGCCGAGAAATGCAAATAGAATTTGCTGCTTATTGGCGTAATTATAGAAAATGGTGAACACGTAATTTACCTTATTGCTTACTCCGGGCCAAGTCATTATTTAGTGATATCATATCCTGCATCTCTAAATAATAGTGCTGACGCACATATACAACATTGCAGTTCCTTTTATTAGGCTGACAGATATGGATTATCAGATATTCTGGATTATCAAGTCATGACAGAAAAGCATTGATTGTGGGGCAGCGACTTCATAGGAAAACAGCTAAAATATATATTGGTGGCATCGGGATAATCTCCTGCGTCAGTCGCAACAGCAGAGTCTCGTTGCTGATTTCTGGTGCTGTAGTCTTATGTTTCTTGCAACTTGTGACTTTCTAGATATTCTTGCAGCATGAAATAATTCTGTACTTTTCTGTATGCAGTATTGAATTTCAGACCTGGCATTGACGCCAAGTAATTTGTACAACAGTGTTCGCACTTGTGCGATGTGTTATATAATGGAGCAATTATAGCTGTATGTCAGGATGGTGCTGTCAGGCTCCTAAAAGTAGATAAGCGGAAAGCAATGGGGGAAACGGAGTCTATCCTGCACAATATAATATACAAAATCAGATTGTTTAAACATTCTCACACGAACATATTGTCATGTGTGCATCGCCACGAAGATCGTCGCGGTTGCACATTCTGACTTCTCACAGCTGAGTTGCTGTTTCTTTGTGTTTGGCAGTTAGGGAGTTAATTCTGTCTGTGCTCAGTTCTGGGACTGGGTGCAGTTTTCTCCCGGCTGCAATTAATTATTTGTTGATTGGTTTCCTTTAAATCTCTGGTTGTCTGTGTTGGGAGTTGCCAGTGAAATTCTTCATGCAGACCACAGATAGGATTGTATCTGTATAGACTTAAGTTAAAGAGCTCCTTAGTTGTTTTAAGCTCACCTTGCTTAGAGTTTAATATCCCAGATTATTTATGTTCCTTCTGTGTTTGAGTGTGTATGCAAGTCTGTGTTTTCTCCAGTCTGTCTTATATGTCTAATCTGTGTATTTAGCAGAGATCAGCCCATATCCCTTTGGTGGTAATCAGAATCCTTCTTAGGACTGATTACAGGGTTCAGGGACTGATAGGAGACAGGGTTAGGCTGGAGACTTGGACCTCTGAACCATTATCAGTACCTCCAAGGTGAGGGTTTAGTTAGGACCCCAGTTTAGGGTCAGGTTAGACCCCCGGTCCTCCTCTTTCCTGTGACAGTGTATCAAGTCCTCAAGATTAACCCTGAGTTCAACGGATATCGTGTCAGGTAAATCTATTCTATATTTACATGCTGATGTTGCTAATCTATATGTTGTATAGAGTGTTGTTCTTTTAAGAATAGTTTACTGATATCGTACACATATCATAAGACCGCGTGACATTTTCACTGGCCCATAAAATTATTCCCAGTTGCCATGGATCCAGTAGCCCAGCTGGCTCTGCAGTTGCAGGGATTATCCATGGAGCTGACGGACATTAAGTCCAAAGTTTTGTCTCCCTCGGAGCAAACCAGATTTGAACCTAAAGTAGCTCTCCCGGACAGGTTCACTGGTGGGCGAGACAAATTTTTTACCTTCAGGGAAGCATGTAAATTGTATTTTCGGCTTCGGCCTCGATCATCAGGGAGTGAAGAGCAGAGAGTGGGAATTGTTATCTCGCTCCTACAAGGGGACCCTCAATCCTGGGCCTTCTCCCTTCCTCCGGGATCCCCGGCTCTACAGTCAGTAGATCGATTTTTTTACTGCCCTGGGTTTGGTATATGATGACCCAGATCGGGTCTCTCTTGCTGAGACAAAATTACGTAAGATACAGCAGGGAGATCGTCCGGCGGAGGAATTTGCTTCTGAGTTCCGTAGATGGGCCACAGATACTCAATGGAATGACCCAGCTCTTAGGAGCCAGTTTTGTCATGGGCTTTCTGACAAATTAAAGGACGTTTTGGCTCAGTATGATTCTCCTCCATCACTGGAGGCTGCTATGGCCCTAGCTATCCGTACTGATAGACGGCTCCGGGAGAGGTGCGAGGTAACTCCGCCCCCTGTTGTTACTCCACCTACTACTAAAGTCCCTTATGTTGAGGTTCCCCTTGTCTGTTCGGAGGAGCCTATGCAGTTGGGAGGGACATCATTTCGTAGGAGGGGATTGGCGGTACGCCGCAGGACTAGAAGGTGTTTCTTCTGCGGGAAAGAGGGACATTTTGTTGGGGGATGTCCATCCCGTGCCTTGTTGAGCAAAAAGTCGCCGGAAAACTGTTAATCCCAGGTTGTGTGGTGGACGACAACCTGGGAGTATGTATTTCGTCCGTTAGTTCTTCTCAGTTCCTTGTACCAGTGGAGGTGGTGGTTGGTACGAGAGTGGAGAGATTTTCTGTTCTTCTTGATAGTGGGTCCGGGGCTAATCTGGTTGACGCTCAGTTTGCTCAGGCTCAAGGTATGCATCTGAGTGTATTGGTCAAACTGATCCCTATATTCTCCATTGACGCCAGGCCTCTCGGCCAAGGTAGCTTTGTTCATGAGGTTCATAACATTGACCTTCGGGTAGGGGCAATACATAGGGAACTATTATCTTGTTATGTGTTGGAGGGTCTACCTACTCCTATTGTGTTGGGACTTCCTTGGTTGGTTAAACATAACCCTGTGATTAATTGGCAGTCCAGAGATATAAGCCAATGGGGGAGTTTTGCAAAAGTAACTGCATGAACACAGTCATCAGTGCGGTCGTGCCTAGTACTTTGCCTCCTTTTTTGGAGGACTTTGGGGATGTGTTCTCTGAGGAGGGGTGTCAGGAGTTGCCTCCTCATCGCGTGTATGACTGCTCTATTAATTTACTTCCTGATGCTAAGTTACCTAAAGCTAGGTTATATAACCTTTCTGGTCCTGAGAGGCAGGCTATGAAAGATTATATTTCGGAAAGTCTGGCCAAAGGGCATATTAGACCTTCATCTTCCCCAGTGGCCGCGGGGTTCTTCTTTGTGAAGAAAAAAGATGGAGGCCTACGCCCTTGCTTGGATTTCCGCGAACTTAATCGGATTACTGTTCGAGATCCGTATCCACTCCCTCTGATTCCTGATCTCTTCAATCAAATTGTTGGTTCCAAATGGTTCTCTAAATTGGATCTCAGGGGGGCGTATAATCTGATTAGGATAAAAGAGGGGGATGAGTGGAAAACGGCGTTTAACACGCCGGAGGGACATTATGAGAACCTTGTCATGCCTTTTGGTCTGACTACTGCACCAGCAGTATTCCAACATTTTGTTAATGACATTTTTCGTCATCTGGTGGGGCTGTTTGTGGTCGTATATTTGGATGACATTTTAATTTACTCACCAGATCTTGTGTCTCACCAGGAGCATGTGAGACAGGTGTTGCAGATCTTGCGAGACAATAAACTATACGCCAAACTGGAAAAGTGTGTATTCGCCGTACAGGAACTTCAGTTTTTGGGTTTCTTGGTGTCAGCCTCCGGTTTCCGTATGGACCCTGAAAAGGTGAGAGCAGTGCTTGAATGGGATCAGCCAGAGGATCTTAAGGCTCTGCAGCGTTTTCTGGGTTTGCTAACTACTACCGGAAATTTATTTGTAATTTCTCATCTGTTGTCAAACCTCTCACTGACATGACAAGAAAAGGGACGGATTTTTCTAAATGGTCGGACAAAGCTTGCCAAGCTTTTTCCTCTTTGAAAAAATGTTTTGCTTCGGCACCCGTTCTCATCCAACCAGATGCATCACAGCCGTTCGTTGTGGAGGTGGACGCGTCTGACGTAGGGGTGGGTGCAATATTGTCCCAGGGTCCGTCCCCTGGTAAATGGCATCCGTGCGCTTTCTTTTCTAAAAAATTGTCGTCCGCCGAAAGGAATTATGATATCGGCAATAGGGAACTTTTGGCCATTAAGTTGGCTTTTGAAGAATGGCGTCACTTTTTGGAGGGGGCAGTCCACCCGGTCACCGTCATTACTGATCACAAGAACCTGCTGTATTTGGAATCTGCTAAGCGTTTGAATTCCAGACAAGCTCGATGGTCGTTGTTTTTTACCAGGTTTAATTTTGTTGTCACTTATCGCCCTGGATCTAAGAATGTTAAGGCGGATGCCTTGTCTCGCAGTTTCCCAGGGGCCGGGAAAATGGATGACCCGATTCCCATCCTTCAGGAGGGGGTGGTAGTGTCGGCTGTATGTTCTGAGCTTGAGGAGGAGGTGTTAGAGGCTCAGGGGGACGCCCCTGCAGGACCTCCAGGGAGACTGTTTGTCCCAAATCAGTTGAGACAAAAGGTTATTGAGGCACATCATAATTCTGCTTTAGCAGGACATCCAGGGAGTAAGGCTACTTTAGATCTCCTTTCTCGCCGGTTTTGGTGGCCTAACGTTAATAAAGATGTTTTAACTTTTGTCGCGTCCTGTGGGGTTTGTGCTCGCTTTAAGACCCCTCATACCCGTCCGTCTGGGACCCTCTTACCCTTGAAACTTCCGGAGCGTCCATGGACTCATTTGTCTATGGACTTCATCACGGACCTTCCTCAGTCATCAGGGAAGACTGTCATACTGGTGGTTGTTGACAGGTTCAGTAAGATGGCACATTTCATTGCTCTTCCTGCCCTCCCTAATGCTAAAACTCTGGCGCAGGTGTTCATTGGGGAGATTGTGAGACTTCATGGGTTGCCTTCTGATGTGGTGTCAGATAGGGGGTCTCAGTTTGTGTCCAAGTTTTGGAGGGCATTTTGTTTACGTCGGGGGATGCAATTGTCATTTTCCTCGGCTTTTCATCCGCAGACCAATGGTCAGACAGAGCGTCTGAATCAAAGCTTAGAGACTTATCTTCGGTGTTTTGTCTCAGAGAACCAGGAGGACTGGTCTTCTTTCTTGCCTCTGGCAGAGTTCGCTCTTAACAACAGGCGGAGCGAGTCCACTGGTAAGTCCCCGTTTTTTGGGGCATATGGTTTTCATCCCCAGTTTTGTACATTCAATGGGGGGGGCCCTTCTGGGGTTCCTGAGGAGGAGCGTTTCTCGTCGTCACTTGCTTCAGTGTGGAGAGGTGTATTGAATAATCTGAGTGCTATGGGGAACCGTTATAAACGTATGGCTGATAGGAGGAGAGTTTCTGGTCCAGATCTTAATGTGAACGATCTGGTATGGTTGTCTACCAGGAATATAAAACTTAAAGTTCCCTCCTGGAAGCTGGGCCCCAGATTCATCGGGCCGTACAGGATCAGTTCCATAATTAATCCTGTGGCATTTCGTCTGGACCTCCCTCCTACGTTTAAAATTCATAATGTGTTCCACAAGTCATTACTTAAGAGGTACGTGGCACCAGTCATACCATCACCTCTACCTCCTCCTCCAGTGGTGGTCAATGGTAACTTGGAGTTTCAAGTGTCAAAGATCATTGACTCACGTCTGAATCGCCGTCCCTTCAGTACTTGGTGCATTGGAAGGGGTATGGTCCAGAGGAGAGGACGTGGGTTCCTGCGTCTGACATTAACGCAGATCGTTTGGTGCGGACCTTCCACAGAACTCACCCGGGCAAACCTGGCCCTGAGGGTCCGGAGGCCCCTCGTAGAAGGGGGGGTACTGTCATGTGTGCATCGCCACGAAGATCGTCGCGGTTGCACATTCTGACTTCTCACAGCTGAGTTGCTGTTTCTTTGTGTTTGGCAGTTAGGGAGTTAATTCTGTCTGTGCTCAGTTCTGGGACTGGGTGCAGTTTTCTCCCGGCTGCAATTAATTATTTGTTGATTGGTTTCCTTTAAATCTCTGGTTGTCTGTGTTGGGAGTTGCCAGTGAAATTCTTCATGCAGACCACAGATAGGATTGTATCTGTATAGACTTAAGTTAAAGAGCTCCTTAGTTGTTTTAAGCTCACCTTGCTTAGAGTTTAATATCCCAGATCATTTATGTTCCTTCTGTGTTTGAGTGTGTATGCAAGTCTGTGTTTTCTCCAGTCTGTCTTATATGTCTAATCTGTGTATTTAGCAGAGATCAGCCCATATCCCTTTGGTGGTAATCAGAATCCTTCTTAGGACTGATTACAGGGTTCAGGGACTGATAGGAGACAGGGTTAGGCTGGAGACTTGGACCTCTGAACCATTATCAGTACCTCCAAGGTGAGGGTTTAGTTAGGACCCCAGTGTAGGGTCAGGTTAGACCCCCGGTCCTCCTCTTTCCTGTGACAGTGTATCAGGTCCTCAAGATTAACCCTGAGTTCAACGGATATCGTGTCAGGTAAATCTATTCTATATTTACATGCTGATGTTGCTAATCTATATGTTGTATAGAGTGTTGTTATTTTAAGAATAGTTTACTGACATCGTACACATATCATAAGACCGCGTGACACATATTAAGAGGAACCTGCCCCATAGAAAATGTATGGGGCAAGTCACAAGGACAAGTGTTGATGACAGTAAAGCTGAAGTAGCAGGTCCCAGTCTGGATCACCTGCTCCATAGACAATGTATGGGGCAAGTCACAAGGACAAGCGTTGATGACAAAGCTGAAGTAGCAGGTCCCAGTCTGGATCACCTGCTCCATAGACAATGTATGGGGCAAGTCACAAGGACAAGCGCTGATGACAGTAAAGCTGAAGTAGCAGGTCCCAGTCTGGATCACCTGCTCCATAGACAATGTATGGGCAAGTCACAAGGACAAGTGTTGATGACAGTAAAGCTGAAGTAGCAGGTCCCAGTCTGGATCACCTGCTCTATAGACAATGTATGGGGCAAGTCACAAAGACAAGCGTTGATGACAGTAAAGCTGAAGTAGCAGGTCCCAGTCTGGATCACCTGCTCCATAGAAAATGTATGGGGCAAGTCACAAGGACAAGTGTTGATGACAGTAAAGCTGAAGTAGCAGGTCCCAGTCTGGATCACCTGCTCCATAGACAATGTATGGGGCAAATCACAAGGACAAGCGTTGATGACAGTAAAGCTGAAGTAGCAGGTCCCAGTCCGGATCTATGGACCAGACGATGGAGCAGATTCATGCCAACTAATTCTTACACACGTACCATGGCCGGTCTCATTCTGTCAGGTTTATCCCAGTGCTTCATGCACTGACTTTATCCTTTTATTGTCTATTCTAAGGGGGAAGTTTTTGTGGGAGGATTTTTGATGACTTTTTTTTGACTTGTCTTATGTTTTTTTTTTATCTTTAAAGACACATTTATCAAACTATTGAAAAATTTGTCAGAATTTTATTTTTCTGCTCGTTTTGAAGACGTGACTGGAAAAAGCAAACCACACAAATGAGTGAATATCGCCTTTGTTCCAACTTTTTTAATTGCAGTATATAGTGCACAGTATTACAGAATAAATGATCCAAATCCCAAAAAACAGATGGAAATGCGTAAAACTGCACCCCCAAAATAAAAAAAATTCAGAAATCCATAATAAATGTTATTTAAACGTGATTTAACTTGACCGACCGCTGCACCATTTATTACTTATGGGCTTTTTTCCTATGGCGAATGAATATATAGGTGGTCCAACCTGCTCCATTTTGTATGGTGTTAAAAGTTCCACCTCTGGGGTAAAAGTCCCCATTCTGCCGATCAGTGGTCCCATCCTTCAGACCCCTCTGATCAGCATGTTATTACCTATCCTGATGATATTATTCCCAGTAGACAATGTTTTTAAAGTGGGGAAAAAAAACTTTAAAACTTGCAAATCACTCCAGAAAATGAGTGATTGCCTCTGAAAACACAACTCTGGAACGCTTCAAAAAGTACCAGTGATTTTGAGATTGTTTTTTTCGTGGCACATTATAATTTATGATAATGGTAAATTTAGGTTGATATGTTTTGTGTTTATTTATAAAAAAAAATCTGAAATTTGACAAAAATGTAAAAAAAATACCAATTTTCAAACTTTGAATGATTATCCTTTTAATCCAGATAGTCATACCACAGAAAAACATTAGTAAATAACATTTTCCACATGTCTGCCTTACATCAGCACCATTTTTAAAACATTATTTCATTTTGTTAGCCTTTTAAGAGGTTTAAGCATGTAGCTGTAATTTTTCATTTTTTCAAGGAAATTTGGAAAATTAAATTTTTTGAGGGACCCATCCAGATTTGAATTGACTTTGGGGGTCCTATATATTGGAAAACCCCAAAAGTGATACCATTTTAAAAACCGTACCCCTTGACATCTTGAATACTTCTGTCAGGTAGTTTATTAACCCTTCAGGTGATTTTCAGGAATTAATGTAAAGTGGCATAACAGGAATGAAAAAGTGTTTTTTTACCACCTAAATGACCCTAACTTCTGAACAGGTCACTACAGCTGCTAGACTAGAAGGCATCTATTTGGCCATGAATTGCCATGGCAAACATCAGGATCACACAATCATGATCTCAGGGTGTCAATTAGATTAAAGCGGAAGCCCCCACAATCTATTAACTATTTATTTGATGTTGGCACTGTCAAATATGGACAGTGCCAACACTGATTGTGGCTGATACAGCAAGTTGTCAGCTATCCAGGACAGCCGACAGCTGCTGGATTGTCACCTGTATGGGGATGCTATACTCATATCCCAGGTCAGTAAAAAGACATATTGGCAGTCATTAAGGGGTTAATTTCTATTTCATAAATCAATCGTACACTTGAAAATAAGCAACTCTGCAATAGATCTAATCAAAGAAATCTGCCAGAAATGATCAGTCATTATCAATATTCTCCATTATCGGGCAAAACCTGTATTCAGTGAAGACTTTTCTGTTACTGAGCGGTGATGGCGGCTGTTGCTGATATGAGGGGGAGGAGTTCTGCCTCTAGACCCGCCTCTAGCTCCTCCCATCTACAATTGTATCCGCAGCAGCCGCCATCTCTGCTGTGATAGGAAAGTCATTACTGGATACAGATTTTAATAAAACAATAGCAGAGAAATAAAAAATACTTCAAAGATGAAAATTTTATATTTTTAGTTATATTACTCTGCAGAGAAATGACTGGCAGACCATTCGGTATTGCATCAAAACAAAATTTTTAATAACCAAAGATTAAAAATATATCATTAAAAATATATATATAAAAGATAAAAGAGGACAAGAATATATATAATAAAAAACCTTTATTAATTGTGGTTATAACACAGTACATTAAAAAGCACACAAAAATCAATTTACATTAATGGCCCAAGTATAAATTCAATAAAGATGATAAATTTCAGCATATAATACATTAATATTTGTGAGAAATAATGCACTAAAAATAAAAATGAAATTGTTTGACTATTTGTGAAAAATATCTCAAAGATCCTCAATAAGAAAAGTGCAAATAATCACAATATATCCGCACAGTGATACCATGAAAGTGTTTAAGAATATAATAGTGTAGGATAAATGTTAAAACCAATGAAAATGTGATATCTCAAAAATCATAAAAAAAATAAAAAAATAAGTGCAATTAATCTCAATATATTACCATCCAGTGTTACCATAAAGTGATGTAGTGCAAAATCATGTGCAAAATAACATTACCAAATCACAAAAATAAACACTGTGTAATATATTATTCACAAATATATATGTAAATATACAAGATCTCAAAGGATCCTCAATATAAATATTTCAACACAGTTTTTTCACACATAGTAATTTATATAAAGTGCAAAAGTGCCCAGAAAATGTGCAAAATAATGCTGCCAAATCCCAAGGAAAACACTTATTAATAATTCACAAATATGTGCAAATTCACATATGTGCAAATTTGCAAGAAAAATGTGCAAAAAGTGCTAAAAATATCTCACTATAAAAGACTGCTGAACACCCCCACCTGCAATGTGTAATTAATCACGGTAGGTGTAAGACATAAGTTCCCCTATAAAGGCTTTAAGCTCCTAAATGGATATATGTGGCCACTCAGACATGTCCAATATAATTGTGCCACTTAAACTTAGAAAGGGAACTTAGCACATACTGCCCATCTTAAACCATTGCAGTACTTGTACCACAAAGAATACGACCATAAAAACATTAAATATAGACCGAAATCATTACCTTGATATAAGGGGTCAGACTGATGTGTGTGCTAAAAGCACCCCGACGCGCGTTTCGGATATTTCCTTCGTCAGGGGATACAGATTTGGATACAGATTTTACCTAAGAATTGAGAATTTTGATAATGACTGATCAATTTTGGCAGGGAAAGAAGCAGATTTTTCTGATTAGATTTATTGCAAAGTTGCTTATTGTCATTCGTACTATTGACCTATGAAATAAAGAGTAACGTCGTTTTAATTCATTAGTTTGTGTTGCATTTTGGTGAAAGCTGTAGTCTCACACCGTGCGTTACTTGTCAGTGAGGAGGTCCTGTAGCTGGAGGTGCTGTGGTATGGGGGGTGAGAGGGAGATTAATGCACTAATGGTGTTTTGACGTATTGTTTCAGGAACAATTTGTGTGACTCAGGAGATTTAGGAAGCAGCTGCTGCGCTTCTGATGCAGAAGAATGATCTGCCGGGGGAGCGGGACATAACTGGGCACCGTGCAGATTTATGGGATTTATAACGCCTTGTCATATTGTTCTTCACTCTTTGTTAAATTGTTAAGTGGAAAAGGACAAATGGAAAGTGAACAACAAAAGGTGTAAATGGACGAGTCAGACGAGTGGTTAGGGTATATTTAGAAGGAGAGCAGTGAACATAGAGATGCTGCTTACTATTCTGGGTCATCCCTATTTAACATTGTGTCACGTACAATCAGGCTGCTTTATAGAGGTTTATTCTGAATGTGGATGAAAACGTTATTCCCCAGCTCAGCAAGGCGATAACGTGCTGGGTGTCTGACCACGCGATCCCTACAATCCCGTAAATGGCCAAGATGACTACTCTGCTGAACCTTGTATACATATAAATATGTTATTTTGTATTATAACAAGGCTGTGATTAGCCATGGCTATTTGATGATTCATGTGTAAGCCCTTGTATTCATTTTGCAGCATTTGCCATGTGCACTTTGATAGAAAACTTTTTCTGCTTATTTTTACTATAGATTGGTGCTACATTGTGTTTTTCATTTATTTTGTAAGGATAATAATTTTTGTATACATTCATGAAATTCAACATTATTTGCACTATGCACTTTATATTTTTGTATCAAATTTTTGACTGACATTTGTACCCAGTTTTTTCTTCCCTGATGAGGATTACTTGTTCTTTGAGTTTATTATTTTAATGCTATGAATAAAATTATTTTTATATATTTTTTTGCCTCTGTATCCCTATTTATTGGATGGGGAGTTGTTCTTTAATGTCTAATTGGAAGTGAATTCACCATTATACACAGACTTTGGTTGGTTATAATTAGGTATTTATGTATGAAGATTGGTAATACAATAAATTGGTTTGATAAGTAGAGGCCAAAAATGTCTTCTGGTTGAGGTGCCACCTTCAGGTCATTGTTTCTTTCTGTAGGTTTATGAAAATGAATGTTTAAACTGTCTTTAGTGATAAAATTTTGGATGTGTGGTTTGTTTGGCTCTTTTCTTGCTGAAGGGAGCAAGTTTACCTTTTAAATGGTGTATCATTTGTGTGTGTGGGGCGAAGTAATCAGCGAAAAAGCAGTGCATGCTTACAAATGTGTTTGCATATGTGACTCACCTGCAGTGAAGTGTGCAATCCTCCAATGTGCCTGACTGAAATAGGCTGGGCAAGCACTTGGGCAAGCTGGAAAGACCCCAAGGCAAATGTTTGGATTTGTTTGTGATGTCTGTAAGCAGCTTTGTGGTAGTGTGCTCTGGGGTAGTGTGCTGCCACCTGCAGGTAATTTGACCTTTCAAATGGTGTATCAATTGTTTGTGTGGGTGGAGTTTGAACAGAGCAAGTGTGCAATTCAATAGGCAGTGCATGTTTACAAATGTATTTGCATATGTGCCTCTCCTGCTGTGAAGTGTGCAATCCTCCAGTTTGGCTAAAATAGGCTGGGCAAGCAGTTCGGCAAGTTGGAAAGCCCCCAAGGCAAATGTTTGGATTTGTTTGTGATGTCTGTAAGCAGCTTTGTGGTAGTGTGCTTTGGGTAGTGTGGTGCCACCTGCTGATTATTTTTCCTTACTGCAGGTTTATGAAAATGTTTAAACTGTATTTTGTGATCAAATCATGGATGTGTGGTTTGTTTGGCTATTTTCTTGCTGAAGGGGGCAAGTTTACCTTTCAAATGGTGTATCATTTGTGTGTGTAGGTGCAGTATGAACGGAGATACAAAGTAATCACCGAAAAACAGTGTTTAGACATAATAGAAATAATAGAATAGATAATACTGCTCCTATAGATAGAGCTTCGTTCTTAAATAGTTTTTGCCCAAAATATTAAAATGGCCAAATACTGAATCGCGTCCAAGCTGCATCCAAAGGTTTAATGTAAAGTTTTCTTCAGAGACCATTTGCTAAGAGGCCGGGATTGAATGCAGCGTGACTGAACCTTTCATGCTGTCAGCCTTATTCCAAAAGTGACCATGAGAAGTTACATTTATCTCTATAGGTAGCAAAAACTATGATCCCCAAAGTGACCTCTCTAATGTCAGAATATTACATGACGCATTTCCCGATTGTGTCCACATGTATACTCTAAAACAAATTGTCAGGAGGGGAGAGGGATGATTTTCTGCTGTGTGAGGGCCCGTACATTTGTTCACACTGGATAATATTGTATATAATCTATGTGGAATATGAGGAATAGTTCTGCAGATCTCTGATTACTGTGAATATTGCTTTTTACAGCCACAGAATGGAAACCTGTGCAGACCCGATGCTACTACTGCTGAGTGTTTGCTACTGTTGGATCCAGTCTAGATAAAATATATATTTATTTACTCAGAGGGGTAAGTGACTAAATTCTACATGCATCACCCTGGCATGTGAAGGGTTATTTTCCACTCAAACACAGCATAGCCTCCTGATCGTGCTATCATTGTGCTACAAATAGTTGCACATGTGCGGCTCTTTACCACCAGCGCAAATTGTTTTAGTAACATAGCCGATGCCATTATGGCTTATAAAGCACATAGCTTAAGGACATCTAATGACAGCTTGATCAGCACAGCGGCCTCTTGGTCATTAGTATATTTTAAGTATCGCTTTTACTCACGGATCCTTTGTAGTTTTCCGCCTTGAAAGAAGTATCACACTTGATACCAAAGGGTTTCGGAAGTGGAGCGCTTTAAATAAAGCCACCACGTTAAATATAGAAAATCATTGATTGGATTCCAAACTGGGATTTCTCTTGTAATCTTTGGGAAGGTGACTCCGGTGATGTGCTGGATCCCTAATTGCCATTGTTTTTTTCCTCTTCATCTTCTGTTGTTAGGGTTCACATGTTACCATATTGTGTGTTTCCTTGAGTCTTTTTCTTTCCCAATTTTCATAAGGGTTACACATCCTCAACATTTCTGTAAAAGCTGCTGGGAATATGAAAGCGTTAACCTGTTTGTGATGTGACACCGTGCGTGCCGGTTCTGTTGTGTACAGTAGGTGGCCCAAATTGAAATGCGTGCGACAACGCTGGCTAATCCGACAGCTCGTGCTTAACGTGCATAATCTGAGAAATCTATGTATTCAGACAAGAAATTAATGTCTCTAGAGTGAAGAATTGTTGGTGGAAAATGTGTATGATATCAAGAATCCAGTGTTAGAAGGTAAAATATACAGTATTGGGTTCATGTGCAAAAATAGGAAGGAACTAATAATGACGACTCAAAATCAGAAAAACAAAATTAGGTCTAGTGCCAAAATGGCAAGTGACTTATATTACTTCTAGACTGCTGGCCCTCCGTGATATAAAAAAGCATGAGGATCTGTAGGGCGCCGTCCTGAATGGAGCAGAGTTGTGCTTGCTCCATTCACTGCCTATGTGACTGTCGGAGACAGATGAGATCTGTTTTTGGTTTTCTCTGACAGTCTCGCACAAAATGAATGAAGTGTGGCCGAGCCATCACAGAGCCCCATTCTTGGCATCTCTGCGGGTCCATTGGTTGGCCTTCGGTATATTAACATGGCAGTCAGAAAACACTTGTGTTGGCTCCAGCAAAGGCTATACTTCTCATTCTGCCAGTGGACAGCTTTGCTACATTATTGGTAACTCTGCTATACCATTGACTATCCCTGCTTGCACTCTGTGACAAACCCAGCTCTGTTATATTGCTCGGTAACTGCTTCACCACTGACCAGATCTGTAATTTCACTGGTATCTATTTTATGTCACTGGTCATTTCTGCCTCAGAACCTCTTGTGTTTCCTCATCCCTGGTTCAAATCATTTTGAAAGAAGCCACAATGCATAGTGAAAAACGATAATTGTGAAAAGAAAAAAAGAAACTATGCTAGGAAAAGGCACAACCTCAAAAATTAAGATCAACAATCATAAGAGGTAATACCTTAGGGTATGTGCACACGTTGCGGATTTCAATGCATTTCCGCAGTGTTTTTGGACACGCGGAATTGCAGGAAATCCGCAGTGTAGTGCACAGCCAATGTAATTCAATGTGCAATGAAGAATCGCTGTGTACACGAATCCTCGCAGATTTGCAGCGTCTTTTTTTCCACAGCATGTCAATTCTTTTTGGGGACACGCAGCCTCTTTCTCTCTCTCTCTCTTTCCCTAACAAATACGCACTGCAAAAATGCATTACAATCCGCATCAATTCTGCAGCAAATGCACAAGCATTTTTCCTTGCATTTTCTGCCAGGAGGTGCAGATTCTTTGCAGAAAATTTCGCAGACTAATCTGCAACGTGTGCACATACCCTTAATATACTGAAGACAAACACCAATTGCATATAAGTTAAAATCAATTAAAACCTGCACAAAATAAATTGTTCAGGAAAAAAGAGCAGTCTGTGCGCAAGATAGCAGGTTCATAGACCCGTCACAGCGGATATAAACAGATATAAAACAAACATGTGTTTAAAAACCAGCACAGCATCAAGGTTTATATGGAAAACACCAATAGATAAAAGCTAATGCAGAATAATAAGTTAATAGAGAAATCTCTGTGAGGGGTAGGAGAATCCCCTTGCATATTGCCAAGTATTGCCTTCCTCAGGGGGAAATCACTGAGTCTATTCTGCTATGTCGCGGTCCAACACTGATACTCCAAGTATTCCGACTTCCACTTTGCTCCTTCAGTTGTTTTCATATGGCATCTGCCTATACTGTCCCAAATGAAGTGTCCTGCGGCACCAACACCATCTTTCTGTGCTATATTAGAACCATCCATGTGCACTAAGAGCACTGAGAATCAACCTCACCTGCTGAGATGCAGCAATGCTGCTTGCACCATTTTCCGATCTGGTTATGAAGGCCAGACTTGTGCAAAAAGTGATCAACTTTTCCTCAGACCAGGTAAGGTGTTTAAAAAAAATATATGACTGGTATCGGGTCAGATTATGCTAATTTGTATACGGTTTCTCATGTTTTTGGTGTGTTTGAAACCATTTGTAGAAATAGATGCAAACATTTTATGTGTGCCTTTACTCATACATTCTTTGCATGGAACATTGAGATTTTCTTTTTGCATCTTCATTGTTTTCTTTTCATCACAATCCAAATATATTATGTTATCAGTTTTTCTTAATTCTATGGAATCCAATATGATCATCATCACGGCTACAAATATAAGGAAAGGGGTGTAAATCTCAACCTATGACGGCCTACACAACTGGCAGACTGGGATGTAAAGTAACGATCTAAACTTTCTCCACATACTTCTTGGCCTACGTGTTATGTAAAGTCTTTCTCCCCTTGTGTGTGCAGACACTTCTCACTGTTTCACCCCAAGGGACCTACACTTTGAAGAAGGACTTAACGAAAAAGTTCCTATGTTACAGATACAGGCAGCGCTTGGCTGCCGCTTACATTCCTCATTCTTCTGAATACAGGGAATTCATTGCATTGTCCTCCAGCTACATATAGAGCAATTTATTACAGAGAGGCCGTTCCTGTGGAGACTGCAGACAGCAGACTTTATGAGCAGACACTGCTCCTACCTAGTTAATATGAGAGATTAAGGCTGATTTTCATATCGTATGACAGTGACAGATTTCTCCTGCCAAGATAAGGGTCCGGATGACCAAATTTTAGATTTAATTCAATGTCTTCTAAGCTTGAGCTCCATGAATTGGACACAAGGGCCCCTGTCCAGTAACTATGAAAGACGGAAGCCCCAATGACCTTTGTATTATTATTCTTTGTGTATGTTTCATCTAGATCCAAAATATCCTGGAAGATGTTCTGGCTGAATACCTGTCTCTGCAAATGTGTGACCTTCACATTAGCTGCTAGTCTGTCTGATGGGTCTATCCATGTCGTGTAACAGGATGTGGAAACGGCTTTATGGAAGTCATGAATGATCATGGAATTGTAAATGTCTCTCTAGTTATGGCAATCGGCTTTACACTAATGATCCTTGCTTGCCCCCTCTCCTCTGCTGCCCCCACTTGACTGCAGAAGTGATGTGTTGAAGATGGCATGAGACCACTGAGGACAGTGATTGGCTGTGGCAGTCACATGCTATGATGAGATGTCACTGCCGCAGCTGGTCAACATAAAAACTGAGGCAGCGCTGAAACTGCAGGGGTTAAGTAAGGCTCATTTACAGCAAGCCTGTAGAGTTAAAATAAATAAATACAACTTTACTTCTGGGTGATAATGCAACTGCGTGAGCGAGGAGCTGGCTGTCAAACACAGCCAAGCTCCTATAGAGAAGGCGGGAACGGTTTATTACCAACCCTGTCTCCTGATTGCTGCAACACATCGCTGAACAAGCTATGCATAGAACATATAGGAAGCGCTAATGGGTGCTTCCTACGCTTTACCCTGCGGTATTGTGATCTCTGAGTCTAGGAAAGGAACAGGAGCTCCTGGATCCATGGAGACACAGTCAGCTCTACTATCAGCCAGGAGACTGCATTTCCACTGTAACTGGGGCTAATATACTAGTCCCAGTTACATGGGAAATCAGGTAAAAAAAAAAATATTGAGGCATCCACAAAGGTCTTTTATGACCACCTGGGGCCACAATATTTGAAATATATGAAAAAAAATACTTAAGTAGATTAAAATGCATTGTAAAAGATAATGATTAAAAAAAGCCAATGACAATTCACAATTGCTAATTAGATCCTAAAAAAAAAATTATAGAAGGGGGAATTTTAAAATGTATTAGTGTCCCATGAGTTTAAAGAAAAAAAGTAAAAAACAGATATCAGCAAAAAAATAGAGTATGCAAATGAA
>JARQOD010000003.1:400839649-400919818 GCA_033576555.1 Oophaga sylvatica | reverse complement strand
TCCACAAAAAGGCCTTTCACAGCAAGTGAACAGTTGTGTTCAGTGTTCACTCTAGTCTGAGGTTTACATTTTTGGTAGGAGTGTAGATCCCGCTCCACTTACTTCAACCACCGCTGCGTGTACTCTGCTGAGTGTCTGTCACTGGCTCATCCTTCACATTTTTCTCGAATTGGTGCTGCTACATTCTATTTCAAATAATTCAAATCTATTACTGTGACGTGCTTCCATCCGTATACAATACATTGGTTTCAAACACTATAGAAGTACACAAAGGGGCCTTTCACAGCTAGTGAACATGGGTTTTTAATTTTGAACTAAAATATGTATATTTTCAAATGACACAAATATAAGTAATGTTGAAGAGGAATAGTCCTACATCCATTGTTTGCACAATATTACAAGTGTACATCATGTCCCTTAATCAACAATGTATTATTATATTTACTTGTATGCTTTTATTTAAAAGCCAAGAACACAGAAGGATAACCTTCGCACTGCAGCTGTTGTCAAAGTTCAACCCACATTATGCACTTCCAACATTGCAGCATTTGAGGCATGATGTGAGTTGGATTTGTCAAAGTTATGGAGTGAGAAGGTTCACCATCAGTACCCTATAGCATAAGTATGCTTTTGTGTTAGCATTTGTGTTAGATATGTGGATATCTGCCATAATATGTCACAATTATTTAGTTACAGATTTGTTACCAACACTAATCATTGAATGGTTTTAAATGTGACGTTTGACTTGTTTACAGCTTAGAAATAAGGGTGTAGCCTGATATCTATGTGTAGCACTAGCCACTTTAACCCCTTCCCGACCCATGACGCCACGTAGGCGTCATGAAAACCTGTGCCAATCCGACCCATGACGCCTATGTGGCGTCATGAAAGGATCTCGTCCCTGCGGGCCGGGAGACCGGGGTCACTCAAAGGTCACCCGACCCGCAGTTACAGGACCCTTTGTGCTTCACCACAGGGGGGTTGGCTTAACCCCCCCGTGGCCACGATCGCTCTGATTGGCTGTTAAAAGTGAAACAGCCAATCAGAGCAATGTGTAATATTTCACCAATTTAATTGGTGAAATATTACAATCCAGCCATGGCCGATGCTGCAATAGCATCTGCCATGGCTGGAGACCGAGCCCTGACCCCCCCACACCGAGTCACGGCGGTGATCGGCCGCCGCCACCGAAAGGTGGCAGCGATCGGTCACCGCCGTCACTTACAGCTCCCCTCCTCTTTTGGTCCACTGCCCCCACTTCCTATCCCCCCCCCCAGCCTTCCGACCCCCCTACTCACCTCTCCCGATCCACCGATGTCCCACGATCGGGCCCGGCGTCCGCCCGGGCCTCTTCATGGGCGCCGCCATATTGGAAAATGGCGGGCGCATGCGCAGTGCGCCCGCCGGCCGGCGCATGCGCAGTGCGCCCCCCAGTGTTCAAAAATTTATTTTGATCACTGTGATAAACTGTCACAGTGATCAAAATAAAAAAAAGTAAATGAACCCCCTCTTTATCATAGGTAGGGACAAATAAAAAAAATAAAGAATTTTTTTTTTTTTTCCTAGCGGATTTTGCTGCTGATCCGCAGCTGATTTTGCTGCGGATCCGCGGCGGATATCGCTGCTTATCCGCGGCGGATTTCGCTGCTGATCCGCGGCGGATTTCGCTGCGGATCCGCGGCGGATATCGCTGCTTATCCGCGGCGGATTTCGCTGCTGATCCGCGGCGGACTTCGCTGCTGATCCGCGGCGGACATCGCTGCTGATCCGCGGCGGATTTCGCTGCGGATCCGCTGCGGATTTCGCTGCTGATCGGCGGCGGATTTCGCTGCTGGTCCGCGGCGGATTTCGCTGCTGATCGGCGGCGGATTTCGCTGCTGATCCGCGGCGGATTTCGCTGCTGATCCGCGGCGGACTTCGCTGCTGATCCGCGGCGGACATCGCGGCGGACTTCGCTGCGGATTTCGCTGCTGATCCGCGGCGGATTTCGCTGCTGATCCGCTGCGGATTTCGCTGCTGATCGGCGGCGGATTTCGCTGCTGATCGGCGGCGGATTTCGCTGCTGATCGGCGGCGGATTTCGCTGCTGATCCGCGACTGATTTCGCTGCGGATCCGCGACTGATTTCGCTGCGGATCCGCGACTGATTTCGCTGCTGATCCGCGGCGGATTTCGCTGCGGATCCGCTGCGGATTTCGCTGCTGATCGGCGGCGGATTTCGCTGCTGGTCCGCGGCGGATTTCGCTGCTGATCGGCGGCGGATTTCGCTGCTGATCCGCGGCGGATTTCGCTGCTGATCCGCGGCGGACTTCGCTGCTGATCCGCGGCGGACATCGCGGCGGACTTCGCTGCGGATCCGCGGCGGATTTCGCTGCTGATCCGCGGCGGATTTCGCTGCTGATCCGCTGCGGATTTCGCTGCTGATCGGCGGCGGATTTCGCTGCTGATCGGCGGCGGATTTCGCTGCTGATCGGCGGCGGATTTCGCTGCTGATCCGCGACTGATTTCGCTGCGGATCCGCGACTGATTTCGCTGCGGATCCGCGACTGATTTCGCTGCTGATCCGCGACTGATTTCGCTGCGGATCCGCGACTGATTTCGCTGCGGATCCGCGACTGATTTCGCTGCGGATCCGCGACTGATTTAGCTGCGGATCCGCAACTGATTTCGCTGCTGATCCGCGGCGGATTTCGCTGCGGATCCGCGGCTGATTTCGCTGCTGATCCGCGGCGGATTTCGCTGCTGATCCGCGGCGGATTTCGCTGCTGATCCGCGGCGGATTTCGCTGCTGATCCGCGACTGATTTTGCTGCTGATCCGCGGCTGATTATCTGCTGATTCATCTGCGCTAGCGGGTATAGCATAACGCGATCGCGTTATGCTATACCGTTACCAGCCGGTCAACGCTACGTGTTGAACGGGCTGGTAAAATGCAATATGAACCCAGCCTTAGGGTTAGAACTAGGGTTAGGGTTAGCATTAGGGCTAAGGTTAGAATTACGGTTAGGGTTGGAATTTGGGTTAGGGTTGGAATTAGGGTTAGGTTTGGAATTAGGGTTAGGCTTGTAGTTAGGTTTATGGTTAGAGTTGGGATTAGGGTTAGGGGTGTGTTGGGGTTAGGGTTATGATTAGGGTTTGTATTAGGGTTAGGTGTGTGTAGGCGTTAGGGGTGTGTTGGGGTTAGGGTTGGAGTTAGAATTGAGGGGTTTCCACTATTTAGGCACATCAGGGGGTCTCCATACGCGACATGGCGCCACCATTGATTCCTGCAAATTTTGCGTTCAAAAAGTCAAACAGTGCTCCCTTTATTCCAAGCCCCGACGTATGCCCAAACAGTGGTTTATCCCCACATATGAGGTATCAGCATACTCGGGAAAAATTGCACAACAACTTTGGGGGTTCTAATTTCTCCTGTTAACATTGGGAAAAAAAATTGGGGACTAAAAATTATTTTTGTGGAAAAAAAATGATTTTATATTTTCACGGCTCTGCGTTATAAACTTCTGTGAAGGACTTGGAGATTCAAAATGCTCACCACACATCTAGAGGAGTTCCTTGGGGGATCTAGTTTCCAAAATGGGGTCACTTGTGGGGAGTTTCTACTGTTTAGGTACATCAGTGACTCTGCAAACGTAACATGACGCCCGAAGACCATTCCATCAAGTGGGCATTTCAAAAGGTCACTACTTCCCATCCGAGCCCCGACGTGTGCCCATACAGTAGTTTTCTCCCACATATGGGATATCAGCATACTCAGGACAAATTGGACAACAACTTTTGGGGTCTAATTTCTCATGTTACCCTTGCGAAAATAAAAAAATTGGGGACTAAAAGATCCTGATTGTGGAAAAAATATGATTTTTTTTTTTCATGCCCGGGCGTTATAAACTTCTGTGTAGCCCTTGGGGGTTCAAAGTGCTCACCACACATCTAGATAAGTTCTTTGCGGTGTCTAGTTTCCAAAATGGGGTCACTTGTGGGGAGTTTCTACTGTTTAGGCGCATCAGGGGCTCTGCAAACGTAACAAGATGCCCGCAGACCATTCCATCAAGTTGGCATTTCAAAGCGTCACTACATCCCTTCCGAGCCCTGACGTGTGCCCAAACAGTGGTTCCCCCCCACATATGGGGTACTAGCGTACTCAGGACAAACTGGACAACAACTTTCGGGGTCCAATTTCTCCTGTAACCATTGTGAAAATAAAAAATAGTGGGCTAAAAAATCATTTTTTGAGAAAAAAAAATGATATTTTATTTTCACGGCTCTGCGTTATAAACTTCTGTAAAGCACCTGGGGGGTTCAAAGTGCTCACTATGCATCTAGATAAGTTCCTTAGGGCGTCTAGTTTCCAAAATGGGGTCACTTGTGGGGGAGCTCCAATGTTTAGGCACACAGGAACTCTCCAAATGCGACATGGCAACCGCTAAATATTCCAGCATATTTTCCATTCAAAAAGTCAAATGGCGCTGCTTCCCTTCTGAGCCCTGCCATGCGCCCAAACAGTGGTTTATGACCACATATGAGGTATCTGTGTACTCAGGAGAAATTGCCAACAAATTTTAGAATCCAATTTATACTGTTGCCCATGTGAAAATGAAAAAACTGAGGCTAAAAGAAAATTTTTGTGAAAAAAAAGTACTTTCTTTTTTTTACAGATCAATTTGTGAAGCACCTGGGGGTTCAAAATGATCACTATGCATCTAGATAAGTTCCTTAGGGGGTCTAGTTTCCAAAATGGGGTCACTTGTGGGGGAGCTCCAATGTTTAGGCACACAGGGACTCTCCAAATGCGACATGGCAACCGCTAAATATTCCAGCATATTTTCCATTCAAAAAGTCAAATGGCGCTGCTTCCCTTCTGAGCCCTGCCATGCGCCCAAACAGTGGTTTATGACCACATATGAGGTATCTGTGTACTCAGGAGAAATTGCCCAACAAATTTTAGGATCCAATTTATACTGTTGCCCATGTAAAAATGAAAAAACTGAGGCTAAAAGAAAATTTTTGTGAAAAAAAAGTACTTTCTTTTTTTTACAGATCAATTTGTGAAGCACCTGGTGGTTCAAAATGATCACTATGCATCTAGATAAGTTCCTTAGGGGGTCTAGTTTCCAAAATGGGGTCACTTGTGGGGGAGCTCCAATGTTTAGGCACACAGGGACTCTCCAAATGTGACATGGCAACCGCTAAATATTCCAGCATATTTTCCATTCAAAAAGTCAAATGGCGCTCCTTCCCTTCTGAGCCCTGCCGTGCGCCCATACAGTGGTTTATGACCACATATGAGGTATCTGTGTACTCAGGAGAAATTGCCCAACAAATTTTAGGATCCATTTTATCCTGATGCCCATGTAAAAATGAAAAATTGATGCTAAAAGAAAATTTTTGTTGGAAAAATTAAAATGTCCATTTTTTCCTTACACGTTGCTTTAGTTACTGTGAAGCACCTGAAGGGTTAATAATCTTCTTGAATGTAGTTTTGAGTAGCTTGAGGGGTGCAGTTTTTATAAAGGTGTCACTTTTGGGTATTTTCTGCCATATAGACCCTCAAAGTGACTTCAAATGTGAGGTGGTCCCTAAAAAAAATGGTTTTGTAAATTTTGCTGTAAAAATGAGAAATCGCTGGTCAACTTTTAACCCTTATAACTTCCTAACAAAAAAAATGTTGTTCCCAAAATTGTGCTGATGTAAAGTAGACATGTGGGAAATGTTATTTATTAACTATTTTGTGTCACATAACTCTCTAGTTTAACAGAATAAAAATTAAAAATTTGAAAATTACAAAATTTTCAAATTTTCGCCAAATTTCCATTTTTTTCACAAATAAACGCAAAAATTATCGACTTAAATTTACCACTAACATGAAGCCCATATGTCACGAAAAAACAATCTCAGAATCGCTAGGATCCGTTGAAGCGTTCCTGAGTTATTACCTCATAAAGGGACACTGGTCAGAATTGCAAAAAATGGCAAGGTCTTTAAGGTCAAAATAGGCTGGGTCATGAAGGGGTTAACATGTCATGTTTTTTTCAACATGTGTAGCTAGGTAGCAGTAATTTTTGCCGGACACACAGCAGGGGAACAGCAGGCGTTACTGAACCCCACAAACACATCATCGATTGTTTTAATCTGTGCATCCAACACTTCTGAGCCCAGGGTCAAGGAGGGTGTAGGCTGAGGCCTAGTATGAGATGTTTTAACTGTAATTTTAACTTTAATTTGGAGTTAGCAGCATTAATTTTTGTCAGACACACAGCAGGGGAACAGCAGGCGTTACTGAACCCCACTATCACTATAGCTTGTGTATTGGTCTGTGGACACGACACTTCTGAGCAGCAACTGGCAGTGTTGTAGCCCGACACTTCTGAGCAGCAACTGGCAGTGTTGTAGCCCAGGGAGTATAGTTCAGGTGGTAGAAAGATGAACATAACAGGAGACATGGAAAACGTTGCCAACCAGTTAGTTAATCTGAAACCGGACAGGCAAATTCAGGCGAGATTCATGCCTAGTTCATTTTCAGAAAAGTAAGCCGTTCTACATTATCGGAGGAGAGTCGCATGCAACGGTCTGTTAGTACACCACCTGCAGCAGTAAACACGCGCTCCGATAATACACTGGCAGCAGGGCAAGCCAGCACCTCCAATGCATACTGGCTAAGCTCTGGCCATGCATCCAGCTTAGAGACAACAAACTTGAATGGGGAAGAGCCATCTGGGAGTACACTGAGAGGGCAAGACATGTAGTCTGTCACCATCTTACGGAAATGTTGCCTCCTGCTGACTGGAGCCGTCTCGGATGGTGTAGACATTGGTGGCGCTGCCACAAAACTTTGCCACATTTGGAACATACTGTTCTTGCCCTGTGCAGGGGCGCTGCTTGTGCTCCCTCTTGTTGCAGAGCTGTCTCCACTGCCTCGACGCACAGAGCTGCTTTGTAAAGCAGTAGCAGCAGCAGTGCTCTCGGCTGGAATGGAGAACATTATAGATTGCACCAGTGTGTCTTGGTACTTCCGCATTTTACGCTCCCGGTTCAACGGTGTGATGAGGCTTTGTAAGTTGTCCCGGTAGCGAGGGTCTAGGAGGGTGTACAGCCAATAATCAGACGTGGTGTGAATGTGTTCGATGCGGCGGTAGTTTCTCAGGCACTGCAGCATGAAATCAACCATGTGCTGCAGACTCCCAACTGGCCAAGAAACGTTGCCCCTACAAGAGGCGTCATCTCTGCCTGCTGTGCATCACCCCACCCTTGGTCTACATACTGACTAGAGCATTGTCTACCTCCCTCTGGAGCGATGTCTTCCTCCTCCATTGACTCCTCCTCATCCTCCTCACAAAGTCCTTCAAATACATAAAAATTTACAAAATTTAAAACTCAAAATTTAAAAACATTGTATCATAATTCTGTAACATCACTTTATGGAAACACAATAGCATTACAAAAGGATAGACAAAAACTGTACATTATGTGCTTTGTAAAAACATTAAAAGTTTGGAATGGTTATGAAAATATAGACAGCGACTCTGGAGGTTCAATTGTTGATACAGCATGGTACTTTGAAAGTCCTCCAGCCCTTTGTGAGGAACCACGTTGCGCTGACTGTCCAGAAGGTGATGGAATTTGTGACTCCTCATCCTCCACCTCTTCCAAAACCTCATGCCTTAGTGCTTGCAGTGTTTTTTGAAGCAGGCAGATAAGGGGGACAGTCAGGCTGACTAGTGCATCATCTGCACTCGCCATCCGCGTTGACTCATCAAACGCACGCAAAACGTGGCAGATGTCCTTCATAGAGTCCTTCGCCACTCATTACACTGGCTGCCCATTCATTATAGGATCCAATTCTAATTACTGGTTCTCACCAACAAAGCTCTCCACAGTGCAGCACCCCCCTACATCTCCTCCCTCATTTATATTTATCGGCCTAACCGACTGCTGCACTCTGCAAACGACCTTCGACTAACCTCTGCACTAATCCGTACCTCCCACTCCCAACTCCAAGACTTCTCCCGCGCTGCGCCAATCCTCTGGAATGCTGTACCCCAAGAAATTAGGACTATCCGCAATTTGGATGGTTTCAGGCGCTCCCTCAAAACACATTTGTTCACAGTGGCCTATCACATTCACTAATCAAAGTCATTCTATGTGTAAGTCTGTGTGTGTAGCCCATTCACTATCTCCATGCATCTGTAAGGTTCTGTGTATCTGTTTCTGAAACTCAGTTTGTTCGTCTGCCATTTTGCTTTCTGTTTTGCTGCAGCTATCTTGCCCTCAGTCAAAATGGAGTTTTCCAGCTTGCATGTTCCCGCCCTGATTCTCTCCGTTTGCTTCTTAAACAGCCACAGCTGAGTAATCAGTGCTTCAGAATCTAGCCTGCAGTGAACCTGTGTTCTGACTCCTGAAGCCTTGGACCTTGTACTCCAGCCATTCCTACTGAGGAACTCTGAAGCACTTGTGGACTCTGAACTCTGCTCTTGAGAGCCTCACGTTTGCATGGACTTGCGGTAACAGAGAAGATCTGAATCTGTTGTGGAGAGTTATTGCTGAGCTTAGATTACTCTGGCCTGCTGTGTCTCCTGCTTCTGTGTTTGCAACCTGTGTGTTTATTTTTGCCAATTTGTATGAAGCAATACAAGACTTTCTTTATCAACCTGTGTCTCAAGTATTTTCATCGCACCCAAGCACAAGACGCTATATGAACTGTACCACATACATTACAAGATTCTGAAGCCAAACGTTAGTGTCTGCTGGGTCTGGAAAGGCTTGTCTGCTGTACTGTGGATATCGGATGTCCGGTTGTACTTTCTGTGATGACAGTGGTTGTGACTTCTCACAACCATTCCAGGTGAGCAATTCCCTTAAGTTTTTTTTTCTGCAGTGTTATCACAGGTAAACACTATTGTTTTTTTTTTTTTTTTTTTTCTCTTCTCTTTTTGTCTGCTGAAACTCTGGATATCAGATGTCTGGTTGAAAGCTTTCTGTGATGATAGTGGTTGTGACTTCTCACAACCATTCCAGGTGAGCAGTTCCCTTAAAGTTTTTTCTTTCTTCAGTGTTGCCACAGGTGAACACTATTGTTTTTTTTTTCTCTCCTCTTCTTCCAGTATCCTGTCTTAAAAGATCTGGAAAATGGAGGCTCGCATAAAGGAACTTTGCGGAGTGACTGATAATATCCTTGCAGATTTGCAGAATATAAAGACCCGTCTTACAAATCTTCAGGACCTAAATAATCACAATTTGCAAGTGGTTGGACAGACTACCCAGGATTTGCGAGCCAGGATTGAGGTTCTGGAGGGGCGAGTCCAGGCTCCTGCCGTGGCCCCGAGTTCTGGGATTCCCAAGTTGCCCCCTTTTCGTTTTGGTGGTGAACGTGAAAAATTCAGGGGATTTGTTAATCAATGCAATCTTTTTTTTTCTGCACATGCTTCACAATTTCCTACTGAACGATCTAAGGTGCTTACTATAATTATGTTGCTTACCAACAAGGCTTTGATATGGGCAAACCCTCTGATTGAGACTGAGGATGATTGTTTGAATCACCTTGATGATTTTATTTCAGCCATGGGGCAGGTGTTTGATGACCCCAATCGAGGTGCAACAGCTGAAGCAGCCATGTTAGCTTTGCGCCAAGGTAAGCACTCGGTAGCTGAATATGCCTTGGATTTCAGGAGATGGGCCCTTGATACCACCTGGGACAATTCCGCCAAAAAATCTATTTTTCGAAAGGGGTTATCCCCACTGATTAAGGATGAACTTGCTCGTGCCGACCCTCCCACTGCGTTAGGTGACTTTATTAACTACTGCATCCGTATTGATACTCGTTTAACTGAACGCAGGCAAGAGAGATGGTTCGAAAGCAATCGTACTAACCTTTTCCTACCTTCCTCTCCAGCTAAGGAACCTTTGAATAGGATTACACGGGAACCTGAACCTGAACCCATGCAGGTAGACTCTTTACTACGACGGGTTAGTGATGCACGCAAGGAACATCGTTTTAAGGAGAATCTATGTTTTTATTGTGGTAAGTCAGGGCACTTTATTATTAACTGTCCCAGCCGTTCTCGCAAGACTACTGCAGCACTCATTCATTGTGAGTGTTGCGAGAGGGGATCTGTCAGGTCCGAGCCTCAGGCTCCAGAGAGAGCTGCAGCAACAGATCTTGATTTCTCGGACTTAAACTCCGTTACCTCTGAGGACGTTGACTGTGTAAATGCTGCCATCTTTCAAGTTTCCTCAGCGGTGTCCCAGCTGAGTTGTAAGAAAAACAATTCTCACTGTTTTCTTTCCATCAAACTCTGGGTTGACTCAGCCTGGGTGTCTAGCTCTGCTATGATCGACTCAGGTGCAAGTGGAAATTTTATGGATGTCTCCTTTGCTCTAAAACAGGGAATACGTTCAGTGAAGAAGGCTGCTCCAGTACAGATGGAAACTGTGGATGGCTCCCTGCTGACCTCTGGACCAGTGGATCAGGAAACAGAGCCTTTAAAGGTTCTTATGGGTAAAGATCATCAAGAGAAACTGTCCTTTATGCTTATCTCTTCTCCTCACTTTCCCATTATTCTAGGGCTACCATGGCTGCAGGCTCAGAATCCTACCATTAACTGGGAGACCAAGGAATTACACTTTCCAGAGAAACAGATGAGTCCAAAAATTTCAGCTTGCTCTGTTCCTAAAGGAACCATGTCAGTCCCTGAACTACCAGCTGTATACCAGGACTATGTGGATTTATGTGACAAGAAGAACGCTGACCAGCTTCCTCCTCACCGTCCATATGATTGTCCAATTGAATTATTGCCTGGAGCAGAGATACCTTTTGGTAAGATCTACCCCCTGGCGGGGCCCGAGCTGAAGGCTTTAAAAGAGTACATAGACGAAAATCTAGCCAAGGGCTTCATACGCCCCTCTTCATCTCCTGCAGGGGCACCCATATTCTTTGTAAAGAAGAAAGATGGATCCCTGAGACCATGCGTAGACTATAGGGAACTCAATAAGGTTACTATTAGAAACCGTTATCCATTGCCTTTAATCCCTGAGTTATTGGAGAGAGTGCGACATGCCAAAATTTTTTCTAAACTAGATCTTCGTGGGGCCTATAACTTAGTCCGTATTAGACCTGGGGATGAATGGAAGACTGCATTCAGGTCACGCTATGGACACTTTGAATATCTGGTTATGCCTTTTGGTCTGAGTACCGCCCCAGCCACTTTCCAACACTTGGTGAATGACATCTTCAGGGATCTCCTAGATACATTCGTGGTAATTTATTTGGATGATATTTTAATTTTTTCTAACTCCACAGAGGAACATCATGGACATGTGAGAATGGTCTTGGAACGTCTAAGACAAAATCATCTTTACATCAAGCTTGAAAAGTGTGAATTCCATAAGACCGAAATTCAATTTCTGGGGTATGTACTGTCTACACAAGGAATTAGTATGGATGGAAGTAAAACCCAAGCCATCAATGATTGGCCAAGTCCTAGAAATGTGAAGGAGGTACAGCGCTTCATCGGGTTTGCAAACTTCTATAGACGTTTCATTAGAAATTTCTCTGAGGTAGTGTCACCTATCACCCAACTTACCCGGAAAGAGTCTAAGTTCTCCTGGACTCCCCAAGCCCAGGAAGCATTTTCCCGTCTAAAAGATAAATTTACCACTGCACCTATCCTAGTACATCCCAACCCAGAGCTTGCCTTCATAATAGAGGTGGATGCTTCAGACTGTGCCGTGGGAGCTATACTCTCTCAGAGAACAGGTGAGAAGAATGTCTTGCATCCCTGTGCCTTCTTTTCCCAGCAGTTGTCTTCGGCTGAGAAGAACTACGATGTGGGCAATAGAGAGTTGTTGGCCATTATTGCCGCCTTCAAAGAATGGAGACACCTTCTTCAAGGAGCTGCACAGCAAATAGTCGTTCTGACAGATCATCGTAATCTTGAGTTCATCAGGTCGGCTAAGTGCCTGACTCCTCGCCAGGCTCGCTGGAATCTTTTCTTAAACCAATTTAATTTTATTATTTCTTATAGACCAGGATCGCGCAATGGAAAGGCTGATGCACTCTCTAGGATTTACTCAGCAGAGACACGTCCAATTACTCCTCCTAAGACTATTCTTCCTGACTCTAGATTCCTAGGAGTGATTCATCATCAAGACCTAATTAAAGACATCAAGGAAGCATACCATGCGGATTCTTTTTTGGCTCAACCCCCAAGGGACGTAAGTCTTGTCTTTAAGAATGGTGTGTGGATTCTGGGACAACGTCTGTATATACCTGAAACAGTCAGATTGAGAGTATTGCAACTCATTCACGATTCCAAAATAGCCGGGCATAGAGGAATTCTAAAGACACAGGAATTTCTTTCTCGTTTCTTTTGGTGGCCCACTTGTAGGAAGGATGTTTTGGACTATGTCACTTCGTGTGAGGTTTGTGCAAGATGCAAGACACCTCGCTCTTCACCAACTGGTCTGTTACAGCCTCTTCCCACCCCGTCCCGCCCGTGGGGATCCATTTCTATGGACTTCATTGTGGAATTACCAACCTCTCAAGGGAAGAACACCATTCTAGTGGTGGTTGACCGTTTAACAAAGGCAGCTCATTTTATCCCTTGTGTCGGCTTACCCACTGCAAAACAGACATCAGATTTGATGATTAAAGATGTGTTTCGTTTACATGGAGTACCGGATGAGGTTATTTCGGATCGAGGGGTGCAATTCACTTCTAGGTTTTGGCAAAATTTCTGTGCAGCATTGGACATTAAAGTAAACCTTTCTTCTGCTTTTCATCCCCAGACTAATGGACAAACCGAACGAACCAATCAAACCCTGGAGCAGTATCTCCGCTGCTTTATCTGCCACCTACAGGATGATTGGGTGGATCTACTTCCATTGGCTGAGTTCTCTTACAACAACTCTCAGAGTGCCTCCACTAAACAGTCTCCTTTTTACTCTAATCTAGGTTATCATCCTAACATTCTACCACGATTTCCCATAGAGACGCCTTTGCCAGCAGTGGCTGAAAGAGTCACGACTTTGCAGAAGAATATGGATCTTCTAAAGGAGAATCTGGAATCGGCTCAGGAAAGGTACAAGAAGGCAGCAGATAAATTTCGTAAACCTGCACCAGCTTTTAAGGTAGGAGACCTGGTCTGGCTGTCAACCAGAAATCTTAAATTAAGGATTCCATCGTCTAAGTTGGGACATAAGTACATTGGACCCTATAAAATCAGTAAGATTATAAGTGCCGTTGCTTGTCGTCTTCAATTGCCCAGAACTATGAGAATTCACCCTGTCTTTCATGTATCCCTACTAAAGGCTGCGACACCCAATACGTTTCCTGGACGTTCTTCTCCTTGCCCTGACCCAGTGCTAGTCGATGGTCAGGAAGAATTTGTGGTGGAAAGGATTTTAGATTCCAGGTTGTATAGAAATCAGTTACAATATCTGATTAAATGGCAGGGCTACCCAGTGGAGGACAACTCATGGGAGCCAGTCAATAACGTTAATGCTCCTCGCTTGCTCCGTCAGTTTCATCAGAGGTACCCACACAAGCCTGGTCTGAGGTCATCTGGAGGTTGTCCCTAAGGGGGGAGTAATGTAAGGTTCTGTGTATCTGTTTCTGAAACTCAGTTTGTTCGTCTGCCATTTTGCTTTCTGTTTTGCTGCAGCTATCTTGCCCTCAGTCAAAATGGAGTTTTCCAGCTTGCATGTTCCCGCCCTGATTCTCTCCGTTTGCTTCTTAAACAGCCACAGCTGAGTAATCAGTGCTTCAGAATCTAGCCTGCAGTGAACCTGTGTTCTGACTCCTGAAGCCTTGGACCTTGTACTCCAGCCATTCCTACTGAGGAACTCTGAAGCACTTGTGGACTCTGAACTCTGCTCTTGAGAGCCTCACGTTTGCATGGACTTGCGGTAACAGAGAAGATCTGAATCTGTTGTGGAGAGTTATTGCTGAGCTTAGATTACTCTGGCCTGCTGTGTCTCCTGCTTCTGTGTTTGCAACCTGTGTGTTTATTTTTGCCAATTTGTATGAAGCAATACAAGACTTTCTTTATCAACCTGTGTCTCAAGTATTTTCATCGCACCCAAGCACAAGACGCTATATGAACTGTACCACATACATTACAGCATCCCTCACTCCCTTAAAATGGCTGGACCATCATTGTAAAAAACACATTGTATATAAACACCTGTACTTTGTATCTCCCCACCTCATTGTAGATTGTAAGCTTTCACCAGCAGGGGCGGCTGATTTAGCTTTAATTATTGTATTGTTAACGTTGTTACTTATGACTTTTGTTTTGAAACTGTTAAACTGTAAAGCACTGCGGAATATTATGGCGCTATATAAATAAAGATTATTATTATTATTATAGAGGCCCACTCAGTAGTGGTGAAGTGTGAACGGCGCAAATTGCGAGTTGATTGCGCCTGATGCAGCTGATACTCCATTACTGTTGGCTGCTGCTCACACAACCGCTCCAACATATGTAACGAGGAATTCCACCAGGTGGGTACGTCACATATGATGCGATGTTCATGAAGGCGAAATCTGCGTTGCAGAGCTGCAATCAGCGATCTGGCCATGCTGGAACGTAGCAAGTGAGCGCACTCTAGACGGACCTTGTGCAGCAGTGCATCAAGATCCGGATAGTCCCTCAAAAAACTCTGCACGACCAAGTTGAGCACATATGACAGACATGGTATGTGAGTGAGGTTGGCAAGGCCCAGAGCTGCCACCAGATTTCGGCCATTGTCACACACTACCAAGCCTGCCTGTAGATTCGCTTCCAAAAACCACACGTCGTTCTCCTGCTTTATGGCATTACAGAGCTCCTGCGCTGTGTGTCTAAGATTCCCCATGGAAATTAATTTCAGGACGGCCTGTTGACATTTGGACACGGCTGTGCTCATATCGGTCGCAACAGGTAAACGTTCACGGGTCCATGTGGAGGTAGACCGTGACAGCTCCTGCAGCGATGATTCTGAGGAACTGGAGTAGGAGGAGGAGTCAATGTGTACAGACTTGATTCCTGCAATCCTTGGAGTTGGCAGAACACGTACAGCGCCACTCGCAAGATCAGTACCCGGCTACACAACATTGATCCAATGGGCAGTGAGGGAAAGTTATTGTCCCTGGCCATGGGTGTTAGAACCCTCTTGTTAGGTTTTGTTTCAGTTTGCTGGTCACATGACCTTTTTTCCCTATTTAGTCTGGCTCCGCCCTTCTGGCTTTTGCTTGACTTCATTGTATTATCTACTGTTAAGCTAGCCGGGTGCTTAGGTGCCTTAATCAGTCAGTTTTGCTTGATGTTAGGATCGCAAAGTATTTTTTTTCTGTTTAATTATCCATGCTACAATTTATGTTAGGAGGTGTCCACCTTTTCTCCCAGTCCCTAGATCTTGTAGGGATTCCTCCCTCGCAACTATAGGTCTTTGTTCACACTAGATGAGGACTTTAGCGGGTCTGGTCGCAGGATCAGGTTCCCGTTACATCGTAGGGATTCAGCTTAGTTGTATTGTAGGGACAGAATTCCTTCTTTCCTTACTGGTTGTAGCAGATCATAACAATGGGTACTGGTCCACGCATCGGTGGTCAGGTGGACCTTGCTACTGAGGGCGTTTAGTAGCGCATGTTTAATTTTTCCCTCAACATGCTTTCGCAGACCAGGGACGGCTTGCCTGCTGAAATGAAATCGGCTTGGCACATTGTATTGTGGAACTGACAATGATATTCAGTTACGGAAACTGTCTGTCTCCACCAGCCTGAATGACAGCATTTCAAGGGACAGGAGTTTTGCAATGCCAGCATTCAGAGCCTGTGCTCGTGCATGGTTTGCGGAGTATGGCCGTCTTTTATCCCATGCCTGTGCTACCGATGGCTGTTTTGTGGCCTGGGAGTGTGAGGATGACAGGGAACTTGCTGCTGTGTGTGGAATAACACTTTGTCTCTGGACAACAGTGGCCGACGTTCTTCCATGGCGATCCTGTGAGGAAGCAGAACCAGCTGTGTGTGAGCTCGATGAAGAGGCTTCAACACAACCTGAAGATGTAGGTGCTGCTGTAGGTTGGCCTACATCTCCAGTGTGTCTTTGTAACTCAACTACGTGCTTTGTCCGCACATGTTTCCACATATTTGTGGTATTGAGGTGACTGACACTTTTAGCTATTTTTAATTTTTTATTACACAGCTTGCATTTGACATAGCAAATATCATGTGCAAGTGTGTGAAAAAAGGACCACGCAGTGCAAGTCCTGGGAGCACACGTTTTGACTTTTGGAAGACAACTGCTCCGAACAGGTGGCAAACTGGAGGCTACAGGCAACCGAGTCTGCAGCCTAACTCTCCCTCCTGTTTGTACTGTTGGGGCAATGTCTTCCTCTATCTTCCTTCTATCACTAACCACTTCTCTAGGCCTCTCACAGCTTTCAACCAAAGTACTGGTTCTCAGCCACAAAGCTATCCACAGTGCAGCACCCCTCCTACATCTCCTCCCTCATTTCTATCTATCGGCCTAACCGACTGCTGCGCTCTGCAAACGACTTTCGACTAACCTCTGCACTAATATGTACCTCCCACTCCCGACTCCAAGACTTCTCCCGCGCTACGCCAATCCTCTGGAATGCTGTACCCCAAGAAATTAGTACTATCCACAATTTGCATGGTTTCAGGCGCTCCCTCAAAACACATTTGTTCAGAGCGGCCTATCACATTCACTAATCAAAGTCATTCTATGTATTCTGTGTAAGTGTGTATGTGTGTGTGTGTCTCTAGCCCATTCACTATCTCCATCCCTCAGTCCCTTAAGATGGCTGGACCATCATTGTAAATGCACCATTGTATATAAACACCTATACTTTGTATCTCCCCCACCTCATTGTACATTGTAAGCTGTCACGAGCAGGGGCGACTTATTTAGCTTAAATTATTGTATTGTTAACGTTGTTACTTATGACTTGTGTTCTTAAACTGCAAAACTGTAAAGCGATGCGTAATATGATGGCGCTATATAAATTAATATTATTATTATTAGGATTCCTCTGAGCTGCTCCCACCACCTTCCTGTTCCTCACGCCATGTTGGGTCTTGGACCTCATCATCTCCACCACCCTCTGCCAACACCTGCTGCTGTTGGGTGGTCCGGCCAGCACCATGCTCAACAGAAACTGGCACCTGAGTCTCATCATCATCAGATGCGTTCTGCGGTGTGCTGACCATCGGCACTGTCTCACCCGCCTCTTCAGATTCAGAGAGACACAGCTGTTGCGCATCACTGCATATTCCCTCTTCTTCACATTACAGAATGCTGCTTGGCTGGGCCCCTGTTTGCAAGCCAATAGATTCTGAGAACAGAAGCAGACACTCAGCTGGCTCCTGTACAGAACTCTCTGACTGCCTGGGCAATTTGACAGGCGGTGAAGAGACAGATGGTTGCTTAACAGTGCTGTGGTCCTGAGAGGAGGTGGAAGCAATTGAAGTCGATGCATTGGCTGACATCCAACCAACAACGGCTTCAATTTGTTCTTCCCGCAGCAGGGGGGTACTCCGAGCTCCTACAAGAGTGCGCATAAAGGAACGCTCACGGGGAAAACTGGTGGATGCTGTGTCACTGGGGGCCGCAGCAGCCACAGAATCCCCACGTCCTCTCCCTGAAGAAACTCCACGGCCACGACCACGTGCCTTACTCCCTGCCTTCTTCATCTTGGTAGATTGATAAAGAAAGTCTGAAAAGTTATAAGGCCTAAGTGTGGTTATTCCGTAGAGACTGCAGTGAACACTGCACACAACTATTCAGTAGGTGTGAAAGGCCCCTTTGTGTACTTCTATAGTGTTTGCAACAAATGTATTGTATACAGATGGAAGCGCGTCACACTAATAGATTTTATTTATTTGTAATAGAATGGATCAGCAACAATTAGAGAAAAATTTCAAGGATGTACCAGTGACACACGCTCAGCAGACTACAACCAGCAGTGGTTGAAGAACTAACTGGAGCGTGATCTGCACTCCAAAAAGGAAAACCTCAGACTACAGTGAACACTGCACACAACTGTTCACTACCCAACGCGTCTCAGCAGGAAGGCAGTCTGTGCGTCAAAACAAAGGCGCAAGCATACATCCACGTACCCTGTTTATAAAGCTATATAAAAAAAATTATGTAGTAGTGACGCACACTTTATTGAGGTACAGTATTACATCACCATTCACCATCTGTGGCTATGCAGTCTCATCTATATATACCTTATCTATCCGTTGTCATGCTTGCAAGTCGACAGTCAGGCATAAATAGCAATTTTCACTATGCACTATGCACTTTTTAAAGGTTATGTTTGTTAATAAAAATGATTATTGCCACATATTATGAGTATTACATGATGGAAATTGTATAATTTTGTATAAACTGTTTAGTGACATTATTCAGCAAATGTAACATTTTAGTAATGTCACAGATAACTTGTAATGCTGATGATGTTTTGAAGTCAGACATTCATTGTCTATACAATAAAAATGGTGTACATACTGTTACTTATCCATCATTAATGGATTCAGATATGTACTTGTATGCTTTTATGTACAACCGTATAGCAGATTCCTTAACTAATTTATTTTGTGGTTTGCATTGCTGTTCAACATGTTAATGTATGTGTTTATGTTTGTCAATTCTTTATTTATCTAGATATTAGTTTAAATGAAATCATCATCTTATGGTAGTAAAGGTTATCTTTCTCTTGTTTGAAGTATAGACATTTAAAATTGACAGGTAACAAGGAAATTACTTGATCTAGTATTTAAACATCCTCCTTGACCCTGGGCTCCAACACCGCCAGTTGTTGCCTGTAAGTGCTGTTAGCACAGTCAACACTTGCTCCTGTGTTACTGGGGTTCAGTGATGTCAGCTGTTCCCCTGCTGTGTGTACGTCAAAAAGTCCTGCTGCCTCCACCCTGTTCTCTTCTCATCCCTGGGCTCCAACATCGCCAGTTGTTGCTCGGAAGTGCTGTTAGCACAGTCAACACTTGCTCCTGTGTTACTGGGGTTCAGTAATGTCAGCTGTTCCCCTGCTGTGTGTACGTCAAAAAGTCCTGCTGCCTCCACCCTGTTCTCTTCTCATCCCTGGGCTCCAACACCGCCAGTTGTTGCTCGGAAGTGCTGTTAGCACAGTCAACACTTGCTCCTGTGTTACTGGGGTTCAGTAATGTCAGCTGGTCCTCGGTTGTGCCATTGGCTCTTTTCCTTCTGCTGCCCCTCCGGGTTCCAGTAACATCAGCTGGTTCTCCGCAGTGCCTTTGGCCTAGGTGCCTCCATCTCGGTATCCGAGTTCCAGCAACGTCTGCTGGTCCTTGGTAGTGCTTTGGAGCACAGGTACCTCCTGCTTAGTAACCGTGTCCCAGTAACGTCAGCTGGTCCTCGGTTGTGCCATTGGCTCTTTTCCTTCTGCTGCCCCTCCGGGTTCCAGCACAGTCAGCTGGTCCTCGTTACTTGCATTGGCTCTTGTACCTTCTGCTACATTTACAAATTGAAGATTTTTAAAATGTTTATTTGGGTAATCACTCTGGATCTCCAACAATGAAGACGACGACCCTGATGACCACCCCGAAGAAGATGACGACCACAAGGACGACGAGCATCAAGCCAACCAGCCTAAACACCATCACAAAGAAGAAATAAAAGATTACCCAACAGGACTAAGAAGGTTAAGACAAACTACAAGATACAGAACAAGAGACTTAAGAACAATAAGCAGAAGATCAAAAAGCAGAATAACATGAAGTATAAGACCAAAATGAAGAGCAAAATATATGCTCTAAATTATAAGCAGAAGAAGACTAAGCAGTGTAGGGGGGTGAGTCCGTTCCTCCTCGTGGTGCCCCTGGAAAATGCCTGCTGCTGCAGGCTAAACTGAACACGGACAAATACTGTTGTAATTTAAATCTTTTGTGACAGCAAGAACGGAAGGATGAAAAATTCATACTTTGACAGATTACAAGTACAGGAATCTCTGTCACAAATAAGAATATGATGAAGAAGATGAAGAAGTAGAATATGAAGAAGAATAGTTTAATAAGAAGAATATGAGTAATGTTAACAAAAAGATGAATAGCAAGAAGTTTAAGAAGAAGATAAAGAAGGTGAAGATGAAGAATAATTTGATGAAAAAGATGATGCTGCTGAAGATTATGAAGGAGAAAGTGTGTCAAAAGTTAAAAAGGTGAAGAGCATGGAAGTTGTGAAATATACATATTTGCCAAAATAGAAAAAACGTTAACAACATTGTCAATTTCTTCGTCAATCCGAACATCTTTAAAAAAAAATATTTATGCTATTCCATTTGATTAGGTTAAACATCTATGCCTTTAATGTCTCCTCAACCTTCCCCAATACATTCTACATTACTCTTTGTTGTTTTCCTTCATGTACAATTAACCAACAAGGCAAGAATGGGTTTTTTTTAATTCCGATATTTTGTTCCCATAGACTTACATTGGATTTCCGGGATCAGTATCGGGTATCGCCGATATTTTTTGGGTATCGGCGATACCATTGCGATTCCGATACTTTTGGATAACGGAAAGTATCGCTCAACTCTAGTTATGGTTATAATGAAAAAAGGAAAGCTGTCTATTACTATATCAGAGATTGGATGTTTTGTGGAAGGAACTGAGAAAGTGACTGAAAGTACCAGAAAGACAAATAATTAAAAATGATGATTTGGAATAAGGGTTTTTCTGCTAGATAATAAGATCTTTTCCCAGGTAATTAAGCCGGGTGGATTTGTGATGTATGCGGGGTTACTAATCCTCAGTGGAGAGAGACCTGTTACAGTTGTGGAGCTAGGAGACCCGGAGTTGTAGTCCCAACTTTTCCCTTGGTAAACGCTGACGGCACTTATTATTAACCACCGCCAGCACCAGTCCCTGCTATCCACCCCTCCTACTTTATTCACCCGGTCAATCTTATGGTAGTATTTAAAGATCTTGGATTCTCATTGTATAATAAAGCCCACTCACGTTTTTTTTGTGGCAGCTTTGATGTCCCGAATTGAAGGAGGCGATAATGTCAGTTAGACCTGATGTCGAGAATTCCACTCCTGACAATGTATTAAAAGTAAAAAAAAGAAGAATTCAGCTTGTTCTGTATCAGCAAAAAAAAAGTCAGCCAGGAGCAGCTCCAACCCCCACCCCAACTGCAAGGACACAGTTCTTATCAGTGCCCACATAACAGACTCCAGCCCCCCCTTCAACTTAACCCCTGTGTACCGGTTGGTACAAGATCTATGAGCAGTTAATGCAGTTACTGATCTGGAAACTCCAGTGGTGTCTAATATATATACTCTTTTGTTCCAGATATCTCAGGATGCTGCTTGGTTCACAGTTATCGATTTTGCCAATGTCTTTTTTTTAGTATTCTATTACACCAAGATTGTCAATTTCTGTTTGTATTTATTTATAAGGAAGAAAAATTAATGTGGACAGTTCTGTCACAAGGGGCCCAAAACAGTCCCAATCAGTTTGTAAAAAATATGGGCAAGTGTCTTTTACCCTGGCAATTGACCACCCCCATGTCACGCTGCTTCAGTATGTGGATGATTTTTGTTGTGTGTATGGACGGAGCAGGAAGCCATGTTGCTATTGTTAGTCTTCACAAGTATCTCACAGATCTGAACTGTCGGGTTTCAGCCTCGAAACTTCAGTTCTGTCTCGGTCAAGTGATATTTTTGGGTCACTGTCTCCTTCAAGGTGTCAGATACCTCACAGAAGAAAGAAAAATAGCTGTCAGCTCCCTTCCTTTCCCAAAAGACGGTATAATGAACTATAAGGAAAGATCACCGGTTTGTATGGAAAGTCTTTATTGTGCCTTTTCTGAATTAAAGTGGCTTATTGTTTCCGCCCCTGCCTTGGGCATCCCGGACTATACTCGACCGTTCCATTTGTATGAGTCTGAGAATGAAGGACACGCAGCAGGTGTACTTATACAATCACATGGCAATAGGCAACAACCAGTGGACTATTATTCGGCCCGCCTCGACCCTGTGGCCCGAGTATCACCAAGTTGCATCGCTGTACTACAATCAACCCCGCTACTTTACTGCCGGTCCCCAAGAAAGATGGCAGTGATGAGGATTATCTCCAACATGATTGTTTCCAATTTCTGACTGAAGAAACAGCTTCTCCACCAAATGTCAGTGAGAATCCACTTCCAAACCCCGATCTGGTGTTGTTCACGGATGGTTCAAGATATGCTGATGAGTTTGGAAGATTCCACACAGGATATGCTGTTACCACAGAGGACACTGTAGTGCACGCGGCTGTGCTCCCGCCATCACAGTCAGCATAAGAAGCAGAACTTCAGGCTCTGTCTACTGCATGTACTTTGGCCAAAGACGGGCTAATATATACACGGACTCATGGTATGCATTTGGTTTTGCTCACGATTTTGGAGCTCTATAAGCCAATCAAGGGTTTATTACTACTGCCGGAACTCCAGTGAAAAATGCTGAAGCTGTTAAAAGCCTTTATGGATTCGATCAAATTGCCTACGCAGGTGGCCATTATCAAAGTCAAGGATCACGGTCCTGGGAACAGTCCACAAACTATTGGCAAAGCATTTGCGGATATGCAAGCAAAGGCCACTGCTCTTCTGCCTGTTGAAATAACCATACTAATTATGATGACCACACGCTCTTAGTGTAAACAGTTGCAAGAGATCCTGACTCTACAAGAACCTGGTGATCTACAACAGACTGAAGTTTTCTGTCGGACCCCGCGAGACCACTTAATGACGATGCAGAGAATGTCTCCAAAAGAAGAGGTGAAGCAGTGGAAGGCTGATGGGGCACGTATGGACAATGGTCTCTGAAAAAAGGACCAACTTGTGTGTTTCCCTAAGCCGATGTACCCTGCTATTGCCATATGGGCACATGGACCTATATATCAAGGAAAAAACCAGGCCTTAGCCCTGGTACAAAAATTCTACTGGGCTCCAGGTGGACCATAAATGCCTAAATCTGGAAGGTATGAATATTATCTGGTGGTTGTCGATATGTTCTCCAGTTGGCCAGAAGCGCTCCCTGTTACCAACATGACTGCAAAGACCACAGCAAAGAAACTGGTGATGGAAGTTATATGCAGATATGGAGTTCCAGAAGTCGTTGAAAGTGACCAAGGTCCGGCTTTTTCTTCTCATGTGTATCAGGAGGTTCTGACAATGTTTGGATCCACTGTAGCCCTCTATACTCCGTACTATCCACAATCCAGGAGGGAAGTTGAGAGGTTGAACGACACACTGAAGGGACAATTGACCAAAATGATGTAGGAGACTACAGCTCTATGGCCAGAGATCCTACCCATTGTACTATACCATATTTGTACTACCCCTATTGCAAAACATGGCCTGTCCCCATATGAGATATTGTTTGGTGCTAGGACCCCAGTTGCAAATTTCCAGTCTCAGTAATTATTAGAAGAAACTGTCCGTACTGTTCAACATGTTATTCAGTTTAGTAAAAATCTTGCTAACACCTATGCTTTAGTTTCTTCTTCTTTTTCAGATTCAGCAGAAACCGATATTTGTTATAGTTTAAAGTCTGGTGATTTTGTGGTCATGAAAAGGCATGTCAGAAAACACGGACTAGAACCCTTGTATGACGGTCCCTATCAAATTCTCCTCATTACTCCTATGTCAGTGAAACTGGAAGGAAGACCGACTTGGATCCACGCATCGCACTGCAAGCTGGTTAAACAAGCCAATAGCAAATAAAGGGGATATAATGTTGTGGTTTTTCGTATTTTCTATGTTATTATTGGTAACCACATGGGACAGCCTAAATTCCCCAATGTACATGAATAATAAGTTTATATAATATTATGAAAAATTACTGAGAGATTTGTTGAATAATTCCCAGTCTCTGGCAGATATTTTCTTTTTAATTCAGCCAATTGGTTTAAGGGAATTGGGGGTTGGATAGCTGGAATCTTGCAAAGTTTGTTACACATCACTGTCTTTATTCTTGTTATGTATGTAATACTAAAACTTGTTTTTTGGTATATTTCTGTATGTATTAGGAAATTCTATACTTGGACAGCTAATGATGATACCAAAGGCGTTGTTATCTCTGCTCTTCTCTACACCGATTTCAAGAAGTTATCTGATGAAGATGTTGAAGCCAAGCGCATGGCTATCTTCAAAAGATCTCCACCACCGTTATCAAAAATTGTTATTTGTAAATTGTAGTATACAGGGGGATGGGTAAGCCGCAACAGCCATGTCTGGTAACATGGCATCAGATATGTGAAGACCAGTACCCCTCGAGCTTATAGCTTGGGATAGTACCTCTGATGCTGGACATAAGTTAACAAAATTTATCTAGGGGGGATTGTGAAGGACTAAATTAAGAAAGATCAAAACTGAATGCTCCATTTTGTGCTTGTAACTCCATCTTGTGGTTTATGAGTTAAATTCTGTTACTTAACAAAGCTATAGTTCCTGGCCGATATAAAGAAGTAGAGTAAAGGTTATGGGCTGTAATAAAACCAGACCGCTCCAGTTTGGACAAGATATAAGATACTCTGAAGAATAAGTATGCTATTGTTCCATTCTATGGTCACGTGGATATGACTATATATGTAGTTTCCAGTCTTCCTGTATTTTCATTGGTTAAATGTTGTAGGTGTGGTTTTATACTATTGGTTGAAGTACAAACTCACTAAATACTATAAAAGATGATGATGTAATACATGGGGTAGAATCTGTTTCAATTCTCCCAGACAGAAACACGTGTCCGTTTGGTCATTTTCTGTTGCTAGCAACGTTCTGTGAATTAATTTGGAAATCACTAGGTCAACCATGAAGGGTCACTTAGATCCTACCTCAACAATGTGAGTTGTGAACTGGAGCATTGCCTTGCAGAAGGCGGATACCTTTGGTGAGCATGCCCCGTCTCTTGGTTTTGATGGCCTCCCGCAATTTCCGCAACAGTGGAGCATACACCATGTTCCAAATTATTATGCAAATGATATTTTTCTCTGATTTTCCTAAGTGGTCAGTGCAAATGACAGTCAGTCTAATAAAAGTCATCACCCGTTAGAGTATACATCAAATTTTATTCAAGAAACCTCCCAATGATAACAGTATAATCTCCAAAATAAATAAAAACTCAAAATGCACTGTTCCAAAGAATTAGGCACAGTAGAATTTCTAAACATTTGATATGTTTTAATGAACTGAAAATGCTCATTTGTGGAATTTGCAGCATTAGGAGGTCACATTCACTGAACAAAAAAGCTATTTAACTCCAAAACATCCTAACAGGCCAAGTTACATGTTAACATAGGAACCCTTCTTTGATATCACCTTCACTATTCTTGCATCCATTGAACTTGTGAGTTTTTGGAGAGTTTCTGCTTGTATTTTTTTGCATGAAGTCAGAATAGCCTCCCAGAGCTGCTGTTTTGATGTGAACTGCCTCCCACCCTCATAGATCTTTTGCTTGATGATACTCCAAAGGTTCTCTATAGGGTTGAGATCAGGGGAAGATGGTGGCCACACCATGAGTTTATCTCCTTTTATGCCCATAGCAGCCAATGACGCAGAGGTACTCTTTGCAGCATGAGATGGTGCACTGTCATGCATGAAGATGATTTTACTCCTGAAGGCACGTGTCTGCTTTTTATACCATGGAAGAAAGTTGTCAGTCAGAAACTCTATATACTTTGCAGAGGTCATTTTTACACCTTCAGGAACCTTAAAGGGCCCTACCAGCTGTTTCCCATGATTCCGGCCCAAAACATGACTCCTCCACCTCCTTGCTGATGTCGCAGCCTTGTTGGGACATGGTGGCCATCCACCAACCATCCATTACAACATCCAACTGGACCATCCAGGGTTGTTCGACACTCATCAGTAAACAAGACTGTTTGAAAATTAGTCTTCATGTATGTCTGGGCCCAGTGCAACCATTTCTGCTTGTGAGCACTGTTTAGGGGTGGCCGAATAGTAGGTTTATGCACCACAGCAAGCTTTTGAAGGATCCTACACCTTGAGCTTCGAGGAACTCCAGAAGCACCAGCAGCTTCAAATATCTGTTTGCTGGTTTGTAATGGCTTTTTAGCATCTGATCTTTTTATCCGATGAACTTGCATGGCAGAAACCTTCCTCATTCTGCCTTTATCAGCATGAACACGTCTGTGCTCAGAATCAGCCACAAATCTCTTAACAGTACGATGATCACACTTAAGTTTTCGGGAAATATCTAATGTTTTCATCCCTTGACCAAGGCATTGCACTATTTGATGATTTTCAGCAGCAGAGAGATCCTTTTTCTTTCCCATGTTACTTGAAAACTCTGGCTTGCTTAATAGTGTGGAACATCCAGTTTTCCTTTTATTGTGCTCACATGGCAAACTAATTATCACAGGTATCTGAGATTGTTTTCAGTGATCCAAAGAACCCTGAGACACAATACCATCAATGGGTTTCATTTACAAAAAAAAACAAAAAAACGCTATGACACTTAAAACCAATTTGCATAATAATTTGTAACATGGTGTAGTAAGCTTGAGGGTGGATCAATCATGCTTTGGGGTTGTGTTGCAGCCAATGGCAACGGGAACATTTCTCAGGTAGAGGGAATAATGGAGTCAATGAAATTTCAACAAATTCTTGATGCAAACATAACACCATCTTTAAAATAGCTGAAGGTGAAAAGAGGATGAGGATGGCTTCTACAAATGAAGAATGATCCTAAACACACGTCACAATCCACAATAGGTGATCTGAAAAGGCGCAAGCTGAAGATTTTACAATGGCCCTCACAGTCTCCTGATCTGAAGATCATTGATATTTTAAGGTCTAGCCACAGAATTTCAGAGGATGCATGACGACCCAGGAATGTCACAGAACTGGAAGAATTATCTTACAAGGAAGAATGGATGAAAATCCCTCAAACAAGAATTACTAATCCACACTATAGGAAAAATGAAAGCGCAGATAGGGTCTTATCCGATGGATATTATGAGAACCAGATACAAATTGCACTCACCTGATATGTGAGAAGTAAAAGCGTATACAATCCTTAGTCGGCTGCTGCAGATCCACTGGTCAAACTGTGACCGCAAAGATACTAGTATAAAAATATTTTGTGGATTTAATGCGCTGCCAAATATAACTCACAGATCCATTGTTCATAAAGAAGATGATGATTTATTCATAATCCAACGCGTTTCAAAGTTTAAAACTTCTTCCTCAGGGGATGAAGAAAATAGGATTATGATGATCATCTAAAGAACACTCTGTAGGTGATGATCAGGGAATTTAGACAAGCCATGACTGATATTTCTACAAAGTCACTGACTATACTAATTCTAGTATAATACTAAATAATACTATTCTAGTCTGATCAAGAGGCTGGGCTTAACGACCTGAGCATTAGCTGTTGAAGTATACAACTGCAGGCTTCTGCTGTGGAGGCACCGTGCGCTACATTATAACGACAGGCTTATGCTCTGGAGGGACGATGTCATACTAAATTGTATGATCTCCCGGGTTTGTTTTCTCTTGTTCTTCCTGTAATCCCCATGTTGTGATGATGCGTATAACGGTAGCTGCATGTCCTAAGTTTCCTTCTCCCACCATGTCTGGGTGGTGAGTGATTCTGCTAAAGGCAGAAATCCACAGCAGTTCTTATGGTTCAGAGAAATTAAAATGTGCACATACAAGTTCTTCTTATGTGGTATTATGGATTAAACGGGGTGGGCTAATTGTGTGGACCCCCGCCTCATCGCTGCTTTATGTGCAGGATCCACGTTCTCTGGCATGTGATTGTCCCCTACAAAACTTTCACTCCATCTCTATACAGCACCCCTTGTTCTCCAACAGGAATTATAGGGGCAATTTTTTTCCTAGTGACCTTTTTAGTTTTCCAAAACAAAAAAGAATTTCTGGTAATTTATGAACACAAGTATTAGGGTTCGAGTTCCCACTGCTGCACAAGGGGAGTCTCGAACCAGTCACGCTGCAGTCCCCCATTCATCTCCGGTCATAGTGGAGCATGCTCAGCAGAGACGTCGGTCCCAGCATCTTGCCCATTCCAATACTGTGCAGAGACTTGCTGCTGCATCTCCTGGATCTGCTATTATAGCCAGTGCTGGAGCAGAATTCTTTGGGACGAAGTCCTGCGTTTCCCCTTCTGAGCATGCCCAGGGTAAGATCTCTCATTGGAGATCAGGGGTCACATGTTCAGGTACTGCAGCAGCTCCTATTGGTCCGCCAGGAAGGTCCTGAAACTACATGTGTTTTGGAACAGTTTCTCATTGGTCCTTGTTTCTGGCAGGTCCTGTAGCTGTTACTATAAAAGGGTGGCAATGCTGAGCCGCCATGCGCTAGTATCAACCGTTATATGTTTTGCGCCAGTGTGGTCATGCGTGTGTGTGGTTAGGGCCCGGCTGAAATAAGCCCCTAGAATACCGACTTAATCGGTGAGGATTTTGGTATGCTAGCTGGTCAGGGTGGGTGTCCTAGATGCCCTAGATTACCGGCATAACTGGTGAGGAGTTTGATTGCCGTATTCAGGGTCTGGCGTTCAGACGCCATAGATTGCGGGTGACTCCCGCGAGGACATTAGCGCATGATCACGTTCTATGTTCGCTTAGCAGTTAACTGTGTACCTGGGTGCCTGACAGGACACAGAAGTTTGTCTCAGCGGCTGTAAGGTTCTATGTATATATTCCTGAAACTCAGTTTGTTCGTCAGCCATTTTACTTTCTGTCTTGCTGCAGCTATCTTGCCTCAGTCAAAATGGAGTTTCCAGCTTGCATGTTCCCGCCCTGATTCTCTCCTTTGCTTCTTAAGCAGCCACAGCTGAGCAATCAGTGCTTCAGAATCTAGCCTGCAGTGAACCTGTGACTTGACTCCTGTAAGCCTTGGACCTTGTACTCCAGCTATTCCTACTGAGGAACTCTGAAGCACTTGTGGACTCTGAACCCTGCTCTTTGAAAGACCCACGTTTGCATGGACTTACGGTAACAGAGAAGAAGATCCTGAATCTGTATTAGAGAGTGATTGCTGAGCTTGGATTACTCTGGCCTGCTGTGTCTCCTGTTTCTGTGTCTGCAAACTGTGTGACTATTTCTGCCAACTTGTATGAAGTAATACAGGACTTTTCTATATCAAACCTGTGACTCCTGTGTTTTCATCGCACCCAAGCACAAGACGCTATATGAACTGTACTACATACATTACAAGATTCTGAAGCCAAAACGTTAGTGTCTGCTGGGTCTGGAAGGCTGTGTCTGCTGTACTGTGGATATCAGACGTCCGGTTGTACTTTCTGTGATGACAGTGGTTGTGACTTCTCACAACCATTCCAGGTGAGCAATTCCCTTAAGTTTTTTCTTTTTGCAGTGTTACCACAGGTAAACACTATTGTTTTTTATTTTTTTTCCTTTCTTTTCTCTTTTTTGTCTGCTGTAACTCTGGATATCAGATGTCTGGTTGAAACTTTCTGTGATGATAGTGGTTGTGACTTCTCACAACCATTCCAGGTGAGCAGTTCCCTTATTTTTTTTTTTCTCTCTGCAGTGTTGCCACAGGTGAACACTATTGTTTTTTTTTTTCTCTCCTCTTCTTCCAGTAATCCTGTCTTAAAAGATCTGGAAAATGGAGGCCCGCATAAAGGAACTTTGCGGAGTGACTGATAATATCCTTGCAGATTTGCAGAATATAAAGACCCGTTTTACAAATCTACAGGACCTCAATAATCACAATTTGCAAGTGGTTGGACAGACTACCCAGGATTTGCGAGCCAGGATTGAGGTTCTAGAGGGGCGAGTCCAGGCTCCTGCCGTAGCCCCGAGTGCTGGGATTCCCAAGTTGCCCCCTTTTCGTTTTGGCGGTGAACGTGAGAAATTCAGGGGATTTATTAATCAATGCAATCTTTTTTTTTCTGCACATGCTTCACAATTTCCCACTGAACGATCTAAGGTGCTTACTATAATTATGTTGCTTACCAACAAGGCTTTAATGTGGGCAAACCCTCTGATTGAGACTGAGGATGATTGTTTGAATCACCTTGATGATTTTATTTCAGCCATGGGGCAGGTGTTTGATGACCCCAATCGAGGTGCAACAGCTGAAGCAGCCATGTTAGCTTTGCGCCAAGGTAAGCACTCGGTAGCTGAATATGCCTTGGATTTCAGGAGATGGGCCCTTGATACCACCTGGGACAGTTCCGCCAAAAAATCTATTTTTCGAAAGGGGTTATCTCCACTGATTAAGGATGAACTTGCTCGTGCCGACCCTCCCACTGCGTTAGGTGACTTTATTAACTACTGCATCCGTATTGATACTCGTCTGACTGAACGCAGGCAAGAGAGATGGTTCGAAAGCAATCGTACTAACCTTTTCCTACCTTCCTCTCCAGCTAAGGAACCTGTGAGTAGGATTACACGGGAACCTGAACCCATGCAGGTAGACTCTTTACAACGACGGGTTAGTGATGCACGCAAGGAACATCGTTTTAAGGAGAATCTATGTTTCTATTGTGGTAAGTCAGGGCACTTCATTATAAACTGCCCCAGCCGTTCTCGTAAGACTACTGCAGCACTCATTCATTGTGAGTGTTGCGAGAGGGGATCTGTCAGGTCCGAGCCTCAGGCTCCAGAGAGATCTGCAGCAACAGATCTTGATTTCTCGGACTTAAACTCCGTTACCTCTGAGGACGTTGACTGTGTAAACGCTGCCATTTTCCAAGTTTCCTCAGCGGTGTCCCAGCTGAGTTGTAAGAAAAACAATTCTCATTGCTTTCTTTCCATCAAACTCTGGGTTGACTCAGCTTGGGTGTCTAGCTCTGCTATGATCGACTCAGGGGCAAGTGGAAATTTTATGGATGTCTCCTTTGCTCTGAAACAGGGAATACGTTCAGTGAAGAAGGCTACTCCAGTACAGATGGAAACTGTGGATGGCTCCCTGCTGACCTCTGGACCAGTGGATCAGGAAACAGAGCCTTTGAGGGTTCTTATGGGTAAAGATCATCAAGAGAAACTGTCCTTTATGCTTATCTCTTCTCCCCACTTTCCCATTATTCTAGGGCTACCATGGCTGCAGGCTCAGAATCCTACCATTAACTGGGAGACCAAGGAATTACACTTTCCAGAGAAACAGATGAGTCCAAAAGTTTCAGCTTGCTCTGTTCCTAAAGGAATCATGTCAGTCCCTGAACTACCAGCTGTATACCAGGACTATGTGGATTTATGTGACAAGAAGAACGCTGACCAGCTTCCTCCTCACCGTCCATATGATTGTCCAATTGAATTATTGCCTGGAGCAGAGATACCTTTTGGTAAGATCTACCCCCTGGCGGGGCCCGAGCTAAAGGCGTTAAAGGATTACATAGATGAAAATCTAGCCAAGGGCTTCATACGCCCCTCTTCATCTCCTGCAGGTGCACCCATCTTCTTTGTAAAGAAGAAAGATGGATCTCTGAGACCATGCGTAGACTATAGGGAACTCAATAAGGTTACTATTAGAAACCGTTATCCATTGCCTTTAATCCCTGAGTTATTGGAGAGAGTGCGACATGCCAAAATTTTTTCTAAACTAGATCTTCGTGGGGCCTATAACTTAGTCCGTATTAGACCTGGGGATGAATGGAAGACTGCATTCAGGTCACGCTATGGACACTTTGAATATCTAGTTATGCCTTTTGGTCTGAGTACCGCCCCAGCCACTTTCCAACACTTGGTGAATGACATCTTCAGGGATCTCCTAGATACATTCGTGGTAATTTATTTGGATGATATTCTAATTTTTTCTAACTCCACAGAGGAACATCATGGACATGTGAGAATGGTCTTGGAACGTCTAAGACAAAATCATCTTTACATCAAACTTGAAAAGTGTGAATTCCATAGGACCGAAATTCAATTTCTGGGGTATGTACTGTCTACACAAGGAATTAGTATGGATGGAAGCAAAACCCAAGCCATCAAGGATTGGCCAAGTCCTAGAAATGTGAAGGAGGTACAGCGCTTCATCGGGTTTGCCAACTTCTATAGACGTTTCATTAGAAATTTCTCTGAGGTAGTGTCACCTATCACTCAACTTACCCAGAAAGAGTCTAGGTTTTCCTGGACTCCCCAAGCCCAGGAAGCATTTTCCCGTCTAAAGATAAATTTACCACTGCACCTATCCTAGTACATCCCAACCCCGAGCTTGCCTTCATAATAGAGGTGGATGCTTCAGACTGTGCCGTTGGAGCTATACTCTCTCAGAGAACAGGTGAGAAGAATGTCTTGCATCCTGTGCCTTCTTTTCCCAGCAGTTGTCTTCGGCTGAGAGGAAGTACGATGTGGGCAATAGAGAGTTGTTGGCCATTATTGCCGCCTTCAAAGAATGGAGACACCTTCTTCAGGGAGCTGCACAGCAAATAGTCGTCCTGACAGACCATCGTAACCTTGAGTTTATCAGGTCGGCTAAGTGCCTGACTCCTCACCAGGCTCGCTGGAATCTTTTCTTAAACCAATTTAATTTTATCATCTCTTATAGACCAGGATCGCGCAATGGAAAGGCTGATGCACTCTCTAGGATTTACTCAGCAGAGACACGTCCAATTACTCCTCCTAAGACTATTCTTCCTGACTCTAGATTCCTAGGAGTAATTCATAATCAAGACCTACTTAAGGACATCAAGGAAGCATACCTTCAGGTATATACAGACGTTGTCCCTGAATCCACACACCATTCTTAAAGACAAGACTTACGTCCGGGGAAAAAAAAAAAGGGGGGGCCCCAAAAAAAAAACCCCGGGGCAAAAAAAAAATTTTTTTTTTTAAAAAAAAATTTTTTTTTTTAAAAGGGGGTTTTTTGGGTTTTTTCCCCAAAAATTTTCTATTTTTTTTTTTCCCCTTTTTTAAAGGAAATTTTTTTTGGGGGGTTTTTTTTTTTGGGCCCAAAAAACCTTTTTTTTCCCCCCCCCTTTTTTTCCCCAAAGGGGGGTTTTTTTTTTTTTTTAAAAAAATTTTAAAATTTTTTTTTTTTTTTTTTTTTTAAAATTTTTTAAATTTAAAAAAATTTTTAAAAAATTTTTTTTTAAAAAAAAAAAAATTTTTAAAAAAATTTTCCAAAAAATTTTTTTAAAAAAAAAAAACCCCCCAAAATTTTAAAAATTTTTTTTTTGGGGAAAAACCAGAAATTTTAAATTTTTTTTTCCCCCCCCCCTTTTTTTTTCCCAAAAATTTTTAAAATTTTTTTTTTTTTGGGGTTTAAGGGGGGAAATTTTTTTTAAAAAAATTTTTTTTGGGGGGGAAACCCAAAAGGGGGGCCCCCCCCCCTTTTTTTATTGGTTGGGGGGAAAAAAAGGGGGGGGGGGCCCCTTTTTTTTAAAAAAAAAATTTTTTTTTTTTCCCCTCCCAAAAAAAAGGGGGGCCCCCCAAAATTTTTTTTTCGTTTTTTTTTTAAAAAAATTTTTTTCCCCCCCCCCCCTTTTTAAGGGGGGGGGGGGGGTTTTTGGGAAAAAATTTTTTTTTTTTGGGGGGTTTTTTTGGGGGGTTTTTTTTTTTGGGGGGGGTTTTTTTTTTTTTAAAATTTTTTTTTTTTCCCCCCCTTTTCGTGTTCGGGAATTTTTTTTTTTCCCCCCCCCTTTATTTTTTTTTTCCCCAAGGGGTTTAAATTTTTCCCCCTTTTAAAAATTTTTTTTTTTAAAAGGAAAAAAGGGGTTTTTAATTTTTTTAAAAAAATTTTTTGGCAAAATTTTGGCCCCCCCCTTTTTTTTGGGGGTTTGTTTTGGGGGTTTTTTAAAAATTTTTAAAAAAGGTTTTTAAAAACCCTTTTTTCCTTTTTTTTCCCCCCCAAAAAATTTTTAATTTTTTTTCCCCAAAAAACCCCCAAAAAAGGGGCCCCCCTTTGGGGGCCCCGGGTTGTTTTTTGGGGGTTGGGGGTTTTTTTCCTTTGGGTTTTTTGGGGCTTTTTTTCCCAAACCCCCCTTTTTTTTTTTTAAAAATTCCCCCCTTTTTTTTTTTGGGGGGGGGTTTTTTTTTGGGGGGGGGTTTTTGCGGGAAGGGGCCCGGAGGGGACCCCCCCCCCAAAAACCCCTTTTTTCCCCCCCCCTTTTTTTAAAAGGGGGGTTTGGTTTTCCCCAAAAAAAGGGGGGGGGGCCCCTAAAGGGAAAGGGGGGGGGTTTTTTTTTTTAAAAAAAAGGGGGGGTTTTTGGGTTTTTCTTAAATTTTTGGGGGGGGGAAAACCTTTTTGGGGGGGGTTTTTTTTGGGGGGGGTTTTTTCCCCCCCCTTTTTTTTTTTTTTTTTTTTAAAAAAAATTTTTTTTTAATCCCCCCCCTTTTTTTGGGGGTTTTTTTTTGGGGGGTTTTTTTTTTTTTTTTCCGGTTTGGGGGAAACCTTTTTAAAAAAAATTTCCCCGGGGTTTTGGGGGGTTTGGGGGGTTTTTGGGAAAGGTTTAAAAGGAGGTTTGGGGGCCCCGGGGGAAAGGGGCCGGGGTTTTTGGGTTTTTTTGGAGGGGGGGTTTTTTTTTTGGGGGGCCCCCCCCGGGGGGGGGAAAATTTTTTGGGGGGTTTTTTTTTTGTTTCCTTTTTCCCTTTCTTTGTTTTTTTTTTTTAAAAAAAAAAATTTCTTTTTTCTTTTTTTTTTTTTTTTTTTTTTCCCCCCCTTTTTTGGGGGGGGGGCCCCCCCCCCCCTTTTTTTTTTCCCCTTTTTTTCCCCTTTGTTTTTTTTTTTTTTTTTTTGGGGGTTTTTTTTTTTTTTCCCCCCAAAAAATTTTTGGGGGAAGGGGTGTGACCCCGGGTTTTTTTTTTTTTTGGGGGGGGGTTTTTCAAGGGTTTTTTGGGTTTTAAACCCTTTTTTTTTTTTTTTTCCCCCGGTTTTTATTTTTTTTTGGGGGGTTTTTTTTTTCCCCCCCCCTTTTGGGGGTTTTTTTTTTTTGGGGCCCCCCGGGGGGGTTTTTTTCCCCTTTTTTTTTTTTTGGTTTTAGGGGGCAGGGGGCCCCCCCCGGGGGGGGGGTTTTTTTGGGGGGGGGGAGGGGAAAAAATTTTTTTGGGGGTTTTTTTTTTTTCCCCCCCCCCCAAAAAAAATTCCCCCCAAAAAAAAAGGGTTTCCCCCCCCCAAAAAAAGGGGGGGGGGGGTTTGGGGGGTTTTTTGGGGCCCCCCCCCTTTTTTTTTCCCTTTGGGCCCCTTCCCGGGGGGGGTTTTTTTTAGGGCCAATTTCGGGGCCCCCGGGGGGGTTTTTTTTAAAGGTTAAAATTTCCTTTTTTTGGGGGGAAAAACCCAAAATTTTTTTTTTTTTCCGGCCCCGGGAAAAAATTTTTTAATTTTTTTCCCAAAAATTTTGGGAAAAAGGGGGGAAAAAAAATTTTTTTTTCCCGGGGGGCCCCGGGGGCCCTTTTTTTTTTCCTTTTTTTGGGGTTGAGGTTTTTTTGGGGGGTTTTTTTTTTTAATTCCTTTTTCGAAAAATTTTTTGGAAATTTTGGGGGGAAAATTTTTGGGGTTTTTTGGCCCCCCTTTTCCCGGGGTTTTCCCCCGGGGGTTTGGAGGTTTTTTCCTTTAAAAAAAAGGGTTTTTTTTTTTTTTCCCCTTTTCCCCCTTTTTTTTTTTAAAAAAACCCTTTTTCGGAAAAGGGGGGTTTTTTTTCCCCCCCTTTTTTTTTTGGGGGGGAAAAGGGTTGGGGGGGGGGATTTGAAAGGGGGGGGCCCCCCCCCCCCCCTTTTTTTCCCCCCAAAAAAAGGGGGGTTTTTTTTTTGGGGGGGGGTTTTTTTTTTAAATTTTTTTTTTTTTTCCCCCCCCCGGGGGGGGGCCCCCCCCTTTTCCCCGGGGGGGTTTTTTTAAAATTTGGGGCCCGGGGGGAAAAAAAAACCCCTTTTGGGGGGGGGGTTTTTAAAAAAAAAACCCCCCAAAAAAAAGGGGGGGCCCCCGGGGAAAAAAAATTTTTTTAAAAAGGAAATTTTTGGGGTGGGGCCCGGGGGGCCCAAAAAGGGGGGGGGAAAATTTTTTTTGGGGGGGGGGGGGGAAAAAAAACCCCCTTTTTTTTCCCCCGGGGCCCGGGTTTTTTAATTTCCCCTTTTTTTTTGTTTTTTAAAAAAATTTTTCCCCCCCTATTAAAAAGGGTTTTTTTTTTTTTTTTGGTTTAAAAAATTTGGGGGTTTTTTTTTTTCCTTAAAAAAGTTTTAAAAAATTTTTTGGAAAATTTTTTTTTTTTCCCCCCCAAAAGGGGGTTTTTTTTGGGGAAAAAAAAAGGGAAAACCCCCCGGGGGTTTTTTTGGGTTTTGGGGTTTTTTTTTCCCCCAAATTTTTTTCCCCCTTTTCCCTTTTTCCCTTTTTTTTAAAAAAAGGGGAAAAAATTTTTTGGGGGGGTTTAAAATTTTTTTTTTTTGGGGGCCCCCTTTAAAACCCCGGGGGTTTTTAAATTTTTTGGGGTTTGGGGAAAGTTTTGGGGTTTTTTTTAAAAAGGGAAGGGGGAAAATTTTTTTTTTTTCCCAAAAAAAAAAGGGGGGGGTTTTTTGGGGGGGGTTTTTTAAAAAAAAAAACCCCCGGGGGGGGGGGGGGCCCCCCTTTTTTTAAAAAAAAAAAAAAGGGTTTTAAAACCCCCCAACCCCCCCTTGGTTTTCCCCCCCTTTTTTTTTTTTGTTTAAAAGGCCCGGGGGGGGGCCCTTTTCCCCCCGGGGGGGGGAAAAAAAAGGGGGGGTTTTTGGGCCCTTTTTTTTCCCCCAAAACCCCGGGGAAAACCCCAAAAAAAAAAAAATTCCCTTTTTTGGGGGGGGGGGGGGTTTTGGGAAAAAAAAAATTTTTTAAAAAAAATTTTAAAAAATTAAAAATTTTTGGGGAAAATTTTTTAAAAACCCCTTTCCCCCCCGGGGGGGGCCCCCGGGGGGTTTTTTTTGGGGGGGGGGTTTTCCCCCGGGGGGGCCCCCCTTTTTTTAACCCCTTTTTTAAAAAAATTTTTTTTTTTCCCCTTTTTTTTTTCCCGGGTTGGGGGGGAAAAAAAAATTTTTTAAAAATTTGGGGAAAAAAAAAAGGGGGGAAAAAAAGGGGGGTTTTTTTTTTTTTTTCCCCAAAAAAAAATTTCTTTTTTTTTATGGGTTTTTTGGGGGGAAAAAAAAAAAATTTTTTTTTTTGGGGGGGAAATTTATTTTTTTTTTTGGGGGGGTTTCCAAAAAAAATTTTTTTTCCCCCAAAACCCTTTTTTTTTTTTCCCCCCTTTTTTTTGGGGGGTTTTTTCCCCCCCCGGGGGGGGCTTGGGGGGGGGGAATTTTTTTGGGGGGGAAAAAAAAATTTTTGGGGGGCCCCCCCCTTTTTCCCTTTTTTTTTTTCCCAAAAAAAGGGGGGGGCCCCCCCGGGGGGGCTTGGGGAAAGGGGGGGGGGAAAAAAAATTTTTTTTAATTCCCCCCCGGGGGCCCCCCCTTTTTTAAAAACCCCCCTTTTTTAAACCCACCCCCAAAGGGGTTTTTTAAAATTTTTTTTTTTTTTGGGGGAAGGGAAAAAGGGAAAAAAATTTTTTTGGTTGGGGGGGGGGGTTTTTTTGGGGGGGTTTAAACCCCAAAAATTTTTTTGGGGGGCCCCCCCCGGGGGGGGGGGGGGAAGGGGCCCCCTTTTTTTGGGGGGGGGTTTTTTAACCGCCCGTTTTCCCCCTTTTGGGGGGGCCCCCGGGGGGGGGGGTTTTTTTTTGGGCCCCCCCGGGGGAAACCATTTTCCTTCTTTAAAAAATTTTGGGGTTTTTTCCCTTTTCCCCCCCTTTTAAAAAATTGGGCCCGGGGGGAAAAAAATTTTTTTTTTTTTTAAAAAAAAATTTTTTTTTTTTTGGGGGTTTTTCCGTTTTGGGGGGAAAAATTTTTGGGGGAAAAAGGGGCCCCCTTTTTGGGTTTTTTTTCCTTGGGGGTTTTTTTTGGGGGGGGGAAAAGCCCCGGGGGGGGAAAAAAATTGGGGCGGTGGCCCCCAATTTTTAAAAGGGGGGGGGTTCCCTTTTTGGGGGGGGGAAAAAAATTTTTCCCCCCAAAAAAAAAAAAAGAAACAAGGGGGGGGGCCCCCTTTTTTGGGGTTAAGGGCCCCGGCCAAAAGGGGGTTTTTCCCCGGGGGGGGTTTTTTTTTTGGGGGGTTTTTAAAAAATTTTTTTTTTTTAAAAAAAAACCCCCCCCCGGGGGGGGGGGGGAAAAAAAAATTTTTTTTAAAATTTTAAAAAATTTTTTTAAAAAATTTTTAAGAAACCTTTGGGGAAAACCCCTCTGCCCCCAACCCCCCGGGGGGGGAAACCCCCCTTTTTTTTTTTCCCCCCCCCCCCTTTTTAAAAATTTTAATTTCCCCCCTTTTTTGGGGGTTTTTTTTTTTTTAAAAAAAAAATTTTTTTTTTTTTCCTTTCCTTTTCCTTTTTTGGGGGGAAAAAAAAATTTTTTTTTTTTAAATTTTAAAAAATTTTCCCCGAAAATTTAAAATTTTTTTTGGGGGGTTTCCCCCAAAAAATTTTTTTTGGGGGGGGGGTTTTTTAATTTCCCCCCCGGGGGGCCCCCCCCCTTTTTTTCCCCCAAAAAGGTTGGGAAAAAAAAACCCCCCCCCAAAACCGGGGGGAAAATAAAAAGTCCTTTTGGCCCTTTTTGGGGGGGGGGGGGTTTTTTTTTTTAAAAAAGGGGGTTTTTTTTTTTTTTTTTTTGGGGGGGGGCCCCCTTTTTTTTTTCCCAAAAGGGGGGTTTTTGGGGGGGGGGAAAAAAAACCCCCCCCCAAAAAAAAATTTTTAAAAATTTGGGGGGGGGAAAAGGGGGGTTTTTTTTTTTTGGGTTCCGGGGGGGGGTTTTGGGGGCCTTTGGGGGAAAGGGGGGAAAAAAAATTCCTTTTTTCCCAAAAAATTTTTTTTTTTTTTCCCCGGTTTTTTTTCCCCCCAAAAAGGGCCCCAAAAAAAAAAGGGGGGGGGGGGGAAAAAAAAATTTTTTAATTTTCCCGGGGGGGTCCCCCCTTTTTGGGGGCCCCCTTTTTGGGGGAAATCCCCAAATTTTTCCCCGGGGTTTTTCCCTTTTTTTGGGTTTTTAAAAAAAAACCTTTTTTTTTGGTTTTAATTGTTTAAAAAAAAAATTTTTTAAAATTTTTTTTAAAAAAATTTTTAAATTTTTTTTTAATAAAAAAAAGGAAATTAAAAATTTCCCTTTTTCCCCCCCTTTGGGGGGAAAAAAAAAAAAAAAAGGGGGGGGCCCCCCCCGGGGGTTTTTTTCGGGTTTTTTTTAAAAAAATTTTTTTTGGGTTTAAGGCCCCCTTTTTTGGGTTTTTTTTCCCCCCTTTATGCAGGGTCTCAGAGATCCATCTTTCTTCTTCACAAAGAAGATGGGTGCACCTGCGGGAGATGAAGAGGGGCGTATGAAGCCCTTGGCTAAATTTTCGTCTATATAATCCTTCAAAGCTTTTAGCTCGGGCCCCGCTAGGGGGTAGATCTTACCAAAAGGTATCTCGGCTCCGGGCAATAATTCAATTGGACAATCATATGGACGGTGAGGAGGAAGCTGATCAGCGTTCTTCTTGTCACATAAATCCACATAGTCCTGGTATACAGCTGGTAGTTCAGGGACTGACATGGTTCCTTTAGGAACAGAGCAAGCTGAAACTCCTTGACTCATCTGTTTCTCCGGAAAGTGTAATTCCTTGGTCTCCCAGTTAATCGTAGGATTCTGCGCCTGCAGCCATGGTAGCCCTAGAATGATGGGAAAGTGGTGAGAAGAGATAAGCAAAAAAGACATTTTCTCCTGATGATCTTTACCCATAAGGACCCTCAAAGGCTCTGTTTCTTGATCCACTGGTCCAGAAGTCAGTAGAGAGCCATCCACAGTCTCCATCTGTACTGGAGTAGCCTTCTTCACTGAACGTATCCCATGTTTCAGAGCAAAGGAGATATCCATAAAATTTCCACTTGCTCCTGAGTCGATCATAGCAGAGCTAGACACCCAGACTGAGTCAACCCAGAGTTTGATGGAAAGGAAGCAATGAGAATTGTTTCTTTTACAACTCAGCTGGGACACCGCTGAGGAAACTTGAAAAATTGCAGCGTTTATACCGTCATCGTCCCCAGAACTAACAGAGTTTAAGTCCGAGAAATCAAGATCTCTTGCAGCAGATCTCTCTGGAGCCTGAGGCTCGGACATGACAGAGCTCCTCTCGCAACACTCACAGTGAATGACTGCTGCAGTAGTCTTACGAGAACGGCTGGGGCAGTTTATAATGAAGTGCCCTGACTTACCACAGTAAAAACATAGATTTTCCTTTATACGATGTTCTTTGCGTGCATCACTAACCCGTCTTTGTAAAGAGTCCACCTGCATGGGTTCAGGTTCTGGTTCCCTTGTGATCCTACTCAAAGGTTCCTTAGCTGAGGAGGGAGGTAGTAAAAGGTTAGTGCGATTATTTTCGAACCATCTCTCTTGTCTGCGTTCAGTCAGACGAGCATCAATACGGATACAATAGTTAATAAAGTCACCTAACGCAGTGGGAGGGTCGGCACGAGCAAGTTCATCCTTAATCAGTGGAGACAACCCTTTCCGAAAAATAGATTTTTTAGCGGAAGTGTCCCAAGTGGTATCAAGAGCCCATCTCCTGAAATCCAGGGCATATTCGGCTACTGAACGCTTACCTTGGCGCAAAGTTAACATGGCTGCTTCAGCTGTTGCACCTCGATTGGGGTCATCAAACACCTGCCCCATGGCTGAAATAAAAGCATCAAGGTGATTCAAACAATCATCCTCAGTCTCAATCAGAGGGTTTGCCCACATCAAAGCCTTATTGGTAAGCAACATTATTATAGTAAGCACTTTGGATCGTTCAGTGGGAAATTGTGAAGCATGTGCAGAGAAAAATAAATTGCATTGATTAATAAATCCCCTGAATTTCTCACGTTCACCCCAAAACGAAAAGGAGGTAATTTGGGGATCCCAGAACTTGGGGTTATGGCAGGAGCCTGGGCTCGTTCCTCTAGAGCCTCAATCCTAGCTCGCAATTCCTGGGTAGTCTGTCCAAACACTTGCAAATTATGATTAGTGAGGTCCTGTAGGCTTGCAAAACGGGTTTTTAAAGTCTGTACATCTGAAAGGATTGTATCAGTCACTCCGCAAAGTTCCTTTATGCGGGCCTCCATCTTCCAGATCTTTTAAGGCAGAGGTGCTGGAAGGAGAAGAGGAAAGGAAAAAAAAAAAAAAACAATAGTGTTTACCTGTGGTAACACTCCAGAGTAAAATTTTAAGGGAATGCGCTCACCTGGAATGGTTGTGAGAAGTCACAACCACTGTCATCACATAAGGTATTAAACGGACATCTGATATCCACAGTCACAGCAGACACGCTTTCCCAGACCCAGCAGACACTAAACATTGGCTCCTGAATCTTGTCATGTATAGTGTACAGTTCCTATAGCGTCTTGTGCTTGGGTGCGAGGAAAACACAGGAGACATAGGTTGAAATGAAATGACTTGTATTACTTCATACAAGCATGCTGAAAAGTTCACACAGTTTGCAGGAACAGCGACAGGAGACACAGCAGGCCAGAGTAACTTCAAGCACTACAATAAATCTCCAAAGCAGGTTCAGGATCTCTTCTCTGTACCGTAATTCCTCTGCAAACATGGATTCACCAAACAGCAGGTTTCCAGAGTCCAAAAGTGTTCCAAGGTTCCTCAGTAGGGAATAGCTGGAGTACAAGTCCAAGGCTTCCAGGAGTCAGGTCACAGACTGACTGAGGCTTGATTCAGGAGCACTGATTGTTCAGCTGAGGCTGCTTAAGAAGCAAGAGGGAAGAATCAGGGCGGGAACATGAAAACTGGAAACTCCATATTAACTGAGGGCAAGAGCTGCAGAAAGACAGAAAGCAAAATGGCCGACGGAAAACTGAGTTTCAAGGAACATGTCAACAGAGACAAAGAACCTTACACAGTCCTTCATGAATGACATTTTCAGGGATTTTGTGGATAAATTTCTGATTGTTTATTTGGATGATATCTTGATTTTTTCCAATGACTGGGACTCTCATGTGAAACATGTTCGAACTGTATTCCAGATTTTGAGAGAGAATGCTCTGTATGTGAAGGGATCAAAGTGTATTTTTGGCGTACAGAGGATCTCATTTTTGGGATTCATTTTGTCCCCATCTGTTATTGAAATGGACCCGGTCAAGGTTCAGGCCATCTGTGATTGGGTCCAACCTACTTCATTAAAGGCTCTTCAAAGATTTTTGGGTTTTGCCAATTTTTATCGTAAATTTATTGGTAATTTCTCGGTTATTGTTAAACCATTAACTGATTTGACCAAAAAGGGTTCTGATGTGGTGAATTGGCCTCCTGAGGCAGTCTCTGCATTTCAGGAACTTAAGCAGAGATTCACTTCTGCTCCTGTTCTACGGCAGCCTGATGTTTCTCTGCCATTTCAGGTGGAGGTTGATGCCTCTGAAATTGGGGCAGGTGCCGTTTTGTCCCAAAGAGATCCAGAGACCTCTAAAAGTAACCCTTGTGCCTTTTTCTCTCGAAAATTTTCTCCTACTGAACGTAATTATGACGTGGGTAATCGGGAGTTATTGGCCATGAAGTGGGCTTTTGAAGAGTGGAGACATTGGCTGGAGGGAGCCAAACATCAGGTGGTGGTCCTTACGGACCATAAGAATCTGGTTTATCTGGAATCTGCCAAGCGACTTAATCCTAGACAGGCCAGGTGTGCCTTGTTTTTCACACGTTTTAATTTTGTGGTTTCCTTTCTTCCTGGCACTAAGAATGTTAAGGCGGATGCCCTCTCGAGGAGTTTCCTGGCGGACTCTCCTGAGTTATCTGATCCTTCTGTTATTTTGAAAGAAGGTGTAGTTCTTTCCGCCATCTCGCCCAATTTGAGACTGGCTCTGGAGGGGTGTCAGGAGGATAGGCCCGAGCGCTGCCCTGTTGGGAAATTGTTTGTCCCGGACCAGTGGAAAAAGAGTGTGATGTCTGAGATTCATTGTTCCGCGATGGCCGGTCATCCCGGAATTTTTGGTACCAGAGACTTGGTTAGTCGGTCCTTTTGGTGGCCTACCTTGTCTCGTGATGTCAGGGAATTTGTGCAGTCCTGCGGGACTTGCTCTCGCTCCAAGCCTTGCTCTCGCTCTAGTGGTTTGTTGATGCCATTGCCTGTGCCCAAGAGGCCATGGACCCATATCTCTATGGATTTCATTTCCGACCTCCCTGTTTCTCAGAGAATGACCGTCATCTGGGTGATTTGTGATAGGTTTTCCAAGATGATACATCTTGTGCCATTACCTAAGTTGCCTTCCTCCTCTGAATTGGTGCCTTTGTTCCTTCAGCACGTGGTTCGTTTACACGGCATTCCTGAGAACATTGTGTCTGACAGAGGAGTCCAGTTTGTTTCCAGATTTTGGAGGACCTTTTGTTCTAAACTTGGTGTTCAATTGTCTTTCTCCTCGGCGTTTCATCCTCAGACCAATGGTCAAACTGAGAGAACAAACCAGACATTGGAGACTTATCTAAGATGCTTTGTGTCTGCTGATCAGGATGACTGGGTCTCTTTTTTGCCTTTGGCTGAGTTTGCTCTTAATAATAGGGCTAGCTCTGCCACTTTGATGTCTCCATTTTTCTGTAATTCTGGGTTTCACCCTCGATTTTCTTCAGGACAGACGGAGGCTTCTGTCTGTCCAGGTGTTGACTCTGTTGTGGAGCGTATGCAACAGATTTGGGACCAGGTAGTGGAGAGGTTGTCCCTCTCTCAGGAGAGGGCCCAGCGGTTTGCTAACCGGCATAGGACTGATGGTCCTCGTTTAAAGTGGGGGACTTGGTCTGGTTGTCCTCAAAAAATATTCCTATGAGAGTGACATCTCCTAAATTTAAGCCTAGGTTCATTGGACCTTATAAGATCATGGAGATTCTTAATCCTGTTTCTTTTCGTTTGCTTCTTCCAGGGACATTTAAGATCCATAACGTGTTCCACAAGTCCTTGTTGAAGAGGTTTGTTGAACCAGTGGTTCCTACTGCTTTGCCTCCTGACCCTGTTCTGGTTGAGGGCAATATGGAGTTTGTGGTTGAGAAAATATTGAATTCTCGTTTTTCTAGACGGAAACTCCAGTATTTGGTTAAGTGGAGAGGTTATGGTCAGGAAGACAATTCTTGGGTGTTTGCTTCGGACATCCATGCTAGGAGACTCATCCGTGCGTATCATAGAACTCATCCTGACCGACCTGGTTGCTCAAGTGAGGGTTCGGTGACCCCTCCTCAAGGGGGGGTACTGTTGTGAATGGACTTGAAATGAGTTCTGAGCAGAGACTCCCTCTGGTGGTTACAAGCGGTGCTGGACTGTCCAGTGAAGATTGTGAGGATTGGGAATCAGGTGTTACTGACTGGTCTTATATAAGGGAGTCGCCTTCCCATCAGGGTTGCCGGTGATCAATTGTTCTGGTCTCAATCTTTGATTCCTGTTTCCTTTGTAGCCTGCTGTGTCGTGTCTGCATCTCCTGCTAACAGATAAGACATTTTCTTCTTTTTGTTTTTGTGCTTGATTTTTGCATTTTGTCCTGCACTTCTGTGGGGGCCTTCAGGGTCCCCTCCGGGGGCTTTTGCCCTCTCAGTTTAGTTCAGCCACTGATGTTTGTACATTTGCTTTTTCCAGTTTTTTCAGTGGCTGCTGTTTTGATTTTGTTACACCAGAGAACTAATTTAGGTGGTAGAGGTCGTGTGATCTCAGGTGTTTTTGAAATTAGTAGAGTTGGTGCTTTTCAGGGTTTTTTGGGATTGCAGTAAGTGCCCTTCCTATCCTTTTCTATTTAGGTAGTTTGGGCCCCAGCGTTTGCTCATACTATTTTCTGTCTGTGTCAGTATTTCTTCTTGTCTAACCGCCATTACATGTTTGGGGGCTTTCTATGTTCTTTGGGGATCTGCTCCGGGGCAGATAGCTTTCCTCTTTCTATCTTTAGGTGTAGTTAGTTTCTCAGGCTGTGACGAGGCGTCTAGGACCAACGTAGGAACGCTGCACGGCTGCCTCTAGTTGTGGTGGTTAGTCAGGGTACTGCAATCTCATAGATTCCAACTGCTCTGGTGTATTGCCTTTTTTACCTGCACTCCTCAGCTACCGAAACATAACAGAGCTCATTACCATATCAACCCGCATCGACCTCCGTTTTAACGAGCGGAGGTTGGAGCGGGCCCAGTGTAGGCAGAGGTTCCGGCTGGCGCCCACCTTCGCCAGACCTCTTGAATCTTCCATTCAGGCGTCCGATTCCCCTGAGGCCATGGAGATTTCTCGAGCGAGACCTAAGTCTCGGGCCGCTCGAGTATCTGTGACTTGTAATGCTTGCCAACAAGTAGGGCATTATGCTAATAAATGTCAACAGCGGTCGGGAAACGACCGCGTCTAGTAACCATTGGGGGGTTTCACTAGACACAGCAGTACACGCCTCCAAGTTGTCCTTTAGGGCAGGGTTCCCCAACTCCAGTCCTCAAGGCCCACCAACAGATCATGTTTTCAGAATTTCCTTAGTGTTGCACAGGTGATAATTGCATCACCTGTGCAGTACGAAGGAAATCCTGAAAACATGACCTGTTGGTGGGCCTTGAGGACTGGAGTTGGGGAACCCTGCTTTAGGGGGAGAATCAATTTTGGCTCATCCACTTTAACAGTCACGCTTTGTGTGGATTTTGGAGCCGAAGGAAATTTCATGTCTTCTACCTTCGCTCTCCGCCACTCTATACCTCTGGTGATGCTCGCCAAACCCGTGACTGTTCGAGTAGTGAATGGGTCGACACTGCCTTCACCAATCACACATCAGACCATCCCTTTCACGTTGTCAATGTCCCCTTCCCATCAGGAGATTATCTCACTTCTGGTCATTCCCGAGGGAATAGACGACATTTTGTTAGGGATGCCCTGGCTCCATTTCCACTCCCCACACATTGAGTGGAACTCTGGGAGGATATTGGGTTGGGGTGAGTCATGTAAAGGCAGATGTATGAGGGAATGCATTCAGGTGGCCACTACACAGATGCCCGCAGATCTTACTTCACTTCCTAAATACCATTGGTCGTATGCAGACGTATTCTCCAAAAAGGCTGCGGAAGTCCTTCCACCTCACCGTCCTTATGACTGTCCTATTGACCTCTTGCCTGGAGCAGAACCTCCTCGGGGACGGGTCTATCCCCTTTCTCTCTCGGAGACGGAGGCTATGTCTCAATATATTCAGGAGAACCTGGCAAGAGGATTCATTAGGAAGTCAGTGTCACCTGCAGGGGCGGGGTTCTTCTTCATGCAGAAGAAGAACGGAGAATTACGTCCATGCATCGATTACAGGGGTCTTAATGCCATCACCGTCAAGAATAAATACCCATTGCCCCTGATTTCTGAGCTATTTGATAGGCTACGGGGGCAAGGGTATTTACGAAATTAGATCTGCGGGGTGCTTATAACCTGATTTGCATCCGTGAGGGGGAAGAATGGAAGACGGCTTTTAATACCAGGGACGGGCACTATGAATATCTGGTGATGCCCTTCGGGCTCTGTAATGCCCCAGCCGTCTTCCAAGACTTTGTTAATGACATCTTCCGGGATATGCTCTCCACCTCAGTCGTAGTCTATCTGGATGATATTCTCATCTTTTCCCCAGATATTGACTCCCACCGGAGAGATGTCTGCAGAGTCTTCGACCTCTCACGGGCAAATTTCCTCTACGCAAAGTTGGAGAAATGTGTGTTTGAGCAGGAGTCCTTACCTTTCCTGGGTTATATCATCTCCGCCCAAGGAATGGCTATGGATCCTGCCAAACTACAGGCAGTGATGGACTGGCAAGAACCCCATTCTCTGAAGGTGGTGCAGTGCTTTATGGGGTTCATTAATTACTACCGCCAGTTTATCCCTCACTTCTCAACTTTGGTAGCTCCCGTGGTAGCCCTCACCAAAAAGGGAGCAAATCCCAAATTGTGGTCTGAAGAGGTCTCCAAGGCCTTCACTTCTATTAAGTCCCATTTCGCTAGCGCTCCCATCCTACATCGCCCCGATGTTGATAAGCCATTTATATTGGAGGTGGATGCCTCATCCGTTGGTGCTGGAGCAGTCCTCTTCCAAAAGGATGCTCAAGGTCGGAAGCACCCATGCTTCTTTTTCTCCAAGACCTTCAAACCAGCGGAGAGGAATTATTCCATCAGGGACAGGGAGTTGCTAGCAATGAAGTTGGCCTTCTCGGAGTGGAGACATCTGTTGGAGGGGGCTCGCTTTCCCTTCCAAGTCTTCACGGATCACAAAAATCTGGTGTATTTACAGACTGCCCAGCGGCTAAATTCCCGTCAGGCCAGATGGTCCTTGTTTTTCTCCCGCTTTCACTTCACCCTCCATTTTCTGTCGGGAGAGAAGAACATTCGGGCTGACGCTCTCTCTCGCTCCGTTGTGTCTTCTGAGGAGGAGGAGGGGGAGCCACGTCTTATTGTCCCCTCTGAGAGCCTGAGAACTGTAGCTCCAGTCTCGCTAGAGTCTGTCCCTCCGGGCAAGACCTTTGTACCATCTAATTTGTGACCGGAGGTTCTCTCTTGGGCCCATTCGTCCAGGGTGGGTGGACATTTTGGGAAAAAAAGGACATCTGAGCTACTCGCAAGGACATACTGGTGGCCGCATATGGTCCGGGACGTTGGAGATTATATTCGGGCATGTGTCTCCTGTGTCAAAAATAAGTCCCCTCGTCAACGGCCAGCTGGGTTACTTTACCCATTGCCGGTGGCAGACAGGCCTTGGGAAATGGTCGGGATGGACTTTGTGGTAGGCTTGTCCAAATCTCGTGGGTGTACCATCATATGGGTTATCACCGATCACTTCTCTAAAATGGTGCACTTGGTGCCGCTACCCCGGTTACCTTCTGCACGGGCCTTGGCGACACTGTTTATCAAACATATCTTCCACTTACACGGTATGCCAGACAAAATTGTCAGCGATCGGGGTCCCCAGTTTGCGTCTCGGTTCTGGAGAGAGCTTTGTCGCCTTCTCAGTGTTGAGTTAAATCTCTCTTCTGCTTATCATCCCGAGACGAATGGGTTGGTAAGAGAGGGCCAACCAGACCTTGGTCACATATCTGCGACATTTTGTTTCAGCTAGGCAGGATGACTGGGCATCCTTGTTACTGTGGGCGGAGTTTGCATTAAACAACACTGTGGCTGATTCCACTGGACAAACCCCATTTCTCCTTAATTACGGTCAGCATCCGCGGGTTCCCTTACCTATGCCCGTGTCTTCCGCCGACTCCAGGGTGGCAGACTGGGCTGTGGAGGCACGGGACATTTGGGACCGCACTCAGGATGCCATTCAGGCCTCCAAGGAGAGAATGAGGTCATCCGCCGATGCACATTGGCGCCCCGCTCCGACTTTTGCCCCTGGCGATTTAGTGTGGCTCTCCGCCCGTAATATCAGGCTGCGCGTAGAGTCTACTAAGTTCACACCTCGCTTCTTGGGTCCCTTCAAGGTCCTTGAACAGGTCAATCTTGTGGTCTATCGGTTAGCCCTTCCGCCACGCCTGGGTATCACCGACACATTCCATGTCTCCCTCCTGAAACCCGTATACTTGTCCCAGTTTTCCGAGTCATCTGCCGGGACATCGGGTTCGTCTACGGACGATTATGAGGTGAATGCTATTCTGGGGTGCAAGGTGGTACGTGGCAAAAAGATTTATTTGGTGGATTGGAGGGGTTATGGGCCTGAGGATAGGTCATGGGAGCCTTCTGAGCGTATTCAGGCTCCACAGCTCATCGCTGCCTTTGAGCACAGCAAGGCCCAAAGAAGGGGGGTAATGTTAGAGTTCAAGTTCCCATTGCTGCACAAGGGAAGTCTTGAACCAGTCCCGCTGCGGTCCCCCATTCATCTCCGGCCGCAGTGGAGCCTGCTCAGCAGAGATGTCGGTCCCAGCGTCTTGCCCATTCCAATACTGTGCAGAGACTTGCTGCTGCCTCTCCTGGATCTGCTATTATAGCCAGTGCTGGAGCAGACGTCTTTGGGACGAATTCCTGCGCTTCCCCTTCTGAGCATGCCCAGGGTAAGATCTCTCATTGGAGATCAGGGGTCACATGTTCAGGTACTGCAGCAGCTCCTATTGGTCCGCCAGGAAGGTCCTGAAACTACATGTGTTTTGGGACAGTTTCTCATTGGTCCTTGTTTCTGGCAGGTCCTGTAGCTGTTACTATAAAAGGGTGGCAATGCTGAGCCACCATGCGCTAGTATCAATCGTTATATGTTTTGCGCCAGTGTGGTCATGCGTGTGTGTGATTAGGGCCCGGTTGAAATAAGCCCCTAGAATACCGACTTAATCGGTGAGGAGTTTGGTATGCTAGCTGGTCAGGGTCGGTGTCCTAGATACCCTAGATTACCGGCATAACCGGTGAGGAGTTTGATTGCCGTATTCTGGGCCTGGCGTTCAGACGCCATAGATTGCGGGTGACTCCCGCGAGGACATTAGCGCATGATCACTTTCTATGTTCACTTAGCAGTCAACTGTGTACCTGGGTGCCTGACAGGACACAGAAGTTTGTCTCAGCGGCTCTGTGACGTAACAGGGTTCGCTTTCAACGCTAGACAGCGCCCTAGCGTGTTTATTTTGCGACTCAGTGGTGTTAAGTGAGTTCGCACACATTGCCATATAGCGCTGCGGCACTCCTTCTAGCGGCTCTGTGGAATAACAGAGTTCGCACATATTGCCACAGCGCATTACGGCATTTATTTTGGCGACTCTGCGGGATAACAGAGTTCGCTTCTTGCGCCATTTTACTAGCAGCAGGCTCTGCCTGCACGGTGGACCCCGGGCTGCGAACTCACCTCTCTACATCAAATATTTGGTGCGTTCCGCAAAACCCTTACAACAAGTTGTGATTTCACTCCTGTCAGCGGCTCCGTATCTGCTGCCATACATTATTGACAATATCTATAACCAGGACAAAGAGACCTTTGTTTGAAGACACAAGTCATTGCTTTCTCTGAGGATTGACAGGAAAGTTTACATATTTTAAGACATTTCACTGAATGTGTTTATTGTTTTTAAGAATGATAAGTGTTTCCCCTGAGCGCCAGGTGACATTTCTATGAGCCGCCCAATGAAGAGACACTTCTAATCATCAAGTCAACCGAATTGCAATGTATGGGAAGACAGTTGTTAGTAATAACCCAAGGGCTTGTGCGCACTGCTACCTCCTGTCCTTGTACCATCACAGTATATGATGGGAACATAGAAAAATATCCACCTGAACTATGGGATTCACAGACAAGCTGACAGTATATCAACAGGCTGGAATGTGGCTGTCATGGTACTTATTGTGGGGGGAGGGGTTCTGTGTGTGTGCATATATGGTGAGGCAGTGACCGGTGTCACATGTAGGGGTCGCTGTGTGTTCCCCCCAGGATGTGAATGAAGCCCTATTAGACCCGCTGGAGTGCCTTGTGGTCACAGCAGGACGCCTGTGAGTCACAGGGCAAGATAAAAGTAAGTGTGAACCTGGTCAAGCTATCTGGCCTGGGATTGCTCTGGAAAAGCTGGTATGGGCTTTTATTTTTTAAACGGACTTCGTGAAGGAAGTGGGGTTGGTCCGTTTCCTTCAGGCCGGGTCTTACAGTGGGCCTAAGGCCACAAATTCCAGTTTAAAATCTCTGCAGTAAAGGGTTTGGATGTGTCAGTATCAGAGTGGAGTTTGCAGCAATCAAAGCAGACGTCTCTGCAAATGTTCAGCTCTGTGTGAGAGTAACACAGAGCCCTGCAGAGCAAATTCCTGGCATCCACAGTGTACACAGTGGTGCAGTCGCCCACGGCAACAAGTCAGAGGTGGACCGGCGTATTTAAGGACTGTAATCTGGAGGGTATGGTTCACTGCTGCGATCCAGAGGATATCGTTTGCTATGTAGAGCTGTGAGTTGGACATTAATGCTGTGTTTTTCTGAGTTGGACATTTGAATGCTGTGAAGTAAATGCATTAAAGAGACTTTTGTTTGGAACTTGCCTGGGTCACTGCCTCATTACTGCATAAGTGTGCTACCGCTGCAGTACAATATATATATATATATGTAATATAATGTATAAAAACATTACACATACAGAATCGCAGTCTGTCTGTCACGTGTTTACCACGACAGAGAGGTGTGAGAACTGCACTACTACTTCACCTTCATATTAAATGGTGCAGGTTTCTATTAGCAGTGCAGGATTTAATCTGCTCAGTTGAGAGCTCCTGGAAGCTTCCCTGCATTAAGGATCTCAGCTGTGCACTGTTAGCCACTCCCATCTCCTACATAATCTGTGCCCTGGCTAGCATTCATTGTCAGAGATAGCTTATGCTGCATGGCTGGAGGTTGTTGCTGGTGGTTATTGGAGAAGGTGTTTGGTGGATTTATCTGTGACTGTTGCTTGGTTATGAGTGTGTGATAATTTGCTTTCTTCTCCTACTTTGGTTTAACCCCATCCTCCACTTACCAGTGCATCCTTCAGTTATATGTGTGTATATTTGTGTAGTTGGTATTTTTCATTACTTTCGTTACCTTGGCTTTTCTCTGAACGTTATATTTTATATAAATTCTTTCCCCATACACTACTTGGTAGAATGCAGCTCTCACCATACAGCCCCCAGGGTGGCGCTCTGCTACACATTTATGTGGCTAATTTCTCCAGCACAAAACTAAGATGATCTTGGGCTTTTTCAGATGTCAGTGTTTGCCGTGCATGTGTTTTCACTTTTTTTTTATTTTGATTCCTAAAAAATCACATTATATTCAGGAAAGTCAAATGTTCATTTTTTTTTGCCTGGGTTCAATAGTCTGTACAAAAGAATAGTAATGAGATGTGACCTAGCTAGTTCATGTTGCAGACCACGCTCAATGGGTCAACCAATAAAATGAAGAGCACACTTATGGCATCTGTGTGTTCTAGACCTGTCTACTGTTTTCAGCCTTTGATCAAGTCGACTGTTCCCTCCTACTACAAATCCTCAATTCCATTCATGTCAAAGACCTCTCCCTCTTGTAGATCTCTTCATACCTCTCCAACCACACATTTAGCGTCTCCCACACTACCTTCTCATCCCACCCTCTGTTGGGGTCCCTCAAGGCTCTATCCTGGGACCCCTACTCTTCTTGATCTATACCTTTGGCCTGGGTCAACTCATAAAGTCCCATGGCTTCCAGTACCATCTATACGCTGATGATACTCAGATCTATCTCTCTGACCCAGACGTCACCTCTACTGTCCAAAATCCATGAGTGTCCATCAGCCTTATCCTCCTCTTCTTGCTTCTTCAAGCTCAATGTGGACAAAACTGCACTCCTCATCTTTCCTCCATCTCACTTAACTCTGTTACCTGATCTATTTATCACAATAAATATCACATTTTACCCTGTACCACAAGTCCGTTACCTTGGAGTAACCTAGACTCTGCCCTGTCCTTCAAACCGCACATCCAAGCTTTTGCCACCCCCTGCCACCTCCAACTCAAAAATATTTCTAGAATCCGTCCTTTCCTCAACTCTGAATCCACAAAAATGCTTGTGCATGCCCTCATCACCTCCCGCTTGGACTACTGCAACATCCTCCTCTGTGGGCTCCCTGCTAACAATCTCGCATCTCTGCAGTTTGTCCTTTAGTGTCCCGTCATACATAGCGACTCACCAGCGATCCCGACAACGATATGAACTTGTCAGGATCGCTGGTGTGTTGCTACATGATCGCTGGTGAGCTGCCAAACAGGCAGATCTCAGCAGCGATCAGGACAGTGACTATGCGGGTAACAAGCGATGCACGTCGCTTAGTTACCCGCAGTGTACGTTAGATACCAGCGCGCTGGTGCAGGGACCTGGTAACCAAGGTAAGCAGCGGGTTTCTAAGCGCCGCACGGCGCTTAGAAACCCGCTGTTTACCTTGGTTACCTGCTCCCTTGCACCAGCATGCTAGTATCTAACGTACACATCGGGTTTCTAGGCGCCGCGCGGCGCCTAGAAACCCAATGTTTACCTTGGTTACCAGCTCCAGCTCGCTGATCGCTGGTCTCCCGCCTGTCACACGCAGCGATGCGCGCTGGCCAGCGGGAGACCAACGATGGAAAAATGGTCCAGGACATTCAGCGACGATCAGCGATACCCAGCAGGGTGGCTGATCGTCGCTGCGTGTCACACTAAGCGAGATCGTTGGCTAGGTCGCTGTTGCGTCACAAAATCGGTGACGTTTCAGCGATCTCGCTAGTGATCTCGCTTAGTGTGACGGGGCCCTAACTCTACTGCCCAACAAATTCATCTCTGCCTCACTACTGCTTTCCTTCTCCCCTCTGCAAATCCCTTCATTGGCTCCCAATTGGGTGCGAGAAGATGCTGAAAAAACCTTGCTCGTTTTTATGAATGGGAAAATATGTCACATAGCAAATAACAAAAAAAGTGTGAATATATCCTAATAATCCTGCTTAGAGATCTCTATAGAAAACTCTGATCTTCCTTCAGGTAATCTAACCATCAAGCAAGGTTATATGGGGAAATTACTTTTTTTTTTTTTTTTCCTGTGCAGACTGAATACGATCTAGAACTACAGTAAGAAATATCTGAGCCGCGAGGATTTTACCGGTTTTCATCTGCTGTTTTCTCTTGATATTTTTTTCCTGCTCCGCAGAGAGCATTGCCCCCTGATGTATATAAATTCTACATTTAGCATGGATGCTTTCAATGTGAAGGATTGGAGATTTTCATGAGCAGTTAATGAACTGGCTCATAATCTAGAGCTATGTGTCCAGCTCTTTATTACGCCATACTTGTCAGTTATCATTGCTTTACTGTGACTGCAGAAGAATATATAGAGTCTCATATAACACACAGTCCACATAACAGCTGAAGAAATACTCTGTGTGGAATCGCGTATAGACAGAGGGGCTTATTATTGCCTTAATGGTATAAAATCATATATTTAATCACCTTGTTCTCTGTCTCTAAACATCTATACAGCAGAGGCCAGGGTCCCGAGCCAGATCACATTAACCTTCTTCAAAGGACTGAAAATCACATGAACCTTTAATCAAACCAGTAGGAGCATGAGGAGTTTTTGGGAAGGGTCCCATGGGAGGCTCCTTTAACAGCTTGCCCATAATCCTCCAAAAATCTCCTGTACACTACAGCTGTTGGTTACCCAGATAAACTATTTGTTCAATTATTCCTGGAGTACAGTATGCGGCCTTCCTCAAAGAGACCCCGTTTTATAGCCTTTCCAACTTCAATCAGTCTGACGGCACAAGAAAAGTGGTTGCCGAGTCAACTTCATCTCCAGCAGCCATTAAAGCTTCCAGGCGGTCAATACTCTAAATAGCTTTGAAAGAAGGCTTCTCTAATGCTAAGTAACCGGCAACGCAAAAATTACAAATTGGAGATTAGAGGAAGCCGGTGAGGAACAATTGCCTTTAATTGATGTCTGGCGGCTTGAATGAAGTCAGCTACAGCTGCTGCCGCAGAGCGGCTCTACTGCGACACCATGAGCTGAATTCGCCTTTTTGTGTCAGTAAAGGGTTGTTATAAGAAACCAATTGTTATCAATTATATCAATATATATTGCTTTTTATTTCTTTTCTCTGACTTTTATTTCTATGTAAAAAAAAAATAAAAAAGTAAATCCCTCCTGACATGATGACATGTTCTCCCAGTGAAATGACTATTTTGGAGCATCTTTTCTCAGAAGTCTGCATCATCCGGCCCTCCGTTATCCCTCCTGGATGTGTATAAGTAAAGTCACAATTGGGAATTACCACTTTCCTTGTCGATAGGATTATTAATCTTGACATTGTCAGCACTAAATAACCAACCTAATAAAATTAAGTAGATACAGTTCACTATATAAACACCTAAGACCCACAATAATAAAAAAATGCATTAAAACGATGGGAAATGTAGTTATTTGCATAGATACATTGTAGATGGATGAACTAGCAGGACTGTGGAGATGTTGCGGATATAGTGTAGGAGGTGAACTAAATACTTTCTTGGGGTACCTATGGCACCTGATGGGTTTAATATCCAGGATCGGGGAGAAGTCGGCTGTGCGTTATTGCCTGTACCTAGTCTGTTCCTGTCCCATCCATTGGATAGCAAATGTACTGTTAAAATGGATATACAATCACGTCCACTTTCAGGAGGAGGCATAAAAGAACCCTCAAAATAAGGTCCACCTACGGCAGCCAGCCTGCTTGCAGATGGTTTCTGGAAAGTAACATTTTCTTATACATAATGGAAACAAATAAAAAATAAAGAAGAATTTAATAAAATTATAGCTATAAAGCAGAGCTTTCTATAAGTGCGGATATTTGTCTCATGAGGCTGCTGTAAACCAGATGTGCACGCAACCTACTGAATATTGTCCAAAGCAATCAAGGAGATAGCTGTATATATGGTGGTCTCCAAAGCATAGGAAAATTAAAATACCAGTCCTTATTAGAGCAAATAATGAGATAAAGGGTGAAGATGGGCAGGAAAAGTAAAGAAACATTATAGAGGCTCAAGCCTTGACGAGAACAAAATGTGTGAAGCTCTGCTGTTGTCAGGGACCAGACAATTTTGGTTTCCCGATCACTCATAAATTCTGGCAATATGCCTTTGGACTAATCTGAAGACTTCAAATACTCACCGAAACGCAGAGAGCTTAATGTATATCTTGCCGCTTCTTTTATTTGTAGCGACACCGTAAACAATTACCAGGCGTTGTTAGAGGTGACAATCTCCAGTCTCCGGTGTGACTGGCCAATGGAGCATATTTAGGGGTTAAATTTAGCATCTAATGTTTTTTTGGATTATCTAGTGGAATGAAAGAAATGCGGGCAAGTGGCTTTTATGATGTACTAATGCTATTCAGTGCAAGTCTAATGTAGAGGTCACATTAAAGCTAATCCACAGCAACAGAACTGTCAATGAAAGGACATAAAGGGAGAATTAACAGCACACAAGTATAGGGGAACCCGGACATGAAAAGCGACTGATCTAAAGAGTCATCGTCACTAAAACCATCAAAGCAGAAGGACTGTCATCACCCCATATTTATGATGCAGGCGTTAAATATGGTCTCGATTGAACCTAACGTTATGAACATGCCCAAGTATAATGTTTCCTATAGCCTGATTGTATAAACCTATTCAATGAACTAGTTGTCTTAGAATTAGGAGATTCTGCCATTCATCCCAATTTTTCGTAGAGTTCCATGCACCAAATGCAGTACCCAACCTGTTCATGTGAATGAGGGGATTTATAGTTGCAGAAATGTCTCCATTAAATTTGCAGGCTAAAACATTCCCTTGTCTCTGTCCATGATCTTGCTGGTTGTTTTATTATTCTTTTCCATTGGACTCCGTTTTCAACAGCCTTACATGTACCCACAGTATTTATCCACTACAAACTGTAAGAAAGGGTTCAATTACAAAGAGCAAGAGAACTGACCTGTTATATGAGGAAACGGCTACCCTAAGTTTTACAAATTGTGAATCCAAATTTGATGAAAGGAAGTAGTAAAAGAGCAGATTGCACACGGCAATTCCCACTACAGATAAGTATAGAGGCGAGTCAGGTATATAATGCATCATTCACTCATAAGGTGTTTCCAATGTGGCGACAGTGTATATTGAAGATCCTCGAGTCCCAAAGACAGTGAAACTTTGGACAAGATTATTCCTCTTGTCCAATAGGATGAAGTTTGAGCATCTTATATCCAGACTTTCTGGCGGACTTTATCTTGATGTCTACCATCTAGTAGAAAATGAAGCCAGACAAATCTTTTGATTATTTTCTGATAGAATTATTTGCTGTTTCTTTGTTACTTTAGTTCCTCACAATGACTGATGTGATGAAAGATTTGATGGTCATTGGCGCAATTATACTTAAGCTAACTAATCAGATTTCAGTCATGTCTGACATTATTCTACTTTGTAAGAAATAACCATAAAATTGAATTGAAATCCCTTTTCTTTTATGTTTTAATTGGTGGAAACATTTCAGTACTTTTTTTTATGTGACTTCAGTCAGTGTTGAAGTCAGACGAAGAGTTTATACCCAAGATATGAATGACCAGATGTCATTGTATTTCTTCACTCACTCACAGCACAGCGTCCTCAGATGATTCTTTATCCACTAAATTGTATTATGTCACTATGTATAAGTTTATAGTTACAATGTGATGACACAATAAAGATGGGACACACTTTATGATTTATTGTGTTCTGTCACGTTTGTATTGACTCCCAGCCCCATGTGACTGGTGTTTTCCTAGAATGTTCTACATGGCGTGTGAGTCTTCTCATTGTCAGTTTCACTCTCCATCCATCATGTGGTCAGTTTTCTTACACCTTTTATGGAATTTCCTAAGCGGAAAAAAAAACACAGTGAAACCTGATATGATAAATACTGCTGTGGTAAAGGAGTAGATTTTGCGCATATTTTACCCATTCATTGCAATGGATGAAATACGCACATAAATTGTCGCACTGTGACAGAATTTCGGTAAGGTAGGTGGCCTCGAACTGTCCCTTGAATTGGGATCCTAAATATCCATGTTCCGTGAGTACTCTTCATGGTAGAGAAGCCTGAGTCTACAAACTTACTGATCTCCTGTTATTTACTAATCTTTCCCCTCCTCCAGGAGGCCTGGGACAGGAAAGCTAGTGTATCAACAGGTAGAACAGATATGGGTAAAAGGAAGCAACAAACATATAAACATTTACCAATGGTAGAGCAATATATAGCAGTGTACTAATCAAATCGCAATGGGATACTGTGGAAAGCATTCACCAAAAAGCAGCACACAACAATCTACAGTAGCAACACGATCTCTACTACTTCACAGTGTCTCCAAGTTGCTAGGAAACAAAGCTTTCATGGGCAAGACCACAGGCAAGGAAGAGGGTAATGACAAGATCAGAAACAGCTGAAAATGGAGCTGTAAGTTTCTGACCAGCATAGAAAGGGTAGTCAACCTCTTTAGCCCCTAAGGAAACCAAATTCATTTAATGTGGGACCCGAACACACAGACTAAATAGAAGATCTGCGATTCACAAGATGCAGTGATCTTCTAACCCTAGGTCTCCCAGTTTGACGTGACACACTCGTGCACGGTCGGACTGGCCCATCGGAGAACCGGAGGATTCTCTGGTGGGCCCAGGCACTGACATCTGCTGGCATATTGGCCAGCAGCTGCCTAGGGCCCCCACTGCTCCAGGGGCCCCCAGCCAGTGGCATGTCTCTAATAGCGGCACACCCAGCTGCTATGGGGCCCCTGAGTCAAGGGGGGCCCTCCCGATGCCAGCGGAGCAGCAGCTGGAGACAGGAGCCTGTCCCAGCTGCTAAAGAGAAATGATATTAGTGGGCCCCAAGAATGATTTTCTCTGGTGGGCCCAAGGTGCTCCAGTCCGACACTGCACTGGTGTTATAAACGTTGTGTATTTCAACTTTGAAACATGGGTCGATCTCCACAGTTGATTTTTTTTTCTGCAGTCTGGGAATTAAATTTAGTGAAATGCTAGTATTGTAGGGTGCAGTGGATTTTTCTTAAATACGCAGCAGAAACTGCTGTATTTATGCCATGTGGGAACATTTTTGAGCCTTTCCCATCCATTCTTTACACCATCTTTGTATCTTTGCTAACCAGGTGGGTCTTATCATATGCCTGTAATACAATCTTAACATTGGTCTGGAGATGTAGCTGGTCAAAGATTTACTTTGTTTCAATGCCATGTAAAGTTAGGTTCAGAAATCTTTGGCCAGTGACGAATCTTCGTGATTTCAGCTCCTCAGGCCGCTATTTTGCAATTGAAGTGGAGACTTTCAGGTTTAATTAAAGGAGTTGAATAGAAATCTCATGTGAAACGTTTAGGAATTGCAGCCATTTTTCTACAAATACTCCTCATTTCAGGGGCTCAGAAGTAATTGAACAAAATAACTTTCTCATAAATAATATGTTTAACCCTTTGTAGAGAATCCTTTGCTGCAATGATGGCCTGAAGTCTGGAGGCCAAAGCCATCACCATCGCTGGTTTCCTCCTGTGTGAGGCTTTGCTGCCTTTACTGCAGTTGCTTAACTTCTCGCTTGTTTGTGGCTCTTTCAGTCTTCAGTTTTGTCTTCATCGTGTGAAATGTGGCTTGATGGCTGAGATCTGGGGATAACTCAGCCTTTACAGAAATTTCAACTTCTTTGCTTTTGCAGGATGTTTTGGTTCATTGTTCATCTGTCCTGTGAAGCGCAGTCCAATCAATCTTGCTGCATTTGGGTGAATCTGAGCGAAACGTTTTGCCCTGTACACACAGGATTCATCTTTCTTTGGAGAATGTAACAAACTGTTGATTTGGCCGCTCCTAACATTTCTGCTCTTTCTGATGGATTTCTTTCTTTCAGCCTAATGATAGTCTGTGTCTCTTCCATTGAGAGCTCCTCTGAACGCATCTTGTGGGTTCACAGCAGCATGTTCCAAATGCAAATGCCGCACCTGGAATCAACTCCTGACCTTTTACCTGCTTAATTTATGATGGATTAATGAGAGAAAAGCCCATGCAGCCCATTAAAGAGCTTCTGAAATAATTGTCAAACTATGTTTGGTCCCTTGAAAAAGAGACATCTCCACATTAAAGAGCTGTAATTATTAAACACTTCCTCCAGTTACAATGTGAATCCCTTCAAATTAAAGCTAAGAGTCAGCACTTTACTCCCAACTTGATTATAGAACTGGATCTGGAATGTGTTTTGGTGAACTGCTAAAACGACAAAACCTGCATCACTGTCCAAATGTTTTTGGACCTAAATATAGTCTTCATGTCAGAGGACTGACAGATGTTCCTTCATGCAGTTTTCATGAATATTTTTTTCGGACTTTAGTATAGAACACCCAAACATGAAATACTTGGAGGAAGTTTTGTCATTTTTTACTTCTTGGGATCTTCTTGTTGAACCTGGACATTCCTATATATCTTGTGATTTTTATATTAATGTCTGAACCTTCTCCTATAACCTCTACAGCTACAGTGGCATGTAAATGTTTTGGCACCCCTGGTCAAAATTGTTATTTTGAACAATTAAACAAGTAGAAGATGAAATGATCTCTAAAAGTCCTAAAGTTAAAGATGACATACCGTATATACTCGAGTATAAGCCGACCCGAGTATAAGCCGACCCCCTTAATTTTGCCACAAAAAACTGGAAAAACTTATTGACTCGAGTATAAGCCTAGGGTGGAAAATGAGATTATGCCCTATATGCTGCCCATGTATTATGCCCCCATAGATGCTCCATAGATTGTGCCCCCATAGATGCTCCATAGATTATGCCCCATAGATTATTCCCCCATAGATAATGCCCCATAGATTATTCCCCCATAGATAATGCCCCATAGATTATGCCCCCATAGATTATTCCCCCATAGATAATGCCCCATAGATTATGCCCCCATAGATTATTCCCCCATAGATAATGCCCCATAGATTATGCCCCATAGATTATTCCCCCATAGATAATGCCCCATAGATTTATGCCCCCATAGATTATTCCCCCATAGATGCTCCATAGTATAGGCCTCAATTGCTGCTGCAACCGAAAAAAAAAAAGGTATACTCACCTCTCGTTGCTGAGGGGCCAGGTGCCGGTGTCCTGAGCAGGCGGGGACACTGGCGCGCTATGGGGGAAAGTGCCGGTGTCACCGCTCGGTCAGGGCCCCGGTACCTGAGACATTTACCTGTCACCGCTGCTCGCCGCCGTCTTCCGGGTCCTCCAGCAGTCAATGATCAGGCAGAGGGCGCTGCGCACAGTAACTACGTCATCGAGCCCTCTGCCTGATCATCGCAGCAAGAGGACCCGAGGACACAGCGGAACGGGACAGGTAAGTATCGCTTATACTCACCCTTCCGCTGGCGCGGTCTCTGCAGCCCCTGCTCTTCTCCCACGGTCCCGGCGCCAGTGTTCAGCGGTCACGTGTTACCGCTGATTAAAGTCATGAATATGTGCATATTCATGACTTTAATGAGCGGTACCACTGATGGCTGAATACTGGCGCCGGGACCGTGGGAGAAGTGCAGGGGCTGCAGAGACCAGGCCGGCGGAAGGGTGAGTATACAGGACAGCTGCGCTCCCCCTCCTCGGCTGACCCCCTGGTATATGACTCGAATATAAGCCGAGAGGGGGACTTTCAGCCCTAAAAAATGGGCTGAAAATCTCGGCCTATATTCGAGTATATACGGTAATTCCTTTGTGTTTTAGGCAAAAAACATACACATTGTCATCTTTTTCATTTTAAAAATCACAAAAACGAAAATGGGTTGAGGCAAACCGTTTGAGCACCCCTGAAGATTTGTGTGCTCAGACAACTTTCACCAAGGTTTCAGACCCTAATTAGCCTGTTAGGGTTATGGCTTGTTCACTATCATCATTAGGAAAGGCAGGTGATGCAAATTTCGGAGGTTTATAAAAACCCAGCCTCCTCTAACCCTATGCCAAAAACAGCAGCCATGGGTTCTTCTAAGCAGCTGCCTAGCACTAAGAAAATGAAAATGGTGGAGGCCCACAAAGCAGGAGAAGGCTATAAGAAGAAAGCAAAGCGTTTTCAAGTTGCCGTTTCCTCAGTTTGAAATGTAATTAAGAAATGGCAGTTACCAGGTACAGTGGAGGTCAAGATAAGGTCTGGAAGACCAAACAAAATTTTAGTGAGCGCTGCTCGTAGTATTGCTAGAGAGGCAAATCAGAATCCCTGCTTAACTGCAAAAAACCTTCTGAATGATTTAGCAGACTCTGGAGTTGTAGTATATTGTTCTACTGTTCAGAGACACCTGCACAAATATAGCCTTCATGGAAGAGTCATCCGAAGAAAACTTCTCCTTCGTCCCCACCATAAAATTCAGCATCAAAAGTATGCAAAAGAACATCTAAACAAACCTGATGCATTTTGGAAACAAGTCCTCTGGACCAATGAGGGTAAAATAAACTCTGTGGCCACAATGATCAGAGGTATGTGTGGAGAGAAAAGGCCACAGAATTTCAGAAGAAGAACATCTCACCAACCATTAAGCATGGGGGTGGACCAATCATGCTTTGGAGTTGTGTTGCAACCAATGGCAAGGGGAGCATTTCACAGGTAGAAGGAAGAATGGATTCAATGAAATTTCAACAAATTCCTGACACAAACAAAACGCCATCTGAAAAAAGTGAAGTTGAAAAGAGGAAGAGGGTGGCTTCTACAGATAGATAATGATCCTAAACACACGTCACAATCCACAATAGACAACCTCAGAGGGTGGAAGCTGAAGGTTTTACAATGGCCCTCACAGTCCCCTGATCTGAACATTGAAAATCTGTGGCTAGACCCCAAAATAGCAGAGGATGCAAGATGACCCAGGAAACTCACAGAACTGGAGGAATTCTCCAAGGAAGAATGAATGAAAATCCCTCAAAGAAGAATTGAAAGACTCTTGTCTGGCTATAAAAAGTGTAGCCAGGGCGCACAAACTTTTGCATCGGCTCATTTTCCTTTTTGTAATTTTTAAAATATAAAGGATTAAAATATATAATATATACATATATATATATGTGTGTGTGTGTGTGTATATATATATATATATATATATACAGTACAGACCAAAAGTTTGGACACACCTTCTCATTCATAGATTTTTCTGTATTTTCATGACTATTAAAATTGTAGAATCACACTGAAGGCATCAAAACTATGAATTAACACATGTGGAATTATACATTACACTTTACAAAAAAGTGTGAAACAACTGAAAATATGTTTATATTCTAGGTTCTTCAAAGTAGCCACCTTTTGCTTTGATTACTGCTTTGCACGCAGAAAAGGTGAACGGCTGGACTCTACATGCCTAGTTCCCACCGTGAAGCATGGAGGAGGTGGTGTGATGGTGTGGGGGTGCTTTGCTGGTGACACTGTTGTGGATTTATTAAAAATTGAAGCGGTGAGCGGTCCAGCTCACCCCAAACCAACTCGATTGGGTTCAGGTCTGGTGACTGTGGAGGCCAGGTCATCTGGCGTAGCACCCCAACACTCTCCTTCTTGGTCAAATAGCCCTTACACAGTCTGGAGGTGTGTTTGGGGTCATTATCCTGTTGAAAAATAAATGATGGTCCAACTGTTAGGGTTCGAGTTCTCGCTGCTGCACAAGGGGAGTCTTGAACCAGTCCCGCTGCGGTCCCCCACCCATCTCCGGCCGCAGTGGAGCCTGCTCAGCAAAGACATCGGTCCCAGCGTCTCGCCCGGTCTAACACTGTGCAGAGGCTTGTTGTGGTCTTTCCTGGTTCCTGTTGTGAATGGGCTTGAGATGAGTACTGAGCAGAGGCTCCCTCTGGTGGTTACAAGCGGTACTGGTCTGTCCAGTGAAGATTGTGAAGATTGTGAGGATTGGGAATCAGGTGTTACTGACTGGTCTTATATAAGGGAGTCACCTTCCCATCAGGGTTGCCGGTGATCAATTGTTCTGGTCTCTATCCTTGATTCCTGTTTCCCTTGTAGCCTGCTGTGTCGTGTCTGCATCTCCTGCTAACAGATAAGACATTTTCTTCTTTTTGTTTTTGTGCTTGATTTTTGCATTTTGTCCTGCACTTCTGTGGGGGCCTTCAGGGTCCCCTCCGGGGGCTTTTGCCCTCTCAGTTTAGTTCAGCCACTGATGTTTGTACTTTTGCTTTTTCCAGTTTTTTCAGTGGCTGCTGTTTTGATTTTGTTACACCAGAGAACTAATTTAGGTGGTAGAGGTCGTGTGATCTCAGGTGTTTTTGAAATTAGTAGAGTTGGTGCTTTTCAGGGTTTTCTGGGATTGCAGTAAGTACCCTTCCTATCCTTTTCTATTTAGTTAGTTTGGGCCCCAACGTTTGCTCTTACTATTTTCTGTCTGTGTCAGTATTTCTTCTTGTCTAACCGCCATTACATGTTTGGGGGCTTTCTATTGTCTTTGGGGTTCTGCTCCGGGGCAGATAGCTTTCCTATATCTATCTTTAGGTGTAGTTAGTTTCTCAGGCTGTGACGAGGCGTCTAGGACCAACGTAGGAACGCTCCACGGCTGCCTCTAGTTGTTGTGGTTAGTCAGGGTACTGCAATCTCATAGATTCCAACTGCTCTGGTGTATTGCCTTTTTTGCCTGCACTCCTCAGCTACCGAAACATAACAGGTTCCTCTATTATAACCAGTGCTGGAGCAGGCAGTTCGGGAACTAAGTCCCTGCTTTCTCCATCTGAGCATGCCCAGGGCAAGATCTCCCATTGGAGATCAGGGGTCACATGCTCGGTTACAGCAGCGACTCCCATTGGTCCGCCAGGAAGGTCCTGAAACTACACGTGTTCTGGAATGGTTTTGCATTGGTCCTTTTCTGGTAGGTCCTGCAGTTGCTACTATAAAAGGTTGGCATGGCTGGGCCGCCATGTGCTAGTATCAAATCTGTTACGTGCTTGCGCCAGTGTGGTCATGTATGCATGTGGTTAGGTCTGGCTGAAATAAGCCCCTAGAATACCGGCACCTCCGGTGAGGAGATTGTATGCACGTGTTCAGGGCTCGGCTGAAAACGCCATTAGAATACCGGCTACTCCGGTGAGGAGATTACTGCTTGGGTTCTGATTGCATGACCACAGACTGCAATCCGCTTAGCAGTCATCTGTGTTCCCTGTGAGTCTAACAGGACACAGTCTTTGTTACAGCGGCTCTGTGAGTTAACAGGGACCGCTTATTCCGCCATATAGTGCTACGGCGTTTACATCTGCGACTCTGCGGGATAACAGAGTTCGCTTATACTGCCTATTTACGCCATCTTACTAGCAGCAGGCTCTGCCTGCACGGTAGACCCCGGGCTGCGAATGCACCTCTCCTTAATATCTATTAGGTGCATTCCGCAGGCCCCTAACACCAACTAAACGCAAACCGGATGGAATAGCATGCTGCTGCAAGATGCTGTAGTAGCCATTCTGGTTCACTATGCCTTCAATTTCGAATAATTCTCCAACAGTGTCACCAGCAAAGCACCCCCACACCATCACACCACCTCCTCCATGCTTCACGGTGGGAACCAGGCATGTAGAATCCATCCGTTCACCTTTTCTGCGTGCAAAGCAGTAATCAAAGCAAAAGGTGGCTACTTTGAAGAACCTAGAATATAAGACATATTTTCAGTTGTTTCACACTTTTTTGTAAAGTGTAATGTATAATTCCACATGTGTTAATTCATAGTTTTGATGCCTTCAGTGTGATTCTACAATTTTCATAGCCATGAAAATACAGAAAAATCTTTGAATGAGAAGGTGTGTCCAAACTTTTGGTCTGTACTGTATACACACATATATACTGTGAGACAGTGAAGGAATATGTGTTGAATGGGGTGTGTACATTTCACCTAGGTACTGTGATGTATGGTATAAGGGAAATGGGTGGCTTTGTAAACCTAGTGGTAAAGAAAGGTCACTACACCTTACATTCATTACACACTTGCAGATCAGGCCTGAAACTACTCAGCTGTTAATTAGGAGATCAGAAGTAGGTGTCTGCAAACACAGTCAGAGAGCTCATTCAGTCTGGACAGGGGTCCAGGCACAGAAGGTGTCTCCAGGAGTTTGAGCTATCTCAGTCTGGGTGCAGGAAGTACCCCGGACACAGGAGTAGCCTCAGTGAGAATCCGTGTGAATAGCGGCTGAATAGGAGTGGATCTCTCTCAAGTCTGGACATGGAAGGTGCCTTCAGACACAAGGAGGAGTATCTGTGAAACTCCATACTGGTAACATATATCATATGTGTTGTTTTGGGTCAGGCTGGTAGAGCCGGGACCCGGATAGACAGGGAAATCGATTTATGTGTAATTAGTGGCTAGACAAGCCTAGGTTTTCTGTTTATGCTTTACTTTTTTATCTGTTTGCTGTGGACTTTAATAAAGCTGGTTGCGGCCAGTTTTTACACCAGAACTGCTGTCTGAATGAACTGTTTCGTGCCATTCTGTCTACCCAGACAGCGATCCTAGAGCTATACCCCCTGGAAATGTTACAATTGGCGGAGAATGCTGGGGCAGTGCAGTGGCTGGTACAGTTAGTGCTGGAGTGTGCATGCAGCACAGAGGCTTAAAGACAGCAATAAAGGTGAAGTCTGTTGAAATAGCAGCAGAAGAAAAAAAAAGTGTGTCAGAAAAAAAAACAAAAAACGTCTGATTGGAGCAAGTCTTGGAGAGACAGTGGCCCTGATAGGGTCTGCAGAGAGAAAATGTATGCACAGCAGAGCTGAATTTTTTATGGAAAAGACTGTAGAGTGTGTATGTCTTGAGTGAAGACTGCCGTTGTTGAGACAGAGAAGTCTGACAGCATGGATGACAGCATGGAGGCGCTGTTTGAACAAATGGCACAAGTTAATGTGCAACATAAGACTGCCGTGGTTGAGACAGATAAGTCCGGCAGTATGGAGGAGCTAATTGAGCAGCAGCGCCTGCAGCACCAGCAGCGCCTGCAGCACCAGCAGCGCATGCAGCAGGCCCAGCGGAGCATGGAGCAGCAGCGCCTGCAGCACCAGCAGCGCATGCAGCAGGCCCAGCAGCAATTCCTGCAGCAGCAGCAGGAGAATAACCGGTTATTTGTTGAGCGGATGGCAGCACAAAAAAAGGATTTCGGTGCCGCGTCCCGAAGTAATGTTGTGAAGGCACCTGCGTTGTCCGCTGTAAAGAAGGCGGTAAGACGGTCCTTGGAAAAAATGACACCTCGTGATGATGTGGAGGTATATCTCACTAGGTTTGAGAGACTGGCAGAGAAGGAGAATCTGCCCCTATCTGAATGGGCCATGATGGTCGCACCATATCTGATTGGAGAGCCCCAGAGGGCATATGCTGACCTGAGCGAGCAGGACAGCCAAGACTATGGCAAGCTGAAAGCGGAGATTCTTACCCGGCTGGGTGTTACGGTGACAGCCCGTGCCAGGGGAGTTCATGACTGGAGATACAGTTGGGAGTCTGCAGTCAGCCGGCTTGATTATGAAGTTGAAAAGGTGATAGTGGACCGCTACACCCAAGCACGTCCTCCTGAGGTACAGCCGTCTGAGAGGTCGTCACTTCAGAGTTCCCGGACGCTGAACTCTCGCGGTAAGAGCGTTCCAGCTGTTGGGGACATGGGGTATGCTGATAAGCGGGTTCAGGCCCGAGGGGACATGTGGGTGGGAGAGTGTGATGGACAGTGTTGGAGCTGGCGTGAAATTGCAGCCAACTGTCCAATGGAGGGGGAGCCTATGTGTTGTGTTGTTGGCAGATCCCTCTCTCCCTGCGCAGAACCTGTGTGTGTGTCCACCTCAGCCGAAGAGACTGGACCACAGGGTCCCCGGTGGTTGTAAATGACTGCCCAGCACAGGCCCTCTTGGACTCAGAGAGTCCAGTGACTTCCGTATGTGACAGCCTGATTGATAGGGACTTCATCCCTGATAAGCACCTGAGTATGGTGTGCATCCATGGAGACACCAAAGTCTACCCAGAGACTGCCGTGGACTTGGTCCCCAAACTCGGGGAGGTTTCATATGAAGTGGGGGTAGTGAAGAACCTGGTGCAACCCGTCATATTGGGTAATGACTTTCCCCGGTCTAAGGATCTCTGGGGAAGGGTGATTCTGATGAACAGTGTGATGAAGCTCCTATTGAGGGTGCGCAGTCCCGAGGGGCGGAACACAATGCTAGTGGGCCATTAAAATTATGTGATAATGATGATGACCATGATAATGATGCTGATATTGATAATGATAATGATGATCATGATAATGATGATGACCATGATGATGATGCTGATATTGATAATGATGATGATGCTAATCATAATAGTGATGATACTGATGATGATCATGATAAAGATGAAATTCCTTTGCAGGTGATGTTGGGAGACGAGGATGGTGGTTCTCGGGAACCGAGTGTCCCTTACTTACCTGTGTCCTGTGACAATTTTGAGAGTGAGCAGTGGCGAGACCCCTCTCTTAGGACGGCACAGGAAAATATGATTGTTCTAAATGAGGTTTCCCAGGAGCCTGGCTCTGAGGAGAGGTTTCCTCATGCTGCCATGGACAATAGCCTATTGTATAGGGACACTGAAGTCGAGGGAGAGGTCGTGAGTCAGCTCCTAGTACCTGAGCTATATAGAAGTATAGTGCTGGGGTTGTCACATAGTCACATACTTGAGGGACCAGATGGTGAAGTTAATGTTGTGGATGACATGTTAACTAAGGTTCCAGATCAAGATGTGAATGAAAATGAATTGTATAACCCTGACAGTGAGCAGGATGTGAATGAAAATGAAGTGTATAGCCCTGACAGTGAGCAGGATGTGAATGAAAATGAAGTGTATAGCCCTGACAGTGAGCAGGATGTGAAAGAAAATGAAGTGTATAGCCCTGACAGTGAGCCAGATGTGGCTGAGAAAAAGGGGTCAGATAGTGATAGTGAATCATCTGATGACCATAAAGCAACCAGTGCAAATGAGGAAGGCATGGTAGCAGAGGAGGTTGAGAGTCCTGAGAAGAAAGCTGATGCTGACCTTACAGCCAGACAGAAGATGGCATCTGAAGATGTTTTACAGTTGGCCGGTTCCCTGGCGAAGACTAAGATGAAAGGAGGAGAGCTGAGCTTTAAAGGCAGGACTCTGGAACTGAACACAGCACAAGTGGATGCTGTTGAAGATGAGAAGTTGTCGGTGTGTGGTGTGGATCTGCATCATGCCAGGGACTCTGGGGGTGATGCTGCAGAGGTGGAGAAAGCCATGAGGTGGTGGTCACCAAGCCAGATGCCTCATCAGAAGCTGAGGTTTCAAGTGAAGCTGTGAGGAACGGGACTGAAGATATGGGGACTGACTCTGTCCGGGAGTCTGTTTCTGCCGGGGACAGCGGCGTGGACGGGTTGCGGTCCGGATCAGTAGCTGGCATTGGTGAGCTCAAGCGCACTTTCAGGGAGGCTACATCGGAGCCACGTCCCAACAAATGGGAAAAGCGATGTGTCACTCCGTTGCCGCTACAGACACACGGGAGCCCAGATGGGATGCAGAACGTGGTGGAAGAAAAGAATCCGGCGGGTTCTGAGTATACAGATGCCGCTATCAAGGAGAACTTGAAAGCTGGAATAAATGGAGATATTGGAGACCAAAGTGATGTGACTGAAGAAGTAGAGTGTAGGACTGACGGTAGGGCTTCTGGGCATGTCCTGCCAGAAGAGCCTGAAGGAGGGGAACTGGAGAAAAGTGAAAAACCCCCTATACCTTCTGTGATAGTTGGTGACACATGGTCAGTGCACCAGGGACAGGAGGTACGTGAGTTTCTGAGGAAGAGTCAGCAGAAGTGTTCTGATGTGCCGGGTCGTACTTCTCTGGCCAGGCACTATGTCGAAACTGAGCCCGGCCCTAAGGTCAAGATGAAACCGAGCAGGATACCCGAGGCCCGCAGAGAGCATAGGCCTGGGAGGGTACAGGGTAGTGCGGATGCTTCAGATGAAGAGAAAGCTGATGTTGGCTATGACTCAGGTGAAGATACAAATGACAGTGGTGAAGATGAAGCTGATGAGGGCCATGACTGGTCCAGAGTTCACTGTCTCTGTTGGATTGTTGACCAGCCCTCCGGTCTGGATGACCAGCCCTCCGGTCTGGAGAAGAGGGAGGGGATATGTGAGACAGTGAAGGAATATGTGTTGAATGGGGTGTACATTTCACCTAGGTACTGTGATGTATGGTATAAGGGAAATGGGTGGCTTTGTAAACCTAGTGGTAGAGAAAGGTCACTACACCTTACATTCATTACACACTTGCAGATCAGGCCTGAAACTACTCAGCTGTTAATTAGGAGACCAGAAGTAGGTGTATGCAAACACAGTCAGAGAGCTCATTCAGTCTGGACAGGGGTCCAGGCACAGAAGGTGTCTCCAGGAGTTTGAGCTATCTCAGTCTGGGTGCAGGAAGTACCCCGGACACAGGAGTAGCCTCAGTGAGAATCCGTGTGAATAGCGGCTGAATAGGAGTGGATCTCTCTCAAGTCTGGACATGGAAGGTGCCTTCAGACACAAGGAGGAGTATCTGTGAAACTCCATACTGGTAACATATATCATATGTGTTGTTTTGGGTCAGGCTGGTAGAGCCGGGACCCGGATAGACAGGGAAATCGATTTATGTGTAATTAGTGGCTAGACAAGCCTAGGTTTTCTGTTTATGCTTTACTTTTTTATCTGTTTGCTGTGGACTTTAATAAAGCTGGTTGCGGCCAGTTTTTACACCAGAACTGCTGTCTGAATGAACTGTTTCGTGCCATTCTGTCTACCCAGACAGCGATCCTAGAGCTATACCCCCTGGAAATGTTACAATACATACATATACACAGTTGTGCTCAAATGTTTACATACCCAGGCATAATTTTTTTTTCAGAGAATATGATTGATAACATCAAAACTTTTTCCCCACTCATGGTTAGTGGTTGGGTGAAGCCATTTATTGTCAAACTACTGTGTTTTCTCTTTTTAAATCATAATGAAAACCCAAATCATCCAAATGACCCTGATCAAAAGTTTAAATACCCCATTTCTTAATACAGTGTATTGCCCCCTCTAACATCAATGACAGCTTGAAGTCTTTTGTGGTAGTTGTGGATGAGGTTCTTTATTTTTTCAGATGGTAAAGCTGCCCACTCTTCTTGGCAAAAAGTCTCCAGTTCCTGTAAATTCCTGGGCTGTCTAGCATGAACTGCGCGCTTGAGATCTCTGTTATGTTTAGGTAGCTGAGGAGGCAGGAGCAAAAAAAACGCATAGGCAGCCTAACACCAGAGAGGTTGAAAACTAATAGGTTGCAGACCCCTAAACTAACCGCACAACTAGAAGCAGCCATGGGACGTTCCAGCGGTGCCCTAGACGCCTCGTCACAGCCAGAGAGAAAGCTATCTCTGAAGATGGAAAGAGGAAAGCTAACTGCCCCGGAGTAGACCCCAAAAGAGTAGGAAGCCCCCAAACATATAATGGCGGTTAGACAAGATGAAAATACGAACACAGACAGAAAATAGATGGAGCAAACGCTGGGGCCCAAAACTGTCTAGATAGGACAGCACAGGAGAGAATACTGTCTGCAACCCAGAAAAAACCCTAGGAAAAACTCCAACACTTCTGAATCCAAAAACACTGAGACCACACGGTCTCGACCACCTATATCAGATCTCTGGTGTGGACACGTAGCTACCCAGCAGTAAAATATCACAAGAACTGAGCCAATGAACAAGAACAAAAAACGAACGGAGACCGGCCAAAGCCCCCCAAAGGGACCCGGCTGAAGACAAAATGCAATGCAGCAAAAAGCAAGGAATTCAAACCACAGTAAAAAAAAACTGAAAGAGACTTATCTGAATGCAAGCAGGAGACAGCAGAAAAGCAAGCTGAATTCCAACCTAGACCAGGAAGAACAATTGATCACCGGCGAGGATCATGGGAGGTCAGCTCACTTATATCAGGCCAGTCAGTATCACATGACAACCACTCATCAGCTGCAGGTGTAGGACTCTTGGTGTTCCACATAGGTTCAATACCCTCAGCAACCACCAGAGGGGGCTTCAGCTCCGAAGTCATCTCCAATACGTTCACAACAATACCCCCCCTTAAGGAGGGGTCACCGAACCCTCACTTGTGCAACCAGGGCGATCAGGATGAGCTCGGTGATAGGCACGGACCAGTCTTTCAGCATGAATGTCAGAAGCAAACACCCAAGAATTGTCCTCCTGACCATAGCCTTTCCCCTTCACCAAGTACTGGAGTCTCCGCCTGGCCAAACGAGAATCCAATATCTTCTCAACCACATACTCCAAATTGCCCTCAACCAAAACAGGATCAGTAGGCGCAGCCATAGGAACCACTGGCTCGACAAATCTCTTCAATAAAGATTTGTGAAATACGTTGTGAATCTTGAACGTTCCTGGAAGAAGAAAACGGAAGTAAACGGGATTAATAATCTCCACGATCTTATAAGGTCCAATGAACCTTGGCTTAAATTTTGGAGATGCAACATTCATAGGGATATTTTTTGAGGACAACCAAACCAAGTCACCCACTTTAAATCGAGGACCATCAGTCCTATGTCGGTTGGCAAACCATTGGGCCTTCTCCTGAGAAAGGGACAACTTATCCACTACTTGATCCCAAATCTGCTGCATTCTCTCCACAATAGAGTCAACACCAGGACAGACAGAAGCCTCCACCTGCCCTGAAGAAAATTGAGGATGAAACCCGAAATTGCAGAAAAATGGAGACATCAAGGTGGCAGAACTAGTCCTATTATTCAAAGCAAACTCAGCCAAGGGCAAAAAGGAGACCCAGTCATCTTGATCAGCAGATACAAAACATCTCAAATAAGTCTCCAAGGTCTGGTTTGTTCTCTCAGTCTGTCCATTGGTCTGAGGGAGGAACGCAGAGGAAAAAGACAGCTGAACTCCCAGTTTGGAACAAAATGTCCTCCAAAATCTGGACACAAACTGGACTCCTCTGTCAGACACAATGTTCTCTGGAATGCCGTGCAACCGAGCCACCTGTTGAAAACATAAGGGCACCAACTCAGAGGAGGATGGCAACTTAGGTAGTGGCACAAGATGTATCATCTTGGAAAACCTATCACAGATCACCAAAATAACGGTCATTCTCTAAGAGACAGGGAAGTTGGAAATAAAATCCATAGAGATATGGGTCCATGACCTCTTGGACACAGGCAATGGCATTAACAACCACTAGAGCGAGAGCAAGGTTTGGACCAAGAACAAGTTCCACAGGACTGCACAAAGTCCCTGACGTCACGAGACAAAGTGGGCCACCAAAAGGACTGACTCACCAAATCTCTGGTACCAAAAATACCAGGATAGCCAACCAACGCAGAGCAATGAATCTCAGACATCACATTCTTCCTCCACTGGTCTGGGACAAACAATTTCCCAGCAGGGCAACGTTCAGGTTTATCCTCCTGAAATTTTTCCAAAGCCAGTCTCAAATTGGGCAAGATAGCGGAAAGAACCACACCCTCCTTCAGAATAACAGCAGGCTCAGTTACCGCAGGAGAATCCAGGAAGAAACTCCTCGAGAGGGCATCCGCCTTAACATTCTTAGTGCCCAGGAGAAAAGAGACCACAAAATTAAAATGTGTGAAAAACAATGCCCACCTGGCCTGTCTAGGATTAAGTCGCTTGGCTGATTCAAGATAAGCCAGGTTCTTATGATCCATGAGGACCACCACCTGATGCTTGGCTCCTTCCAGCCAATGTCTCCACTCCTCAAAAGTCCACTTCATGGCCTATAACTCCCGATTAGCTACATCATAGTTATGTTCCGCTGGGGAAAATTTTCGAGAGAAAAAGGCACAAGGGTTACTCTTAGAGGTCTCCGGATCCCTTTGGGACAAAACGGCTCCTGCACCAATCTCAGAAGCATCAACCTCCACCTGAAATGGTAGAGAAACATCAGGTTGGCGCAGAACAGGAGCAGAAGTGAATCTCTGCTTAAGCTCCTGAAACGCAGAAACTGCCTCAGGAGACCAATTCACTACATCAGAACCCTTCTTGGTCAAATCAGTCAGTGGTTTCACAATACCAGAGAAATTAGCTATAAATGTACGATAAAAATTAGCAAAACCCAAAAATCTCTGAAGAGCCTTCAATGTAGTGGGTTGAACCCAATCACAAATGGCCTGAACTTTGACCGGGTCCATTTCAATAACAGACGGAGACAAAATGAATCCCAGAAATGAAACCTTCTGTACGTCAAAAAGACATTTTGATCCCTTCACATACAATGCGTTTTCTCTGAAAATCCGGAATACAGTCAGAACATGCTCCACATGAGAATCCCAGTCATTGGAAAAAATCAAGATATCATCCAAATAAACAATCAGAAATTTATCCACGAAATTCCTGAAAATATTGTTCATAAAGGATTGGAAGACGGAAGGGGCATTAGTGAGCCCAAAAGGCATTACTAGGTACTCAAAATGCCCCTCTGGGGTATTAAACGCCGTCTTCCATTCATCTCCATGCTTGATGCGAATAAGATTATACGCCCCCCTGAGGTCAAGCTTGGTAAACCAACAAGCACCCTTCACTCTGGAAAATAGGTCAGAAATCAAGGGTAATGGATATTGATATTTAACAGTGATCTTATTCAGGAGACGATAATCAATACACGGCCTCAATGAGCCATCCTTCTTGGCCACAAAGAAAAAGCCGGCGCCCAAGGGTGAAGAGGATGGTCTGATATGATCCTTCTCTAAAGACTCTTTGATATAAGATCGCATACCCTCATGCTCAGGTACAGATAAATTAAAGAGACCACCCTTGGGAAATTTACAACCGGGTACTAAGTCAATAGCGCAATCATAACTCACTAAACACATCAGAAAAATCAGTCAAATAGTCAGGGACATCTTGAGACTGGGGGGAGGCAGAAAAAACATCTTGAGACTGGGGGGCAGAAAAAACAGGAATGTCAGCACGAACACATTGACAACCTCAACTGGTCACAGACACAGATTTCCAATCCAAAATAGGATTGTGAGTCTGTAACCAAGGAAAACCCAGTACAACAATGTCATGTAAATTATGTAACACCAAAAATTTGCAATTCTCTTGGTGGTCCGGGTCAACCCGCATTATCACCTGGGTAGAAAACTGGGGTTTATTCTCCGCCAAAGGGGTAGAATCAATGCCCAGCAAAGGAATAGACTTCCGCAGGGGTATCATAGGAAAACCACAACGTTTGGCAAAATCAAAATCCATCAGGTTTATAGCTGCCCCTGAATCAACAAAAGCCTGAGCTGAAAATGTGGACATGGAGCAAATCAAGGTAACAGTCAACAGAAATTTAGTCTGAACACTACCCAAAACAACTGAGCGCGCAAAACGTCTTCCCCGCTTGGGGCAGAAGGAAATAGCATGAGAAGCGTCACCACAATAGTAGCACAAGTTATTATGCTTACGAAATTCATGACACTGTGCCCATGAAGTCACTCCATCACACTGCATGGGCTCAGGGGCTGGCCCGCAAGGCATCACAATCTCATGCATATTTCTATGCTCGCGCAGACGTCTGTCAACTTGAATAGCTAATGACATAGAGTCATTGAGACCAGAGGGGACAGGGAATCCCACCATAACATCCTTTACAGTCTCTGCCAGACCCTTCCGAAAAAGAGCTGCCAGAGCATCATCATTCCATTTAGTAAGGACTGTCCACTTTCTGAATATCTGACAATACAGCTCAGCGGTTTCATGACCCTGATTCAATGCCAACAAGGTTTTTTCAGCTTGATCAGTAACATTAGGTTCATCGTACAATAACCCCAGAGCCTGAAAAAACACATCAACATTCAAAACAGGATCCCCAGGTGTCAGGGAAAAGGCCCAATCCTGAGGGTCACCGTGCAACAGGGAGATGACAATTTGAACCTGCTGCGTTGTGTTCCCTGAGGATTTAGGCTTCAAAGCAAAAAACAACTTACAGTTATTTTTAAAATTCAAAAACTTAGACCGATCCCCCAAAAATAAATTCGGCAGAGGGATCCTAGGTTCCACAGCAGGCAACCCAGCAAGATAGATAGCAATACTCTGAATTTCAGCAGCAAGCTGCTCCACACGATTGGACAAATGCTTGACCTCCGTTGGGGAAAAAATTCCTCCTCAGCCCCCAGAGAAAAAAGAGGGAAAAAATGTAACAGACAAAAAAAATAAAAAAATTTCTGACGACCCTTCTATTGAGTACCATAGAATTTCAGTATGGCCGGTGATTCTGTTATGTTTTGGTAGCTGAGGAGGCAGGAGCAAAAAACCGCATAGGCAGCCTAACACTAGAGAGGTTGGAAACTAATAGGTTGCAGACCCCTAAACTAACCGCACAACTAGAAGCAGCCGTGGGACGTTCCTACGGTGCCCTAGATGCCTCGTCACAGCCGGAGAGAAAGCTATCCCTGAAGATGGAAAGAGGAAAGCTAACTGCCCCGGAGTAGACCCCAAAAGAGTAGGAAGCCCCCAAACATATAACATAGACAAGATGAAAATACGAACACAGACAGAAAATAGATTGAGCAAACGCTGGGGCCCAAAACTGTCTAGATAGGACAGCACAGGAGAGAATACTGTCTGCAACCCAGAAAAAGCCTAGGAAAAACTCCAACACTTCTAAATCCAAAAACACTAAGACCACACGGTCTCAACCACCTATATCAGATCTCTGGTGTGGACACGTAGCTACCCAGCAGTAAAATATCTCAAGAACTGAGCAAATGAACAAATACAAAAAACAAATGGAGACCGGCCAAAGCCCCCCAAAGGGGACCCGGCTGAAGACAAAATGCAATGCAGCAAAAAGCAAGGAATTCAAACCACAGTAAAAAAAAACTGAAAGAGATTTATTGAATGCAAGCAGGAGACAGCAGAAAAGCAAGCTGAATTCCAACCTAGACCAGGAAGAACAATTGATCACCGGCGAGGATCATGGGAGGTCAGCTCACTTATATCAGGCCAGTCAGTATCACCTGACAACCACTCGTCAGCTGCAGGTGTAGGACTCTTGGTGTTCCACATAGGTTCAATACCCTCAGCAACCACCAGAGGGAGCTTCAGCTCCGAAGTCGTCTCCAATACATTCACAACAGATGTCCCCAGAGTGGCTCAATGATATTGTAAGGAATCCGGATGTTCCTTGAAGCCTGTTTCGCCCTTGTCCAAGATGGAGTCTGGTACTTCACCCTGCCCTGAACTTCCTGTCTCTTCTGCTATTTTAGTCCGGGTCAGGAGATCCTTCTTGCCTGAGTATTTTGTGCTGTTGGCTCCTGAGCTTCTGCCTGTTTTCTGGTGCTCTCCCTGCTGCTCATCACTCGGTGTTCTGCCTCTCCACCGAACACACAGTAGTTTGACAATAAATGGCTTCACCCAATCACTAACCATGAGTGGAGAAAAAGTTTTGGTGTTATTATTCAGATTCTCTGAAAAAAGGCCAAGAAAGCAAAAATTCTGCCGGGGTATGTAAACTTGGTTTCAGGGTGGATGCACAAAGTCCTGCTGCTTTCTGTGTGAGTGGGATAGTTGTGCACGAGAATATCACTACAATAAAAGTCCAGCCTCTCCAACATTCACTTCAGCCAGGGAGTAAACATGTCCGGCATCCAGCACTTGTTGACCATCAGACAATTTTGTTACCATACATTGTTATCAATATAAGGAGTTTCTCCATTTGTTGCAGGGCAAGGAAAGGATGCATGGATGCATGGGTAGCATTCATGTTAATGGTAATTCATTTTATGAGAAAATCGAGCATCTAACTATAAAAGGTTGGTGGAAAATCTTCTGAAAACATATAAGGATCTTGGCTGTAACATGTTCTTAAAGATTCATTTCTTACATTTGCATCTAGACTTTTTTTCCACCAAACTCTGGAGCAGTGAGCGACATACTGCGGCTTTTGATAGCTATCAGGGAGAATGGAATCCATCAATGCTTGCAGATTACTGTGGACAATTGTAAGAGATAATCCAATGCAGGAGTACAAGAGACAAGCAAAAAAGAGTTGTCAATGAATGTGGAGTAGGGATGATTGAATAGCTTTGGATAAGTGCTTATCCGAATAGCTATAGCACTTACCGAATAGCTGCATCGGTGACCCGGATACCTGGAGTGCTTCCGATAAGCAGCTGTTCGGTGCCGCAGCTGCATGTGTCGCAGCTGTTTCACAGTCACAACACATTCATGGAGAGCCTGTTTGTTGTCCCACATTGTTTACTTGAACACCGCTTTTCTCGAAGAGGTTCATATGCATCCATAAACTTCCGGTCCTAAAAAGACCTGTGGTGCTAAATGCAATCATCACCCACGAGCATTCAGGGGCTTGAATATTTGACTATGGTTTCTCGTCTCTTCTCTTCTGCCAGTCATATCTACCTTAAACAACCAGGTGCTGCTCACTGTCACCCGTACCCGTCAGCTACTTAATCTTTGCCAGTCTACACCATAGCTGATCAAATGCTTCGGGGGTAACAGCTCATGAAGATTTCTGCTTATTCTGAGTTTTATTAAAGATGACTGGACCACGGAACATAGAGATTATTTAATAATCACGTCTGTGTAACATTAGCTCTGTAAATAGTTTGAGGCAATAATGATTTGCAGTAAAGGGTTAATGCAGTATGTGTCCATTAGTGGTATCCAGCTGTTACTGTATGTGACTAGTGGGGTCACAGCCCCCAAACATCACATAGGAGCACAGTGCCAGGAACTGAAAGATGCAACAGTTTCGCAATCAGTCCAAGTTGGAGCGAGCAATGTCAATTAGTTCAAACCTCATGGTTAATTCCTCACGAACGCCACATTCATAACAATGTCACTTGTACAAAGCAGGGGATTACCGTATGTGGGGAAACGGGCACAAAAGAGATCTGAGAATAACTTGTCAATGTGCACACGTTGCTGTCTTGACAGACAGAATTTGGTGTGCTGTGCATTAAATATAACAGCAGGGCTGTGTGACCATATCACGTGCTGGGATTCCAGGTCTATATGTGCGTCCTCCTGTCGTGCCTGTGTGTGTAGCCCTGGTACACAATACCAGGAGGATGAGTGGAGAGGTAACAGTTAAGGTCTCTTCATGACATCATGTACACTTCTGACACACCCAGCAGGGGTGTGGAAGGGAGTGATTTAGTCAGTCTGTGTCCGGACTTCAGAGTGAGAAGTCAGTTTCCTGTCCTTGGACAGAGTAGACGTGTCCAGTTTAAGTCTATCATCAGTTCAGAAAGTGGAGTCTGGTGTAGGTGTCTGTATACACCTTAGTCTAGTCAGAGCTGTGCCCCACTGGAAGAAAGACTGAACTATCTATTAAGAGACAAGCAAGGCGAAGGGCAAAGTGGAAGGAAGATAATTGGAAAAGTGCTTTTGACTTGGAAAAGTCCTGCACGTTGCTACCGGTCACTGGGGACCGAAGGGTCACTGTTGTTTCAGGCACGGTGACAGGAAAACCAGGAATCTACCGGACCCTAGGTCGCGGCAGACAAGCCCCTTATAGTCAGAACGTAGCTGGAGTCAGGGGGTGTGAAGACTTTGAGTTAGTGCACGACAAGAAAAGGATTCAGCTCCCTCGCAGGAAGGCTTCTAACACAAATTTGACTGGGCAGAACAGCTAAAGATTAGCTGGAATCATAGAGAGGACTACGCTTCAGGCTGGTCGTACTCAGCTTCATTGGAAAGTAAGGGAGGCCCCTAACTTGCTTATCTGTTGCCTCAAAGCTCATCCTCCATCAACCCCATCAGCCTCCCCGGGACCTGCCTTATCATCCTGCAAGTAAAGGTATGGAAAGACGTTGACTGTGTGAGACTGAGTTATTATTGCATGCCTGCACAATCCCTACCTAACTACCGACCTGAGGGAAGAGTCCCACCTGTAGGGGACCCGACATCTAGCTGCATCACCATCCCCTCAGAGATCTACAGCAGCGCTGGTACAAATTACCAGAATACTACAGGTGGCGTCACGAACTGTACAGAAATCAATCCCCTGTAAATATATCCCCAACATACGCCAGACCGCCCGGGCCACAGACCGAGCCACAGCTACCTGTGACAAAATCCCCATAGACTTCTACGGGCTCGGCTCTGAGTACCCCATTGCCCTGGTAACCCACAATTGTGGTGGCGGGTCGACACAAATTTTGGCGTCACGAACAGGATACGAAACTTGCAGCATTGCGAGCCCTGTGTGCCTGTGGAGTGTTTTTGTGAAAAAGGACTGTTTGCACTTTTGGCGCCAAAATCGCCATTTTTGGCGCCATATTCGCGCCCTCAGGCGCTGGAGAAGAAGGTGGGCGTACCTGAAAGAGCGCGCAAAGTCTTGGACACGCCCCCGGCTCTGACTCATCGGCAGGTCCTGCAACAGGAAGTGAACGCTCTGACATCAGAGCGCCTGCGACGAAGGTCCTGTTCCCACTGCTGTGCCTGTGAAGTAGCAGCGTCTGAAACCGGTAGGCTCCGTTTAACCAAGGGGGCGCTAAGATGTCACAACAACCGGCTGACAGTGCGGCCCCGGCCGGAGGCCCCAATCCCGCACCGCTTGGTATTGTAGCGCCAGATGGGGGCGCAGGCCCTGCACCCAGTCCGGTAGTCCCGATCATGCCACTAACGCTCCCATATATGCCTGGGGCGAAATGGCTTCCCCAATACCCGCGGTGGGAGGAAATTAGAGGCTTCAAGGGAAGTTTTGCAGCATCCTTTGAAATGTATCCCTGCCGAGAGACAAAAAG
>JARQOD010000003.1:400804094-400839549 GCA_033576555.1 Oophaga sylvatica | reverse complement strand
AAGAAAAACTTCAGTCAGAACAGATGTCACCTGTAAGGTACCTGTATGTAAATTTGTGATACTGACTATTACCACCGCGGCTGGCCGTTTTGCCATTTCTCCTCGGGCCTCCTGTGCTGGTGATGTGGGGCCGTGAAACACCCGGACTTGGTTCTGGCGCTGCCCCCAATTCTGGCCCCTCACCCGCTCCTGCTCCCAAGACTGCCTCTGTACCTCTGCGAAGTCCCTGTCAGGATCCTCGCTCTCTGTCTGTCCCTCGGTGTCCTGCTGCTGCTTCACTCTCCTCTACTTCCTGGCATGCTGCCAGCAGACCTTCAGAGAGAATGCTTAGGACGCGAGCGCGCCTCCCTCTGGTATCTTAAAGGTGCAGTGTGTATTTTTTTGAAAATATCAATTAGCCAATGGCAGCGCACTGATTACTCATTCTGGCCACTCCGCCATAGGGGGAGTGCCGGAGCAACGAGTATCTACTCTTGCTAGACCCGGTTCTGTCCTTGCTCTGTTTGCGCTATTATAGCATTCCATTTGCATACCTCCCAACCGTCCCGGATTGAGCGGGACAGTCCCGATTCTGACCCCCCTGACCCGCTGTCCCACTGAGGACACTATGTGTCCCACAGTGAGATGAGCCGCCACGCCCCCCCATGCACCCCTTCCTGCCCTCCCTGTCTCTACAGCTCAGCCTCACAGCAGCTAGCAATGACGCTGCTATTGCTGTACTCTTCTGTGCCCACAGGACCTGTGATGAGGTCACAGGAGGGGAGGAGTCAGGGGTCACATGATCAGTGTCCTCGTTGTGTGCAGGACTCTGCTGTGATGGTTGTCATGGTGCTGGATGAGGGTAAGTGTGTGTGGGGGTCGGGACTCGGGTTTACAGTGTGGATGTAGCAGTGCTGTAGTGTGTACAAGTTGGATGTAGCAGAGCCGTGTGTGTACGAGGTGTATGGAGCGGAGCCGTGTGTGTACGAGGTGTACGGAGCGGAGCCGTGTGTGTACGAGGTGTATGGAGTGGAGCCGTGTGTGTATGAGGTGTACGGAGCGGAGCCGTGTGTGTACGAGGTGTATAGAGCGGAGCCATGTGTGTATGAGGTGGATGTAGCAGTGATGTAGTGTGTACGAGGTGTACTGAGCAGAGCCATGTGTGTACGAGGTGGATGTAGCAGTGCTGTAGTGTGTACGAGGTGTACGGAGCAGAGCCGTGTGTGTACAAGTTGGATGTAGCGGAGCCGTGCGTGTACGAGTTGGATGGAGCGGAGCCGCGCGTGTACGAGGTGCACGGAGCTAAGCCGCACATGTACGAGGTGCACAGAGCGGAGCCGCGCATGTACGAGGTGCAATGAGTGGAGCCGCGCATGTACGAGGTGCACGGAGCAGAGGCGCGCGTGTGCGAGGTGCACGGAGCGGAGCCACGCGTGTATGAGGTGTAAGGAGCGGAGCCTTGTGTGAACGAGTTGGATATAGCAGAGCCGTGTCTGTACGAGTTGGATGGAGCGGAGCCGTGTGTCTGTACGAGGTGCATGGAGCCGAGCTGCGCGTGTACGAGGTGCACGGAGCGGAGCCCCGCGTGTACGAGGTGCACGGAGCGGAGCCCCGCGTGTACGAGGTGCACGGAGTGGAGCCGCGCGTGTACGAGGTGCACGGAGTGGAGCCGCACGTGTATGAGGTGCACGGGCGGAGCCGCCTGTGTACGAGGTGGATGTAGCAGTGCTGTAGTGTGTACGAGGTGTACGGAGCAGAGCCTTGTGTGTACGAGTTGTATGGAGCGGAGCCTTGTGTGTACGAGTTGGATATAGCAGAACCGTGTCTGTACTAATTGGATGGAGCGGAGCCGCGTTTACGAGGTGTACGGAACCGTGCCGCGCGTGTACGAGGTTTGCGGAGCTGAGCTGCTCCGCACGTGTACGAGGTTTACGGAGCGGAGCCGTGTGAACGAGGTGGATGTAGCAGTGCTGTGTGTGTACGAAATGGAGCCCTCTGTGTGTGAAGTGTACGGACCTGAGCCGATCAGCTCCATACACACCGGGCTCCGTGCTTGAGCCGTGTGTGTACAGAGCGGAGCAGAGCCATGTGTGTATGGAGTGGAGTCTGTTATGTTTCGGTAGCTGAGGAGTGCAGGTAAAAAAGGAAATACACCAGAGCAGTTGGAATCTATGAGATTGCAGTACCCTGACTAACCACCGCAACTAGAGGCAGCCGTGGAGCGTTCCTACGTTGGTCCTAGACGCCTCGTCACAGCCTGAGAAACTAACTACACCTAAAGATAGAAATAGGAAAGCTATCTGCCCCGGAGCAGAACCCCAAAGATAAAAGAAAGCCCCCAAACATGTAATGGCGGTTAGACAAGAGGAAATACTGACACAGAAAGAAAATAGTATGAGCAAACGCTGGGCCCAAACTATCTAAATAGAAAAGGACAGGAAGGGTACTTACTGCAATCCCAGAAAACCCTGAAAAAACACCAACTCCACTAATTTCAAAATCACCTGAGATCACACGACCTCTACCACCTAAATTAGTTCTCTGGTGTAACAAAAAACAACAGCCACTGAAAAAACTGGAAAAAGCAAAAGTACAAAACACAGTGGCTGGACTAAACTGAGAGGGCAAAAGCCCCCGGAGGGGACCCAGAAGGCCCCCACAGAAGTGCAGGACCAAATGCAAAAATATAGCAAAAACACAAAATAAGAAATTGTCTTATCTGATAGCAGGAGATGCAGACACGACACAGCAGGCTACAAGGGAAACTGGAAAGAAGGATTCAGACCAGAACAATTGATCACCGGCAACCCTGATGGGAAAATGATTCCCTTAAATAAGACCAATCAGTAACACCTGATTCCAATCCTCACTAGTACCGCTTGTAACCACCAGAGGGAGCCTCTGCTCAGAACTCATCTCAAACCCATTCACAACAGTACCCCCCCCTTGAGGAGGGGTCACCGAACCCTCATTTGAGCAACCAGGTCGGTCAGGATGAGTTCTATGATATGCACGGATAAGTCTCCTAGCATGGATGTCCGAAGCAAACACCCAAGAATTATCTTCCTGACCATAACCTCTCCATTTAACCAAATACTGGAGTCTTCGTCTAGAAAAACGAGAATCCAATATTTTCTCAACCACATACTCCAGATTGCCCTCAACCAAAACAGGGTCAGGAGGCACAGCAGCAGGAACCACTGGCTCAACAAACCTCTTCAACAAGGACTTGTGGAACACGTTATGGATCTTAAATGTCCCTGAGAAGAACAAACGAAAAGAAACAGGATTAATAATCTCCATGATCTTATAAGGTCCAATGAACCTAGGCTTAAATTTAGGAGATGCTACTCGTCATAGGAATATTCTTTGAGGACAACCAGACCAAGTCCCCCACTTTAAACCGAGGACCATCAGTCCTATGCCGGTTAGCAAACCGCTGGGCCTTCTCCTGAGAGAGGGACAACCTCTCCACTACCTGGTCCCAAATCTGCTGCATACGCTCAACAACAGAGTCAACACCTGGACAGACAGAAGCCTCCGTCTGTCCTGAAGAAAATCGAGGGTGAAACCCAGAATTACAGAAAAACGGAGACATCAAAGTGGCAGAGCTAGCCCTATTATTAAGAGCAAACTCAGCCAAAGGCAAAAAAGAGACCCAGTCATCCTGATCAGCAGACACAAAGCATCTTAGATAAGTCTCCAATGTCTGGTTTGTTCTCTCAGTTTGACCATTGGTCTGAGGATGAAATGCCGAGGAGAAAGACAATTGAACACCCAGTTTAGAACAAAAAGTCCTCCAAAATCTGGAAACAAACTGGACTCCTCTGTCAGACACAATGTTCTCAGGAATGCCGTGTAAACGAACCACGTGCTGAAGGAACAACGGCACCAATTCAGAGGAGGAAGGCAACTTAGGTAATGGCACAAGATGTATCATTTTGGAAAACCTATCGCAAATTACCCAGATGGTGGTCATTCTCTGAGAAACAGGAAGATCGGAAATGAAATCCATAGAGATATGGGTCCATGGTCTCTTGGGCACAGGCAATGGCATCAACAAACCACTAGAGCGAGAGCAAGGCTTGGAGCGAGAGCAAGTCCCGCAGGACTGCACAAATTCCCTGACATCGCGAGACAAGGTAGGCCACCAAAAGGACCGACTAACCAAGTCTCTGGTACCAAAAATTCCGGGATGCCCAGCCAATGCGGAACAATGAATCTCAGACATCACACTCTTTTTCCATTGGTCCGGACAAACAATTTTCCAACAGGGCAGCGCTCGGGCCTATCCTCCTGACACCCCTCCAGAGCAAGTCTCAAATTGGCGAGATGGCGGAAAGAACTACACCCTCCTTCAAAATAACAGAGGGATCAGATAGCTCAGGAGAGTCCGCAAGGAAACTCCTCGAGAGGGCATCCGCCTTAACATTCTTAGTGCCAGGAAGAAAGGAAACCACAAAATTAAAACGTGTGAAAAACAAGGCCCACCTGGCCTGTCTAGGATTGAGTCGCTTGGCAGATTCCAGATAGACCAGATTCTTATGGTCCGTAAGGACCACCACCTGATGTTTGGCTCCCTCCAGCCAATGTCTCCACTCTTCAAAAGCCCACTTCATGGCCAATAACTCCCGATTACCCACGTCATAATTACGTTCAGTAGGAGAAAATTTTCGAGAGAAAAAGGCACAAGGTTACTTTTAGAGGTCTCTGGATCTTTTTGGGACAAAACGGCACCTGCCCCAATTTCAGAGGCATCAACCTCCACCTGAAATGGCAGAGAAACATCAGGCTGCCGTAGAACAGGAGCAGAAGTGAATCTCTGCTTAAGTTCCTGAAACGCAGAGACTGCCTCAGGAGGCCAATTCACCACATCAGAACCCTTTCTGGTCAAATCAGTTAATGGTTTAACAATAACAGAGAAATTACCAATAAATTTACGATAAAAATTGGCAAAACCCAAAAATCTCTGAAGAGCCTTTAATGAAGTAGGTTGGACCCAATCACAGATGGCCTGAACCTTGACCGGTCCATTTCAATAACAGATGGGGACAAAATGAATCCCAGAAATGAGATCTTCTGTACGCCAAAAAGACACTTGATCCCTTCACATACAGAGCATTCTCTCTCAAAATCTGGAATACAGTTCGAACATGTTTCACATGAGAGTCCCAGTCATTAGAAAAAATCAAGATATCATCCAAATAAACAATCAGAAACTTGTCCACAAAATCCCTGAAAATGTCATTCATGAAGGACTGGAAGACGGAAGGAGCATTAGTGAGCCCAAAGGGCATCACAAGGTACTCAAAATGCCCTTCAGGGGTGTTAAATGCCGTCTTCCATTCATCCCCGTGCTTAATGCGAATAAGGTTATACGCCCCCCTGAGGTCAAGCTTGGTAAACCAAGTAGCGTTTTTCACCCTGGAAAACAGGTCAGAAATCAAGGTAACGGGTATTGATATTTCACAGTAATATTGTTCAAGAGACGATAATCAATACACGGCCTTAATGAACCATCTTTTTTGGCCACAAAGAAAAAACCGGCACCTAAGGGTGAAGAGGATGGTCTGATATGACCCTTCTCCAATGATTCCTTGATATAAGACCGCATAGCGTCATGTTCAGGTACAGACAAGTTAAAAAGGCGACCCTTAGGGAATTTACTACCTGGCACTAATTCAATAGCGCAGTCATAGCTCCTATGGGAGGTAAGGATGCAGATTTACTTTCGCTAAACACATCAGAAAAATCAAACAAAAAGTCAGGAACATCCTCAGCCTGGGGGAGGCAGAAAAAACAGGAGTGTTGGTATTAACACATTGGCAGCCCCAACTGGTTACAGACACAGATTTCCAATCCAAAACAGGATTATGAGACTGTAACCAAGGGAAACCCAGCACGATAATGTCATGCAGATTATATAGAACCAAAAATTTGCAGCACTCCTGGTGATCAGGTTCAACCCTCATTATCACCTGAGTAGAAAACTGAGGTTTATTCTCAGCCAAAGGGGTAGAATCGATCCCCAGTAGAGGAATAGACTTCTGTAGGGGTATCAAGGAAAACCCACAACGCTTAGCAAAATCATAATCCATCAGGTTAATAGCTGCTCCAGAATCAACGAAAGCCTGAGCAGAAAATGAGGACAGAGAGCATATCAGAGTGACAGTTAATAAAAACTTAGTCTGAACACTACCCAAGACAACTGAGCGTGCAAAATGTCTTCCCCGCTTAGGGCAGACTGAAATAGCATGAGAGGCATCACCACAGTAGAAACATAACCCATTGCGCTTTCGAAACTCATGACGCTGTGCCCCAGACACCACTCCATCACACTGCATGGGCTCAGCAGCTGGCTCACAAGGCAACACCACTCCACGCATACTTCTCCGCTCACGCAAACGTCTGTCAATTTGAATCGCCAATGACATAGAATCATTGAGACCAGAGGGGACAGGGAATCCCACCATAACATCCTTTACATTATCCGACAGACCCTTCCGGAAAAGGGCCGCCAAAGCGTCGTCATTCCATTTGGTCAGGACTGCCCACCTACGGAATCTCTGACAGTATAACTCAGCGTCATCAAGCCCCTGATTTAATGCCAACAAGGCTTTTTCAGCTTGATCAGTGACATTAGGCTCATCGTACAATAACCCCAAAGCCTGAAAAAATGCATCAACATCACTCAAAACAGGATCCCCAGGTATCAGGGAAAAAGCCCAATCCTGAGGATCGCCGCGCAGGAGAGAGATGATAATTTGAACCTGCTGCTCTGCGTTTCCTGAGGACTTAGATTTTAAGGCAAAAAACAATTTACAATTATTTTTGAAATTCTGAAACTTAGCTCGATCCCCTAAAAACAAATCTGGCATGGGGATCCTAGGTTCCACAACAGGCAACCTAGCAAGATATGCAGCAATACTCTGAACCTCAGTGGCAAGCTGATCCACACGGCCAGACAACTGTGCAAACTCCATTGGGAGAAAAGATCCTCCCCAGCACCCAGAGATACAGAGGGAAAAAAAAAAAAAAAATGCAACAAACAGAAAAATATCTCTGACAACTTTTCTTCCTTCAAAATATTTTTTCCCTTCTGTGAGTACCATACAATTTTTATGGCCGGTGATACTGTTATGTTTCGGTAGCTGAGGAGTGCAGGTAAAAAAGGAAATACACCAGAGCAGTTGGAATCTATGAGATTGCAGTACCCTGACTAACCACCGCAACTAGAGGCAGCCGTGGAGCGTTCCTACGTTGGTCCTAGACGCCTCGTCACAGCCTGAGAAACTAACTACACCTAAAGATAGAAATAGGAAAGCTATCTGCCCCGGAGCAGAACCCCAAAGATAAAAGAAAGCCCCCAAACATGTAATGGCGGTTAGACAAGAGGAAATACTGACACAGAAAGAAAATAGTATGAGCAAACGCTGGGGCCCAAACTATCTAAATAGAAAAGGACAGGAAGGGTACTTACTGCAATCCCAGAAAACCCTGAAAAAACACCAACTCCACTAATTTCAAAATCACCTGAGATCACACGACCTCTACCACCTAAATTAGTTCTCTGGTGTAACAAAAAACAACAGCCACTGAAAAAACTGGAAAAAGCAAAAGTACAAAACACAGTGGCTGGACTAAACTGAGAGGGCAAAAGCCCCCGGAGGGGACCCAGAAGGCCCCCACAGAAGTGCAGGACCAAATGCAAAAATATAGCAAAAACACAAAATAAGAAATTGTCTTATCTGATAGCAGGAGATGCAGACACGACACAGCAGGCTACAAGGGAAACTGGAAAGAAGGATTCAGACCAGAACAATTGATCACCGGCAACCCTGATGGGAAAATGATTCCCTTAAATAAGACCAATCAGTAACACCTGATTCCCAATCCTCACTAGTACCGCTTGTAACCACCAGAGGGAGCCTCTGCTCAGAACTCATCTCAAACCCATTCACAACAGGAGTCTTATGTGTATGTAGTGGAGCCGCGTGTGTACGAGATGTACGGAGCAAAACTGCGTGTGTGCGAGGTGTATGCTGCAAAGCCGCATGTGTACAAGGTTTACGGAGTGGAGTCGTGTGTGTTCAAGGTGTACAAAGTGTGGCTGCATGTGTACAAGGTGTACGGAGTGGAGCCTTGTGTATACTGAGTGGAGCCTTGTGTGTGCGAGGTGGACGGAGTGGAGCCGTGTGTGTACGAGGCATACAAAGCGGAACCGTGTGTGTATAAGGTGTGCAGAGCCGTGCGTGTGCAAGGTGTATGGTGGGGAGCATTCATACCTCCCAACCATCCTGAATTCAGCGGGACACTCCCGATTTTGGGAGTCTGCCCCGCAGGTGGGAGCTTTTCCCGTGGACACAGGAGTACATGCCAGAGCCCGAGAAGCACTTTAAAACTCGCACGTGATGTTCCACCAGAAGTGACGTGCTGGAAGATGACCGGAAATTAGGTAATTTCGGGAGGAGATTGTGACGGAACCATGGAGGCACTTCAGGGAATGCTTCAGACCCATCACCGTTTCCTCGCCTTGGAATCGGGGATGTCGGCCATGTGAGCGGATCATGATATGTCCTGCACCGGGAGGCTCGGGTGGGCACTACAATGGGAGCCGGGCTGCTATAGTATCTTTATAGAATCTTTATTTCTTTCTCTTTCTGTTTCTTTCTCTCTCTCTGTTCTTTCTTTCTTTCTCTCTGTTCTTTCTTTCTCATCTTTCTTTCTTTCCCATCTTTCTTTCTCTCTGTTCTTTTTCTTTCTTTCTCTCTGTTCTTTCTTTCCCCTCTTTCTTTCGATCTCTGTTCTTTCTTTCCTTTCTTTCTCTCTCTCTCTGTTTCTTTCTTTTTCTCTATCTCTCTGTTCTTTCTTTCCCCTCTTTCTTTTTCTCTCTCTCTGTTCTTTCCCCTCTTCTTTCTGTTATTTTTTCTTTCTCTCTCTTTCCCCTTTCTTTCTTTCTTTCTTTCTCTCTCTCTGTTCTTTCTTTCTTTCTTTCTTTCTTTCTTTCTTTCTTTCTTTCTTTCCCCTTTCTTTCTTTCCCCTCTTTCTTTCTCTCTGTTCTTTCTATCTCTCTCTCTGTTCTTTATTTCCCATCTTTCTTTCTCTCTGTTCTTTTTCATTCTTTCTCTCTGTTCTTTCTTTCCCCTCTTTCTTTCTATCTCTCTGTTCTTTCTTTCTTTCCCTTTCTTTTTCTCTATTCTTTCTTTCTTTCTTCTTTTCTTTCTTTCTTTCTTTCCCATCTTTCTTTCTCTCTCTGTTCTTTTTCTTTCTTTCTCTCTGCTCTTTCTTTCCCCTTTTTCTTTCTATCTCTCTGTTCTTTCTTTCTCTTTCTTTCTTTCTTTCTTCTTCTCTCTGTTCTTTCTTTCTCTTTCTCTCTCTCTCTCTCTGTTCTTTCTTTTCCATCTTTCTCTCTATCTCTCTGTTCTTTCTTTCTTTCTTTCTCTCTTTGTTCTTTCTCTCTCCCTCTGTTTTTCTTTCTTTACCCTCTTTCTTTTTTCTCTCTGTTATTTTTTTCTGTCCCCTCTTCTTTCTCTCTCTGTTTCTTTCTTTTTCTCTCTCTCTCTGTTCTTTCTTTCCCCTCTTTCTTTCTTTCTCTCTCTCTGTTCTTTCCCTTCTTTCTTTCTTTCTCTGAACTTTTTTCTTTCTCTCTCTCTGTTCTTTCTCTTTCTTTCTTTCTCTCTCTGTTCTTTCTTTCCCCTCTTTCTTTCTTTCTCTCTGTTCTTTCTTTCCCCTCTTTCTTTCTCTCTCTATTCTTTCTTTCTTTCTTTCTTTTCTCTCTGTTCTTTTTTTCCCCCTGTCTTTCTTTCTTTCTTTCTCTGTTCTTTCTTTCCCCTCTTTCTTTCTCTCTCCCTCTCTGTTCTTTCTTTCTCTCTGTTCTTTCTTTCCCCTCTTTCTTTTTCTCTCTCTCTGTTCTTTCCCCTCTTTCTTTCTTTCTCTGTTCTTTCTTTCTTTCTCTCTCTCTCTGTACTTTTTTTCTTTCCCCTCTTTCTTTCTTTCTTTCTTTCTTTCTTTCTTTCTTTCTTTCTTCTGTTCTTTCTTTCCCCTTTCTTTCTTTCTCTCTCTCTGTTCTTTCTTTCCCCTTCTTTCTTTCTCTTTGTTTCTTTCTTTTTCTCTCTGTTCTTTCTTTCCCCCTCTGTCTTTCTTTCTCTGTTCTTTCTTTCCCCTCTTTCTCTCTCCCTCTCTGTTCTTTCTTTCACTCTGTTCTTTCTTTCCTCTTTCTTTCTTCTTTCTTTCTTTCTTTCTTTCTTTCTTCTCTCTGTTCTTTCTTTCTCTCTCTGTTCTTTCTTTCCCCTCTTTCTTTCTCTCTCCCTCTCTGTTCTTTCTTTCCCCTCTTTCTTTTTTCTCTCTGTTCTTTTTTCTGTCCCCTCTTTCTTTCTCTGTTCTTTCTTTCTTTCCCATCTTTCTTTCTCTCTCTGTTCTTTCTTTCCCGTCTTTCTTTCTTTCTCACTCTGTTCTTTCTTTCCCCTCTTTCTTACTCCCTCCCTCTCTGTGCTTTCTTTCCCCTCTTTCTTTCTCCATCTCTGTTCTTTCTGTCCCCTTTCTTTGTTTATTTCTTTCTCTCTCTACTTTCTCGCTGTTCTTTCTTGTTTTCCCCTCTTTCTTTCTCTCTCCTTTCTCTCTGTTTCTTTTTCTCTCTCTGTTCTTTCTTTTACTCAGTACAAGTGAGCCCACAGTACCAGTCACTGTGCCCTCAGTACCAGTCAGTGTGATCACCAGTGCTAAATGGGTTTGGTCAGGGCGTGGACATGGGTGTGACTAGTTGTGAAATGGGTGTGTTTGGGCGCGGCCTAAAATTTGCAGCGCGCCGCAACCTTTGTCCCTCTTTCCCATCTTCAAAAGTTGGGAGGTATGCATTTGGCTCTCTGCTTATACTGTTTGTTTCCACAGAATATCAGTGATCTGTTGGTCGGCTATCCTAGACGACTTCTGTATCCATACACTCAAGTGCCATCCCATTCCGCCACTCGCCATCCAAACCTGTGGACAAAGCTAAAGTTGATGGAGACAGCTTCCTACCATCTACCCAAAACCTGACTAACCTCGCCAGAGCCAGCTGCACCTCATATATCCGGTGTCGGCCGGTCAGCTCCACTATATCTGTAATATCTGTTTACCTGTTTGTCCCGCTGGGACAGCTGCCATGAGTCCGGGGTCTAACTGGAGGTAGCACCTGTGTCCCCCAGGTATTTCATTCTGGTTCTGTTCGAGGGACCTTACTACGGATACCTGGGGCTCAATAGTTACGCCAACTTTGGAGCCCCCTGGACCGAGGCCTCGAGGTTCCACTCAAAAAATAAAAAACAAATGTGAACTTCATCATCCGTGCCTCCGCTTCCATTCGTTACAGATTGCTCCGGCCATGGAACCCGCTGGATTCCAGAGACCTCCGACGGTGGAGCTTTGCCAAGAGATGACCCGTCTAAAGGATCAACAGGATAAGATCACGACTTATCTTCGCAGCTTGACTACTCGCATGGACTCCCTGCTGTCCCCGACTGCAACCGATTCGTCCACCGGCACCCAGGTACCCGCCTGCACGGCAAGTAGAGGTTCTCGCCTGGCAGCCCCCACCCGCTTCCATGGTGATCCCACTCAGTGTCGGGGTTTCATCAATCAGTGCATGTTGCACTTTGAAATTCTGGGGCATATGTTTGCTTCCGACGGAGCCAAAGTGGGCTTTATAATGTCACACCTTGCCGGAGAGGCCCTCGCCTGGCTGAACCCTCTATGGGAGAGAGGGGACCCCCGGTTAATGATCTCCAGTCTTTTCTAGAAGCGTTTCGCAGGACCTTCAATGAACCTGGTCGTGTTACATCGACATCTTCCGCCCTGCTTCGCCTACGTCAAGGAACGCTCACGGTGGCTTAGTATGCTGTTCGGTTCCACACTCTCTCGTCCGCATTATCCTGGAACAACGAGTCCTTGCTGGCTACCTTCTGGGAGGGTTGTTGTGAAGAATCAAGGATGAGCTGGCGGGATGGGACAGGCCTACTACCTTGGATGATTTGATATCCCTCGCTACCCGAATAGATGTACGTTTTCAGGAACGTTCCAAGGAGATCAAACGGGACAAGAGGGTCTACCACCTGGGCTCTACTTCTCCAAAGTCGGCTACCTTGTCTTCCTCTCCTAAAGCCATGGAGATTGATTGTGTAAGTTTGGCCAGCCGCCGCCAGGATGCGCGCCGCAAAGAGGGAAGTTGTCTCTACTGTGGTAGTCTTGAGCACCTGATTCATACCTGTCCTAAGAGGTCGGAAAACTTCAGTGCCTAGGTTCGGTTGGAGAGGCCACCCTAGGTAGAGAACGTCCCTCTCCATCATTGCAAATCTCAGTCTCCGTGTCCTTCGGAGCAATAAAATTCTCTGAACTTTGTTTACTGGATTCTGGAGCTGCAGGGAACTTCATCCAGCAAGCGGGTGTGAATTGTTACCGCTTACCAGTCCAGTGTCTTCCTGATCCGTTTCGGGTGACCGCAGTAGATGGCAAACCACTGACCGAGCCCGTCAGTTTCAGACCGAGCCTGTGGACTCCGGGTAGGTCTAACGCATGCTGAAAGAATCCGTTTTTATGTGTACCCCGGTTTGTCTCATCCCTTGCTTTTACGTTTACTATGGCTCCAGATGCATGAACCAGTCCTAAATTGGAGAACTGGAGAGATTCTGCATTGGGGAGATAGCTGCATGAATCGATGTCTAACCCGGATCCAACCTGTTTTGCCTCCAGTTCAACCAGTTACCCTGCCAGGGTTGCCTTCCTCTTACTGGTCCTTCTCTGATGTTTTTGGAAAAAAGAGGCTGAGAGACTACCTCCACACAGGTCGTATGACTGTTCGATAGACCTTCTCCCTGGAACATCTCCTCGTGCGGGAGTTTATCCTCTTTCTCAAGCAGAGTCTCAGGCCATGTTGTTCTACATCCAAAAGAACCTGGCAAGAGGATTACCGTATTTTTCGGACTATAAGACGCACCGGACTATAAGACGCACCCAGGTTTTAGAGGTGGAAAATAGGGAAAAATATATTTGAAGCAAAAAATGTGGTAAAATATTTAATAACATACTATTATATGTGGTGTTATTATATAATAGTATGTTATTATGTTGGAAGCTACGGGTAGGAGATGGTGCTGCGGGACCAGTGTGGTGTCTGTAAACTACTATGTGAAATGCTGGAGGGTGAGTATAAGGCCGGGGTCACACAAGGGGCATAGAAATAGAGATAGATGATAGAGACAGAGATGATAGAGACAGATGATAGAGACAGAGATGATAGAGACAGAGTTGATAGAGACAGTGATAGAGACAGAGATGATAGAGACAGAGTTGATAGAGACAGAGTTGATAGAGACAGAGTTAATAGAGACAGATAATAGAGACAGAGTTGATAGAGACAGGTGATAGAGACAGAGATAATAGAGACAGAGATGATAGAGACAGAGATGATAGAGACAGATGATAGAGACAGAGATGATAGAGACAGAGATGATAGAGACAGATGATAGAGACAGAGTTGATCGAGACAGGTGATAGAGACAGAGATAATAGAGACAGATGATAGAGACAGAGATGATAGAGACAGAGATGATAGAGACAGAGATGATAGAAACAGAGATGATAGAGACAGATGATAGAGACAGAGACGATAGAGACAGATGATAGAGACAGAGATGATAGAGACAGAGATGATAGAGCAGAGATAAGAGATGATAGAGACAGATGATAGAGACAGAGATGATAGAGACAGATGATAGAGACAGAGATTATAGAGACAGAGATGATAGAGACAGAGATGATAAGAGACAGATGATTGATAGAGACAGATGATAGAGACAGAGATGATAGAGACAGAGATGATAGAGACAGATGATAGAGACAGATGATAGAGACAGATGATAGAGACAGAGATGATAGAGACAGATGATAGAGACAGATGACAGAGATGATAGAGACAGATGATAGAGACAGATGATAGAGACAGAGATAGAGACAGATGATAGAGACAGATGATAGAGACAGAGATGATAGAGACAGAGATGATAAGAGACAGAGATTATAGAGACAGATGACAGACAGATGATAGAGACAGATGATAGAGACAGAGATGATAGAGACAGAGTTGATAGAAATGTGACACGTATGCGTTTTATGTGCGCATGATGCGCTGCACAAAAAAAAACGCAAGTGTGAAAGTAGCCTAACCTTTTAATTAATTCTCTGTTGTACAGTGTGTCTGAAGGACCTATGATGACATCATGGAGAGGCAGGGCTTTGGTCATGTGATGCTCCAGCCCGCCCTCTTCATGACCTCATCACAGGTCCTTCACAGGAGCATTCAGCCTCCCATCAGCACAGCCCCCGGCTGTCATGTATGCCAGCTGCTCCTGCTGCCTTTTCTCCTTAAACTCACAAAATTCATCCTCACCCACAATTACTTTGAATTTGACAACAAGATCTATTTACAGGAGACTGGCACACCTATGGGAAGTAAAATGGCTCCTCAGTATGCAAATCTTTTCATGGCCAAGCTTGAAAGCGACTTTCTGTCCTCATGTCCCATCAGGCCTCGGGCCTACTACCGCTACATTGATGATATCTTAATCATCTGGACGGAGTCTGAGCAACAGCTAAAGACGTTCCATGAACAGTTCAATCAATTTCATCCACCATCAACTTAACACTCAACTACTCCAGCACTGAAATTAACTTTTTGGACACCATCATTAAGCTAAAGAACAATGAAATAGAGACATCCCTGTATCAGAAGCCAATCGACCGTCCAACATACCTTAAATGGGACAGTTTCCATCCAAAACACATAAAAAACTCTATTGTCTACAGCCAAGCCATCAGATACAACCGTATATGTTCCAACCCCATGGATAGAGATGAACACCTTGGTCGCCTTAGAAAGACCTTTTTAAATCAGGGCTACCATCCAAGAACAATTGAAAACCAAATTACAAGAGCCACCAGAATATCAAGGAATCACCTGCTACATTACAAAACTAAAGAAGAAAATAACCGGGTGCCTCTAGTGGTCACCTACAATCCAAATCTGGAGGTGCTAAGGGGAGCTGCACGGAAACTACAACCTTTACTACAAAAAGATGCCCGATTACAATCCATATTTCCAGATCCCCCACTACTATGTTTTAGGCAGCCCCCAAATCTAAGAAGCATCATTGTCAGAAGTTCCCTGTCCTCCCCAACAGCTGCAGGAACCTCTCCTTGCAACAAGAAGAAATGCAAAACTTGTCCATTTATAATGACCACGGACAAGATAAAGATCCCCAACTCCCATCGGGACTACAAGATACCAGGTACTTTCAGCTGCATCACATCTAATGTGGTGTACCTAATTATATGTACTAAATGTCCAACTGGGGGACTGTATGTGGGGGAGACCGGGCAAAAACTGAGAACAAGGATGAATTCTCATCGCCACACAATAAGAGAAAAAAGAATGGATCTACCTGTGGCAAAACATTTTTGCTCCCCTGATCATAGCATATTAGATATGAAAATACTTGTACTGAGAGGCAGCTTCACATCAAGGAGACAAAGAAGAATTTGCGAATACAAATTGATGGTGACCTTTGACACTCTTAATGCTGGAATGAACCTTTCAAACGGATTTATGACGTTCTATATCAATTAAGGAATTTACTCCAAATACCCTGTGAAAACATCACAAAACATTACCAGACCCCAATCAGAGGGTAATAAAACTTTCACACTCCTTATCTATGAACTGTTCCAATATTTATGCTCATCCCTCTGCCATAATGACTATTCTGCTTCACGTCACTTGTCTTATCTATTGCATTTTTTCTGTGCTGTTTTGTGTATAAATATGTGATTCTTCAGATTTTGTATTAGTCTTTGCCTGATGAAGAGACCCGAGTAGTCTCGAAAGCTTGCAATTTGTTACCATCTTTTCAGTTAGCCATTAAAAGGTATCAACCACTGAGGACTCTCAACTCTAAATATTTTTCTATCTACTGGCTAACACGGTACAAAGATATAATCTTTACTGTATCCTTCTCCTTCAGACACCGATCTGCCCAGCTGCTGCAGGAATCAGGCGCTGGGGAAACTGTGTGGCTCTGTGATCTGCTGCTCCCCGCTCACTGCTCAGCTGATAGGTGGGCGGGGAAGCGGCTGATTAATATTCACTGCACTTAAGTAGGGACCAGGGGTTTCCCCAGCGCTTGTTTCCTGTAGCAGAGGGGATATTTTCTTGCCTCCTGCTGATCCCACTCCACCGCTGCCCCCTGCCCCCCTCCCCACATGTTACATTCCGACCATAAGACGCACCCACACTTTCCTCCCAAATTTGGAGGAAAAAAAGTGCGTCTTGTGGTCCAAAAAATACGGTAATCCAAAAGTCATCTTCGCCGGCAGGAGCAGGATTCTTCTTTGTAAAGAAGAAGGATGGATCCCTGCGGCCCTATATCGACTACCGGGGCCTAAACCAGATCACGGTAAAAAACAGGTATCCATTACTTCTTATTTCAGAGCTGTTTGATTGTCTCCGAGGGGCCAAGATCTTCACCAATTTGGATCTCAGAGGGGCCTACAACCTGATCTGAATCCAAGAAGGAGACGAATGGAAAACAGCCTTCAACACCAGTGATGGCCACTACGAATACCTGGTAATGCCGTTTGGCCTAAGCAATGCATCCATGGTCTTTCAGGAATTTGTTAATGACATTTTCAGGGATCTGCTCTATACTTGTGTCGTTATCTACCTGGACGACATTCTGATCTTCTCTGCAGACTTGGCCTCGCACCGGAGGCAAGTACGCCAGGTCTTACAAAGACTCAGAGAGAACAGGCTTTATGCCAAATTTGAGAAATGCCTCTTTGAGCAATCCTCTTTGCCTTTCCTCGGGTACACTGTATCTTCCACAGGATTAAAGATGGACTCGGAGAGGTTGTCTGCCGTTTTCAAGTGGCCTCGTCCGTCTGGGCTAAAATCCATACATAGGTTCCTGGGGTTCGCCAATTACTACCGGCAATTCATCCCACACTTTTCCACCCGAGTCGCGCCCATCACAGCTTTAATCCGGAAAGGTGTAAACTCCAAGGAATGGTCCTCCGAGGCAGAAGAGGCCTTTGTTTCTCTCAAAAAAGCCTTTGCTTCCGCACCCGTTCTTCATTATCCAAATTCTAATGAACAATTTTTTCTTGAGGTAGATGCTTCCTCCATAGGTGCAGGAGCAGTTCTCACCCAGAAATCGTCTACCAGTCGGATGATCTCCTGTTGTTTTTTTTTCCAAAGTTTTTCTCACGCAGAAAGGAACTACTCCGTTGGAGATCGGGAACTGTTGGCTATCAAATTAGCTCTACAAGAATGGAGACATCTTCTTGAGGGAGCTCTTCACCTGGTAGTCATATTCACCGATCATAAAAACCTTGCCTACCTCCAATCCGCACAAAGACTGAATCCCCGTTGGGCCTTGTTTTTTTGCTCGTTTTAATTTTGTCCTTCATTTCTGTCCAGCTGACAAAAACATCAAGGCAGATGCACTCTCCAGGGCCTTTTTGCCTCCTGACCTGGAGGAAGAACCTCAGCACATTATTGAGCCTACAAGGTTAGTCTCAGTTGCCTCCATTGATCTTGCCCGGCTTCCCCCAGGGAAAACTCTTGTGACCGCCTCGGAACATAATCATGTCCTGTGGTGGGGTCATTCTTCCAAGTTGGCTGGCCACGCCGGTCAGAAAAAGACTCAGCACCTCATCACCTGTTATTACTGATGGCCTACCATGGGTAAGGATATCCAGGAGTACATCGCAGCCTGTCCTTCATGTGCTCGTAATAAGACTTATAAACATCTACCAGCCAGTAGGCTTCTGCCTCTTCTGATTCCGTCCGCTCCCTGGCAGCACATCGCGATGGACTTCATCACGGATTTTCCCATTTCTTCCGGCTGTTCAGTGGTATGGGTTGTGGTGGACCGCTTCTCTAAAATGGCTCACTTCGTTCAGCTTCCGGCCTCACGTCTGCTCCAGAACTTGCCGATCATTTCATTCAGCACATCTTCCGTCTCCATGGATTTCCTCTCCACATCGTGTCCGACAGGGGCGTCCAGTTCACCTTAAAGTTCTGGAGATCAGTCTGTAAATTGGTAAAAATAGAATTGGATTTTTCCTCGGCATACCATCCCCAGTCCAATGGGCAAGTGGAGAGGATCAATCAAATCCTGGCTGGATTCCTGCGTCACTTCGTCAACGCACACCACAACGACTGGGTAGAATTACTGCCATGGGCGGAATTCTCATACAACAACCAAGTAAGTGAATTTTCGGGAAAATCTCCCTTTCAGGTTGTGTTTGGACTCCAACCCTGGATCCCTCTTCCTATCTCTGGGCCATCTGGTGTTCCGGCAGCCGATACCTTCACCAAAGATTTCTCGAAAGTTTGGAAAGATACCAAGACTGCTTTGGAGAGAGCCTCTCAACGTTTCAAGGATGCCAACACGTTCAGCCATGACTGTATATTACTGTAAATCAGGTCTCTGTTGACAGGACATGCACATCGCTCTGCAGTAATTGCTGCTCCCGGCGGCCGCTGGTAATGTGCGGCTGATCAGCAGTGTAATGACATTACGGAGATACAGTTAAATGCTTGAATGTAATTGCATTGAGCTAAAAGCAGGAGGATAACGGCGCACAATCAGTGCAGGGATTACATCACTGACCAATGTTATTCTGCTGGAGCCTCTAGGTGGGTGACGAACCCCATCCAATGTTACAGGAGGCTGATGACAAACAGCCTCATCAAAAGGTGGAAATAGCCGAAAGTTCATTGGGCTTTTATAATGATTTCCAGTGGCAATAACCTAGCTGCAGTAAGAGGTGCGGCCAGCAGATGGCAATCATACCCTTCCTTGCAGACACTGCTAGGCTCTGATTCACAACACGTTTTGGTCACCTTTGAAAGCTGCATCTTTTATGGTGTGGACAGTCCATACAAAGAATCTGCATTTCAACAAGAGATTTTGAGACCTGCAATCAGATGCGATGACAGACAAAGTGCAGGTAGTAAAAGTACAAAAGAAAAACAATTTTTATAAAGAGTGTGACGGGGTGACACGGTAAGGGATAACCCCTTTATAGGAATGATGTAGGGAGTTGTTTAGTGCTCATTTGCTTTCCTTTTTTATGTAGCAGCGGCCATGGGGTGGGCTAATTTAATCATGTGTTACCCATCATACAAGTCACATTGTTATCGGCAGCACGTCTGTACATAAACGATGTGCTGCCGACCAACAATCATTTTTAGGCTGGAGTCACACTTAAAGGGAATCTGTCACCCCATTTTTGGACTATGAGATGCGACCACCGCCATCAGGAGCTTATCTACAGCATTCTGTAATGCTATATATACACCAGGAGGAAACGAAGCCAATAGGTGACAAAAGATGATTATTTTAATTATATTTCTTTATTTGAAAAAGTACAAAGATTTATAAAACAAGCAATGTCATGCAGAGAATAATAGTAAAAAATGACTCAGAGCAGAAATACCAAAGGTGCCACAGGACGGTCAATCCCCCCACATAAAAGTCCACAGATGAAATAGTCACCATCAAAAGAAAACCCCATAGCAGTGTGATATGAGGACATATATCAAATAGGTGAGTGTCCAAAAAAGAGGCCCTTGCCAGTGCAAGAAAATGCCATCAATAGGGGTTCAGAATCGAGCCCATGGGTTGTAAGGTGGACACTTACCGAGGTAAAGGACTCTGGAGGGAGGAAGAGCGTCCTGGCAGGCAGTGTGGACCCCCGACGCGCGTTTCGTGTGCTGCAGAGCACACTTCCTCAAGGGGAATGTGTTAGATGTCCGTAGAAGGACCTTTAGAAGGCATGTGATCGTATCACATGATCGCAATTGACCAATGGAGATACGCATATTGGCGCATGCGCACGGGAGGCCGCAGGTCCTTCAAGTATGTGAAGGAAGCGTCAGGATGTCAGTGCGCACGCGCAAACCGGCGCGTGCGCACGGAACACCCAAGGAGACACTCCCCACATACCAGGAGCCGCGATCAGCCAGAGCGCATGCGCGCTGCACATAATGGTATATAGATCATAATTCCAAAATATGGAGTATCCATATCTGCAGCATAGTATACAGTAACAGCATTGGTCACAAAATATGAATAATATACATCTCCAGATAGGCGAATACATAATTATGGGTCCAAAATAGCACTTCATCATGAGGTAATGTGTCATAACTTGAGAAAATTCGCCATTGATTGTGGAGGAAACAAGCCAGATTTGAAGATCAAACTAAATAAAGAGAAAAATAAGACATGATAAAATCATAAAGAGACAAAAATAACAAAAAGAGAAAAATAATAAAAAATATTAAAGGACAACATAAAAACAATAAAAACACACATGCCAAAAATAGGGCTCTCAGGGTGGGATAAACTATAAAATAATAACAATAACATGTCACCATAAATGAATAATTTCATTCAGAAAGAAAAGGTAACATCCTTCACTGTTGAATCCAAATGGATCGTCACCTTAGATACAATGATTCCCCGAGGCCTTAATGAGTCCTTATCATTTGCATCTTTCTTATAAATCCTCCATCTTTCTTGAGTCATTTCTACAGTGAAGGATGTTACCTTTTCTTTCTGAATGAAATTATTCATTTATGGTGACATGTTATTGTTATTATTTTATAGTTTATCCCACCCTGAGAGCCCTATTTTTGGCATGTGTGTTTTTATTGTTTTTATGTTGTCCTTTAATATTTATTATTTTTCTCTTTTTGTTATTTTTGTCTCTTTATGATTTTATCATGTCTTATTTTTCTCTTTATTTAGTTTGATCTTCAAATCTGGCTTGTTTCCTCCACAATCATTGGTGAATTTTCTCAAGTTATGACACATTACCTCATGATGAAGTGCTATTTTGGACCCATAATTATGTATTCGCCTATCTGGAGATGTATATTATTCATATTTTGTGACCAATGCTGTTACTGTATACTATGCTGCAGATATGGATACTCCATATTTTGGAATTATGATCTATATACCATTATGTGCAGCGCGCATGCGCTCTGGCTGATCGCGGCTCCTGGTATGTGGGGAGTGTCTCCTTGGGTGTACCGTGCGCACGCGCCGGTTTGCGCGTGCGCACTGACATCCTGACGCTTCCTTCACATACTTGAAGGACCTGCGGCCTCCCGTGCGCATGCGCCAATATGCGTATCTCCATTGGTCAATTGCGATCATGTGATACGATCACATGCCTTCTAAAGGTCCTTCTACGGACATCTAACACATTCCCCTTGAGGAAGTGTGCTCTGCAGCACACGAAACGCACGTCGGGGGTCCACACTGCCTGCCCAGGACGCTCTTCCTCCCTCCAGAGTCCTTTACCTCGGTAAGTGTCCACCTTACAACCCATGGGCTCGATTCTGAACCCCTATTGATGGCATTTTCTTGCACTGGCAAGGGCCTCTTTTTTGGACACTCACCTATTGGATATATGTCCTCATATCACACTGCTATGGGGTTTTCTTTTGATGGTGACTATTTCATCTGTGGACTTCTATGTGGGGGGATTGACCGTCCTGTGGCACCTTTGGTATTTCTGCTCTAAGTCATTTTTTACTGTTATTCTCTGCATGACATTGCTTGTTTTATAAATCTTTGTACTTTTTCAAATAAAGAAATATAATTAAAATAATCATCTTTTGTCACCTATTGGCTTCGTTTCCTCCTGGTGTATATGTTGTTCTGGAGCTGGTGCACTTTGTTGCTCTTTGGGCTTATGCCCCTCATTTGTGGCACTATTTGTATGCCACCATGGGATATTTTTTTATGTGTTTTTTATGAGCATTGTGTAATGCTGTAGATAAGCCCCCGATGTCACCTGAAAGAGAAGAAAAACGAGTTATATTATACTTACCCAGGGGCAGTCCGCCGTCCGGTCCGGTCCGATGGGCGTCGCGGTCCGGTTCGGCGCCTCCCATCTTCTAGTGAAGCCGGCCTCTTCTTTGCATCCCGTCGCGGCTCCTGCGCAGGCGCACTGCTCTGTCCTGGTGAGGGCAGAGCAGAGTACTGCAGTGCACAGGCGCCGGGAGAGGTCCTTGAAAAAGGTCCACATCTAGGACCGAAACGTCGCACATGGGCTAATAAACCACCCATATCTTATATCTTGGAGTGCTGCCTTGATTTTTTGGATCATATCTAGATAGATAGATAAAAAGCCGGCAAATGATCTGCCGCATACAGTATAGTATAGAATAGAATAGGTTAGAATAGAATAGATAGAATACATACATACACATAGAATAGGTGTGTCAGTGACACATAAATATATATATACAGTATATATCTTTATACTACATAGAGATATAGATAGAAGATTAACAGTTACCGTATATACTCGTGTATAAGCCGAGATTTTCAGCCCATTTTTTAGGGCTGAAAGTCCCCCTCTCGGCTTATACGCGGGTCATATACGGGGGTCGGCGGGGGAGGGGGAGTGGGGGTGTTGGATTATACTCACCTCTCCGCCGCCGCGGTCTCTGCAGCCCCCCTGCTCTCCCACGATCTCCGGCTCCTTCCTGCAGTGGTCACATGGCACCGCTCATTAAAGTCATGAATGTGCACATATTCATGACTTTAATGAGCGGTACCATGTGACCGCTGTAGGAAGGAAGCGCTGTGGAGAGCGCCGGGATAAGAGGAGAGGCTGCAGGGACGCGCGGCGGAGGGGTAAGTACAGCGATATTTACCTGTCCTCTCTCCACTGCTGTGCTGCGTCCTCGTCTGACTCCTCTGGCTGTGAATGATCAGGCAGAGGGCGCGATGAAGTCGTTAGTGAGCGCCGCGCCCCCTGCCAGATTATTCACTGCCAAGGACCAGGAAGAGGGAGCAGCGCTGCGGTGCAGAGAGGACAGGTAAGTATCTCAGGTGCCGGGGTCCTGAGCGAGCGGTCACACCGGCACCTGTCCCCCATAGCGCGCCGGTGTCACCGCCTGCTCAGGACACCGGCACCTGGCCCCCAGCGACGAGAGGTGAGTATGTCATTTTTTTTTTTGCAGCAGCAGCATATGGGGCATAATCTGGAACATATGGGGCATAATATGGAGCATATGGGGGCATAAACTGTGGAACATATGGGGGCATAATCTGGAGCATATGGGGACATAATATGGAGCATATGGGGGCATAAGCTGTGGAACATATGGGGGCATAATATGGAGCATATGGAGGCATAATATGGAGCATATGGGGGCATAATATGGAGCATTTGGGGGCATAAGCTGTGGAACATATGGGGCATAATCTGGAGCATATGGGGGCATAAGCTGTGGAACATATGGGGGCATAATATGGAGCATATGGAGGCATAATATGGAGCATATGGGGGCATAATCTGGAGCATATGGGGGCATAATCTGGAGCATATGGGGGCATAATATGGAACATATGGGGCATAAGATGTGGAACATATGGGGGCATAATCTGGAGCATATGGGGCATAATATGGAGCATATGGGGGCATAAGCTGTGGAACATATGGGGGCATAAGCTGTGGAACATATAGGGCATAATATGGAGCATATGGGGCATAATCTGGAGCATATGGGGGCATAATCTGTGGAACATATGGGGGCATAATCTGGAGCATATGGGGGCATAATCTGTGGATCATACGGGGGCATAATCTGGAGCATATGGGGGCATAATCTCTGAAGCATATTGGGCATAATCTGGAGCATATGGGGGCATAATCTGGAGCATATAGGGGCATAATCTGTGGAGCATATTGGGCATAATCTGTGCAGCATATGGGGGCATAATCTGTGGAGCATCATATGGGGGCATAATCATTTTTCACCCTAGACTTATACGCGAGTCAATAAGTTTTCCCAGTTTTTTGTGGCAAAATTAGGGGGTCGGCTTATACACGGGTCGGCTTATACATGAGTATATACGGTAATTCATTTGTCGGCTTCTGTAAAATCAATGCAGGAGCCGACAGGATAGGAGACATGGTTTACATATAGTAAATCCATGCCGAATAGTTAGATATATAGATGTCCGTGAGAAATACAGTTAGTATAGTATGTGTTCAAATTAGGGGACGTGTGTATTTAATAAAAGATTATTTTCGGGGAAAAAAATGGTGTGGGCTCCCGCGCAATTTTCTGCACCAGAGAGGGAAAGCCAGTGACTGGGGGCAGATATTAATAGCCTAGAAAGAGACCATGATTATTGCCCCCCCGACTAAAAACATCTGCCCCCAGCTACCCCAGAAAAGGCACATCTGTAAGAAACGCCAATTCCGGCACTTAGCCTCTCTCTTCCCACTACCGTGTAGCGGTGGCCTATGGGGTAATGGGCTAATATCACCTTTGTATTGTAAGGTGACATTAAGCCCGGCTTAGTAATGGAGAGGTGTCAATAAGACACCTCTCCATTACTAATCCTATAGTATGCAAAGGGTTAAATAAACATATAGCCAGAAAAAAGTATTTTATTGAAATGAAACACCACACAGTTTTGCCATTTTTAATTATTCAAACAATTAAAAACCAACAATATACCATACCTGTCCAACGTTCAGACCCATGGCGTAATCTATATCTGGGGGATATATAGTTTACAACCGGGAGCAGTGCTAATGCGACTGCCGCAGCTGTAAACCACTGATGAATGAGAAGCTGCCGCAGCATCAGTGACTAGCTGTGACGTCACTGAAGCTGAGCACCCTCACAGCCTGACCCGCGGTGAACTCTTGAGCGTGGGAAAATGACAGTTCATTTTCCCATGGTCCAGAGGTTACCGCAGGTCAGCCTGTGAGGGAGCGCAGCTTCAGTGACGTCACCGCTAGTCTCTGAAGCTCCGCTCCTTGCATCTCATTCAATCACCAGTAGTTTACAGCCGGGCCGATCGCATCTTAGCACCGCTCCTGGCTGTAAACTGTATGTCCCCAGATATGGATTACGGCGTGGACAGAACTCCAGACAGGTATGGTATATTATTGCTTTATTGTTTTTATTTTTTACAGGAGATCGAGGGCTTCGTATGGATTAGGTGTGTTTGTAAGTATGGTTTAATTAAGAACCATAAAGGAGTCTGTGTGTTTTTTTTTCAAATAAAGGATTTTTTAATCGGTGTCTGTGTTTTATTTACTATTTGACTATGGGATTAGTAATGGGGGCATCTAATTAACGCAACTTCATTACTAACCTCCCTATTACCCCATATGCCACCGCTACAGGGCAGTGGGAAGAGCAAGGCTATGTTCCAGAATTGGCGCATCTAACATATGCGCCTTTTCTGGGCAGCTGAGAACTGGTGTTTGTAGCCAGGGGGGCCACTATCCATGGCCCCTTCCTAGGCTAGAAATATCAGCTCTCAGCTGTCTGCATAGCTATTGCTGGCTATACATTATAGGGGGCCATTTTTTTCCCCCAAAAAGAATCTTTTATTAATTAAATACATGTCCCCTAATTTGCACACACACTATACTAATTGTATGTAGCACTGACATCTATATATCTAACTATTCTGCATGGATTTACTGTATGTAAACCATGTCTCCTATCCTGTTGGCTCCTGCATTGATTTTAGAGAAGCTGACAAATGAATTACTGGCTTTTCTGCTATCTATATCTCTATACAATATAAATACATATATGTGTGTGTGTGTGTGTGTGTGTGTGTGTGTGTGTGTGTCACTGACATATATGTATATATATACACCTATTCTATGTGTATGTTTCTATTCTATCTTTTCTATTCTAACCTGTCAGTGTGATTTTACTGTACACTGCACATGAATTGCCGGCTTTTCAAAGGACACCGGTGCGCATTTCTCGCAAGTCACACGGATGGTTCATGTGGTGTGCGATTTTTTCTCACACCCATAGACTTGCATTGGTGATTCTCAGCCGATATACGCTGCAAATCGCAGCATGCTGCGATTTCACTCGCACGTATAATACGGGCGAGAAAAAAAAACGCTGATGGGAGCTGCCCCATAGATTAACAGTGGTCCAAGTGCTATGCGATCTTTTCTCGCATAGCACTCATCCATATTCCTCTCTAGTGTGACTCCGGCCTTACGACATTACGACTACATACAGTCGGGACAGGTGAGTGATCTGTCGCTGAGCATGATTACATATCGCAAAGATTGGGGCTTCTAGCCTGGTCTACTGGTCATCAACGTATCTAAAAGGCTGTGGAAGTGGTCATGCTGGGGCTGTCCTAGAAAGCAGCCGGCCGCACCTCGCATGGTGACAGATAAGCTGCTGACCCTGTCCTCTCTGGGATGCAGACGTTGCCCCGAAGGTTCACCTTCCAACAAGACAATGACCCTAAGCACACAGCTAAAATAACAAAGGAGTGGCTTCAGAACAACTCTGTGACCATTCTTGACTGGCCCAGCCAGAGCCCTGACCTAAACTCAATTGAGCATCTGTGGAGAGACCTGAAAAAGGCTGTCCACCAACGTTCACCATCCAACCTGACGGAACTGGAGAGGATCTGCAAGGAAGAATGGCAGAGGATCCCCAAATCCAGGTGTGAAAAACTTGTTGCATCATTCCCAAGAAGACTCATGACTCATGTACTAGCTCAAAAGTGTGCTTCTACTCAATATTGAGCAAAGGGTCTGAATACTTATAACCATGTGATATTTCAGTTTTTCTTTTTTAATAAATTTGCAAAAATTTCTACATTTCTGTTTTTTTTCAGTCAAGATGAGGTGCAGAGCGTACGTTAATGAGAAAAAATGAACTTTTTTGAATTTACCAAATGGTTGCAATGAAACAAAGAGTGAAAACTTTAAAGGGATCTGAATACTTTCCGTACCCACTGTAGCTGATACTTGTCTATGGAGTCATGTAGACAAAATGATTTTCTGTGCATTGCCCAGATGGTGATACCGGAGTTATTCATGTATGACGCCGCTTATCTCAGAGGAATCTCACACTACAGGCTCACGGCTTAGATAAACATTGGCCTTAAAATAACCTCATACCTGCAGATTTCCCCAGGTGAAGAGTTTGCATAAAGCCTGTTACACCTATGTGATACCTATGTATCTGCAACAATAGACTTCTATTAGAGCCGGGTGCGGCCTCGTGACAAGGAACATACAGGACATAACTGAGAAACATAAATCAACACTAGAGATTTTTTCACAGGAGCAGCGCACATAAACCTCGAGCCTGATCAATCTATGAGCTGCAGAGCTGATTCACAGTTAAGGCTATGTGCACACAATGTGTTTTTGATGTGTTTTCGTAGCGTTTTTTTATACACATAAATGCTCCAAAAAACACAATGGAATGCTATAGCAAGGTAATTCAATGACAATCCTGAAGTGTTGTGCACATGATCAGTAAATTTCAGCCCATATCTGCAGCATGTCACTTCTTTTCGCGTTTCTGTAGTGTTTTTGACTCATTGACTTAAATTGAGCCAGTCAAATCTGCAGCACAAATGCAGGTGTAAAAAGGTTTGCAGATTTGCTGCAGATTTGCTGCCAAAAACGCTGAGAATTGTCAAAGGGAAATGATGTCAGAAGGAGGAAAAGTGTGTGTGCGGAGAATATGTGTGCGTGTCTCTGAGTGTGGGCGGAGAACATGTCAGAATCATAGAATTATAGAATGTTAGAGTTGGAAGGGACCTCCTGGGTCCTCGTGTCCAACCCCCTGCTCAAAGCAGGAGTCACTAAATCATCCCAGACAGAAGTCTGTCAGCCTCTGTTTGAAGACTTCCATTGAAGGAAAACTCACCACCTCTCATGGCAGCCTGTACCCCTCATTGATCACCCTAACTCAAAATTTTTGTCTAATATCTAATCTGTCTCCTCTCATTCAGTTTCATCCCATTGCTTCTAGTCTTTCCTGGTGCAAATGAGAAAAAAAGATGATCCTTCAACAATGTGACAGCCCTTGAGATATTTGTAGACTGTTATGATTGGGTAACTGAGGAGGACAGGAGCAAAACAGCAAGGCAGCCGAACACCTGAGAGGTTGGAAACTAATGGGTTGCAGATCCCTAAACTAACCGCACAACTAGAAGCAGCCGTGGAGCGTACCTATGGTGGTCATAGATGCCTCGGCACAGCCGGAGAGCTAGCTACACCTAAAGATAGAAACAGGAAGCTAACTGCCCCCGGAGTAGAGCCCCAAAGGAATAGACAGCCCCCAAACATATGGCGGTTAGACAAGACGAAACACAAACACAGGCAGAAAATAGAGTGAGCACACGCTGGGGCCAAACACTGCCTAAATAGGACAGGACAGAATACTATCTGCAACCCAGCAAAACCCTAGCAAAACTTCCAACACTTCTGATTTCAATAATGCTGAGATCACACGATCTCGCCACCCACTAAATTAGATCTCAGTGTGAACAAGGCTAACCCGCAGCCACTCAAAAGCGGGAAAGAGCAATTGAACAAATAACAGTGGCTACTGAAAAACAGAGAGTAGCACAGGCCCCAGGAGGGGACCCGGCTAACCTCCACAAAGGTGCAGACAAAAATGGAAATAACTAACAATAGAAACAAGCAGAAAATATCTTATCTGAAGGTAGCAGATGAAGGCAAGACACCAGCAGACTTCCAAATGAACCAGGAAACAACAATTGATCACCGGCGAGGATCATGGGAAGGCAGCTCCCTTATATCAGCCCAGTCAGTGACTCCTGATTGCCAGTTGTCGCTGGCAGGTGAGGAGGCTCTGTCATTCGATACAGCCTCAGTACCGTCAGCAACCACCAGAGGGAGCCTCAGCTCAGAAATTGTCTCCAACACGTTCACAACAGTAGACAGCCGCCAGAAGACGGATCACCGTTAATTCCAGGATCTATGCAAGCATTGTGCCAGCCGTTGTTGGCGCCATCAAAAGATTAAGGTTTGCACCATAACTTACCAAGAATGATTACTCATGAGCATAGGAATTGCATTGCTGCCATAGAAAAATTTTTAAAAAAGCGCTATATAATGTATATATGAAATATGAATCTGCAAAAACTGCTATAAAAAATGAAGGCTCTTAGCGCATAGATTGGCCAATATATGTATGCCCAATTACCACGTCATGGTGTCCTTCGTCAATTGGGTCCCTATCCTGTTATGTCACCTCTCTTGGGCAAAAAGCCTACAATTTATGGGGCAGGAATGGACCAGCTAATCTGCTTAAAATCACCTGTGGCTATTGAGAGTGAGTGCACATGTCCAAAAAGCTTAATACAAATAGACAAGAAGAAGGACCAGTGTGAATAGGCGCCAACCAAAGAAAGTATACAAATCAAAAAGATTAAGGTTTGCACCATAACTTACCAACAGGGCCGGCTCCAGGTTTTTATGGGCCCCGGGCGAAAGAGTCTCAGTGGGCTCTTTTAACACAGACTACGATTCATGATGCACAGATACGGCAGAGAAATATAGGTATAGTACAGTCATGGCCAAAAGTTTTGAGAATGACACAAATATTATATTTTCACATGATCTGCTGCCCTCTGGTTTTTATGTGTGTTTGACAGGTGTTTTTATCACAGATAGAAATATAATTGCAAACATATGAGTAACAAAAGCTTATATTGACAGTTAGAATGAGTTAATGCAGCAAGTCAATATTTGCAGTGTTGTTGACCCTTCTTCTTCAGGACCTCTGCAATTCTCCCTGGCATGCTCTCAATCAACTTCTGGACCAAATCCTGACTGATAGCAGTCCATTCTTGCACAATCAATGCTTTCATTTTGTCAGAATTTTTAGGTTTTTGTTTGTCCACCCGTCTCTTGATGATTGACCACAAGTTCTCAATGGGATTAAGATCTGGGGAGTTTCCAGGCCATGGACCCAAAATCTCTATGTTTTGTTCCCTGAGCCATTTAGTTATCACCTTTGCTTTATGGCAAGGTGCTCCATCATGCTGGAAAAGGCATTGTTGATCGCCAAACTGCTCTTGGAGGGTTGGGAGAAGTTGCTCTTGGAGGACATTCTGGTACCATTCTTTATTCATGGCTGTGTTTTTAGGGAAGACTGTGAGAGAGCCGATTCCCTTGGCTGAGAAGCAACCCTACACATGAATGGTTTCAGGATGCTTAACAGTTGGCATGAGACAAGACTGGTGGTAGCGCTCACCTTGTCTTCTCCGAATGAGGCGTTTTCCTGATGTCCCAAACAATCGAAAAGGGGATTCATCAGAGAAAATAACTTTACCCCAGTCCTCAGCAGTCCACTGCCTGTACCTTTTGCAGAATATCAGTCTGTCCATGATGTTTTTTCTGGAGAGAAGTGGCTTCTTTGCTGCCCTCCTTGAGACCAGGCTTTGCTCCAAGAGTCTCCGCCTCACAGTGTGTGCAGATGCACTCCCACCTGCCTGCTGCCATTCCTGAGCAAGCTCTGCACTGCTGGTAGCCCGATCCCGCAGCTGAAACACTTTTAAGAGACGGTCCTGGCGCTTGCTAGTCTTTCTTGGGCACCCTGGAGCCTTTTTGGCAACAATGGAACCTCTCTCCTTGAAGTTCTTGATGATGCGATTGATTGTTAACTGAGGTGCAATCTTTCTAGCTGCGATACTCTTCCCTGTTAGGCCATTTTTGTGCATTGCAATGATGACTGCACATGTTTCTTTAGAGATAACCATGGTTAACAGAAGAGAAACAATGATGCCAAGCACCAGCCTCCTTTTAAAGTGTCCAGTGGTGTCATTCTTACTTAATCATGACAGATTGATCTCCAGCCATGTCCTCATCAACACCCACACCTGTGTTAATGGAGCAATCACTGAAAAGAGGTTAGCTGGTCCTTTTAAGGCAGGGCTGCAATGATGTTGAAATGTGTTTTGGGGGATAAAGTTCATTTTCTAGCCAAATATTGACTTTGCAAGTGATTGCTGTTAAGCTGATCACTCTTTATAACATTCTGGAGTATATGCAAATTGCCATTAGAAAAAGTGAAGCAGTAGACTTTGTAAAAATTAATATTTGTGTCATTCTAAAAACTTTTGTCCATGACTGTACAATGCCAAATACTTCACTTCTTCCATTACATGAGTGATATCTATTGTAAATTCTACAATAGCTCAGAAACCGCCAAATCCTCACAGCGCACAGTACAGACTGGACTGTTATGATTTGGTAGCTGAGGAGAGCAGGCAAAAAGGAAATACACCAGAGCAGTTGGAAACTATGAGATTGCAGTACCCTGACTAACCACCACAACTAGAGGCAGCCGTGGAGCATTCCTACGTTGGTCCTAGACGCCTCGTCACAGCCTGAGAAACTAACTACACCTAAAGATAGAAAGAGGAAAGCTATCTGCCCCGGAGCAGATCCCCAAAGAACATAGAAAGCCCCCAAACATGTAATGGCGGTTAGACAAGAAGAAATACTGACACAGATAGAAAATAGTATGAGCAAACGTTGGGGCCCAAACTTACTAAATAGAAAAGGATAGGAAGGGCACTTACTGCAATCCCAAAAAACCCTGAAAAGCACCAACTCTACTAATTTCAAAAACACCTGAGATCACACGACCTCTACCACCTAAATTAGTTCTCTGGTGTAACCAAAAACAAAACAGCAGCCACTGAAAAAACTGGAAGAAGCAAATGTACAAACATCAGTGGCTGAACTGAACTGAGAGGGCAAAAGCCCCCAGAGGGACCCTGAAGGCCCCCACAGAAGTGCAGGACAAAATGCAAAAATCAAGCACAAAAACAAAAAGAAGAAAATGTCTTATCTGTTAGCAGGAGATTCAGACACGACACAGCAGGCTACCAAGGAAACAGGAATCAAGGATTGAGACCAGAACAATTGATCACCGGCAACCATGATGGGAAGGCGACTCCCCCATACAAGACCAGTCAGTAACACCTGATTCCCAATCCTCACAATCTTCACTGGGCAGTCCAGTACCGTTTGCAACCACCAGAGGGAGCTTCTGCTCAGAACTCATTTTCAGCCTATTCACAACAGTACCCCCCCCTTGAGGAGGGGTCACCGAACCCTCATTTGAGCAACCAGGTCGGTCAGGATGAGTTCTATGATACGCACGGATGAGTCTCCTAGCATGGATGTCCGAAGCAAACACCCAAGAATTGTCTTCCTGACCATAACCTCTCCATTTAACCAAATACTGGAGTTTCCGTCTAGAAAAACAAGAATTCAATATTTTCTCAACCACATACTCCAGATTGCCCTCAACCAAAACAGGGTCAGGAGGCACAGTAGTAGGAACCACTGGCTCAACAAACCTCTTCAACAAGGACTTGTGGAACACGTTATGGATCTTAAATGTCCCTGGAAGAAGCAAACGAAAAGAAACAGGATTAAGAATCTCCATGATCTTATAAGGTCCAATGAACCTAGGCTTAAATTTAGGAGATGCCACTCTCATAGGAATATTTCTTGAGGACAACCAGACCAAGTCCCCCACTTTAAACCGAGGACTATCAGTCCTATGCCGGTTAGCAAACCGCTGGGCCCTCTCCTGAGAGAGGGACAACCTCTCCACTACCTGGTCCCAAATCTGTTGCATACGCTCCACAACAGAGTCAACACCTGGATAGACAGAAGCCTCCGTCTGTCCTGAAGAAAATCGAGGGTGAAACCCAGAATTACAGAAAAATGGAGACATCAAAGTGGCAGAGCTAGCCCTATTATTAAGAGCAAACTCAGCCAACGGCAAAAAAGTGACCCAGTCATCCTGATCAGCAGACACAAAGCATCTTAGATAAATCTCCAATGTCTGGTTTGTTCTCTCAGTTTGACCATTGGTCTGAGGATGAAACGCCGAGGAGAAAGACAATTGAACACCAATTTTAGAACAAAAGGTCCTCCAAAATCTGGAAACAAACTGGACTCCTCTGTCAGACACAATGTTCTCAGGAATGCCGTGTAAACGAACCACGTGCTGAAGGAACAAAGGCACCAATTCAGAGGAGGAAGGCAACTTAGGTAATGGCACAAGATGTATCATCTTGGAAAACCTATCGCAAATCACCCAGATGACGGTCATTCTCTGAGAAACAGGGAGGTCGGAAATGAAATCCATAGAGATATGGGTCCATGGTCTCTTGGGCACAGGTAATGGCATCAACAAACCACTAGAACGAGAGCAAGGCTTGGAGCGAGAGCAAGTCCCGCAGGACTGCACAAACTCCCTGACATCACGAGACAAGGTAGACCACCAAAAGGACCGACTAACCAAGTCTCTGGTACCAAAAATTCCGGGATGACCGGCCAACGTGGAACAATGAATCTCAGACATTACACTCTTTTTCCACTGGTCCGGGACAAACAATTTCCCAACAGGGCAGCGCTCGGGCTTATCCTCCTGACACCCCTCCAGAGCCAGTCTCAAATTGGGCGAGATGGCGGAAAGAACTACACCCTCTTTCAAAATAACAGAAGGATCAGATAACTCAGGAGAGTCCGCCAGGAAACTCCTCGAGAGGGCATCCGCCTTAACATTTTTAGTGCCAGGAAGAAATGAAACCACAAAATTAAAACGTGTGAAAAACAAGGCCCACCTGGCCTGTCTAGGATTAAGTCGCTTGGCAGATTCCAGATAAACTAGGTTCTTATGGTCCGTAAGGACCACCACCTGATGTTTGGCTCCCTCCAGCCAATGTCTCCACTCTTCAAAAGCCCACTTCATGGCTAATAACTCCGATTACCCACGTCATAATTACGTTCAGTGGGAGAAAATTTTCGAGAGAAAAAGGCACAAGGGTTACTTTTAGAGGTCTCTGGATCTCTTTGGGACAAAACGGCACCTGCCCCAATTTCAGAGGCATCAACCTCCACCTGAAATGGCAGAGAAACATCAGGCTGCCGTAGAACAGGAGCAGAAGTGAATCTCTGCTTAAGTTCCTGAAATGCAGAGACTGCCTCAGGAGGCCAATTCACCACATCAGAACCCTTCTTGGTCAAATCAGTTAATGGTTTAACAATAACAGAGAAATTACCAATAAATTTACGATAAAAATTGGCAAAACCCAAGAATCTTTGAAGAGCCTTTAATGAAGTAGGTTGGACCCAATCACAGATGGCCTGAACTTTGACCGGGTCCATTTCAATAACAGATGGGGACAAAATGAATCCCAGAAATGAGATCCTCTGAACGCCAAAAAGACACTTTGATCCCTTCACATACAGAGCATTCTCTCTCAAAATCTGGAACACAGTCCGAACATGTTTTACATGAGAGTCCCAGTCATTGGAAAAAATCAAGATATCATCCAAATAAACAGAAATTTATCCACAAAATCCCTGAAAATGTCATTCATGAAGGACTGGAAGACAGAAGGAGCATTAGTGAGCCCAAAGGGCATCACAAGGTACTCAAAATGCCCTTCAGGGGTATTAAATGCCATCTTCCATTCATCCCCGTGCTTAATGCGAATAAGGTTATATGCCCCCCTGAGGTCAAGCTTGGTAAACCAAGTAGCGTTTTTCACCCTGGAAAACAGATCAGAGATCAAGGGTAAAGGATATTGATATTTCACAGTAATATTGTTCAAGAGACGATAATCAATACACGGCCTTAATGAACCATCCTTTTTGGCCACAAAGAAAAAACCGGCATCTAAGGGTGAAGAGGATGGTCTGATATGACCCTTCTCCAATGACTCCTTGATATAAGACCGCATAGCGTCTGTCATGTATAGTGTACAGTTCCTATAGCGTCTTGTGCTTTGGTGCGAGGAAAACACATGAGACATAGGTTGAAATGAAATGACTTGTATTACTTCTGTGAGACAGTGAGAGTATGTGTGTTGAATGGGGTGTACATTTCACCTAGATACTTTGCTGACTGGTATAAGGGAAATGTATGGCTTTGTAAACCTAGTGGTAGAGAAAGGTCACTACACCTTACATTCAGTACACACTTGCAGCTCAGGCCTGAAACCACTCAGCTGTTAATTAGGAGACCAGAAGTAGGTGTCTGCGAACACAGACAGAGAGCTCGCTTAGTCTGGACAAGGAGTCCAGGCACAAGAAGGAGTCTCCAGGAGTATGAGCTGTCTCAGTCTGGGTGCTCGATGTACCCCGGACACAGGAGTAGTCTCTGTGAGAATCCATGCGGATCGCTGCTGAATAGGAGGGGAGCTCTCTCAAGTCTGGACGTTGGATATGCCTTCAGACACAAGGAGGAGACTCTGTGAAACTCCATGCTGGTAACTACTGAACATATGTGTTGTTTTGGGGACAGGCTGTTAGAGTCTGGACCCGGATAGAGAGGGAAATCTATCTAAGTGTAGTAAGTGGCTGGACAAGCCCAGGGCTTATGTTTATGATTTGGTTTTGATTATGTTCTGTTTGCTGTGGACTTTAATAAAACTGGTTGCGGCCAGTTTTTACCAGAACTGCTGTCTGTGAATGAACTGTTTCCGTGCCACTCCGTCTACCCGGACGGCGATCCCAGAGCTATATCCCCTGAAAAGCTTACAATTGGTGC
>JARQOD010000003.1:400729941-400803994 GCA_033576555.1 Oophaga sylvatica | reverse complement strand
TTTTGGGGGGTAAAATTTGATTTAATGATGTTTTTGGGGTGAATTTTGTTGTCGGGCACATTTAACTTTGTACAACAAAGTAATCAATGAAAAATATTTATTCTTCAGATCTAGGATGTGTTATTGAGTGTTCCTTTATTTTTTTGGGGCATGTATTTTGAAGGAGCCCCCATGAGTGCAGCGGTAAACTATATGCCTAACCACAGAGATGGCAGCCTAGACAACATGTAGTGGTATCCCTATCCTTTCCCTAGAAGGTCTTCATGGTTACATAAAAGAAAGAGAAATAAATTAAAGTATATATCAGTTACACAGGAATATATATTGTCTGGGGCAGATTAGAATGGGTTCATAAATCCCAAATAAGTATTTTGATGCCTCTGGCAAACAGACTTAATGCTCGTGCAAATCCCTTGTTAGCAAGCATAGCAGCCCAGACGTTTTTTGTAGTTGATGATGGGGTTTGCGCACGTCAGAGGAATTTTGGTCAACTCCTCTTTGCAGATCATCTCTAAATCTTTAAGATTTTGAGGCTGTCGCTTGCAACTCGAGCTTCAACTCCCCCTTAAGTTTTCTATGGATTAAGTGCCCTTTAATGTGCTTCTTTTTTGTGCCACTGCTTTGTTGCCTTGGCTGTATGTTTTGGGTCATTGTCTTGCAGCAGACCCAGCCACGACCCATTTTTAATGTCCGGGTGAGAGAAGGAGTTGTCTCTCAGGTTTTTACAGTACATGTCCCATCCATCTCCCATTGATGCGGTGAAGTAGTCCTGTGCCCTTAGCAGAGAACACCCCCAAACATAATGTTTCCACCTCCATGCTTGACAGTGGGGACGGTGTTCTTTGGTCATAGGCAGCATTTCTCTTCCTCCAAACATGGCAAGATGAGTTAATTGGCCAAAGACCTCAATTTTTGTCTCATCTGACCACAGCACCTTCTCCCAATCACTCTCAGAATCATCCAAGTGTTCATTGGCAAACTTCAGACGGGCCTGCACATGTGCCTTCATGAGCAGGGGGACCTTGCAGGCACTGCAGGATTTTAAACCTTTACGGCGTAATGTGTTCCCAATGGTTTTCTTGGTGACTGTGGTCTCAGCTGCCTTGAGATCAGAACAAGTTCCCCCCTGTGTAGTTTTAGGCTGATCTCTTACCTCCTCATGATCAAGGATACCCCACAAGGTGAGATTTTGCATGGTGTGCCCCAGATCGATGTCGATTGACAGTCATTTTGTATTTCTTCCATTTTCTTACTATTGCACCAACAGTTGTCTCCTTCTCACCCAGCGTCTTACTTATGGTTTTGTAGCCCATTCCAGCTTTGTGCAGGTCTATGATCTTGTCCCTGACATCCTTAGAAAGCTCTCTGGTCTTGCCCATGTAGTAGAGGTTACAGTCTGACCGATTAATTGAGTCTGTGGACAGGAGTCTTTTATAAAGGTGACTGTAAGAAAGCGGTCTTTAATGCAGGTAATAAGTTGATTAGGAGCGTCTAACTGGTCTGTAGGAGCCAGAACTGTTAATGGTTGGTAGGGATCAAATACTTATTTCTCACTGCAAAAAGCAAATAAATTTATATAATTTATACAATGTGCTTTTCTGGACTTTATTTTTTATATTCTATCTCTTAATGTTAAAATTAACCTACCCTTAAAATTATAGACTGTTCACGTCTTTGTCAGTGGGAAACTTACAAAATCAGCAAGGGATCGAATGCTTGTATCCCCCAATGTATTTATATGTATGTGCGTGTGTGTGTATAATTAATATATATATATTAGAGTGCCAAGGAAAAATTAACTTTGCAAACTAGTAAGTCTTACCCCTCAAATTTGTTCCTTTTGGCATAAGGATTCACCATGTAAAATATGTTGACATTAAACTTAGATTTACCACTTGCTCAAGGCATGTGAATTATTCCATGTTTCTCATTTTCCACAATATTGTGCACACAAAAACCACTAAAATTTAAAACGCCCGATCTATCAAAATATAAAATCAATTAATCTGAGCTGTAAACGGCATAACATACCATACATAATGCGGGATATGTATGACGATAAATACTAAACAAACATTTAAAACTGCAATATGATGTGCCATTGAGCAACCAGTAAATAATAACTAATCTTAAAAAAAGAAAATGATAAAATATCTATGACCAAAAAGGAACAAAATTAGGAGGTAAGACCTTCAAAACTTCAAAACTTAATTTTTACCATGCATTTCCCTGGCAACCTAATATACAGTACAGACCAAAAGTTTGGACACACCTTCTCATTCAAAGATTCTTCTGTATTTTCATGACTATGAAAATTGCAGAATCACACTGAAGGCATCAAAACTATGAATTAACACATGTGGATTTATACATTACACTTTACAAAAAAGTGTGAAACAACTGAAAATATGTCTTATATTCTAAGTTCTTCAAAGTAGCCACCCTTTGCTTTGATTACTGCTTTGCACGCAGAACAGGTGAACGGATGGACTCTACATGCCTTGTTCCCACCGTGAAGCATGGAGGAGGTGGTGTGATGATGTGGGGGTGCTTTGCTGGTGACACCATTGGGGATTTATTCAAAATTGAAGCGGTGAGCTGTCTAGCTCACCCCAAACCATCTTGATTGGGTTCAGGTCTGGTGTCTGTGGAGGCCAGGTCATCTGGAGTAGCACCCCAACACTCCTTCTTGGTCAAAAAGCCCTTACACAGTCTGGAGGTGTGTTTGGGGTCATTGTCCTGTTGAAAAATAAATGATGGTCCAACTAAACGCAAACCGGATGGAATAGCATGCTGTTGCAAGATGCTGTGGTAGCCATGCTGGTTCACTATGCCTTCAATTTTGAATAAATTCCTAACAGTGTCACCAGCAAAGCACCCCCACACCATCACACCACCTCCTCCATGCTTCACGGTGGGAACCAGGCATATAGAGTCCATCCGTTCACCTTTTCTGCGTGCAAAGCTGTAATCAAAGCAAAAGGTGGCTACTTTGAAAATATGTCTTATATTCTAGGTTCTTCAGTTGTTTCACACTTTTTTGTAAAGTGTAATGTATAATTCCACATGTGTTAATTCATAGTTTTGATGCCTTCAGTGTGATTCTACAATTTTCATAGTCCTGAAAATACAGAAAAATCATTGAATAAGAAAAGGTGTGTCCAAACTTTTGGTCTGTACTATATATTGTAGCGATAGTAAGACTTCACTATACCTTTGTATGTGGTTTGAGGACCTGTGATGAGGTCACTGCCATGTGACCTGTCATGTGCTCTGTGTTAGCTGAATGTCTGGTATATATAAATGAGCCTAATGCTGACCACAGGTGTGAGTGGCTGGAGGCGTGGAACCCTCCAGTGTGGGAGTTCTGAGGAGACCTCCAGTGTGTGTGCCGAAGAGAGTACTCAGTTAGAGTGCCAGGACGTTACAGCTGTTTTTTGTTACTTTGTGCCGGAGAAGGCTGTTTTGTTTTCTGTTTGACAGCAAGTTTATGATGTCTTAATAAACTTGCTTAAAGAACCGGGAAGAGTCGTCCTTCTGCTTACCTCCGGTCGCACACCAGCGAGACCACATCCCTACAATTGGTGGAGAATGCGGGCAGCGTTCCCAGCAGAGAAATGGAGGACCTTCTAAAACACTTGGTCTAGGCACAGGTGCAGCAGCAAGAGGTCAACAGGAGGTTGTTGCAACAGATGCAGCAGAGCCAGCAGGAGCACCAACAGCAGATACAGCTTCTGATAACCGCCATCCAGGGCAGGACGAGTGCCCCAACCCCAGGTCTGGCTGATGACAACCACGTCAGAAAGGCGGTAAGACGCACATTACAAAAAATGACCCCCGGGGATGATGTTGAAGCCTTCCTGACTGTATTTGAGAGGGTTGCTGAGAGGGAAAGACTTCCCCCAGAGCAGTGGGCAGAGCTACTGGCCCCATACCTGACAGGGGAACCCCAGAAGGCGTACTATGATTTGACTGTGCAGGACGCTCAGCAGTATCCCAAGCTAAAGGTGGAGATCCTCGCACGTATGGGGGTAACAATGACTGTCAGGGCACAGAGGGTGCACCGCTGGGCTTATCACCGGGACAAACCACCTCGCTCCCAAATGTTTGACCTGCTACACCTGGTCCAGAAATGGCTACAGCCAGAGTCCGCTACGCCGGCACACATGGTAGAAAGAGTCGTCATGGATCGGTTTGTGCACTCCCTGCCAAAGCCCCTACAGACTTGGGTTGCCCAGGGTGATCCCCGGAATGCTGATGAACTGGTCGGACTGGTCGAGAGGTACCAGGGAATGGAAGGTGCCTTGGGGAAGCAGCCCATTCCGTACTGGCGGCCCCAACAGGGGGCAGAGTCCCAAAAAGGGGTGGGACGCCCCAGGTCAAAATGGCAGGGGAGGTGGTGCCCAAGGTCACTGCGGGTGATATTATTTGTTGGAGGTGCCGCGAGCCAGGACACATAGCTGCCCGGTGTCCCCAGACTACCGAGCAGATGGACTGCAGCATAGGACACCGTATTTCATGGTATGCATATCCAGCCTGCAGTAGGAACCCGTTCTCCAACCAGGGTCCTCAAGTCTGTCCCGTGAAGGTGAACTGTTATGTTACGGTAGCTGAGGAGTGCAGGTAAAAAAGGAAATACACCAGAGCAGTTGGAATCTATGAGATTGCAGTACCCTGACTAACCACCACAACTAGAGGCAGCCGTGGAGCGTTCCTACGTTGGTCCTAGACGCCTCGTCACAGCCTGAGAAACTAACTACACCTAAAGATAGAAATAGGAAAGCTATCTGCCCCGGAGCAGAACCCCAAAGATAATAGAAAGCCCCCAAACATGTAATGGCGGTTAGACAAGAGGAAATACTGACACAGAAAGAAAATAGTATGAGCAAACGCTGGGGCCCAAACTAACTAAATAGAAAAGGATAGGAAGGGTACTTACTGCAATCCCAGAAAACCCTGAAAAGCGCCAACTCTACTAATTTCAAAATCACCTGAGATCACACGACCTCTACCACCTAAATTAGTTCTCTGGTGTAACAAAAACAGCAGCCACTGAAAAAACTGCAAAAAGCAAAAGTACAAAACACAGTGGCTGGACCAAACTGAGAGGGCAAAAGCCCCCGGAGGGGACCCAGAAGGCCCCCACAGAAGTGCAGGACAAAATGCAAAAATACAGCAAAAACACAAAATAAGAAATTGTCTTATCTGATAGCAGGAGATGCAGACACGACACAGCAGGCTACAAGGGAAACTGGAAAGAAGGATTCAAACCAGAACAATTGATCACCGGCAACCCTGATGGGAAAATGATTCCCTTAAATAAGACCAATCAGTAACACCTGATTCCCAATCCTCACTAGTACCGCTTGTAACCACCAGAGGGAGCCTCTGCTCAGAACTCATCTCAAACCCATTCACAACAGTACCCCCCCCTTGAGGAGGGGTCACCGAACCCTCATTTGAGCAACCAGGTCGGTCAGGATGAGTTCTATGATACGCACGGATAAGTCTCCTAGCATGGATGTCCGAAGCAAACACCCAAGAATTATCTTCCTGACCATAACCTCTCCATTTAACCAAATACTGGAGTCTTCGTCTAGAAAAACGAGAATCCAATATTTTCTCAACCACATACTCCAGATTGCCCTCAACCAAAACAGGGTCAGGAGGCACAGCAGCAGGAACCACTGGCTCAACAAACCTCTTCAACAAGGACTTGTGGAACACGTTATGGATCTTAAATGTCCCTGGAAGAAGCAAACGAAAAGAAACAGGATTAATAATCTCCATGATCTTATAAGGTCCAATGAACCTAGGCTTAAATTTAGGAGATGCTACTCTCATAGGAATATTCTTTGAGGACAACCAGACCAAGTCCCCCACTTTAAACCGAGGACCATCAGTCCTATGCCGGTTAGCAAACCGCTGGGCCTTCTCCTGAGAGAGGGACAACCTCTCCACTACCTGGTCCCAAATCTGCTGCATACGCTCCACAACAGAGTCAACACCTGGACAGACAGAAGCCTCCGTCTGTCCTGAAGAAAATCGAGGGTGAAACCCAGAATTACAGAAAAACGGAGACATCAAAGTGGCAGAGCTAGCCCTATTATTAAGAGCAAACTCAGCCAAAGGCAAAAAAGAGACCCAGTCATCCTGATCAGCAGACACAAAGCATCTTAGATAAGTCTCCAATGTCTGGTTTGTTCTCTCAGTTTGACCATTGGTCTGAGGATGAAATGCCGAGGAGAAAGACAATTGAACACCCAGTTTAGAACAAAAAGTCCTCCAAAATCTGGAAACAAACTGGACTCCTCTGTCAGACACAATGTTCTCAGGAATGCCGTGTAAACGAACCACGTGCTGAAGGAACAACGGCACCAATTCAGAGGAGGAAGGCAACTTAGGTAATGGCACAAGATGTATCATTTTGGAAAACCTATCACAAATTACCCAGATGGTGGTCATTCTCTGAGAAACAGGAAGATCGGAAATGAAATCCACAGAGACATGGGTCCATGGTCTCTTGGGCACAGGCAATGGCATCAACAAACCACCAGGGCGAGAGCAAGGCTTGGAGCGAGAGCAAGTCCCGCAGGACTGCACAAATTCCCTGACATCGCGAGACAAGGTAGGCCACCAAAAGGACCGACTAACCAAGTCTCTGGTACCAAAAATTCCGGGATGCCCAGCCAATGCGGAACAATGAATCTCAGACTTCACACTCTTTTTCCATTGGTCCGGGACAAACAATTTTCCAACAGGGCAGCGCTCGGGCCTATCCTCCTGACACCCCCCCAGAGCAAGTCTCAAATTAGGCGAGATGGCGGAAAGAACTACACCCTCCTTCAAAATAACAGAGGGATCAGATAGCTCAGAGAAGTCCGCAAGGAAACTCCTCGAGAGGGCATCCGCCTTAACATTCTTAGTGCCAGGAAGAAAGGAAACCACAAAATTAAAACGTGTGAAAAACAAGGCCCACCTGGCCTGTCTAGGATTGAGTCGCTTGGCAGATTCCAGATAGACCAGATTCTTATGGTCCGTAAGGACCACCACCTGATGTTTGGCTCCCTCCAGCCAATGTCTCCACTCTTCAAAAGCCCACTTCATGGCCAATAACTCCCGATTACCCACGTCATAATTACGTTCAATAGGAGAAAATTTTCGAGAGAAAAAGGCACAAGGGTTACTTTTAGAGGTCTCTGGATCTTTTTGGGACAAAACGGCACCTGCCCCAATTTCAGAGGCATCAACCTCCACCTGAAATGGCAGAGAAACATCAGGCTGCCGTAGAACAGGAGCAGAAGTGAATCTCTGCTTAAGTTCCTGAAATGCAGAGACTGCCTCAGGAGCCAATTCACCACATCAGAACCCTTTCTGGTCAAATCAGTTAATGGTTTAACAATAACAGAGAAATTACCAATAAATTTACGATAAAAATTGGCAAAACCCAAAAATCTCTGAAGAGCCTTTAATGAAGTAGGTTGGACCCAATCACAGATGGCCTGAACCTTGACCGGGTCCATTTCAATAACAGATGGGGACAAAATGAATCCCAGAAATGAGATCTTCTGTACGCCAAAAAGACACTTTGATCCCTTCACATACAGAGCATTCTCTCTCAAAATCTGGAATACAGTTCGAACATGTTTCACATGAGAGTCCCAGTCATTAGAAAAAATCAAGATATCATCCAAATAAACAATCAGAAACTTGTCCACAAAATCCCTGAAAATGTCATTCATGAAGGACTGGAAGACGGAAGGAGCATTAGTGAGCCCAAAGGGCATCACAAGGTACTCAAAATGCCCTTCAGGGTGTTAAATGCCGTCTTCCATTCATCCCCGTGCTTAATGCGAATAAGGTTATACGCCCCCCTGAGGTCAAGCTTGGTAAACCAAGTAGCGTTTTTCACCCTGGAAAACAGGTCAGAAATCAAGGGTAACGGGTATTGATATTTCACAGTAATATTGTTCAAGAGACGATAATCAATACACGGCCTTAATGAACCATCTTTTTTGGCCACAAAGAAAAAACCGGCACCTAAGGGTGAAGAGGATGGTCTGATATGACCCTTCTCCAATGATTCCTTGATATAAGACCGCATAGCGTCATGTTCAGGTACAGACAAGTTAAAAAGGCGACCCTTAGGGAATTTACTACCTGGCACTAATTCAATAGCGCAGTCATAACTCCTATGGGGAGGTAAGGATGCAGATTTACTTTCGCTAAACACATCAGAAAAATCAAACAAAAAGTCAGGAACATCCTCAGCCTGGGGGGAGGCAGAAAAAACAGGAGTGTTGGTATTAACACATTGGCAGCCCCAACTGGTTACAGACACAGATTTCCAATCCAAAACAGGATTATGAGACTGTAACCAAGGGAAACCCAGCACGATAATGTCATGCAGATTATATAGAACCAAAAATTTGCAGCACTCCTGGTGATCAGGTTCAACCCTCATTATCACCTGAGTAGAAAACTGGGGTTTATTCTCAGCCAAAGGGTAGAATCGATCCCCAGTAGGGGAATAGACTTCTGTAGGGGTATCAAGGGAAATCCACAACGTTTAGCAAAATCATAATCCATCAGGTTAATAGCTGCTCCAGAATCAACGAAAGCCTGAGCAGAAAATGAGGACAGAGAGCATATCAGAGTGACAGTTAATAAAAACTTAGTCTGAACACTACCCAAGACAACTGAGCGTGCAAAACGTCTTCCCCGCTTAGGGCAGACTGAAATAGCATGAGAGGCATCACCACAGTAGAAACATAACCCATTGCGCTTTCGAAACTCATGACGCTGTGCCCCAGACACCACTCCATCACACTGCATGGGCTCAGCAGCTGGCTCACAAGGCAACACCACTCCAAGCATACTTCTCCGCTCACGCAAACGTCTGTCAATTTGAATCGCTAATGACATAGAATCATTGAGACCAGAGGGGACAGGGAATCCCACCATAACATCCTTTACATTATCCGACAGACCCTTCCGGAAAAGGGCCGCCAAAGCGTCGTCATTCCATTTGGTCAGGACTGCCCACCTACGGAATCTCTGACAGTATAACTCAGCGTCATCAAGCCCCTGATTTAATGCCAACAAGGCTTTTTCAGCTTGATCAGTGACATTAGGCTCATCGTACAATAACCCCAAAGCCTGAAAAAATGCATCAACATCACTCAAAACAGGATCCACAGGTATCAGGGAAAAAGCCCAATCCTGAGGATCGCCGCGCAGGAGAGAGATGATAATTTGAACCTGCTGCGCTGCGTTTCCTGAGGACTTAGATTTTAAGGCAAAAAACAATTTACAATTATTTTTGAAATTCTGAAACTTAGCTCGATCCCCTGAAAACAAATCTGGCATGGGGATCCTAGGTTCCACAACAGGCAACCTAGCAAGATATGCAGCAATACTCCGAACCTCAGTGGCAAGCTGATCCACACGGCCAGACAACTGTGCAAACTCCATTGGGAGAAAAGATCCTCCCCAGCACCCAGAGATACAGAGGGAAAAAAAAAAAAAAAAAAAAAAAATGCAACAAACAGAAAAATATCTCTGACAACTTTTCTTCCTTCAAAATATTTTTTCCCTTCTGTGAGTACCATACAATTTTTAGGCCCGGTGATACTGTTATGTTACGGTAGCTGAGGAGTGCAGGTAAAAAAGGAAATACACCAGAGCAGTTGGAATCTATGAGATTGCAGTACCCTGACTAACCACCACAACTAGAGGCAGCCGTGGAGCGTTCCTACGTTGGTCCTAGACGCCTCGTCACAGCCTGAGAAACTAACTACACCTAAAGATAGAAATAGGAAAGCTATCTGCCCCGGAGCAGAACCCCAAAGATAATAGAAAGCCCCCAAACATGTAATGGCGGTTAGACAAGAGGAAATACTGACACAGAAAGAAAATAGTATGAGCAAACGCTGGGGCCCAAACTAACTAAATAGAAAAGGATAGGAAGGGTACTTACTGCAATCCCAGAAAACCCTGAAAAGCGCCAACTCTACTAATTTCAAAATCACCTGAGATCACACGACCTCTACCACCTAAATTAGTTCTCTGGTGTAACAAAAACAGCAGCCACTGAAAAAACTGCAAAAAGCAAAAGTACAAAACACAGTGGCTGGACCAAACTGAGAGGGCAAAAGCCCCCGGAGGGGACCCAGAAGGCCCCCACAGAAGTGCAGGACAAAATGCAAAAATACAGCAAAAACACAAAATAAGAAATTGTCTTATCTGATAGCAGGAGATGCAGACACGACACAGCAGGCTACAAGGGAAACTGGAAAGAAGGATTCAAACCAGAACAATTGATCACCGCAACCCTGATGGGAAAATGATTCCCTTAAATAAGACCAATCAGTAACACCTGATTCCCAATCCTCACTAGTACCGCTTGTAACCACCAGAGGGAGCCTCTGCTCAGAACTCATCTCAAACCCATTCACAACAGTGAACGGTGAAGCAGTAACGGCGCTGTTAGACTCTGGGAGCTTAGTGACCTTGGTGAGGTACACTTTTCCTATCAACATATTACCCGGAAAAAAAGTTGGTGTTCAATGCATACATGGTGATGTAAAGGACTACCCTATGGCCAGAGTGGACATCGAAACGACGCATGGCACTGAGTCCCATGAAGTCGGCGTCGTTCGGGACTTGGTGCGTCCTATAATTATAGGCCAGGATTTTTGTCTGTTTTGGGATCTTTCGGAAAGGGTTCTGAGGTCCCTAGCGAGAATAAGGAACCAGTAAACCCTAATAAAGTACTGCCACACTCAGAGAGGGCGGAGTCCCAAACTGAGTCGATGAGGAGAAAAGAGGTGGAGACAAATAAACAGACGGACTATTGCCAGGTTCAGGGTTCGAACAGCATATGTCCAGGATCGTGTACTGACTTTACATCTGACCGGGGGCACTGAACTGTTCTCTAATAGTGAATGGAGAGTGTGTGAGTGGACTTCTAGACTCAGGGAGCCAGGTGACACTAATGAGCGACACACTCCCTGTCTATCTAATTCCGGAAGGAAAATGGAAGTCAATTGCAATCATGGGGTCACTAGGGAGTATCAGGTAACCAGGCTAATTATTGAGACGTCCACTATTATTTCTACCCATGATGTCCCTGTAGTCCCAGACTTACCATACCCTATAATAATAGGCCAGGATTTTAAACGGTTTTGGGAGGTGTGGGACGAAGGACTGGCTGAGTGCTCAGAAGGGAACCAGAATGACCCTAGGGGAGACCCATCCCTGCAGGCGGCTGTAGTGGCTGCTGATAGTGTAGGGGGCAAAACAGAGGTAGCACCCCCTATAGTCAAAGATACCCTGTGCCTGGTGACGGGTAGAAAGTGTGGCTCAGACCAAAGTGGGGACTTTGGGGTGACCAAATATAGGACCGGAGGAAACTGGGTAGCTCCAGAAATAGGGGCCGACACCTGGTTAAGTGGGGACTTGCTGTTCCCAGACGACAGGGGGAGTGGGAAAGACTCCTATGCAGACGGTAACTTAACCGCAAGTGAAAGCGAGTGCAGCAAGGTGGAGTTGGGTACCAGTGGCGGATCTTCTCCTTCCCGCAGGGGCTGCGGAAAGGCCAGACAGCCTATACTCTCTAAGAAGAGAAATAAGGGGGAAATGATGGTGCCACATGTACGGGATAAAAGAGAGCAAGACCATGAGATAGAGCTGCTTAAAGAGACAGTCATGCGAGAAAGGATACGGAGACAAGGGATTGAGCAACGAGTGAAGGATCTGGAGAAAGAAGTCTCTAAAGTCCAAGGTCAACTATCAGCATGCCAGACGACGAACCAAGTTCTAGTGAAAGATACGGAGATATTCAGAGAGGCCCAGGAGAAGTTTCAGCAGGAACTTCTACGGAGAGAGGATGAGCACCGCTGCTGGACAGAGGAGCAAGAGAAAATTCTCCAGAAACTCCAGATAGAGAAGGAGGCTAATACCCAGCTCAGGAAATCCACGACAGACCGGGAAATCGAACGGTTGCGCACTCCCTGTCCGAGTGTACGGGAGGAGAGTGAACTGAAGAGGCTGACCAAAGAAGGGGCCTCAACGGCGGAAGAAAGTCAGCAAGGGAACCGCCACCCAGATGGCCACACCCGGAAAGTCACAGTGAAGCGGGAGGCGGACATAAGAGCTATGCCACTACAATACCTCCGCGAGAAGCAGAGATGTCGGGAGCCAACAAGAAAACCTCCAAGTCGGAGGGGGTTGGTGGAAAGCCTTAGGAAGATCCGGATGCTCCTGGAGGTATACCAGGGAAGAATAGAGCAGCTAAAACTTGAGAAGGAGCAGACCAACAGACAGCTGCAAGAGTTGGGGGGAAAAAGGCAGTCACCTTTAACCCACAGTATAGAGAGGCGCAGAGGTTCGCTTCAGAGTGAAAGTCATCGAAGTGAAACTAAGACGGAACATAGATGGCCTGAAATGAGAGGTAGAGGCAGTGACACCTTAATTAGCTCAGGACTCAGTGACCTAAGCCATACTGTGACAGACCGGTTAATTGTGGAGACGACTGAAAAAGTTTCTAGTCAGTGAATGAAATGTGCCAAGCCTACGGCTTTAGGCAGAGGGGGAGGTATGTAGCGATAGTAAGACTTCACTATACCTTTGTATGTGGTTTGAGGACCTGTGATGAGGTCACTGCCATGTGACCTGTCATGTGCTCTGTGTTAGCTGAATGTCTGGTATATATAAATGAGCCTAATGCTGACCACAGGTGTGAGTGGCTGGAGGCGTGGAACCCTCCAGTTGTAAGGTTATTTGTCTCTGTTGACATGTTCCTTGAAACTCAGTTTTCCGTCGGCCATTTTGCTTTCTGTCTTTCTGCAGCTCTTGCCCTCAGTTAATATGGAGTTTCCAGTTTTCATGTTCCCGCCCTGATTCTTCCCTCTTGCTTCTTAAGCAGCCTCAGCTGAACAATCAGTGCTCCTGAATCAAGCCTCAGTCAGTCTGTGACCTGACTCCTGGAAGCCTTGGACTTGTACTCCAGCTATTCCCTACTGAGGAACCTTGGAACACTTTTGGACTCTGGAAACCTGCTGTTTGGTGAATCCATGTTTGCAGAGGAATCCATGTTTGCAGAGGAATTACGGTACAGAGAAGAGATCCTGAACCTGCTTTGGAGATTTATTGTAGTGCTTGAAGTTACTCTGGCCTGCTGTGTCTCCTGTCGCTGTTCCTGCAAACTGTGTGAACTTTTCAGCATGCTTGTATGAAGTAATACAAGTCATTTCATTTCAACCTATGTCTCCTGTGTTTTCCTCGCACCCAAGCACAAGACGCTATAGGAACTGTACACTATACATGACAAGATTCAGGAGCCAATGTTTAGTGTCTGCTGGGTCTGGGAAAGCCGTGTCTGCTGTGACTGTGGATATCAGATGTCCGTTTAATACCTTATGTGATGACAGTGGTTGTGACTTCTCACAACCATTCCAGGTGAGCGCATTCCCTTAAAATTTTACTCTGGAGTGTTACCACAGGTAAACACTATTGTTTTTTTTTTTTTTTTTTTCCTTTCCTCTTCTCCTTCCAGCACCTCTGCCTTAAAAGATCTGGAAGATGGAGGCCCGCATAAAGGAACTTTGCGGAGTGACTGATACAATCCTTTCAGATGTACAGACTTTAAAAACCCGTTTTGCAAGCCTACAGGACCTCACTAATCATAATTTGCAAGTGTTTGGACAGACTACCCAGGAATTGCGAGCCAGGATTGAGGCTCTAGAGGAAGGAGCCCAGGCTCCTGCCATAACCCCAAGTTCTGGGATCCCCAAATTACCTCCTTTTCGTTTTGGCGGTGAACGTGAGAAATTCAGGGGATTTATTAATCAATGCAATTTATTTTTCTCTGCACATGCTTCACAATTTCCCACTGAACGATCCAAAGTGCTTACTATAATCATGTTGCTTACCAATAAGGCTTTGATGTGGGCAAACCCTCTGATTGAGACTGAGGATGATTGTTTGAATCACCTTGATGCTTTTATTTCAGCCATGGGGCAGGTGTTTGATGACCCCAATCGAGGTGCAACAGCTGAAGCAGCCATGTTAACTTTGCGCCAAGGTAAGCGTTCAGTAGCCGAATATGCCCTGGATTTCAGGAGATGGGCTCTTGATACCACTTGGGACACTTCCGCTAAAAAATCTATTTTTCGGAAAGGGTTGTCTCCACTGATTAAGGATGAACTTGCTCGTGCCGACCCTCCCACTGCGTTAGGTGACTTTATTAACTATTGTATCCGTATTGATGCTCGTCTGACTGAATGCAGACAAGAGAGATGGTTCGAAAATAATCGCACTAACCTTTTACTACCTCCCTCCTCAGCTAAGGAACCTTTGAGTAGGATCACAAGGGAACCAGAACCTGAACCCATGCAGGTGGACTCTTTACAAAGACGGGTTAGTGATGCACGCAAAGAACATCGTATAAAGGAAAATCTATGTTTCTACTGTGGTAAGTCAGGGCACTTCATTATAAACTGCCCCAGCCGTTCTCGTAAGACTACTGCAGCAGTCATTCACTGTGAGTGTTGCGAGAGGAGCTCTGTCATGTCCGAGCCTCAGGCTCCAGAGAGATCTGCTGCAAGAGATCTTGATTTCTCGGACTTAAACTCTGTTAGTTCTGGGGACGATGACGGTATAAACGCTGCAATTTTTCAAGTTTCCTCAGCGGTGTCCCAGCTGAGTTGTAAAAGAAACAATTCTCATTGCTTCCTTTCCATCAAACTCTGGGTTGACTCAGTCTGGGTGTCTAGCTCTGCTATGATCGACTCAGGAGCAAGTGGAAATTTTATGGATATCTCCTTTGCTCTGAAACAGGGGATACGTTCAGTGAAGAAGGCTACTCCAGTACAGATGGAGACTGTGGATGGCTCTCTACTGACTTCTGGACCAGTGGATCAAGAAACAGAGCCTTTGAGGGTCCTTATGGGTAAAGATCATCAGGAGAAAATGTCTTTTTTGCTTATCTCTTCTCCCCACTTTCCCATCATTCTAGGGCTACCATGGCTGCAGGCGCAGAATCCTACGATTAACTGGGAGACCAAGGAATTACACTTTCCGGAGAAACAGATGAGTCAAGGAGTTTCAGCTTGCTCTGTTCCTAAAGGAACCATGTCAGTCCCTGAACTACCAGCTGTATACCAGGACTATGTGGATTTATGTGACAAGAAGAACGCTGATCAGCTTCCTCCTCACCGTCCATATGATTGTCCAATTGAATTATTGTCCGGAGCCGAGATACCTTTTGGTAAGATCTACCCCCTAGCGGGGCCCGAGCTAAAAGCTTTGAAGGATTATATAGACGAAAATTTAGCCAAGGGCTTAATACGCCCCTCTTCATCTCCCGCAGGTGCACCCATCTTCTTTGTGAAGAAGAAAGATGGATCTCTGAGACCCTGCATAGACTATAGGGAACTCAATAAGGTTACTATTAGAAACCGTTATCCATTGCCTTTAATCCCTGAGTTGTTGGAGAGAGTGCGGCATGCCAAAATTTTCTCTAAACTGGATCTCCGTGGGGCCTATAACTTGGTCCGTATTAGACCTGGGGATGAATGGAAGACTGCTTTCAGGTCACGCTATGGACACTTTGAATATCTAGTTATGCCTTTTGGTCTGAGTACCGCCCCAGCCACTTTCCAACACTTCGTGAATGATATCTTCAGGGATCTCCTAGATACATTTGTGGTGATTTATCTGGATGATATTCTAATTTTTTCTAACTCCACAGAGGAACATCATGGACATGTGAGAATGGTCTTAGAACGCTTAAGACAAAACCATCTCTACATCAAGCTTGAAAAATGTGAATTCCATAGGACCGAAATTCAATTTCTGGGGTATGTACTATCTACGCAAGGGATTAGTATGGATGGAAGCAAGACCCAAGCCATCAAGGATTGGCCAATTCCTAGAAATGTGAAGGAGGTGCAGCGTTTCATCGGGTTTGCCAACTTCTATAGACGTTTCATTAAGAATTTTTCTGAGGTAGTGTCACCTATCACCCAACTTACCCGGAAACAGTCTAGGTTCTCCTGGACCCCGCAAGCTCAGGAAGCATTTTCCTGTTTAAAGGATAAATTTACCACCGCCCCTATCTTAGTACATCCCAACCCCGAGCTTGCCTTCATAATAGAGGTGGATGCTTCAGACTGTGCCGTTGGAGCTATACTCTCTCAGAGAACAGGTGAGAAGAATGTCTTGCATCCCTGTGCCTTCTTTTCCCAGCAGTTGTCTTCGGCTGAGAGGAACTACGATGTGGGCAATAGAGAATTGTTGGCCATTATTGCCGCCTTCAAGGAATGGAGACACCTTCTTCAGGGAGCTGCACAGCAAATAGTCGTCCTGACAGACCATCGTAACCTTGAATTTATCAGGTCAGCTAAGTGCCTGACTCCTCGCCAGGCTCGCTGGAATCTTTTCCTAAACCAATTTAATTTTGTCATTTCTTATAGACCAGGATCGCGCAATGGAAAGGCTGATGCACTCTCTAGGATTCATTCAGCAGAGACACGTCCACTTACTCCTCCTAAGACTATTCTTCCTGACTCTAGATTCTTGGGAGTGATTCATAATCAAGACCTACTTAAGGACATCAAGGAAGCATACCATGCGGATTCTTTGTTGGCTCAACCCCCAAGGGACGTAAGTCTTGTCTTTAAGAATGGTGTGTGGATTCAGGGACAACGTCTGTATATACCTGAAACAGTCAGATTGAGAGTATTGCAACTCATCCACGATTCCAAGATAGCCGGGCATAGGGGAATTCTAAAGACACAAGAATTTCTTTCTCGTTTCTTTTGGTGGCCCACTTACAGGAAAGATGTCTTAAACTATGTCACTTCATGTGAAGTCTGTGCAAGATGCAAAACACCTCGCTCCTCACCAACTGGTCTGTTGCAACCTCTTCCCACCCCGTCCCGCCCGTGGGGATCCATTTCTATGGACTTCATTGTGGAGTTACCAACCTCTCAAGGGAAGAACACCATTCTAGTGGTGGTTGACCGTCTAACAAAGGCAGCTCATTTTATCCCTTGTGTCGGCTTACCCACTGCAAAACAGACATCAGACTTGATGATTAAGAATGTGTTTCGCTTACATGGAGTACCGGATGAGGTCATTTCGGATCGAGGGGTGCAATTCACTTCAAGGTTTTGGCAAAATTTCTGTGCAGCATTGGACATTAAAGTAAACCTTTCTTCTGCTTTTCATCCCCAGACTAATGGACAGACAGAACGAACCAATCAGACCCTGGAGCAGTATCTCCGCTGTTTTATCTGCCACTTACAGGATGATTGGGTGGATCTACTTCCACTGGCTGAGTTCTCTTATAACAACTCTCAGAGCGCCTCCACTAAGCAGTCTCCTTTTTGCTCCAATCTAGGTTATCATCCTAACATTCTTCCTCGATTTCCCATAGATACGCCCTTGCCGGCAGTGGCTGAAAGAATCACTTCTTTACAAAAGAATATGGATCTTCTAAAGGAAAATCTAGAATTGGCTCAGGAAAGGTACAAGAAAGCAGCAGATAAATTTCGTAAACCTGCACCAGTTTTCAAGGTAGGAGATTTGGTTTGGCTGTCAACCAGAAATCTTAAATTAAAGATTCCATCGTCTAAATTGGGACATAAGTACATTGGACCTTATAAGATCAATAAGATTATAAGTGCTGTTGCTTGTCGTCTTCAACTGCCCAGAACTATGAGAATCCACCCTGTCTTTCATGTATCCCTACTAAAGGCTGCAACACCCAATACGTTTCCTGGACGTTCTTCTCCTTGCCCTGACCCAGTGCTGGTCGATGGTCAGTAAGAATTTATGGTGGAAAGGATTCTAGATTCCAGGTTGTACAGAAATCAGTTGCAATATTTGATTAAATGGCAGGGCTACCCAGTGGAGGACAACTCATGGGAACCAGTCAATAATGTAAATGCTCCTCGCCTGCTCCGCCAGTTTCATCAGAGGTACCCTGACAGGCCTGGTCTGAGGTCATCCGGAGGTTGTCCCTAAGGGGGGAGTAATGTAAGGTTCTTTGTCTCTGTTGACATGTTCCTTGAAACTCAGTTTTCCGTCGGCCATTTTGCTTTCTGTCTTTCTGCAGCTCTTGCCCTCAGTTAATATGGAGTTTCCAGTTTTCATGTTCCCGCCCTGATTCTTCCCTCTTGCTTCTTAAGCAGCCTCAGCTGAACAATCAGTGCTCCTGAATCAAGCCTCAGTCAGTCTGTGACCTGACTCCTGGAAGCCTTGGACTTGTACTCCAGCTATTCCCTACTGAGGAACCTTGGAACACTTTTGGACTCTGGAAACCTGCTGTTTGGTGAATCCATGTTTGCAGAGGAATCCATGTTTGCAGAGGAATTACGGTACAGAGAAGAGATCCTGAACCTGCTTTGGAGATTTATTGTAGTGCTTGAAGTTATCTGGCCTGCTGTGTCTCCTGTCGCTGTTCCTGCAAACTGTGTGAACTTTTCAGCATGCTTGTATGAAGTAATACAAGTCATTTCATTTCAACCTATGTCTCCTGTGTTTTCCTCGCACCCAAGCACAAGACGCTATAGGAACTGTACACTATACATGACACCAGTGTGGGAGTTCTGAGGAGACCTCCAGTGTGTGTGCTGAAGAGAGTACTCAGTTAGAGTGCCAGGACGTTACAGCTGTTTTTTGTTACTTTGTGCCGGAGAAGGCTGTTTTGTTTTCTGTTTGACAGCAAGTTTATGATGTCTTAATAAACTTGCTTAAAGAACCGGGAAGAGTCGTCCTTCTGCTTACCTCCGGTCGCACACCAGCGAGACCACATCCCTACAATATATATATATATATATATATATATATATATATAATCTACACACAGACACACAAATAACCATCCCTCTGAACCCTGTGAACTCATCTAATATTTAGCTGACTGGTCCAAAACTGTGATTTCTCCCAACGTGCTTTCCTTGTACACATCCAGGGATTTATGTTGATAACGTCTTCAAAAGTAAATGGAGGAATGGGGAACACAATCATTGCTATCCCACCTCCATGTCCTGCCTGGAAGGCTCCCAGGCAATGGCGTTCGTCTCATCTCAACACGCCTGTATAGAAAGCCGGCGTAGGATCGTGGTGATGACATCATCTCCTCGCGCCGTGCGTTCTACTGAGAATAAGTGACTTCACTTCTTATTCTCATGAATTCGTCCCGTAAAATATTCTCTTCTCGGATTTCACATTGGGTATTAGCTGATTAATAATAAATAGCATTGATGCCGAATATGCAAATTACCGTAATATTAAACATAGTAGCCTAACAGATCAGTGCTTGTCTAGTAGAAAATTAAGAAAATATTACATGAATCCGGTTTGTGTCGCATCATCACCGTCCATTCTGATCCATTAAATAGTGCACACGATACCCAGATATAGAACATAAAAGCAATAATAATATATAGAATAAAATTGATGGGCCGACCAAGAACAATTTCTTGGTAAAGACAAAAATCAACAATGGCACAAGAGGCTGATTATCCACAATTGCCTTGAACCCCCGGTTGGTGTGTCTCATATGTATGGACACACGGGAAAACTGCCTAGAGGCAAGAGGGCACAGACTGAGGGGTCACTTACTATTGAGTAACACAGATAACCTAGAAACACTATCACCTTTACCTGTTGCATCCAACTTTACATTTTTAGGTGTTAGTATCAAAAACGAAAATAGAACTAATATTTGCCCCTTATTAGATTATGCCAAGCATAAGTTTTCTTTGTGAGAGGAAATTACCACTATCTGTGTCAGGCTGAATAAACTTAATCAAAATGCTGTTTCTTTCCAAGTTTAGTTATATATTGCAGTACAGCACGGTATCCACCTCCAAAGCCTTTTTTACATCTCCAAATTCACTGATATCCATGTTTATCTCGGCCAAAACTTAAATTATCCACTCTTCAGAGACAACAAAAAATGAAGGAGGGGCGGCATTGCTGGACTTTTTTCTGTACTATCTAGCAGGTCAACTTAAGGCACTTCGTAGCTGGATGCCTGACTCTCGATTACCAAATTCAGAGAATCATCTGGCACGAGCAGGTGGAACTGTTAGCTAGAATTTGTGGAATTAAATAATTCTACTGCCCCCAAATTGTTACCCTTGCTTCAGTGTGGAGACAGGCCAAGAATAGAGTAGGTTTTACTCATGTTATAGCTGAAATGCCAATATGGGGGAATCCATATTTCTTGACATTGAAGGAGCATCCATCTGCTCTTTTCTGGAGCACTGGTAATGTCCGCTCTTTGAAAGATATTTATGAAGGAAATGTACTAATGTCATTTGAGCAGGTGCAACGTAAATTCCAGATTCCGAGGTCCCAGTTCTTCAGGTATCTTCAGCTCACGACAGCACTTCAGTCTCATTTGCCCAGTCTGAATACAAACAGATATATATCAACAATTTCCCTTTATTTGGCATTCTTAAATCTCAGGGTCCTCAAGGTCTTATATCTAATTTATATACATATTTACTATCAACAGGCATGAATCTAAATCCACTGCTTGTGAGGGATAGATGGAGACTCTTTATTCTTAATATTGAAGAGGAAGAATGGGAAGGAATTCTGGAGTCTCCTACTGTCGTTTTCTCCTTCCACCAATAACAAGATGATTCAACTCTATATCATCCTTCAGTCATATCTTGCCACACTCAAGTGATCTCCCACTTCGGAAAGTCTGCGGTGTCATGCCTTGGATGCAGACTTTGTACTTATGATTTGGGCTTGCCCAATTGTTTCATCTTTTTGGAGTGAGGTGATTACGCTTTTATCCTCCTTAATATCTTTTCCAGTCCCAAGTGATCCACTAATTTGTCTGTTTGCGGTACTAGACGAAGATATTTGGGATCACTATATTAAGATCTTCTTGCAGAAAACGTTATTTCTAACCAGGAAGCTACTGACAATGCGCTGGATGCGTAACTCACAGCCTACGTTCCGTTCCGATCATGGATTACACTAGTTAATTCAATAATCCCATATGAAAAAAACAGTCCATCAAAATAGAGGATGAAATTGAAACTGTTGTTGCAGGTTGTAAGTTTTAGTTAAATTCAAGTTTTGTTATTCTTTTATGTTACTAGGTTATTATTTGTCTGTCTAGAAGAAACAGTGCTGGTATAACAGAATGGCACATGGACACTTGCGATTCTTTTTATTATTCTTTATTGATAATAAATGGCTTAGCGGATAAGAATGTCACAAGATATCTAATAATATGCTGTAATCTAGATGATTCATTATGATTTATGATTTGTACTTGTTTACAAAATGTTTAATAAATTGAATTTACATTTTTTTTTACATGAGCCACTTATGAAGGTTCCCGTATTTCTATGATCTCACCAGGTAGTCACCGATTTCGAAGGTTCATAAAGAATTTTAAGGCAAGTCCCCTTCCTAAAGGTACAAGAAAAAAAGGTAGCACACTGTAGCGCTATAGCTTGCAAACACGAAATACGAAAAATATGAAAAATGAATTGCATCATTACCTTAGAAATATGAAAAATTGAGAAGTCTTAGCGCATAAGATGGCCAAATTATGTGAGCCTGATAGCCACGTCAAGGCTCCTCTCGTATATCAGGTCCTAACTAATGCCTATCCTCGCTTTAGAAAAGTCTGTCTGCATGGGAACATATGAGTCCTCTCTTCAGACTAAAATCTACATCTCTGTGGAGGGGTGATGAACCTGTTGTAATTAAAAAGCCTGTGACCACCAGGTGGAGTGCTCAGGTAGAAGGTAAATGAATACATATCAAAAAACTGACCGGCACATCCAAACATAGATTCAGTGTGAACAGGTGCTAAACCTAGAGTCACCAACTCATATACATACAAGAAAAAAAGGTAGCACACTGTAGCGCTATAGCTTGCAAACACGAAATATGAAAAATATGAAAAATGAATTGCATCATTACCTTAGAAATATGAAAAATTGAGAAGTCTTAGCGCATAAGATGGCCAAATTATGCGAGCCTGATAGCCACGTCAAGGCTCCTCTCGTATATCAGGTCCTAACTAATGCCTATCCTCGCTTTAGAAAAGTCTGTCTGCATGGGAACATATGAGTCCTCTCTTCAGACTAAAATCTACATCTCTGTGGAGGGGTGATGAACCTGTTGTAATTAAAAAGCCTGTGACCACCAGGTGGAGTGCTCAGGTAGAAGGTAAATGAATACATATCAAAAAACTGACCGGCACATCCAAACATAGATTCAGTGTGAACAGGTGCTAAACCTAGAGTCACCAACTCATATACATACAAGAAAAAAAGGTAGCACACTGTAGCGCTATAGCTTGCAAACACGAAATATGAAAAATATGAAAAATGAATTGCATCATTACCTTAGAAATATGAAAAATTGAGAAGTCTTAGCGCATAAGATGGCCAAATTATGCGAGCCTGATAGCCACGTCAAGGCTCCTCTCGTATATCAGGTCCTAACTAATGCCTATCCTCGCTTTAGAAAAGTCTGTCTGCATGGGAACATATGAGTCCTCTCTTCAGACTAAAATCTACATCTCTGTGGAGGGGTGATGAACCTGTTGTAATTAAAAAGCCTGTGACCACCAGGTGGAGTGCTCAGGTAGAAGGTAAATGAATACATATCAAAAAACTGACCGGCACATCCAAACATAGATTCAGTGTGAACAGGTGCTAAAACCTAGAGTCACCAACTCATATACATACAAGAAAAAAAGGTAGCACACTGTAGCGCTATAGAAGAAGAGCCTTGACGTGGCTATCAGGCTCACATAATTTGGCCATCTTATGCGCTAAGACTTCTCAATTTTTCATATTTCTAAAGTAATGATGCAATTCATTTTTCATATTTTTCATATTTCGTGTTTGCAAGCTATAGCGCTACAGTGTGCTACCTTTTTTTCTTGTATGTATATGAGTTGGTGACTCTAGGTTTAGCACCTGTTCACACTGAATCTATGTTTGGATGTGCCGGTCAGTTTTTTGATATGTATTCATTTACCTTCTACCTGAGCACTCCACCTGGTGGTCACAGGCTTTTTAATTACAACAGGTTCATCACCCCTCCACAGAGATGTAGATTTTAGTCTGAAGAGAGGACTCATATGTTCCCATGCAGACAGACTTTTCTAAAGCGAGGATAGGCATTAGTTAGGACCTGATATACGAGAGGAGCCTTGACGTGGCTATCAGGCTCGCATAATTTGGCCATCTTATGCGCTAAGACTTCTCAATTTTTCATATTTCTAAGGTAATGATGCAATTCATTTTTCATATTTTTCATATTTCGTGTTTGCAAGCTATAGCGCTACAGTGTGCTACCTTTTTTTCTTGTATGTATATGAGTTGGTGACTCTAGGTTTAGCACCTGTTCACACTGAATCTATGTTTGGATGTGCCGGTCAGTTTTTTTATATGTATTCATTTACCTTCTACCTGAGCACTCCACCTGGTGGTCACAGGCTTTTTAATTACAACAGGTTCATCACCCCTCCACAGAGATGTAGATTTTAGTCTGAAGAGAGGACTCATATGTTCCCATGCAGACAGACTTTTCTAAAGTGAGGATAGGCATTAGTTAGGACCTGATATACGAGAGGAGCCTTGACGTGGCTATCAGGCTCGCATAATTTGGCCATCTTATGCGCTAAGACTTCTCAATTTTTCATATTTCTAAGGTAATGATGCAATTCATTTTTCATATTTTTCATATTTCGTGTTTGCAAGCTATAGCGCTACAGTGTGCTACCTTTTTTTCTTGTATGTATATGAGTTGGTGACTCTAGGTTTAGCACCTGTTCACACTGAATCTATGTTTGGATGTGCCGGTCAGTTTTTTGATATGTATTCATTTACCTTCTACCTGAGCACTCCACCTGGTGGTCACAGGCTTTTTAATTACAACAGGTTCATCACCCCTCCACAGAGATGTAGATTTTAGTCTGAAGAGAGGACTCATATGTTCCCATGCAGACAGACTTTTCTAAAGCGAGGATAGGCATTAGTTAGGACCTGATATACGAGAGGAGCCTTGACGTGGCTATCAGGCTCGCATAATTTGGCCATCTTATGCGCTAAGACTTCTCAATTTTTCATATTTCTAAGGTAATGATGCAATTCATTTTTCATATTTTTCATATTTCGTGTTTGCAAGCTATAGCGCTACAGTGTGCTACCTTTTTTTCTTGTATGTATATGAGTTGGTGACTCTAGGTTTAGCACCTGTTCACACTGAATCTATGTTTGGATGTGCCGGTCAGTTTTTTGATATGTATTCATTTACCTTCTACCTGAGCACTCCACCTGGTGGTCACAGGCTTTTTAATTACAACAGGTTCATCACCCCTCCACAGAGATGTAGATTTTAGTCTGAAGAGAGGACTCATATGTTCCCATGCAGACAGACTTTTCTAAAGCGAGGATAGGCATTAGTTAGGACCTGATATACGAGAGGAGCCTTGACGTGGCTATCAGGCTCGCATAATTTGGCCATCTTATGCGCTAAGACTTCTCAATTTTTCATATTTCTAAGGTAATGATGCAATTCATTTTTCATATTTTTCATATTTCGTGTTTGCAAGCTATAGCGCTACAGTGTGCTACCTTTTTTTCTTGTATGTATATGAGTTGGTGACTCTAGGTTTAGCACCTGTTCACACTGAATCTATGTTTGGATGTGCCGGTCAGTTTTTTGATATGTATTCATTTACCTTCTACCTGAGCACTCCACCTGGTGGTCACAGGCTTTTTAATTACAACAGGTTCATCACCCCTCCACAGAGATGTAGATTTTAGTCTGAAGAGAGGACTCATATGTTCCCATGCAGACAGACTTTTCTAAAGCGAGGATAGGCATTAGTTAGGACCTGATATACGAGAGGAGCCTTGATGTGGCTATCAGGCTCGCATAATTTGGCCATCTTATGCGCTAAGACTTCTCAATTTTTCATATTTCTAAGGTAATGATGCAATTCATTTTTCATATTTTTCATATTTCGTGTTTGCAAGCTATAGCGCTACAGTGTGCTACCTTTTTTTCTTGTATGTATATGAGTTGGTGACTCTAGGTTTAGCACCTGTTCACACTGAATCTATGTTTGGATGTGCCGGTCAGTTTTTTGATATGTATACCCTTCCTAAAGGTGTCTGCTGGAAATTTGGGAATTATGCCTGATACATATGCAGATGTGCATTGAAGCCAGAAGGCCCCGCTGGCCAGAATTTCACTAATTTTTTTTCCACATGAATTCTGTTTCTCCAAGCAGCACATATCATTCTCCTGGACTGATAATTGTACAATAGATCAGCAATTATTGATGTTTGAAATATTGAGATACAAAAATGCAAAGAATATCAGAATAACGCAGAAGTTTCCATCACCAGGGGCCATTTCTCTTGCATAACATGTGAAGAGATGACTCTGAGCCGCCCTCCCAGGGCCATGGTGGACTCGGATCTGAGCCTAATAACTTCTATGGGGAATGTCACGGCAACACAGCTCTGTCCGTGGCCCTGGGCGCTCACCATAAATGTGGGATATTTACAGGAGAATTGAATGTTGGTATGGGGGATTCGTGACGCCACCTGTAGCACCTGGTCAGGGTGACCAGCGCTGCTGTGCAGATCCACTGAAGGGTTGGTGTTGTGCAGCTAGATGTTAGGCCTCCCACAAGTGAGGCTAAGTCCTTCAGGGCAGGTAGTGATATGGGGGAGCAGGACAGAGGGGAACCCGCAGTTAGGGATAAGAAGTAGGACACACACACAAGTCACTTTGGTACATTTACTGAAGATGTTGCAGGCACATCCCGGAGCACTGTAGGGTGAAGGGTGCACATCCAGATTTTCCACTGAGTAGGTGTGTGGCCTCCTGTTCCTTGCCCTCTGTAATGAAGTCCTGGCCTGCATGTAGCTAGGTCTAACTTAATCTCCGTCCTGCACCCGGCTGACCTTGTGGTTGGACCTTCCCTTGAAGTACACAGTCACTGCTTGCAGGTACCTACTTGCCGGACTTCCTCCTCCTGTCCCTGTTACGTATCAGCTCTATGGTGCTCCTGAGACCTGTAGTCCTCCAGGTTCTCCGGTGGTCTCCTACTGGGTCGTGGAGATCCCTGTAAGCTCGGACCCAGTGTCCGGTTTATACTTGCTGGGGTGAACTGACTAGGCTCCTCTGCCCCTGTTACTTCTCCTTCCACTTGCCTTCGGCCTACTCCGGCCCTCACACGATCACACACCGGCAGTTGGTGGGCTGCCTCTTCTGCCGCTCTCTGAGCATCGGCACGCTCCTGGCTCTCAACTTGAGCTGTGGAGTCCCTTACTGCCACTTCCACTCTGCTCTGCAGGCTTGACTCTGTCTGCTCTGCCTGCGTTGTCTTGTCCGAGCTCTGACTAGACTGGACTGGACTAGACTCCACTCTACTAGACTCCACTAAACTGAACTCCACTGGACCGGACTGAGCTCAACTCATTCTGCTGCAGACTGCAGCCTTCTGCTCTGCACTGCACACTGCACTCAGCAGAACTCTCTAATCTGAACTCTGACGCTGACCCACTCTTGCTATCTTCACCCTCCTTTTATATGCCTATCAGGCTCCCTCTGGTGGTCTTAGGGGATGGGTGAAGGTGTGTGGATGCATTAGGACCTCTAGTGGATAACTCTTTTAGTGCACCCTTCCAGGAGATGTGGGAATCCCAGCACAGCTGGGGCTCCACAACTCCTGTAGTGGTGCTTGTGTTTCATAGACGCACAGGTTGTGAAGTTTTGCAGAAAGCAGTGTGAATAATCATGAAAGTGAACGTTTTGAGAATTTTCTGACATCTTGAACTGATGAAGAATGAATACACAATGATGATACATCATCTGTTAGATGCTGAAACGTATGAAACGTACAAGACACAAGTGACTGCTATCTGCCATCAGTATGTGCATGCTGGGATCCGGTTTGTACTTTCAGCAGTAATTACTACTGTCTTGTCATTAATTACTTTATTCCCTTTAAAATGATTAAATACTACTGTTTAAAGCTAGTGTTAACGCAAAGGGCGACTTGTGGTAAATGTTATAAATTTATTCTAACTACCTAAGGATTTACAAGGGCTTCAGATTAGATTTACCCCAAGACCAAAATTAAGATATATGGAGCCGCTCCCTGTCTCACGTTTCTTAACAGCTGCATCTTTCTACTGAGAGCAAAAACTTCATAATTTACCAAGACACGTTTTAAAGGTACGAGCCCAAAAACTGCTGCAGTTTACAGTACCGGCAAAATAAATGAGATTTCTGGAATCTCCTGCACGCTGCTCATTTTTTTTCTTGAAGATGTGAAGCTGTGTAAAATCTGCAGCATGTCAAATTCTTTCAGCGTTTTCCCCCATACAAATGAATAGAGGAAAAATACACATGAAAACTTTTGCAAAAACACGTGTATTTTGCGCAGCAATTTTCCTGCAAAGAGAAGAGTTTTTGTGTAGACGCTTCTGTTACAAATACGTAACGTGCACATAACCTAAGTGAACGATGGAGCAATATCTGTTGTCATGTGAGCCACTAACAGGGTATCTGGATCATTGTGTCAAATCCACAGCAAGAAAATGTCCATAGAAAATCATCTGTTTATGTTTCGTGGTAAAGCTTGCATCACTATCATAGAAATGGAAAACAACACAACGAATAGCAAAAAAGTTTGCTATAAATAAAACAGTTTAATAATTAAATACATAACAAACATGTAACAAAGTATCCAGCGTCGACGGACGTGGATGTATAGAAAACAAAGAAAAAAAAATGAACCAGCGCACCCACAGCGGCATACGGCTCGCTGAAGTATGGAACTTGTGCGGTCACACGTGTAGTACTAATGAGAAAAAGGAGATGTGTTCCAGCTTCTTTGAATCCAAAAAATTATTAGAAAATGCTTCTTAAAAAACCATGGCAATGGCAAAGTCTACATGGCAAAATATAGTTACGCGTTTCAAACTCTCAAGGGGTCATTTATCAAACATCAGTTTGATAAAGGACGCCACATCAGTTTGATAAAGGCCGCCTTGAGCGTTGTAAATGCGTAACTATATTTTGCCATGTGAACTTTGCCATTGCCATGGTTTTTTAAGAAGCATTTTCTAATAAATTTTTGGATTCAAAGAAGCTGGAAACGCATCTCCTTTTTCTCATCAGTGGATGTATAGAGGCTGCATAATGTGATCTGCTGTGGATGGCCACTTTCCCTTTCACAATTGGTTACTTCCTGTATGCACATTAGACCCATGACCCCAAAGAGCAGCATTAAGTCCAATGTTTAGTTTTCCTTCGATTAGTTTCAGGGTAGATCCACATTAAAATGGAACAATCAAGCGAACAGAGGGACTTGGAACAAGAGCATCAAGAAAAATATCAAAAATCACTGGTGAACAGACTGAATAATGACTGCAGTTGCACAAAAATATACTATGAGATCAAAGAAAATATAGAAACTATAACAAACCGGTAACTATGGGCACATACGAATGTGCATTATATAAGTAGTAAATAATCAACAGATGTAATATTGCTCTAACACAGTAATGTATTAATTAATAATAACCATGAATAAATTAATCTGAGTATAAGAAAGACTAAAAATAATTATTAAGCAATACGCTGATATAACTGCAAACAATAGTCACTAAATACAATATTGCATCAGCCCAGTAGAGATTAGGGTTTCTTTAAGACTACAAATGAAAAATGCAAATCTATTCACAATAAAAGTACAGTGACCCAATTGCATGGTAGTGTTAGCCTAGTCCCTTGCCACTCGCGTTGACTTGGAACAAGGCCTGGATTAGCCAGAGTTAGGATTTCACCAGCAACCTTGTAGAGTCCACTGGTACCACAGTGCGGCACATGTACCGAGAATGGTATGATCAAGAAAAAGCATGCAGCTAAAAGGGAATCCTGTGGCTGGAAACTCACAGGGGGTGCACGGCCGATCGCCGCTGGGTGTCAGCTGATTCTGACAGCTGACACCCGGCCCTAGGTGCCAGGAGCGGTCACAGACCACTCCCCGGCACTTTAACCCCCCGAAACGCTGTGATCAAACAAGATTTCGGAAGCCGGCACAGGGCTGAAAGCCCCTCTGCCTTTTGGATTTAAATAATTGTAAAAATATAAAGAAAATCAAAAATAATAATAAAAAAATCAATATATATTCTATCTCTAAATAAATATTTGAATGAAAAAAATATATAATCAATAAAAGTACACATTTGGTATCGCCGCATCCGCAACGACCCGACCTATAAAACTGTCCCACTGGTTAACCCCTTTAGTGAACACCATGCAAAAAACAATGCTTTATCATCATACCACCAAACATAAAGTGGAATAAAACGCGATCAAAAAGAGATATAGATAAACATGGTACTGCTGAAAACGTCATCTTGTCCCGCAAAAAGCGAGCCACCATTAGTGGAAAAATAAAAAAGTTATAGCTCTCAGAATAAAGTGATGTAAAAACAATTATCTTTTTCTATAAAATAGTTTTTATTATATAAAAGCGTCAAAACATCAACCTTGCTGAAGATATCAGGAATAGAGGAGTCCCCACGCTGTTTTTTTTAAATAATTTAAAAAAAAACAGCGTGGGTTTCCCCCCTATTTTTGACAACCAGCCTTGCTAAAGCTCACAGCTGGGGGCTGGTATTCTCAAGCTGGTAAGGGGCCATTGGTATAGGCTCCAGCCTAAAAATAGCAGCCCGCAGCTGCCCAGAAAAGGCGCATCTATTAGATTTAGTAATAAAACTAAAATGAAAAAGCGAAAATATACCATACCTGTCCGTCATTCAGTCCCACGCCGTAATCCATGCCTGGGGGATAATTAGTTTTCAACCTGGATGGTGCCAAGTTGTGACCGTCCACGCTGAGAACCACTGGTGAATGAGCTGCTGGGAACGTAGCATCAGTAACCAAAGGTGACGTCATAGAGGTCACCTCCCGTCGCTGGGCTCCGTTCCCAGCCGGGGTCAGTTATAAAATTCACATACCAGGAAACAGTAGATTACTTCAAAAAGGGGGCACTTGTTGGGCATTGCCACTGTTAAGGCATATCTATATAAGTTCCTTGGGGGATCTAGTTTCCAAAATGGGATCACGTGTGGGGCATTTCCACTGTTTAGGCACATCAGGGGCTCTCCAAATGCGACATGACGCTCGCAGACCATTCCATCAAAGCCTGCATTCCAAAACCTCACTACTTCCCTTCCGAGCCCCGACGTGTGCCCAAACAGTAGTTTTCTCCCACATATGGGGTATCAGCGTACTTAGGGCAAATTGGACAACAACTTTTGTGGTCCAATTTCTCTTGTTACACTTGGGAAAATTAAAAATTGGGGACTAAAAGATCATTTTTGTGGGGAAAAAAATGATTTTTTATTTTCATGGCTGGGCATTATAAACTTTAGTGAAGCACTTGGGGGTTCAAAGTGCTCACCACACATCTAGATAAGTTCCTTGGGGAGTCTAGTTTTCAAAATGTTGTCATTTGTGGGGGGTTTCCACTGTTTAGGCACACCAGGGGTTCTCCAAACGCGACATGGCGATCTCAATTCCAGCCAATTTTATAAGTCAAACGGCGCTCCTTTCCTTCCGAGCTCTGCCATGTGCCCAAACAGTGATTTAGCTGCACATGTGGGGCATCAGCGTACTCAGGACAAATTGCACAATAACTTTTGAGGTTCAATTTCTCCTGTTACCCTTGGTAAAATAAAAAAATTTGGATCTAAAGTAAATTTTTTGGGAAAAAAAGTGAAATACTTTTTTAAATATTCCAAAAATTCCTGTGAAGCACCAGAAAGGTTAATAAACTTCTTCAATGTGTTTTTGAGCACCTCGAGGGGTGCAGTTTTTAGAATGGTGTCAATTTGGGGTATTTTCTGTAATATAGACCCTTCAAAGTGACTTCAAATGTGATGTGGTCCCTAAAAAAAGAAAAAAGTGTTGTAAAAATGAGAAATCGCTGTTTAACTTGTAAGGTTTCAACTCGCTCAGCTGCTTCAGAGGCAATCAGGAGACACTTTTCTTATCCAAAAAGTCATCAGGTTTATTACGTCATAAACCTCACAGCCACATGCAATACAAGTCTTCAGTACTTCAGCTCCTGCCTGGAGCCTCACTCCTCAGACACAGAGACCTCTCTGTAATGTCCTGCCTGGACACAGGGAAGTCTGTCCACACTGGTAGACTCCCACAACACTCTCTTCAGACACAGAGACCTCTCTGTAATGTCTCGCCTGGACACATGGAAGACTGTCCACACTAGCAGACTCCCACAACACTCTCTCAGGTGCCAAACACACTTCTGTTACATAGCCGTAACCCCACCCACAGGTGAGGTCAGGAATCAGGATCACATGGTTAGGTCACATGGTCATGACCTCACCACAAGTCCTTTAGACACACACACAACCACATACAGGTTTTATCTTGGGTATTCAGACACATACCCCTTGGGTGGGTTTGTAGGTGACTGGACCCACCCAGCTCTCCAAGTCACCTGGAAGCCTCCCAATGTATAGCACAACTCTCAGCAGTAGATCTGCTGAGCAAAACAGGCCCAGGCTTCCATCACAGGGCCACCCACCTCTGCGATACATACCGTCCATCCATCACATGCCTCCATGCATATCCCGAGGAGCATACACAGTGCCCCCTAGCTGCATCAGGGGTCACTACACCACAAACTTTTAACCCTTATAACTTCCTAACAAAAAAATTTTGGTTCCAAAATTATGCTGATGTAAAGCAGACATGTGGAAATGTTACTTATTAAGTATTTTTTGTGAAATATCTGTGATTTAAGGGCATGAAAATTCAAAGTTGGAAAATTGCGAAATTTTCAAAATTTTGCCAAATTTCGATTTTATTCACAAATAAACGCAAGTCATATCAAAGAAATTTTATCACTATCATGAAGTACAATATGTCATGAGAAAACAATGTCATAATCACCGGGATCCATGGAAGCGTTCCAGAATTATTACCTTATAAATGGACCGTGGTCAGAATTGTAAAAATTGGCCTGGTCATTAACATGCAAACCACCCTCGGGGGTTAGGGGGTTAAAATCTTAAATGTTGGCCTACTGAAATGTCTGTTAAGTAAATGCACTCAATACTTGTTCATGGCTCCTTTTGCATCAATTACTGCATCTATGCGGGTTGGCAAGGAGGCGATCAGTCTGGGGCACTGCTGAGATGTTATGGAAGCCCAGGTTGCTTTGATAGAAGCCTTCAGCTGGTCTGCATTGCTGGGTCTGGTGTCTCTTATCTTCCTCTTGACAATACCCCATAGATTCTCTATAAGGTTAAGGTCGGGCGAGTTTGCTGGCCAATCAAGCACTGTTGTTTTCAAACCAGGTATTGGTACTTTTGGTAGTGTGGACAAGAGCCAAGTCCTGCTGGATAATGAAATTTTCAAAAAGCTTATCGGCAGACGGAAGCATGAAATTCTCTAAAAATTTCCTTGTAGACGATTGCGCTGACTTTGGTCTTAATAAAACACAGTGGACCTACATCAGCAGATGACATGGCTCCCCAAACTATCACTGAAAGTGGAAATTTCACACTAGACCTCAAGCAGCTTGGATTGTGGCCCCTCCACTCTTCCTCCAGACTCTGAGACCTTGATTTCCAAGTGAAATGCTAAATTTACCTTTATCTGAAAACAACACCTTGGACCACTGAGCAACAGTCCAGTTCTTCTTCTTCTTGGCCCAGGTAAGACGCTTCTGGCGTATATTAGTCATGAGTGGCTTGACACAAGGAATGCGACAATTGTAGACCATGTCCTGGATACATGTGTGTGTGGTGACTCTAGAAGCAATGACTCCAGCAGCAGTCCACTCTTGAGAATCACCCCCAAAATTTCTGAATGGCCTTTTCTGCTAGAATCTATTTCGTTTTGACTATCCGCCATCTTGTTGTGGTTTTCTGGCTGCTTGTCTTTTTCCCCTGGTGCTGGGTTTGTCTAAGGTCAGGTGACGGTATCACCCTTTATTACCCAGCACCTGCCTCCCAGTCCTTGCTGGACAACAGTGTTAATCCGCTAGAGTTCTGGCTAGGTGCTTTGATAGCTTTCTGTGTTTGATATTGTGCAGTTCTGGGATCTCTAGTTCTGCCTGCTGTGTTTTTTGGTTCTCCTTTCATTTCTGCAGCTTCCTCTAGTTTCCTGCTAGGAGGTTACCTGTTTTTGTTCCCAGTCCCTAGACCGGTCAGGGATACCCTTCCCCCCTCCCTTTAGGTCTTCATTTGAGTTTAGCCTAGGAAACGTCGGTGGGTCTATTCACATGGAATAGGTTGCCCACTCCAGCGTAGGGCTTCAGCCTAATCCTAGTACAGGGTCAGCTTCTCCCCTTTCTCCCCTAGTCCTGAGTTGCAGATCCGTAACATTTTCTTCACAATCCTTTTAAGGCTGCGGTTATCCCAGTTGCTTGTGCACCTTATTCTACCACACTTTTTCCTTCCACTCAACTTTCCATTAATATGCTTGGATATAGCACTCTGTGAACAGACAGCTTCTTTAGCAATGACCTTTTGTGGCTTACCCTCCTTGTGGATTGTGTCAGTGTCTGCCTTCTGGACATCTGTCAAGTCAGCAGTCTTCCTCATGTTTGTGGAGCTACTGAAACAGACTAAGTGACCTTTTCAAACGCTTAAAAAGCCTTCTCAGGTGTTTTTTTTTAATTATTCTAATATACTGAGATAATGACTTTTGGGTTTTCATTGGCTGTAAGCCATAATCATCAACATTAGCTTGAAATAGATCACTCTGTTTGTAATGACTGTATATAATGAGTTTCACTTTTTGTATTAAAGAACAGAAATAAATTCACTTTTAGATATTCTAATTTTGTGAGAAGCACCTGTATATGGGGCTGTATAGTGTAACCTATATGTGGGGGCTGTATAGTGTAACCTATGTAGAGGTTGTTGCTGCAGCTGTAACCTCTTCATGTCCTTTAACATCTCCCATCATTCCCAAGACGCATGTGATTAGTGTAATTCTCCAGAAGACAATGCGGTATTGTCATTTGTGCTTATAATTCACTGACACATTCTGTATGAAGATCAGAGATTAACCTCTGTGTAGTCACACCCAAAATGTTCTTTACAAAATAAGTGTAGCAATCCTGTGTTTTCCTATTTTAAATTGTAAAGAACAGCCGTGTGCGCCATTTGTCCTCGCTGCCTCTCCAGCTATTAATTACAATATATCAGAGTTTTTATGTAAATGCCGGCATAACAACAACAGCTAGAAACATAATAAACATAAAACAATTACCAATCACAAAGAGAAAAGTATCATCCCAGTGCAGCCACAGCCTTCAGTCAAGTGGCCTCTCCCTGGGGGCTTTCTAGGACTCCACATGGTAAAGTAGAGGGATTATGTAGGGTAGAAAGAAGGGGGAACAGATAATACGTAGTACAACTGCAGGGTCCGACGCACAACCTGCCACTATCTGTACGAGGTGCCAGATAATGATCTGCGGGAAAACTGAGTCCTGATATGGACCACTCGCACGTTGTATGGTTCCTTATTCATGGCAGATGGATTCCGTAATGACAGTGACTTTTTCACCAGGATAATTTGACTATCAGGAATTAAACATGACAGACAGATCAAGGTGGTGACTTTCCAATCCCTGATGTCAGTGAGATCAATCATCTGTGGCATGTGGTGAAAAATAAATGTGATCCATGTAGGCCGTGCCAATCAGTACACAGGACACCTGCAGATAACGTGTGGAGTCCAGACCTTGGCAAGGTGGACTTATTAGGCCAGTAGTTTTAATGGTGCGTTTGATCTGGGTACATTTGTGCGCACATTTGAAGAGTTTATAGATGGGTTGTTCATGAACGGATTTACTAATCGTTAATTCTCCCATGTTGAGTAGGTCTTGTGATTTCATCCACGGATTTGGGGACAGCTGTAATAAAGCTTTTCCAAAGTTACATAAGGAGGACAAGTCCTTACTGTAAGTCCATGCTTACTTGACGCTGGGGTCATTTTTGCGTTTTTACTTTAGATCACCCTAATCTGAGTCTGGCTCTTCCTTTCTCTCCACCAGCAGGTGACACAATGACTTAATTATTAATATTGTGAAATGGCCACAGTCCGTCAGATTCTGCCGGTTATCTCTGTTCTTACTGTTTTTATCATAGAAGGGGGAAAATCTTGTTGGAAGCTTCCAATTTGTCATCATGGTAGGTGATGGGTAATTCTGGTGTAGGAGACTCACGGATAATTTGATAAGTTAGTTTCCAATAATGCAAGGTGAAACATTAGATGGGTATTGTGCAACAATATCATGAAGCAGCCTCCTAAATCTCTGCTGATGACCGGTGTCGAGGAACAAAATGATCAGCAGACATGCCTGATTCCTAGTGTTTCGGGGAGGTAAATGTGGGTGACAGCAGCTTCCACCCTCTACCTGATGATACCTGTCACTTCGCAAGCTTTTGGTCACAGGTGTCAAATGTGGAGATCCAACCTTACTTTGTCTTCTGTCAGAATCCTTAGTATAAAATAACCAGCGGGGAACACTGGGAGATTTTATGTCAGAAGAATTTTGAAGTCATTTTTGATGTGATTGGAGCATAAGATGTAAATCAGGATCAGTACAAGGTAATTGCTGTGCAGTTGCAACGTTTTTTAGTACCTTTGTGCTGTGAAATGGTGATCAGAGTTGACGTAATTCTATTGATCCATGTTGGGGAGCAAAACTTTTATTTATCAAGTACCATTTTTAATTGCACACTTTTCCATTATTATATGGTAGACATTTTGAGCATTTTTTTTTCTTTTTGTCCCACTAAATGTTAGTGAATGATATTTTATCTTCGGTAGATGATGCTGATTACTGGTCTCTTGCATGAATGTTGTTCCTTGTCATGGCCACAAGGGGGTGATGTGATGGGTTCTTGTATCTGCTAAAGTAGTTGCAAGCACCTGCATCACACACTTGATGTCGGCTGACATTTCACTAAAACGTCCTATCAAAACATGTCACACTTACAAAAACACAATAATGAATGGAAGTGGCTGCTGCAATGGCCACAGGACTAATGCCTCGTGTATGAATGGACCCCTGAGAGGTCAGCCCATTAAATGAAATGCCGTGTTCCAGCTGACTTCACACCGAACATAAACACACATTAACCTTCCTTATTTCTCAGAACATGGCCTCCATTGTAAAGAGAAGTAATGACAGCCAGGAATTAAAAGAAACCTGAACAAATCCTATGAAAAATCCTAACTAGCTCTCTGCTTTTCCTCACTAATTAAATCATTGAGATGTAACAACTTTCTAACTTTTTAACTTTTAAGTCGCACTTTTTCTTTATGATATCTGCTTGTGGGTGTGAATGAATATAGGGCTCTCAGGGTTATTCCATCAATAGGTATCACTGGAAGATGATTGTAAAACCAAGCAGTTTCCAAGCTATGTTTTGTTAAGAGTGGGGAAAAAAAGTATTTAGTCAGCCACCAATTGTGCAAGTTCTCACACGTAAAAAGATGAGAGAGGCCTGTAATTGACATCATAGGTAGACCACAACTATGAGGGTCAAAATGAGAAAACAAATCCAGAGAATCAACTTCTTCTTTAAGAGGCTCCTCTGTCCTCCACTCATTACCTGTAGTAATGGTACCTGTTTGAACTTGTTATCATTATAAAAGACACCCGTCCACAACCTCAAACAGTCACACTCCAAACTCCACTATGGTGAAGACCAAAGAGCTGTCGAAGGACACCAGAAAAAAAATTGTAGCCCTGCACCAGGCTGGGAAGACTGAATTTGCAATAGGAAAGCAGCTTGGTGTGATGAAATCAACTGTGGGAGCAATAATAAGAAAGTGGAAGACACAAAAGACCACCGATAATCTCCTTTATTGTGGGGTCAAAATGATCACAAGAATGGTGAGCAAAAATCCCAGAACCACACGGGGGGACCTAGTGAATGACCTGCATAGAGCTGGGACCACCGTAACAAGGCTACCATCAGTAACACACTACCTACTACTAACTACTGTAAAGCATGGGGTGGCAACATCATGCTTTGGGGCTGTTTCTCTGCAAAGGGACCAGGACGACTGATCCGTGTGCATGAAAGAATGAGTGGGGCCATGTATTGTGAGATTTTGAGTGTAAACCTCCTTCCATCAGCAAAGGCATTGAAGATAAAACGTGGATGGGAATCAAGAGTAGGAGTGATCGGAATGGCCAGTCACAGCTGTACTACTCTGGGACTGCAGATAGATGCCGGCTCGGGGACCTTGGGTGCCACTTCACATAAAGTTCAACAGTCGAAACTCCAAATGCAAATGTAAAGAAGAAGTGGTACAGGCACTCACCGTCCCATTTATGTCCTTTATTTGGAAATCGCACAAAAACAGCAAGGAAATGTGTAGAAGAGACCGCAACGGACAATGGCCATTTTCAGCCTGTATGCGCTTCTACGTGTCACTGAGATCTCATCTTCTGAGATCTTGGTGCTGAGATCTCTATCTGAGCATGCGGCAGCCATTTTCCCGGAGTCCACCGCATAGGAAACCATCTTTTTATTATTAGTTTGGAAAAGCCCTTTAGTGTTTTATTATAAGTGACTATCAACACTGTCTTATTGCCTCACTGCCAAATACTGCACAGAAAACCACACACTCTTTACTGCAGATTGATCTGCTTTTTGGCTTCACGCCTTCTAAAGACCAAACATCTGAATTACTGCAATTTATGATAAAATGCATATGATTTTGCATCATGGTCTTTAGCCGCATAGCAAAAAAAAATGTTTTTATGCTGCAATTGTGAAAACAAGCTCATGCCTTGACAATGTCTAGCAGTTATGGCACAAGCCGTGGCTACAGGTTTATGTTCAGGAATCAGTAGTAAAGACTAAAGTCTTTTTTACAAATTTTTTAATAAGAGTTATAAATAGAATAGTGTCCCTAGACCTATATCATAGTGCATAATGGTACAAGGTAGGGATATATTTCACAGACTAGTCATAATAATGTGAACATTACCAGGAATCAGGGCGTGCTGGCCCACCGGGACACCGGGACGTGTCCCAGTGCGCCCTCGGAGTCGGCCGGCGCCTCCGAATCCGATCCGGGGTGGGCGCTCCATCCGCTGCAGGACGGAGGCAGGGCCGGCGTCAGCACCCGGCACACCCGGGCCAGTGCCGGGGCCCTGAGCAGGCGGGGGGCCCACTCGCAGTCTGGCACCCCCGCGCGGAGAGCGGTGGTCAGCTCAGGGCCCCGGCAGCAGCTGGCAACAATACTTACCTCTCCCGTGCCTCCGCTGCCGCAGCTCCGGGCTCCAGGGGCGCCGGTGCTTCCTCTCACAGCCGGCCGCTGAATGACGTCATCATTCAGCGGCCGGCTGTGGCACAGAGTGCGGGGACGCTGAACAGGTAAGACGTCTCTGTTGTGTGTGTCTCTGTGTGTGTATGTAGTGCGGTGCTTTGTGTGTGTATGTATGTGTGTGTGTGTATGCATGTATGTGAGAGAGTGCTTGTGTGCTGTCTGTGTGTGATGATGGCAGGCATTGCTGATAATGGGGAGGCATTGATGATGGGGAGAAGATGATGATGGGCAGGCATTGCTGATAATGGGGAGGCATTGATGATGGGGAGAAGATGATGATGGGCAGGCATTGCTGATAATGGGGAGGCATTGATGATGGGGAGAAGATGATGATGGGCAGGCATTGCTGATAATGGGGAGGCATTGATGATGGGGAGAAGATGATGATGGGCAGGCATTGCTGATAATGGGGAGGCATTGATGATGATGGGGAGAAGATGATGATAATGGGCAGGCATTGATGATGGGGAGAAGATGATGATGGGCAGACATTGATGATGATGGGGAGGAGATGATGATGGGCAGGCATTGCTGATAATGGGGAGGCATTGATGATGATGGGGAGAAGATGATGATAATGGGCAGGCATTGATGATAATGGGCAGGCATTGATGATGGGGAGAAGATGATGATGATGGGCAGGCATTGATGATGATGGGGAGGCAATCATGATGATAATGGGGAGTCTTTCCACAGCGCCCTTTCCTGAGCTGTAACAGTGCAGAACGCAGTACAGCGCAGAGGAGAGCTCCATATTTTGTATGGAGCATTATATGGGGACCAGTATCCTGTATGGAGCATTATCTGGGGACCAGTATCCTGTATGGAGCATTATATGGGGACCAGTATCCTGTATGGAGCATTATATTGGGTCCAGTATTCTGTATGGAGCATTATTTTGGGTCCAGTATTCTGTATGGAGCATTATATGGGGGGTGACATCCTGCATGGGGTATTATATGGGTGATGAGGGGGAGACTGTGGTGCCCATAATATTGTATGGAGGACTGTATTCTCCGGTCTGTACTGTGCGCTGTGAGGATTTGGCGGTTTTTGAGCTATTGTACAATTTACAATAGATATCAGTCATGTAATGGAAGAAGTGAAGTATTTGGCATTGTACTATACCCATATTTCTCTGCCGTATCTGTGCATCATGAATCGTGGTCTGTGTTAAAGGGGCCCACTGAGGCTCTTTCGCCCGGGCCCATAAAAACCTGGAGCCGGCCCGTCACGGAGGACAAGGACCTGCGGCTGCGGTGACGCGAGACGGCGAGAGGGCGGACGGGGAAGAGGGTCACATGACGGGAGTGGGCGGGGCTCCTGCGCTGTGCCCGTTGCCATGCAGAGACTTCTCCTGTGTGAGGGCGGGAAGCGCGAGGCGGCTGTGAGTCACCTCTGAGGAGCTGAACCCTGTAAAGCACAGTCAGGGGCTGTCTGTGTGAGGTCAGGTGTATTATAGAGGTGGGGGTCTTTGAAGTGTATATACTGTAGAGATGCTTGGGGGGCTGTGAGATGTATATAGAGAGGTGCATCATGGGGGTCTGTGAGATGTAAATACTGTAGAAGTGCATGGGTGGGGTCTGTGAGGTGTATATACTGTAGAGGTGCATGGGGGCTGTGAGGTGTAGTATACACTGTAGAGGTGCATCATGCACCTCTACAGTGTATACACCTCACAGCCCCCGGCCCCATACACCTCTACAGTATATACACGGTCTGTGAGGTGTATATACTGTAGAGGTGCATGGGGGGGCTGTGATGTATATAGAGGTGTATATACTGTAGAGGTGCATGTCCTTCACAAGAGCCGGTGGTTGGGGCAGAGAATAGGCGGGGGAAGGGGCAGAGAATGGGTTGGAGCATGGCGCCCTCATGACTATACTATCCACCGCCCTTTTCATAAGCCAGCACGCCCCTGCCAGGAATCCTCTTATTTACTTATCAAGAAAAAGCAAAACAATAAAGCAGATTAGAGCTGGAAGTGTCAAAAAAATGAACCAGCAAAATGACTATTAGTAAACCTGACGGAGAGCGGACACGGCATGTGAAGTGTATCAATCTCATCTCTGTGTCAAAGATGAAAAAATAGATGAAATATATCTGATCCCGTCCGTCACTCTACGCCTGACCTGCACAACTAGATGGAGATGCAACAAATGTATGAAATGGGTGAAAACAAACATCTATAGATTTTTCAGTCCTGGTAAGTTCAGCTTTCCCTTGACTTGAATAAATGTGCCCCTGTGTTGGTGTTAAATTGTCAGCTTTTCAATAGTCTCTTAAGATGACAATTTATTCTTCCTGACCGTTTTCTCTTTATGTTGCTGACTCCGATATTTAGTGAGGAGAGGCAGGCAGGTATCAGCTCTCCACACCCCCTGCCCTGGTCTATCGCCAGTGAGAAGGTAAAACTAAATCACAAGGACGCCCAAAGCACTTCTCTTTCCAGAAAATGTAGCATATGATTCAGATACAATCTTCATGTTACTTCAAAAATATCACATATTTATGCAAATCAATGATGTGTTTATAGCAACAAGAACCAAAACACCAGACAGCAACGTTTCCATCACTAATTCAGACACACAACTCAGGTGTTGTGGGAAAAACTGTATTAAAGATTCATGTAGCTATAATTATCATCTGAGCTGTTCGGCAGCTCCATGGCCATGAAGTTATCCACAGTCTGCCACTTCTGTTCTGCTCCAGATACAATAGTGTGTGAAGCTTCCTATGGTCACTGCCATTATCTTCTGCAACCAAATGTTAAGATAGTACAATTAGTGTTGAGCAATACGATACCGCAAGTATCGGGTATCGGCCGATATTAGCTGTATCGGACTTTCGATACTTAGTTTCGATATTTTCCATATATCGTATACCGGAATCGGATTTGTCACTGTCACTGTCAGTGTCCGTCGGTCGGGTCTGTCAGGAGTCAGCGGCACTTACCTGGCAGAAGATCTCCGGTGGTCACGGCCTGGACTGGTTGATGGCCGCCATCATCTTTCCCCGGCGGTCACATGCAGTTTCTCGCGATAACTGCAGTGACTGCTGGGTAATCCCGGCCGTAAAGCAGTCAGTCCGATGACGTCACCGCCGGGGAAGCAGGTAATCAGCTGTGCTGCGCCGGGATGACAGCCTCTGCCTGTCATTCCGATGTAGCAGAGCTGGATCGCCGTGGGACAGTCGTTACTATGGACTGCGTCGGACAGGTGGTATACTGTTGTTTTTTTTTTTTCCTTTTTTTACAGGAGATCGATGGCGTCGCAGGAATGAGAGTATAATAAAAGAAATGAAAACTGTGTTGTCTCTTTTATTTCATTAAAATACTTTTTTCTTGCTGTGTCTTTTTTTTATACATTTAAAACTTTGGGATTAATAATGGATCGGTGTCTTATTGACACCTCTCCATTATTAACCGGGATTATTGTCACCGTGCAATCAACGGTGACATTAACCCCTTATTACCCCACTTGCCACCGCTACAGGGCAGTGGGAAGAGCCGGGTAAAGTGCCACAATTGGCACATCTTTTGATGCGCCAAATGTGGGGCTGCTGTAGCCTGGTATTATCAGGCTGTTGAGGGCCAAAATCCATGGGCCTTGACAGTCTTTTAATACCAGGCCGCAGCAGTCTGCATTTTACTTGGCTGGTTAACAAAAATAGGGGGACCCCTACGCCGTTTTTTTTTCGAGGGGATCCCCTATTTTTGTTAACCAGCCAAGCTAAGCAGACTGCTGTGGCCTGGTATTATCAGGCTGGCAAGGTCCATGGATATTGGATCCTTAGCAGCCTGAAAAACCAGGCCTCAGCAGTCTGCTTCATCTGGCTGGTTAACAAAAATAGGGGGGACCCCACGCCAAATTTTTTTCGAGGGGATCCCCTATTTTTGTTAACCAGCCAAGATATGCAGACTGCTGTGGCCTGGTATTATCAGGCTGGCAAGCAGGGTCGGACTGAGGCACCGGAGAAACCTACGGTGGGCCCCAGCTCCTGCGTGGTGGGCCCTGATTTGAAAGGATAGGTCGCGGGGCAGAGGGGGCGGTGGCCCCGGGGCCCGCGCTCTGAGGGGGCCCACCCGGAGCTACGATACAGTTACATTCTGCGGCAGAGCAGGGAGAATCGCTCTCCCTGCTCTGCCGCCCGGAAGCTATGGGGCCTGAACAGGCGTTGGGGGGGGCCCGGTGCCAGCAGTGGGCCCCCCACCCATCATCGGAGGGTCAGCTGTATCGGCATCCAGCCGATAAAGCTGACCGCATAGAGAGAGAAGGAGCGAGCGCTCCTTCTCTCCCATAATCCCCCTCTCAGCGTATGACAGCGGGCGCAATAACATCACCTGCCGGCGCCCGCTGTCAGACGCTGAGAGGGAGAACAGTGAGCAGCACAGGAGCCGGGAGGTGAGTTTTTTTTTTTTTTTTTTTTTTAATGGGGGTGCAGTCGAGTCCTGGCTGGAGAAGTCGTCATGTCGGTGTGGGCCAGATGGAAAAGACATAAAAAGTGAACAATTCCATTAGAAAGAACATCAGCGGTAAGTCATTATCTGTACCTGTGCTGTAATCTATATGTTCTGTAGGACTGGTATTATTTAACACAGACCATATGGGGTAATATCAATATTGGTCTTTTTATATATAGATTATTTTGGCCAACAGCGCGGTCATTTGCTGAGGTTCTCTGATGATGGGCCCACTCAGAAGTTTTGCCCCCACTAAACCAAAACCCTAGCTACGCCTATGGCTCTCTCTCTAGTCTTTCTTTCTCACTCTCTGTTCTTTCCTTCTCGCTCTCTGTTCTTTTTTCTCTCTGTTCTTTCTTTCTCTCTTTTCTTTCTTTCCTCTCTTTCTTTCTCTGTTTGTTCTTTCTCTCTCGCTGCTCTTTCTTTCTTTTCCTCAGTACCAGCCACTGTGCCCTCATTACCAGTCAGTGTGATCAGCAGTGCTAAATGGTTACGCTTGGGGCGAGGATATGGGTGTGATTAGCTGTGAAATGGGTGTTGTCGGGGCGTGGCCTAAAATTTTCAGTGGCGCGCAACACGCGCCGCAGCCTTTAATCCTCTTTCCTGTCTTCCAAATTTGGGAGGTATGCTGTATGTCCTCCCTACAACTTCTGGCCATGCTGTGATGATGAGATAGAGCAATGGTGCAAAGTGATGTAGCAGAGTGGACTATGCGACGTAGTAAGAAAGCAGGAAACACTTCAAGTTAAACGTTGCATAATAAAATTTTTAATAATAACATTACAAAAGTGCAAATAGCATTAGTGCCGAAGTTCGTGGAGACTTCTTAGGACTACCCCCACCGGGGTAACTTCACAGTGTCCTTTACTTGTGCTTGTGGAGGACCCGCTCCAAACCTCCAACTGTGGTCTTGGGTGAGCTGCAAGACTTTCCTTGAGCAGACCTCACTTTCGGCCACACCAAACGGGTTTTTAGTTTCTGAGGTAGTTGAAAATAGTGCACAGTTAAGTTTTTTGTAAAACCAAGATGGAGCACCGAAGTGCCAACTATTTACAGAAAAGTTTGTGAGCCAGTACAGTTCATGGCTTCAAAGTTCAACATTTTGATTACAGTGAAACACCATTACCCAACCTGGGTATATTAAGGCAACAATAAACTTGTTCTTCTGAACATTCACCCGTCCGGGTACATCAAACCATTACCCAACCTGGGTATATTATGGCAACAATAAACTTCTTTTTATGAACATTCACCCGTCCGGGTACATCAATAATTTAACTATTTACATACAGAGACCCTGTCCGGGTTATTTAGACTTCTTTGGCTGGCCTCTTACAGGTACCACCTGGTACTCTTCTGGAGCTTGCCAAACATCCGTGACAGGAGGGCCCACCCAGACCTGATGACGTCGTGTGGCCTGTACAGTGACGTCGTGATCCGCTATCTGGGTCTGTGTGGCCACCTCTTTCGTCTCCCTCCGGGTCTGGACCCCTATGTCCCGGACTGAACGAACCCCAGGGAGCCTAACAGGCGCCGGGTACGGGCCAGCTATCATTATCATGTCCATAGCTGGGGCTGCTGAGGAGACCACTGAGGGAGGCTGGGGAGATTTACGGCGTGGGGTGGGCACTTGTGCAGAGGCCTGGTTGGGGGAGGCTGAAGGCTCGTAGGGTCTGTCAGTTTCCTGACACTCTGGGGAGTAGGGGTCGCACCTGGTAACATTTAGGGCGTACCATCCATTGTAACCCCAGTGTCGGGTGTAAGTCACCAAGTCTCCTGGCAACAGGTCCCTCCCCGGGTGTCCTTCTGGGAGGTGAGCCTCCACGTCCCGCCGGGTTACAAAAACTTCTAAATAAAGTCCAGGCTCCTGGATGAAGCCCCAACCACCTTTTAACTTAAAGTTCCGTACTGCACCCTTACGCCGCGGCTCCCTCACCGTACTTTTATCCTTTCTCATACGTGCCTTCTCTGCCAGGTCCTTCTCCAGGTGACGTTGCCGAAGCTTTTGGGATTCTCTCTGCTCCCTTTGTCGCTCTGCTTCCCGCTCCCGACGTCTCCACTCTTCCTCCTGACGCCGGTTGTAATTCTCCTCCACCAGCAGCTCCATGTCTCCACCATCAAACGCCAGCTTACGATGTCCGGTTTGCGGCAGCTCTCCTGGCGCCCGCCAGTCCTGGCGGCGCTCACCTGTGGCGGAAGCAGCCGGCTCTGGAACAGATGACGGTCGGGGCTCCGGTACAGGCAGGTAGAGCTCTGGTGCCTGCGCGGCCTCCTCCATGAGGACGGGTGTCGCTTCTTCTGCCTCAGCGACGGGGGCAGACAGCGGGATCTGGGGTGCTGGTGCGGCGTTTTCTGCAGGAACGGGTGCCTCCACTGTGATACTGGCAACCGGTTCAGATTGCAAGGGCTGGGATGCCCGCACGGCCTCCTGTACTGGAACGGGTGCCTCCACTGAGATACTGTCAACCGGTTCAGATTTCAAGGGCTGGGATGCCCGCACGGCCTCCTCTACTGGAACGGGTGCCTCCACTGAGATACTGTCAACCGGTTCAGATTGCAAGGGCTGGGATGCCCGCACGGCCTCCTCTACTGGAACGGGTGCCTCACCTTCCGGTACAGACAGTTCAGGGGGTAAGAGGGATTGGCGCCGCTCCAATTGTAGTTTTAGGGCCCGCCAGCTCGCTTCCATCCTGGCGACCTCCTCCCGGTGCCGGGCCAGGTCTCTCAGGGTATCCTCCGCTTCTTCCAGCGTAGGAGGGTTTCCAGGCCGGGTGCCAAACAGTGGCTCCGTGGCGATCGGGTCGCTTCCGTGGGGGGAGAGCTCTGACTCCTCCATCCCTTCCCACTTCTGCTCATGTCCGTTCACCATCTCTGCCAAGTCACATGTGTCATTAGCATCAGGAGAGGCGCCATCTTTTGTAGGGAGGCGGGACCTTCGCGTTCGTTTCCGCCCACTGAGGAGGATGAGGAGGCGGAACTCCAGAGCTGTGGGGCACGATCTTACATTGCAGTAACATTTAGAGTGTGCGGACATCGTTTTCGCGCCACGGAGTGAGTGTACGCCCACGAGAGCACGCCCTTATTCTTCACCTGTGCCTCGTGGCGCAGATATGACGGAAAAATGGCAAATACAGTCTATGATGATTTTTGCAATTCTCAAGCAAAAAAACAGTTCAATTAAGGCACACAGGACTCGCTTATAGCGAGCTTCTGAATCCTGTTCGTGACGCCAAAGTTGAGTCGCACAGAGCCACAGGTTTTGGGGGTACTCGGCACCAAGCCCGTCGACTTCTATGGGGGATGTGACGGGTAGCACAGCTATGTCCGTGCCCTGGTCGCTCACTGGAATGTGGGATATTTCCAGGGGATGATAGAATGTTTGTGTAGTTTGTCGTGACGCCACCTGTAGTACCTTGTCAGGGTGACCAGCGCTGCTGTGCAGGTCCTCTGGCAGGGATGGTGTAGTGCAGCTAGGTGATAAGTCTTGTACAGGTAAGACGGTATCCTTCCAGGGCAGATAGATGTGAGATAGAGCAATGGTGCAGAGTGATGTAGCAGAGTGGAGTATGCGACGTAGTAAGAAAGCAGGAAAGGAAACAATTCTTACTACAAAGACATGCAGCATAAGGCTGCCTCAACCCCTCCCATCCAACTAGCTACACCCTGTTCTAACCAGCCTGAGCTAGACCATCCCATTGGGTCCACCTACACTCAGCTGGCATAGTGTACTGTTGAATGCAGTGGTTGGAGTCAATGGGGTGTTTCCTCCTTACCTGAGAGTAAGTTGTCACACCGCTGGGTGCGATGCAACATCTCTGTGGCGACTGGACCCTCGGGTGCTTCTGTCTTTTCACAAATGCCGGCTTTACCCGGCAATTGAATCAGAGGCTATTTTACAATGTAGAAGTGAATAAACTATAAATATATGTATATATATATGTCACAATGACATGTATATATATATATATATGTATTCTAAGTGTGTATATTTTGTGTTTACAAGGAAAGAAAGTGTTTTTTTAGTTGCGATATTTTGTTCCCATAGACTTACATGGGACTTCCGGTATCGGAATCGGATATCGCCGATATTTAGTGATATCGGCGATACCATTCCGATCCGATATTTTTAGATATCGAGCAGTATCGCTCAACACTAAGTACAATAAAATTTATTACAATCAAAATTGTCCGCGTCCCCCCCTCCCCATTGCAAATTTGGCATATTAGCAAAATTTGCACACTCTGCTTTTTTGCAATATATGTCAAAAAGTTGGGACAAGGAAGCTGTAAAAAGGAGAGGTACTAATGAAAGAGAGCTGGAGGATCAATTTCCAACCAAGTCACATGAATGTCTATAAAAAGGGCACGTTAGAGAGGCAAAGTCTCCCAGAAGCAAAGATGTTCAGAGGTCACCAATATCTGTAACTAAAAATTGTGGTAAATTTTCAGACAGAAGTTCTTCAATATAAAATTGCAAAGACTGAATGTCATCAATCTACAGTATAATATCATCAAAAAATTCTGAGATTCTGGAGAAATCCATGTGAACAAGGAACAATGCCGACAGTCAATATTAGAGGCTCGTGATCCAATGGTCTTCAGGTGGCACTTCTCTAAATCCAGGCATGAATCATTGTATGGGCTTAGGAATAATCCAGAAATCGTCTGTGAACAATTCACAAATGCAAATTACAGCTCCATCGTGTAAAGAAGCTTGTTATCGAGGAGAGGGACCATCCAGCTAATCGAGGAGAGGGACAGTCCAGCTTTTTTTTATCAAAGAATGGGACCATTCAGCTTGTTATCCATGCGTAGTTCATATCTTTGATATATGGGGGACATTAGTGCCTATAGCAGGGGCATCACACACATGAAAGGTGCCATCGATGCTGAGAGTTATATAGAGGTGATAGAACAACATCTGCTCCATCCAGACAATGTCTATTTCAGGGAATACCTTGTACAGTATATTTCAGCAGAACAATGGTAAACCACATCTATCACTGCAGCCAAGCTCTGCAGAAGAAGAGTTCGAGGGATGGATCAGCCGCCTGCAGTTCATTAGTAGTATTGTTTATTACTATAGTGTCATTTACTCCATGGTGCTTTACATGTTTTACTTCTATACCAGGAAAGATATTTGAGCAAATTATTAAATTGCATGTATGTAAGTACTTGGATAATAAAACAGTATTTAACCAGAGGCAGCATGGGTTTGTAACTAATAAATCATGAAAACACTAGAAGAAAAAAGTATAAGTACCATAAAAAATTATTTGAAATTAATACGTAATTAAAAAAGACCATATATGAAATATACAATTGTAGTACCAGAGGCTGCAATAAAAACATATACTGAATCAGGGAGGCCAAATCACATGTCTTTTCCCCAAAAAAGGGGTCCACAAAATATAGATCTTAAATAATAATTACTAATGAAAGTGCATATAGTGCAAAGAGGCTGCCTAGTGGCGTGCAAAAGTAATAATACATATTAATAAAGGGACTTATATTGGAGGACGGGTATAGTGATGGCGCCCCCAATGCACGTTTCGTTATGTAACTTCCTCAGGAGGCGTGATCTATATTTTGCGGACATGTGGTAGAACTCCTTTTTTGGGGGAAAATGACGCTCCTGGCCTTTATCTCCTGCTTGTTTGACATCCCATATTTTGAAGATTATTGCCCCTTTTCCTATAATGCAGGCTGTCAGGTATGACATGTCTTTTATCGCCCCTTGCTCCCTATTTGAGAGAAGCAGGTGAGAATGTAGTCGGTATGTGGCCACCACAATGTAGATCTCATACTGGCATTCAAATGACCGCTTGTGTAGTCTGACAGCTGTTGGGAATCCGATCCGTGTGCACAAGCATACAGTCAGGATTTACCTATCTGCAGTAACTTAATGACAGCATACGTGTAGGTAGCTGAAGCCTGGAAAACCCTGGATGCAGTTGGGCATATGGGCTTTTGTATTAAAAGAATTGTTGATGGATATCATTCATTTCTATAAAATGATGATTTATTTTATCACAAGTTGAGTCCCATAGCAGTGAATGAGGTCCATCATTATATAATATAAATAAATGTGTATCAGCAAAAGAAATATACAAAACTCACTGTGCAGGGGCCGTTAGATCTGTGGAATCGGGTTATACTGTACAGTCCAAAAAGTGATACATAAAGACCAGTGTGAATCCAGCGTAGCTCTGTCCTTACAGATTCTCTTTATTTTTCTTCTAGTTAGTTTTGTTTTGATGGCAAAAAACATTGAAAGATTAGAATTCTCCTTTAAGTATATTTTGGATTCTGCATTAAAATGGATCTAATGTGAACTGATAGAGGTTTGCACAGCCACATCTAATATGTATGATGGCATAGAAATTTGTGGAAATTAAAAAAATACAATAAAAAAAATAACAGGAACATTTATGTAAAAACGGACCTCCCCAATGCAAAATCTGCAGCTGATCAGCACTGGGACCGGGATCTCAGTTGTAGCTGCAATATAATGGTAGAAATAACAAAATGTCTCATTTCCTATAATTGTAATATTATCGTTGGTCCAAATATTTCCTTTTTTTTTTTTTTTACTTAAAAATGATCGGTTTCTTTCTTCATGATTTCTCTACACATAAATGTTATTTTACGACTGATCTGAGTGTGGGAGCAGCACAGTCGTTATAATCACAGCTATGTTTCATCAGAAAAATAAATGAACTTGGCACACACGTATAGAATCCAAGTGAGATTGTGTATTTAATAAAGACCAGTACATACAATACAGACGTTTCGGTCAAGGTGACCTTCATCAATGTACTGCAAATCCATAAAAAATAAAGTATAAATATGGTAAATAAAGTATATACAAAATGTACACAAAAATTAAATCTGGGTACAATAACTGATGAATAAAGTACAAATTGCCAGAGAACATCATAGACATAATAGCACATGGTACATGATTTGATAAATATATCATGATATAAATTGAAGATAAAGTGTGGATACATAAGAAAAAAAGGTGACATACCCATATATTGTACTGTATGCCCTAATGATAGAGCCTAAAAAAGAGTGAAGGGGATATATATATATAATAATAAGGTGGAGCACCCAGGACGAGCGGTGGATACCGCGTCCTTCCAGACATCCACAGTTTCTCCACGAACCTGGTAAGATTAAATGGGCACACTCTATCTAGTATTGGCGCTTATGTTTTCAGCCCGCTCAAAGAAGCTCCGTTCCCATGGCGGTGTGTCTCTTCTTTTTTTTCTGCAGACTAAGGTCCTCATATAATTCCCATTATAACCTTTTGGGTATGTTTTTTCATCTATTTCTCCACGTGTCACCACCAATGTGCCTCCACCTTATTATTATATATATATATACAGTGCCTTGCGAAAGTATTCGGCCCCCTGGAACTTTTCAACCTTTTCCCACTATCATGCTTCAAACATAAAGATACCAAATTTAAATTTTTGGTGAAGAATCAACAACAAGTGGGACACAATTGTGAAGTTGACCGAAATGTATTGGTTATTTTAAATTTTTGTAGAAATACAAAAACTGAAAAGTGGGGCGTGCAATATTATTCGGCCCCTTTACTTTCAGTGCAGCAAACTCACTCCAGAAGTTCATTGTGGATCTCTGAATGATCCAATGTTGTCCTAAATGACTATTGATGATAAATATAATCCACCTGTATGTAATCAAGTCTCTGTATAAATGCACCTGCTCTGTGATAGTCTCAGGGTTCTGTTTGAAGCACAGACAGCATCATGAAGACCAAGGAACACAACAAGCAGGTCCATGATACTGTTGTGGAGAAGTTTAAAGCTGGATTTGGATACAAAATGATTTCCAAAACTTTAAACATCCCAAGGAGCACTGTGCATATTGAAATGGAAGGAGTATCATACCACTGCAAATCTACCAAGACCCGGCCGTTCCTCTAAACTTTCATCTCAAAAAAGGAGAAGACTGATCAGAGATGGAGCCAAGAGGCCCATAATCGCTCTTGATGAACTGCAGAGATCTACAGCTGAGGTGCGACAGTCTGTCCATAGGACAACAATCAATTGTACACTGCACAAATCTGGCCTTTATGGAAGAGGGGCAAGAAGAAAGCTATTTTTCAAAGATATCCATAAAAAGTGTCGTTTAAAGTTTGCAACAAGCCACCTGGGAGACACACCAAACATATGGAAGGTGCTCTGGTCAGATGAAACCAAAATTGCACTTTTTGGCAACAATGCCAAAAGATATGTTTGGCGTAAAGGCAACACAGCTCATCACCCTGAACACACCATCCCCACTGTCAAAAATGGTGGTGGCAGCATCATAGTTTGGGCCTGCTTTTCTTCAGCAGGGACAGGGAAGATGGTTAAAATTGATGGGAAGATGGATGGAGCCGAATACAGGACCATTCTTGAAGAAAACCTGTTGGAGTCTGCAAAAGACCTGAGACTGGGACGGAGATTTGTCTTCCAACAAGACAATGATCCCAAACATAAAGCAAAATCTACCATGGAATGGTTCACAAATAAATGTATCCAGGTGTTAGAATGGCCAGGTCAAAGTCCAGACCTGAATCCAATCGAATCTGTGGAAAGAGCTGAAAACTGCTGTTCACAAACGATCTACATCCAACCTCACTGAGAATGGGCAAGAATTTCAGTCTCTCGATGTACAAAATTGATAGAGATATACCCCAAAGCGACTTGCAGCTGTAATCGCAGCAAAAGGTGGCGCAACAAAGTATTAAGTTAAATAACTGAATAATATTGCACGCCCCACTTTTCAGTTTTTGTATTTCCACAAAAATTTAAAATAACCAATAAATTTCGTTCAACTTCACAATTGTGTCCCGCTTGTTGTTGATTCTTCACCAAAAAATTACATTTGGTATGTTTATGTTTGAAGCATGATATGTGGGAAAAGGTTGAAAAGTTCCAGGGGGCCGAATACTTTAGCAAGGCACTGTATCCCCTTCACTCTTTTCTTAGGCTCTATCATTAGGAGCATACAGTACAATATATGGGTATGTCACCTTTTTTTCTTATGTATCCACACTTTATCTTTAATTTATGTTATGATATATTTATCAAATCATATACCATGTGCTATTATGTCTATGATGTTCTCTGGCAATTTGTACTTTATTCATCAGTTATTGTACCCAGATTTAATTTTTGTGTACATTTTGTATATACTTTATTTACCATATTTTATACTTTATTTTTTATGGATTTGCAGTACATTGATGAAGGTCACCTCGACCGAAACGTCTATATTGTATGCACTGGTCTTTATCAAATACACAATCTCACTTGGATTCTATACGTGTGTGCCAAGTTCATTTATTTTTCACAAGTTTACGGCTTGGGACCCTACTTGGGCACCACCATTCTACGAGTTGTGCCAACAGTTTCTTGTTTTCAGCTATCTTTCATCTGTCAGAAGGATGAGGGTTTTTTCGCCCTTGCTTGTATATAAAGTTGCACTTTTATCAGAAACTTTTAACAACTTGTGCAGGAACCTGAACCTTCTCCATGATCTCACTACTTGGCCCTCACAGTTGATAATACTAAATTTCAGGCAGCAAACAGACCTGAGCAAGTAAGCGATCACCAGGCACAGTATATATGTAGTTTAGATTTTTTTAGAAATCAAATAGGACACCTGCAAGAGAGCTTTAGGCGATGGAACTAAGACGGTAAGGTTTCTTGACACTACCACCATGGCACAGGGTGTGTTAGTCCTGTCACTGCTTGCCAGCAAGGAACACTTTGTTTCCATCTGCTTTTCTTTCTTCACTGCCTGGTACTTGTCCTCCTCCTTTATTATGTGCCCTCCTTTTTTTTCCTGTGGGGCATCTCACTTTTGGATAATTATCAAGTGTGTTCTACTATTTGTATGCCAATCAACCCATCTATGGCTAAAACTTATTATGTGTCCTGACCATTGGTGGTAGATCATGACCCATTGGTTTCGTAGAGATGAAGAATAAGTTAAGGAGACCTGAATTGCAGCTGAACTATTGTATGATGAAGCAATTTGCATGTTTCTATCCTTTTTAGATCTTTCTTATTACATGCACAGTCCTAAAGGTTTCCAATCCGGTGGCTGCTGGACGGAGCCCGATGATCCTCCTAGCTGCCGGCATTCCTAGTGTCTCTTCTGATTTGTATTCTTAGTGTGACGTCACCATTGCAGACTGACGTAGCACATGATGGATGTCGGCTCACAGGGCCACATGTCCGGCGGCCATAGAATACTGACATGACCACTACAGGGTCCTGCTGATAGATTTGCTCATCTCTGGTATCGGAGCTTTCTGTCATGTATGAATTTCACATGTACACTCCAGGCACAAAAATGTACAAAGTAATTACACATTCAACACATAAACACTGTGTGTAATTGTCTGGAAAAGGAGAGAAGCAGCTATATGCCACAAGCATTGCAACGTACTCCTGTGCGGATTCAGGGTTTGGTGATGCGCTTGTTCGGACGGTCGCAGATTAGTTTTATTTCCACCTTCCTACAGACGTAGCTATAAAAGCCATAACACAGGTCTACAGGTGCCAAGGTATTTTGAATGCATTTAGGGTATTTGCTGAATTCAGATTCCCAATACTTTTGCTGAATTGGTTCTAGTTTTTTAAGATAATTTGTCCATGATAATAATGCCGTCCCCAATGTGACCGCTGTGATCACAGATACAATCGCTTATGGTCTTTTAACTCTTTAGTGTCTTAGGTAATGAGATATCCCATAGAATTATTTTGGATTTCAGTTTGTAGCTTATAATGATAGAAAAGCCAAAATTGTACTGTAATTAATGAACTATTAAATATCTCAGAAACTAGAGCCGATCTTTCACAACCGCAGTCACATTCGTAATCAGCTCAATAAGCCCAATATACAGTGGGTACGGAAAGTATTCAGACCCTTTTACATTTTTCACTCTTTGTTTCATTGCAGCCATTTGGTAAATTCAAAAAAGTTCATTTTTTCTCATTAATGTACGCTCTGCACCCCATCTTGACTGAAAAAAACAAATGTAGAAATTTTTGCAAATTTATTAAAGAAAAACTGAAATATCACATGGTCATAAGTATTCAGACCCTTTGCTCAGACACTCATATTTAAGTCACATGCTGTCCATTTCCTTGTGATCCTTCTTGAGACGGTTCTACGCCTTCATTGGAGTCCAGCTGTGTCTAATTAAACTGATAGGACTTGATTTGTAAAGGCAAACACCTGTCTATATAAGACCTCACAGCTCACAGTGCATGTCAGACCAAATGAGAATCATGAGGTCAAAGGAACTGGCCAAGGAGCTCAGAGACAGAATTGTGACAAGGCACACATCTGGCCAAGGTTACAAAAGAATTTCTGCAGTATTCAAGGTTCCTAATAGCACAGTGGCCTCCATAATCCCCCCTTTTACAGTTGTTATATGCACCCCCGTATACCGGTGTTATGTATACACCCGCTGTATACCGATGTTATATATACACCCACTGTATATCGGTGTTATATATAGACACCCCTGTATACTGGTGTAATGTTGTCACCTGAGCAGAAGTGTGTACGTTCTTACCTTGTGATATCCATTCATATAAGTGTTATACTAAAATAACATTTTTGTGGGTTAAATGCAGAATTGTCATTTATGCCTTTTACCGATCACCAGAAATAATGTGTTCCTGTACGGCTCGTTATCATTATAGGGATACCGATTCTGATCATATTACTGGGGTGTATATCGCAGAAAAGGTCCGTAGGCGTTCATTCCCCTCTCGTGAAGCCTTCGTTTGCTTCTGTCCCACTCCTGATCTTCTGGCTGTGCGCTTGGTCCACAGTCTCGGCCACCCAGGATTGACTGAGTTGATGTCAGGGTGTGTAGAGTCCACAGGAATAGTTTGATATAGGAAATGTTGTGAATGGGTTTGAGATGAGTTCTGAGCAGAGGCTCCCTCTGGTGGTTACAAGCGGTACTAGTGAGGATTGTGAGGACTGGGAATCAGGTGTTACTGATTGGTCTTATATAAGGGAGTCATTTTCCCATCAGGGTTGCCGGTGATCAATTGTTCTGGTCTGAATCCTTCTTTCCAGTTTCCCTTGTAGCCTGCTGTGTCGTGTCTGCATCTCCTGCTATCAGATAAGACAATTTCTTATTTTGTGTTTTTGCTATATTTTTGCATTTTGTCCTGCACTTCTGTGGGGGCCTTCAGGGTCCCCTCCGGGGGCTTTTGCCCTCTCAGTTTAGTCCAGCCACTGTGTTTTGTACTTTTGCTTTTTCCAGTTTTTTTTTCAGTGGCTGCTGTTTTGATTTTTTTTACACCAGAGAACTAATTTAGGTGGTAGAGGTCGTGTGATCTCAGGTGATTTTGAAATTAGTAGAGTTGGTGTTTTTTCAGGGTTTTCTGAGATTGCAGTAAGTACCCTTCCTGTCCTTTTCTATTTAGATAGTTTGGGCCCCAGCGTTTGCTCATACTATTTTCTTTCTGTGTCAGTATTTCCTCTTGTCTAACCGCCATTACATGTTTGGGGGCTTTCTATTATCTTTGGGGTTCTGCTCCGGGGCAGATAGCTTTCCTATTTCTATCTTTAGGTGTAGTTAGTTTCTCAGGCTGTGACGAGGCGTCTAGGACCAACGTAGGAACGCTCCACGGCTGCCTCTAGTTGCGGTGGTTAGTTAGGGTACTGCAATCTCATAGATTCCAACTGCTCTGGTGTATTTCCTTTTTACCTGCTCTCCTCAGCTACCGAAACATAACAGTATCACCGGCCTAAAAAATTGTATGGTACTCACAGAAGGGAAAAAATATTTTGAGGAAGAAAAGTTGTCAGAGATATTTTTCTGTTTGTTGCATTTTTTTTTTTTCTCCCCTCTGTATCTCTGGGTGCTGGGGAGGATCTTTTCTCCCAATGGAGTTTGCACAGTTGTCTGGCCGTGTGGATCAGCTTGCCACTGAGGTTCAGAGTATTGCTGCATATCTTGCTAGGTTGCCTGTTGTGGAACCTAGGATTCCCATGCCAGATTTGTTTTTAGGGGATCGAGCTAAGTTTCAGAATTTCAAAAATAATTGTAAATTGTTTCTTGCCTTAAAATCTAAGTCCTCAGGAAACGCAGCGCAGCAGGTTCAAATTATCATCTCTCTCCTGCGCGGCGACCCTCAGGATTGGGCTTTTTCCCTGATACCTGGGGATCCTGTTTTGAGTGATGTTGATGCATTTTTTCAGGCTTTGGGGTTATTGTACGATGAGCCTAATGTCACTGATCAAGCTGAAAAAGCCTTGTTGGCATTAAATCAGGGGCTTGATGACGCTGAGTTATACTGTCAGAGATTCCGTAGGTGGGCAGTCCTGACCAAATGGAATGACGACGCTTTGGCGGCCCTTTTCCGGAAGGGTCTGTCGGATAATGTAAAGGATGTTATGGTGGGATTCCCTGTCCCCTCTGGTCTCAATGATTCTATGTCATTAGCGATTCAAATTGACAGACGTTTGCGTGAGCGGAGAAGTATGCGTGGAGTGGTGTTGCCTTGTGAGCCTGCTTCTGAATCCATGCAGTGTGATAGAGTGGTGTCTGGGGCACAGCGTCATGAGTTTCGAAAGCGCAATGGGTTATGTTTCTACTGTGGTGATGCCTCTCATGCTATTTCAGTCTGCCCTAAGCGGGGAAGACATTTTGCACGCTCAGTTGTCTTGGGTAGTGTTCAGACTAAGTTTTTATTAACTGTCACTCTGATATGCTCTCTGTCCTCATTTTCTGCTCAGGCTTTCGTTGATTCTGGAGCAGCTATTAACCTGATGGATTATGATTTTGCTAAACGTTGTGGGTTTCCCTTGATACCCCTACAGAAGTCTATTCCTTTACTGGGGATCGATTCTACCCCTTTGGCTGAGAATAAACCCCAGGTTTCTACTCAGGTGATAATGAGGGTTGAACCTGATCACCAGGAGTGCTGCAAATTTTTGGTTCTATATAATCTGCATGACATTATAGTGCTGGGTTTCCCTTGGTTACAGTCTCATAATCCTGTTTTGGATTGGAAATCTGTGTCTGTAACCAGTTGGGGCTGCCAGTGTGTTAATACCAACACTCCTGTTTTTTCTGCCTCCCCCAGGCTGAGGATGTTCCTGACTTTTTGTTTGATTTTTCTGATGTGTTTAGCGAAAGTAAATCTGCATCCTTACCTCCCCATAGGAGCTATGACTGCGCTATTGAATTAGTGCCAGGTAGTAAATTCCCTAAAGGTCGCCTTTTTAACTTGTCTGTACCTGAACATGACGCTATGCGGTCTTATATCAAGGAATCATTGGAGAAGGGTCATATCAGACCATCCTCTTCACCCTTAGGTGCCGGTTTTTTCTTTGTGGCCAAAAAAGATGGTTCATTAAGGCCGTGTATTGATTATCGTCTCTTGAACAATATTACTGTGAAATATCAATACCCGTTACCCTTGATTTCTGACCTGTTTTCCAGGGTGAAAAACGCTACTTGGTTTACCAAGCTTGACCTCAGGGGGGCGTATAACCTTATTCGCATTAAGCACGGGGATGAATGGAAGACGGCATTTAACACCCCTGAAGGGCATTTTGAGTACCTTGTGATGCCCTTTGGGCTCACTAATGCTCCTTCCGTCTTCCAGTCCTTCATGAATGACATTTTCAGGGATTTTGTGGACAAGTTTCTGATTGTTTATTTGGATGATATCTTGATTTTTTCTAATGACTGGGACTCTCATGTGAAACATGTTCGAACTGTATTCCAGATTTTGAGAGAGAATGCTCTGTATGTGAAGGATCAAAGTGTCTTTTTGGCGTACAGAAGATCTCATTTCTGGGATTCATTTTGTCCCCATCTGTTATTGAAATGGACCCGGTCAAGGTTCAGGCCATCTGTGATTGGGTCCAACCTACTTCATTAAAGGCTCTTCAGAGATTTTTGGGTTTTGCCAATTTTTATTGTAAATTTATTGGTAATTTCTCGGTTATTGTTAAACCATTAACTGATTTGACCAGAAAGGGTTCTGATGTGGTGAATTGGCCTCCTGAGGCAGTCTCTGCGTTTCAGGAACTTAAGCAGAGATTCACTTCTGCTCCTGTTCTACGGCAGCCTGATGTTTCTCTGCCATTTCAGGTGGAGGTTGATGCCTCTGAAATTGGGGCAGGTGCCGTTTTGTCCCAAAAAGATCCAGAGACCTCTAAAAGTAACCCTTGTGCCTTTTTCTCTCGAAAATTTTCTCCTACTGAACGTAATTATGACGTGGGTAATCGGGAGTTATTGGCAATGAAGTGGACTTTTGAAGAGTGGAGACATTGGCTGGAGGGAGCCAAACATCAGGTGGTGGTCCTTACGGACCATAAGAATCTGGTCTATCTGGAATCTGCCAAGCGACTCAATCCTAGACAGGCCAGGTGGGCCTTGTTTTTCACACGTTTTAATTTTGTGGTTTCCTTTCTTCCTGGCACTAAGAATGTTAAGGCGGATGCCCTCTCGAGGAGTTTCCTTGCGGACTCTCCTGAGCTATCTGATCCCTCTGTTATTTTGAAGGAGGGTGTAGTTCTTTCCGCCATCTCGCCCAATTTGAGACTTGCTCTGGAGGGGTGTCAGGAGGATAGGCCCGAGCGCTGCCCTGTTGGAAAATTGTTTGTCCCAGACCAATGGAAAAAGAGTGTGATGTCTGAGATTCATTGTTCCGCATTGGCTGGGCATCCCGGAATTTTTGGTACCAGAGACTTGGTTAGTCGGTCCTTTTGGTGGTCTACCTTGTCTCGCGATGTCAGGGAATTTGTGCAGTCCTGCGGGACTTGCTCTCGCTCCAAGCCTTGCTCTCGCTCTAGTGGTTTGTTGATGCCATTGCCTGTGCCCAAGAGACCATGGACCCATATCTCTATGGATTTCATTTCCGATCTTCCTGTTTCTCAGAGAATGACCACCATCTGGGTAATTTGTGATAGGTTTTCCAAAATGATACATCTTGTGCCATTACCTAAGTTGCCTTCCTCCTCTGAATTGGTGCCGTTGTTCCTTCAGCACGTGGTTCGTTTACACGGCATTCCTGAGAACATTGTGTCTGACAGAGGAGTCCAGTTTGTTTCCAGATTTTGGAGGACTTTTTGTTCTAAACTGGGTGTTCAATTGTCTTTCTCCTCGGCATTTCATCCTCAGACCAATGGTCAAACTGAGAGAACAAACCAGACATTGGAGACTTATCTAAGATGCTTTGTGTCTGCTGATCAGGATGACTGGGTCTCTTTTTTGCCTTTGGCTGAGTTTGCTCTTAATAATAGGGCTAGCTCTGCCACTTTGATGTCTCCGTTTTTCTGTAATTCTGGGTTTCACCCTCGATTTTCTTCAGGACAGACGGAGGCTTCTGTATGTCCAGGTGTTGACTCTGTTGTTGAGCGTATGCAGCAGATTTGGGACCAGGTAGTGGAGAGGTTGTCCCTCTCTCAGGAGAAGGCCCAGCGGTTTGCTAACCGGCATAGGACTGATGGTCCTCGGTTTAAAGTGGGGGACTTGGTCTGGTTGTCCTCAAAGAATATTCCTATGAGAGTAGCATCTCCTAAATTTAAGCCTAGGTTCATTGGACCTTATAAGATCATGGAGATTATTAATCCTGTTTCTTTTCGTTTGCTTCTTCCAGGGACATTTAAGATCCATAACGTGTTCCACAAGTCCTTGTTGAAGAGGTTTGTTGAGCCAGTGGTTCCTGCTGCTGTGCCTCCTGACCCTGTTTTGGTTGAGGGCAATCTGGAGTATGTGGTTGAGAAAATATTGGATTCTCGTTTTTCTAGACGAAGACTCCAGTATTTGGTTAAATGGAGAGGTTATGGTCAGGAAGACAATTCTTGGGTGTTTGCTTCGGACATCCATGCTAGGAGACTTATCCGTGCGTATCATAGAACTCATCCTGACCGACCTGGTTGCTCAATGAGGGTTCGGTGACCCCTCCTCAAGGGGGGGGTACTGTTGTGAATGGGTTTGAGATGAGTTCTGAGCAGAGGCTCCCTCTGGTGGTTACAAGCGGTACTAGTGAGGATTGTGAGGACTGGGAATCAGGTGTTACTGATTGGTCTTATATAAGGGAGTCATTTTCCCATCAGGGTTGCCGGTGATCAATTGTTCTGGTCTGAATCCTTCTTTCCAGTTTCCCTTGTAGCCTGCTGTGTCGTGTCTGCATCTCCTGCTATCAGATAAGACAATTTCTTATTTTGTGTTTTTGCTATATTTTTGCATTTTGTCCTGCACTTCTGTGGGGGCCTTCAGGGTCCCCTCCGGGGGCTTTTGCCCTCTCAGTTTAGTCCAGCCACTGTGTTTTGTACTTTTGCTTTTTCCAGTTTTTTTTTCAGTGGCTGCTGTTTTGATTTTTTTTTACACCAGAGAACTAATTTAGGTGGTAGAGGTCGTGTGATCTCAGGTGATTTTGAAATTAGTAGAGTTGGTGTTTTTTCAGGGTTTTCTGAGATTGCAGTAAGTACCCTTCCTGTCCTTTTCTATTTAGATAGTTTGGGCCCCAGCGTTTGCTCATACTATTTTCTTTCTGTGTCAGTATTTCCTCTTGTCTAACCGCCATTACATGTTTGGGGGCTTTCTATTATCTTTGGGGTTCTGCTCCGGGGCAGATAGCTTTCCTATTTCTATCTTTAGGTGTAGTTAGTTTCTCAGGCTGTGACGAGGCGTCTAGGACCAACGTAGGAACGCTCCACGGCTGCCTCTAGTTGCGGTGGTTAGTCAGGGTACTGCAATCTCATAGATTCCAACTGCTCTGGTGTATTTCCTTTTTTACCTGCTCTCCTCAGCTACCGAAACATAACAAGGAAAGATGTATTCAGGAATAGTTTGGATGTCATCAATCACTCTTGGGGGTCTGCCACTGACAGCAGGCTCGTTTCATCTGGCCATTGCAGGGAATTTCTCTGTCTATTAGCTGTCCTCTGCTTCTGCTCTCCAATATAGTGTGCAGCATAAGTAAGATAGGACGTTAGTATATAGGAGTATAAAAACCATTGTGTCATCATAGGAACGAAAGCTGACAAGCGCATTGTGCTCGCACTGTGTTTTGGAGCTGTCAGTGGCATTGTCTTAGGCTATGGTTCCACGGTCCGGAACCATAGCGCTTTGGACGGAGCGGAAATTCCGCTCCGTCTAAGCCCCGCCCCCTTTCTGACGCGCGATCTTTCCGGAGGTGTTCAGGACACCTCCGGAACACCTCCGGAAAGAGCGCAGGGCTACATAGCCCTGTGTTAATTCTGTTGCGGCGACGCACCGTCGCCGCAATACGCGAGGACATGCTGCGGTCTAAAAAGACGCGCCGCATGTCCGTTTACGCAGGTTTGCCACCTGCGTATTGTTACGCATGGTGGAGACGGGATTCCTTGAAATCCCCTCCACTATGCTGTAACATCTGGACGCTGCGTGTTTGGCGCTGCGCCAGCGCACAGCGCCAAACACGCAGCGTTTCCTGACCGTGGAAACTCACCCTTACATAGCAGCAGCTTGGACATCTACTATAAGAGCCTCGGCTGAATGATATGGCCAATGCTAGAATATGAGGAGCTGAACCATCAGGCTCTGGTGTCTGATTTAGGGACCTACATATTTTATCACATGAAAATCAATTGGATTCATTCCTTGTCCTGCAATGGTGCTTTAGGCACAATTGTGAGACTGGTTAGAGGTGACGTCAGTGGATTTATTGCTTCCTATTAGTGGAAGCATGCCATTGTGAATTGATTGTCAGGTCTCCTCAATGAGCTGGTGTTGCTTCATAGACACGGCAGTAAAAATCTTTTGTCCATGAGATACTATTCTTATATTCCAATAACTCTGAGTGAGATACTTACTAACACGCTATTTCACTTGTAGTCAGTAACTAGTGAGTCAATAAAATTTTTAAATATTTTGATAAACTTTAATCATTAAGAATAAAACTTACATTTTATTCATCATCACTCCAATTGGATTAGTCTGTAAAATTTTAGAAATTTTATTTTGGAGATATCTAATAACCTGGGAACTTATGTGTCTGTCCTGTATTCACAAACTTTTCCTGTTCGTCTGAAAATCTGGGTCAGGGTGGAAAATGGTGGTTTCCCCATGCAGGTGTTGTATTATTGTGTATTGCAGCTACTTTCTGATTCCGGGCTATCATTGTGTGTTCAACTGCAATTTTTTTTCCAGCTCGGATCAGATCACGATTGGACTGGAAATAAAATCACAGAATGCTGCAAGTGTAATCGCAAAGCAGATCGCATTCAGCAAATCAATCATCAGTGGGTGCGAGAAAAAAATCTCACAGCACTAAGACCATGCGAGTGCCGTCTGATTTTTACATACACCGTTGTCCTTTGAAAAGCCGGCAATTCATCTTCTGCATACAGTAAAATCACAGCGTGACTTGAGAGAATAGAATACCTAGAATACATATATACACATAGAAAAGATAGATATAGTTCTGGCAAAAATTAAGAGACCACTGCAAAATTTTCAGTTTGTCTGATTTTTCTCTTTCGGTATGTTTGAGTAAACTGTAAATTGCTTTTTTATTCTATAAACTACTGACAACATTTCTCCAAATTTCCAAGCAATAAATTTTGTATTTATTTTCAGAAAATGAAAATGGTCAAAATATGAAAAAAATGCAGTGCTTGCAGACCTCAAATAATGCTAAGAAAACAAGTTCATAATCATATAGAAACAACAATACTAATGTTTTAATTCAGGAAGAGTTCAGAAATCAATATTTTGAGGAATAACCATGACTTTTAGGCTATGTGCACACGTTCAGGAATCTTTGCAGAAATTTCCTGAGAAAAACCGGACTTTTTCCCAGGAAATCCGGATGTGTTTTTATCGCGTTTTTTGCGTGTTTTTACCACGATTTTTTCCTGAACATTCTAGGTCAATAATATAGCGGGAAATCCGCAAATTTACTACGAAATTAAAAAAACGCACCATGTGCACAAAAATTTCAGAATGCATTCTTAATAATAGGATGCTTACTGCATGCGTTTTTCAAGCGTTTTTGCTGCGGAAAATCACGGAATAAAATGCGAAAAATCCTGAACGTGTGCACATAGCCTAAATCATAGCTTTCATGCGTCTTGGCATGCTTTCCACCAGTCTTTCACACTGCTTTTGGGTGACATTATGCCACTCCTGGTACAAAAATGTAAGCAGTTCTTCTTTGTTTGATGGCTTGTGACTATCCATCTTCCTCTTGATTACATTCCAGAGGTTTTCAATGGGGTTCAGGTCTGGAGATTGGGCTGGCCATGACAGGGATTTGATGTGGTGGTTCTTCATCCACACATTGATTGACCTAGCTGTGTGGCATGACGCATTGTCCTGCTGCAAAAACCAGTCCTAAGAGTTGGGGAACATTGCCTGAGCAGAAGTAATCAATTGTTTTTCCAGGATAACCTTGTATGCGGCTTGATTCATACGTCCTTCGGCCCAATTCCAGCCTTGCTGAAGCATCCCCAGATCATCACCAATCTTCCACCAAATTTCACAGTGAGTGCAAGACACTGTGGCTTGTACGCCTCTCCAGGTCTTCGTCTAACCATTAGATGACCAGGTGTTGGGCAAAGCTGAAAATTAGATTCATCAGAGAAGATTAACTTACTCCAGTCCTCTATGGTCCAATCCTCATGGTCTTTGGCAAACTTCAGCCTGGCTCTTCTTTGCTTCTCATTGATGAAAGGCTTTTTTCTAGCTTTACATGACTTGAGCCCTGCCTCTAGGAGCCTGTTACAAACTGTTCTTGCCATGCACCTCACCCCAGCTGCTATTTGCCATTCCTTTTGTAGGTCACTTGATGTCATTCTGCGATTGCTGAGTGACATTCGAATAAATGACAGTCATCCCGGTCACTGGAGAGTCGTTTTCACCCTCTACCGGTCTGTAGCTTTGTTGTCTCCATTGTCTGCTGCTTGACCTTGTGGTAATGGACTGCTGTCTTAGAAATTTTAAGGATGAAGGCAACATGACACTCACTGTATCCCTCTGCTAGTAAAGCCAGAATTGAGACCTTCTTTTCCTCACTCAAGACTTTTCTTTTCAACTCCTTTGGCATGGTTAAAAGTTTTTTTTCATTCCTATTACTTTTGGGATATTACTAGCACTTGTTTTGCCATCCAGCTTGTCCTATTGCAAGAGGATTGTGAACACCACAGCAGTGTTTTTTATACTTTCCTTCGTTAAATAAGATTTGGTTCAGGTGATCACCTAATCAGAAGCACATTAAGTAGAATGAGGTGTACTCTGGTTGGAATTCAACTGACACTGGAATGGAATGGCTGTCAGACATGTAGAGAAGCTGATTTTTATAAAACTGTACAGTGGTTTCTTAATTTTTGCCAGAGCTGTATATAGATGTCAGTCACATTTATAATTAGTACAGTGTGTGTGCAGCTTACTGTATATGTATTTTATTACTATATAAAATATTTTCTGTAAAAAAAAAAATGGTGTGAGCTCCAACATACTTTTCCAAACTAGCAGAGGGAAAGCTGACGGTTGGGGGCAGATGTTTATAGCTTGGGAATGGGGTAATGCCCATGGAGTTTCCCAGGTGATTAATATCAGCTCACAGCTGTATACTTAGCCTTTACTGGTTATTAAATTGGGAGATCCCCAAAAAATGATGTAGGGTCTCATTATCATTAATAACCAGCAAAGGCTAGGTAGACAGCTACGGGCTGATAATAATAGCCTTCGAAGGGGCCATGAATATTGCCCCCCACAGGTTAAAAACACCAGTCCTCAGCCTCCCATGAAATGACGCATCCATAAGATGCGCCAAATGTGACACTTAGCCTCTCTCTTCCCACTTGCCCTGGTGCAGTGCCAAGTGGGGTAATAGTTGGGGGGTTGGTGTCACCTTTGTATTGTCAGGTGACATCAAGCCCAGAGGTTAGTTAGTAATGGAGAGGTGTCTATAAGACTTTCCAATTACTAACCCCATAGTTATATTGTATAAAAAACACACACACCCTGAATAAAGTCTTTTAATTTAAATAATGACACAGACTCTTTAATCAATTAAACCATACTCATGTCATCGCCCAATCCACTGAAACCATTTTCTCCTGTAAGAGAATTAAAATAATAAACAACCATAATCTTCACCTGTCCGCTGAGAAGATAATAATCCATTTGTCCCATGACGGGTCCAGCTCTGCTACATCTAGCTGGCAGGCTGCATGATTGCATGATTCGACTATATAACCTGCCATCCAGCAGACACACTGAGCAGCGTTTTGCTACCACTGCTTGGTGTTTCGCAGTGAACTCCTATAAACTAACTAACATCAGAGTGCCATTAGAAATTTTCCCATGGCGCTCGCGCTGATGTCAGTTAGGTGAAGTGAGTTCATTGGCTGTGCACTCCCAGGACCTTTCTGATGGCATCTTGAGCGTGAGAACTTTCTTACACTTGTGGTGATGTCAGTCAGGTCGTAGGAGTTCACATCGTGACACTGAGTAAACACTAATATGTTTTTTATTGTTTTAATTCTCTTACAGGAGACAGTGGCGTCACTTATTTAGTTATTTAGTTTGGAAAAACGAAGGCTTAGGGGTGATCTTATTACAATGTATAAATATATGAGGGGACAGCACAAAGACCTTTCTAATGATCTCTTTACTCTTAGACCTGTGACGGGGACAAGGGTGCATCCTCTACGTCTGGAGGAAAGAAGGTTTAGTAATAATCACAGACGCAGATTCTTTACTGTAAGAGCAGTGAGACTATGGAACTCTCTGCCGTCTAATGTTGTAATGAGTGATTCCTTACTAAATTTAAGAAGGGACTGGATGCCTTTCTTGAAAAGTATAATATTACAGGCTGTATTCACTAGTTTCCTAGATACAGCGTTGATCCAGGGAGCTAGTCTGATTGCCGTATGTGGAGTAGGGAAGGAATTTTTTTCCCCAATGTGAAGCTTACTGTTTGCCACTTGGGGTTTTTATTTGCCTTCCTCTGGATCAACATGTTAGGGCAGGTTAGGATAGGATATGGGTTGAACTAGATGGACTTAAAGTCTTCCTTCAACCTTAATAACTATGTAACTTGAATGGGCAATGACGTGAGTATGGTTTAATCAAGATTTATTAAAGGAGTCATTATTTCAATTAAAGGACTTTATTCTGGGTTTGTGTGTTTTTATACAATATGACTATGAGGTTAGTACTGGGGCTTGATGCTTCTTCATTACTAACCTCTGGGCTTGATGTTACCTGACATTACAAAGGTGATATCAACCTCCCAACTATCACCCCACATTGTCACTGCATAGGGACAAGTGGGAAGAGTGAGGCTAAGTGCCAGAATTGGCACATCTTACGGAAGCACCTTTTCTGGGGCAGCTGAAAGCTGATGTTTTTAGCCTTGGGGTGGTGTGGGGGGTTAATATTCATGAATCATGATCCCTTCATATGCCACGGCATGTGGGTCTAAATAAAATCGACTATCACTTGGAATACTAATGGAGTGCTGCCTTCCTGTTTGTTTCTATGGAATTCTGGCACGGAATGGATGTATTGCTGGGGAAGCCTGAGCACCCGATGTTCTAATATTGTGCAGTTCTATTTTATCTATCTATCTATCTATCTATCTATCTATCTATCTATCTATCTATCTATCTATCTATCTATCTATTATCTTTTCTACTGTATTTATCTATCCATCTGTATATATAATGTTTCTCTCTCTCTCTCTCTATACAGAAGTTTCCATACACTATATAAAAGACACATCTGCAGGTTTTTCTCAATATCTGACATGAAATCAGAATAAAGCTTTCCCGTTTTAGGTCCATTAGAATTACCATATTTATTAATATTTGCGAAATGCCAGAATAATGAGCGAGAGAATGTTTTAAGGCATTTTTACTACTTACTGCAAAATCAGAAGTTTCCATACTCTAAAATTACTATGCCTGCAAACCATTCTGTACTACCCATATGATGAGGTCCTATTGAAAATTTATGGGCAAAGCTGAAAAGGCCGGTGCGGGCAAGGAGACCTACACACTTGGATCAGTTACACCAGTTTTGTCAGGAGGAATGGGTCCAAATTCCGATAATGTATTTTGAGAAGCTTGTGGAAGGAGATCCCAAACATCTGACCCAAGTCATTCAGTGTAAGGGCAATGGCACCAAATACTAATGGCACTCTGCAATCAGATGTAAATAGGATGCTAGGTGTTAAAAATTGGATTGTACTCACATGACACTCGTCTGATTTTTCAGGAACAAAATTGTACCGATTTTAAAATCGCTAGTGTGACTCCAGACTACATGCAGCTGCATCACAAGCCATGTTGGCCAGTATTAGAAGGGTCACGTGTCACACCCACATGAGGAGCTGCTATACATGAGTCCGGTCGTGGTCTCTCCCTTGTCTCTGCCTGAGTAGATGGAGAAACCTCAGTAGGATCCAGAAATTCAACCACAGCTCCCAACAAAGACTGGAGACATCCCACACTGCAGATCGACCTTGCAACAAGATATATTGTAGCCATTTATTTATTTTACTCGCCTAGATAGCACCATTAATTCCACCGCTTTACAGACAGGATAATCACTGTCCCATTGGGGCTCACACTCTAAATTCCCTATTGTCCTTTGGAGTGTGGTCGAAAACCCGAGAGCCCGGAGGAAACCCATGGGGAGAACATACAAACTCCTTGCAGATGTTGTCCTTGCTGAGATTTGAACTTAGGAGCCCAGCGCTGCAAGGCTACAGTGCTAATTACTGAGCCACTGTACAATGCCAATCACTGTGCCACCGTGCTGTGCTAACCACTGAGCCATTGTGCTGTGCTAAACACTGAGCCACCATACAGTGCTAACCACTGAGCCACCTTACAGTGCAGTCCACTGAGCCACCCTGCTGCCCGTGCATTAGACAGGAAGATTGTCAGCCCGGATTGAATAGTAATTGTCTTTATATTTATTGTTGCGGTTGTGTTTTAGTAATTACTTGTAACCACTGCCATTTAGAGGAAACACATTCCCATGCTACTGACTAGTGTTGAGCGATACGATAATGCAAATATCGGCTATCGGCCGATATTAGCTCTATCGGCCTTTCGATAATTCGTTTCGATATTTTCGTCTTATCGAATACCGGAATAGGATTTGTCACTGTCACTGTGAGTGTCCGTCGGTCGGGTCTGTCAGGAGTCAGCGGCACTTACCTGGCAGAAGATCTCCGGCGGTCACGTCCTGGACTGCTTGATGGCCGCCATTATCTTCTCCCTGGCGGTCACATGCAGTTTTTCGCGATAACTGCAGTGACTGCAGGGTAATCCCGGCCGTAAAGCAGTCCGATGACGTCACCGCCGGGGAAGCAGGTAATCAGCTGTGCTGCGCCGGGATGACAGGCTCTGCCTGTATTCTGATGTAGCAGAGCTGGATCGTCGTGGGACACTCGTTACTATGGACTGCGTCGGTCAGGTGGTATACTTTTTTTTTTTCATTTTTTTACAGGAGATCGATGGCGTCGCAGGATGAGACTGTAATAAAAGTAATGAAAACTGTGGTTTTTTTTTTTTATTAAATTAAAAAACTTTTTAGGAACATTCACCCGTCTGGGTACATAAACAATTTAACTATTTACATACAGGGACCCTGTCCGGGTTATTTATAATTCTTTGGCAGGGGTGTTCCAGGTACCACGTGGTACTCTTCTGGTGCTTGCCAAACATCCGAGGCACCAAGGACCACCAGGACCTGATGACGTCGTGTGGCCTGTACAGTCAAGTCGTGACCCGCTATCTGTGTCTGTGTGGCCACCTCTTTCATCTCCCTCCGGGTCTGGAGCCCTATGTCACGGACTGAACGAACACCAGGGGGCCTAACAGGCGCCGGTACGGGCCAGCTATACTTATCATGTCCATAGCTGGGGCTGCTGAGGAGACCACTGAGGGAGGCTTGGGAGATTTACGGCGTGGGTGGGCACTTTTGCAGAGGCCTGGATGTGGGAGGCTGAAGGCTCCGAGGGTCTCACAGGTTCCTGACACACTGGGGAGTAGGGGTCGCACTTGGTGACATTTAGGGCGTACCACCCATTGTAACCCCAGTGTCGGGTGTAAGTCACCAAGTCTCCTGGCAACAGGTCCCTCCCCGGGTGTCCTTCTGGGAGGTGAGCCTCCACGTCCCGCCGGGTCACAAAGACTTCTAAATAAAGTCCAGGCTCCTTGATGAAGCCCCAACCACCTTTCAATTTAAAGCTCCGTACTGCACCCTTACGCCGCGGCTCACTCAGGGTTCCTTTATCCTTTCTCATCCGGTCCTTATCTGCCCGGTCCTTCTCCAGGTGACGTTGGCGAAGTTTTAGGGTTTCTCGCTGCTCCCTTTGTCGCTCTGCTTCCGCTCCCAACGTCTCCACTCTTCCTCCTGACGCCGGTTGTAATTCTCCTCCACCAGCTGCTCCATGTCTCCACCACTCCACTGCAGCTTACAGTGTCCGGTTTTGCGGCAGCTCTCCTTCGCCCCCCAGTCCTGGCGGCGCTCCCCTGCGGAGGAAGCAGACGGCTCTAAATCAGATGACAGTCGGGGCTCCGGTACAGGCAGGTAGTGCTCTGGTGCCTGCGCGGCCTCCTCCATGAGGACGGGTGTCGCTTCTTCTGTCTCAGCGAGGGGGCAGACAGCGGGATCTGGGGTGCTGCTGACGGTGCTGCGGTTTTTGCAGGAACGGGTGCCTCCACTGCGACAATGTCAACCGGATCACATTGCAAGGACCTGTATGGAACGGGTGCCTCACCTTTCCCGGGACAGACACTTCAGGTAAGAGGGATTGGCGCCGCTCCAAGTTTATTTTTAGGGCATGCCAGCTGGGTTCCATCCTGGCGACCTCCTCCCGGTGCCGGGCCAGGCCTCTTAGGGTATCCTCCGCTTCTTGCAGCGTAGGAGGGTTTACAGGCCGGGTGCCCAACGGTGATTCTGTGGCGATCGGGTCGCTTCCGTGGGGGGAGCTCTGACTGCTCCATCCCTTCCCACTTCTGCTCGTCGTGTCCATTAGCCATCTCTGCCAAGTCACATGTGTCATTAGCATTTGGAGAGGGCCCCCTTTTGTAGGGAGGCGGGACCTTCGTGTTAGTTTCCGCACACTGAGGAGGATGAGGAGGCAGAACTCCAGAGCTGTGGGGCACGATCTTACATTGCAGTAGCATTTAGAGTGGTCGGCCATCGTTTTCACGCCACTGAGTGAGTGACACCCACAAAAAGCACGCCCTTCTTCTTCACCAGTGCCTCGTCGTGACGCAGATATGGCGGAAAAATGGCAAATACATTCTCTGATGATTTAGCAATTCTCAAGCACAAAACCAGATCAATTCAGGCACACAGGACTCGCTTTATAGCGAGCTACAGAATCCTGTTCGTGACGCCCAAGTTGAGTCGCACAGAGCCAGAGGTTTTCGGGGTACTCGGCACCGAGCCCGTCGACTTCTATGGGGTATGTCACGTCTTTACCCGGCAATTGAATTAGAGTCGATTTTACTATGTAGAAGTGTATAAACTATAAATATAGTAATATATATATGTCACAATGACATGTATATATATATATATATGTATTCTAATGTGTGTTTATTTGTGTGTTACAACGAAAGAAAGGGTTTTTTTTTGTTGCAATATTTTGTTCCCATAGACTTACATGGGACTTCCGGTATCGAAATCGGATATCGACGATATTTAGTGCTATCGGCGATACAATTTCGATACAATATTTTTAGATATCGAGCAATATCGCTCAACACTACTACTGACCCCAAAATTACTGTCACACCTTATAATATCATTACTATGTCATGTCATTTTCCCTTCTCCAAATACTGCCTGCAGTGTAAAGAATGGAGACCACGTCCATGGACATGTATATTTCACTCTTGTAATTATGCTGCATGTTTTTCAAGGAAGAAAGTTTCTTTGCACTTCTCGACTATGTTATGTTCCTACATTACTGCCATAAAAAAGAAGTGTTACAATGCACATCAGCAAAGCATCAACATCATGTCACAAACGTGGATGTGCAGCCATTAGCTGCAATGCGAGACAACTCGCCTCAACACCCGGCACTGACGCAGGCATTCGGGATCGGAGTGTGTGGCTGCAGTATTTCTATGCAGCTGAACGCTCCGGTCCGAGTGCCTGCGGCAGTGCCGGTATTGAGGCTAGTTTCCGCATTGCAGTCGCAAGTGTGACCCCTGCTTTAGTTTCATCTTCTTCATTCATTGTGGATACATTGCAGATCTGTGCATGTTATTCTGGCACATTTCGCCTCTGATTTCTGTTGGAGATCTCATTGCCTGTGCCAGTAGCCAGGAGTGCGGCTTCAGCACCAATGCTCCGTCAGTTCACAGACGGATCAGTCACTTGGGTTCATCAAACATCGCAGGAATCCACAAAGGTCTTCAGCTGCAGGTCATGGTGCAGGAGTGAGGAGCAACCTGAAGAATTTCTGATGTTTGTGTCACAGGTAGGGTTGAGCATTCCGATATTGCAAATACGGGTATCGGCCGATATTGGCTTATCGGAATTCCGATTCCGAGTTCCGATATTTTCGTCTACGGATATCGGAATCGGAATGTCACTGTCACTGTCAGTGTCCGTCGGTCGTGGTCTGTCAGGAGTCAGCGGCACTTACCCGGCAGAAGATCTCGGCGGTCACATCCTGGACTGCTTGATGGCCGCCATCCCTCTTCTCCCTGGCGGTCACATGCATTTCTCGCGATAACTGCAGTGACTGCTGGGTAATCGCGGCCGTTAAAGCAGTCCGATGACGTCACCGCCGAGGAAGCAGGTAATCAGCTGTGCTGCGTCGGGATGTCAGGCTCTGCCTGGCATTCCGATGTAGCAGAGCTGGATCGTCGTGGGACACTCGTTACTATGGACTGCGTCGGACAGGTGGTATACTGTTGGTTTGTTTTTTTTTCTTTTTTACAGGAGATCGATGGCGTCGCAGGAATGAGAGAGTAATAAAATTAATGAAAACTGTGTTGTCTCTTTTATTTCATTAAAATACTTTTTTCTGGCTGTGTCTTTTTTTAAACATTTAAAAACTTTGGGATTAATAAATGGATCGGTGTCTTATTGACGCCTCTCCATTATTAACCGGGCTTATTGTCACCGTGCAATCAACGGTGACATTACCCCTTATTACCCCGCTTGCCACCGCTACAGGGCAAGTGGGAAGAGCCGGGTAAAGTGCCACAATTGGCACATCTTTTGATGCGCCAAATGTGGGGCTGTGTAGCCTGGTATTATCAGGCTGTTGAGGGCCAAAATCCATGGCCTTGACAGCTTTTAATACCAGGCCACAGCAGTCTGCATTTTACTTGGTGGTTAACAAAAATAGGGGACCCCTACGCCGTTTTTTTTTTCGAGGGGATCCCCAATTTTTGTTAATCAGCCAAGCTAAGCAGACTGCTGTGGCTGGTTTTAGGCTGGCAAGGTCCATGGATATTGATCCTTACCAGCCTGAAAAACCAGGCCCAGCTGTCTGCTTCATCTGGCTGGTTAACAAAAATAGGGGGGACCCCCCAATTTTTTTCGAGGGGAATCCCCTATTTTTGTTAATCAGCCAAGATATGCAGACTGCTGTGGCCTGTATTATCAGGCTGGCAAGGTCCATGGATCTTGGCTCCTTAACAGCCTGAAAATCCAGGCCTCAGCGGCTGCTTCATCTGGCTGGTTAACAAAAATAGGGGGACCCCAGCCAATTTTTTTCGAGGGGTCCCCTTTTTTGTTAACCGCAAAGAAATCAACTGCTGTGGCCTGGTATTACGGCTGGCAAGCAGGGTCGGACTGAGCCACCGGGACACCCCGGGGAAACCCCCCGGTGGCCCCAGTCCTGGTGGTGGGCCTTATTTGAAAGGATAGGCCGGGGCAGAGGGGGCGGTGGCCCCCCGGGGCCCCCGCTCTGAGGGGGCCACCCGGAGCTAGCACGTAACTGTATGGGGCACCACGCCGATACGTTACATTCTTTGGCGGCAGAGCGGGGAATCGCTTCCCTGCTCTGCCGCCCGGAAGCATGGGGCCTGAACAGGCGTGGGGGGGCCCGTGCCGCGTGGGCCCCCCCACCCGTCATCGGGGGTCACTGTACGGCATCCCCGATACAGGACCGATAGAGAGAGAAGGACGAGCGCCCTTCTCCCCCCATAATCCCCTTCACTTCGAAGCGGGCCGTGAATCACCTGCCCCCGGGGCCCGCTGTCAGACGAGAGAGGGAGAACATGACAGACTGGAGCCGGGAGGTGGTTTGTTTTTTGTTTTTTTTTTTAATGGGGTGCATTATACTACGAGGTGTTATGGGGGTGCATTAATACAGAGGCTGTATATGGGGGGCTGCATTTACTACAGACTCCATATTGGGTCATTATACTACGGACTCCCTATGGGGATGCTTATACACAGAGGTGCCATGGGGGGCATTATAATAAGCGGCTGCCTATGGTGGTGCTTTTTATTATAGACCTCCTATGGGGGTTTTTTATAATATAAGGGCGCCCTAGGGGGTGCATTAACTATATTGAGGACTATCTGTGTATTAGCGTATGGATCATCTAGGGGCCATCAACAGTGTTGGACCCTTTTAAAATTTTTTGGGGACATTAAGGGGTCATAATATCCAGGAGGGGCATTATTCTGTGTATAGGGGAGAGTACGGGGGAACTGGGCATTATTAATGGTAAAGTGGAACTTATTGTTATAGGGGACTCTTGTTACTGTGACTAACAAAGGGGCAACAGGGCATTATTACAGTTAGGGGGGGCAAATGGGGGGCACTGTTTTCCAGGGCACTTGCACCGGCATTACTTATTAGAGGGGTGCTTTTAAAAATTTAGAGGTCACACAAACCACACGCAGGTGCAGTAATAGGGCACATACCAGCAGCAGCCGTATTGGGGTATTAGGTCAGTAATAGGACAATTACGAGCAGCGGTCAGTATTGGGGGGGATCAGTGCGAAAAAGGGACACATATGGCAGCAGCGGTCAGTAAAGGGGATCAGGGCAAATAGGGAAACAAAAGGCAGCAGCGGCTCAGTATTGGGGTATCGGTGAGTAAAGGGGCACTACGGCAGCAGCGTCAGTTTGGGGTACAGGCAGAAATAGG
>JARQOD010000003.1:400676666-400729841 GCA_033576555.1 Oophaga sylvatica | reverse complement strand
ATGCTATATGTAACTTTCTTCCACAGCTACAAGGAACTCATACAAGGATTCTATCAGACAACACCACCTCTGTAGCATACAAAAAACCACAAGGAGGAACACGATCAGCGCGCTCATGTCTATCGCGGGGAAATTCTAAAAATAGCAGAAGATCATTCTTGTCCTATCAGCATTACATGTCAGAGGGCAGACAATATCAAGCAGATTTCCTCAGTCGCCATACTTACATCGGGAGAATGGTGCTCAGTCGCCAAATCTTCAACATGATAGCAGTCAGATGGGGCAAGCCAGAGATTAGACCTGTTTGCCAAGGGACAACAGACAAGTCGAAAGGTTTGTTCACTGTTCAGGATGGACAGTCGGACATACTGGTGCTTTGCCGACTCCGTGGACTTTTCGCTAGCCTTATGCCTTTCCTCCAATGATGTTACTACCAACCGTCATCCGGAAAACAGGGAGGAAGGAGCGAGAATAATCTTAATAGCTCCGTTTGGCCCAAGAGGCCATGGTTCTCATGGCTGAGGGCCATGTCGGTCTCAGATCATGGTTCTTCTTGGGATCGGGACCTTCTCCACAAGGGCCATTTCACCACCCTCAGGTCAAGGTCTTCGCCTCACGGCTTGGAATTTTAAAGGCAGTATTAAGCAAAGAGGGTTTTCAGACGGTCTAATTAATACCCTTCTGCATGTAGAAAGGAGATCACAACCAATATATATGCCAGAGTTGGAAAAAATTCTTAACTTTTCATTCAAACCACCTATCTGATGAAGTACCTTATCCGGCTATCCTTGAATTTTGCAAAAAGGACATGGTTAGGTCTGTCAGTGAATACACTTAAAGTCCAGTGTCAGCTCTAGAGCTTTATCAGTCAGGATTGTAGCAGGCATAAATGGGTGGCTCGAATTTATTTCAGCCTTGCCATCGAAACAACCAGTTTATATACCACAAATGCCATCTTGGGACTTAAAACTTAGTTCTAGACGCTTTAACGGAAAGTCCATTTGAACCCACTCATTCAATACCAATAAAATATGTTTCATTTAAACCATTTTGTTAGTAGCCTTGGTCTCAGCAAGAAGAGTGAGTGATCTCCAGGCCTTATCGATGATCCTCCTTTCTATCGGTATCTCAGGACAAGATAGTCTTAAAAACAGACCCGTCTTAACTTCCTAAAGTGGCGACAAAAATTTCATAGATCCCAGGAGATCTACTTCCTTCTTTTACAATAGGCCTCATCACCACAGGAAGAAAGATTCACACTTTAGATTTTTAAAAAAAGGGCCGTCTTAGCATATCTGGACAGGACTAGACCTGGAGGAAGAGCAGGGTCTCTTTGTCTCGTTCCAGGGCAGCGTAAAGGTGCAGGAGTGACGAACAGTACGCTGTCTCGATGGATTAGAGACGCAATATCTCTGGCGTATGTGGCAAAGGGGAAAGTTCCACCACGGGCGTGAAAGCAAATCGCATGAGCCATATCTTCTTCCTCGGGCAGAAAGAGCAGATGTCCCAATAGACCTTATATGTAGGCCGCAACCTGGGCTTCACCTTCTACTTCTACAGGGTGGTAAAAAATCATGTTTTTTTTAAAAAAAATCAAAAAATGGATTTTTTTTTATTTAAATCGGATTTTTTTTATTTAAATAGGATTTTTAATCAAGTTGTACACAAGCAAACTTTGTATTTTTGGCAAATCAAATTATTTTACACAAATAAAAATATTAAAAACAGTGATGATTGAAACTATAATTTTATTTGCACTATTAAACAATCAGAATTGAACTACAGAGAGTAGTACTTTTTAACAATAGCCTATCTCTAACGTTTGAAGTAAGCAAACATTTCAGTGAATACATCAGTCCTTTAAGCCTACTGTTTATTTAAGACTTTTAATAGGAAAACTAGTTGTCTGCTTTAGCAGTCCTAAGCTGTTTCGGACTGGTGTTGTGTGCACAAAACCAATGAAGAAAACAATCTCTCTACTCTGCGATGAAGCCGATGCAGTCAGTAGCTGAGTAGCTACATTTATTATCTTCGCTGGAAGAACAAGTGATTGCGACTTCCACCAGTCCAGTGGTTTTAGTTCATTAACGCGTTATCTGCAAACATGTATTTTTGAAATGGTGCAGATTCACACTTCAATTTCAGCACAGTTGCACATGTCATGGTTAGTTTGGCGAGCCACTCCATTGCAGGTTGATTTCCGCCTCAGATAGTTTTTTCCCTCTGTAGATGGGATGCAAGATATTGGCTAAATAGTGTTCTTCTTTTAATGGCTTGGTCTTGCGGTGGTGTATTGCAACCTTTACAATTGTTTGAGAGGTTCAAGCGATCTAGCGAACCTTCTAAATCTTTCCAAACTTCTGTGGCATCACCTATGGTTGCAGTATCTTTCTGCATTTTATCCAACGCAATAGATATTTGGCTTTAACCTTTCCAAAAGGTCCTCGGCATTTTCTTCACCACCAAGATTTAATCTTTGCTTCGTATTTAGCATCAATTTTATCCCGTGTGTTTCGCAAATGGACACTAATTTTGACAGTTGTTATAAACAGTTCCAAGCATTCAGCCAAGGTATTCCATCTAACATCTTGTGGTAGAACAACTTCAGTCCTCCCATTTCCTTGTGGTTGCATGTGCAAAATGATTATTGCGGAAATATTTAACCAATTTTACAACATGTTCCTTGACACCCGAAATATGCAGGTCTTTTGCCAAAAGATGTAAAAATGGCAGAACAACCGTATGTTAATGACATTTGTGTCATCTCATGTGCCTGTTCCGCTCGTATTTTTGCCACATTGCTTGTTGTTATCGTAACTAAGCTCCTTATTTACATCCCAACTGTTCTTGGCATTGGTGAATTGAGTTTTAGCAATTTCAAGTAATTTCAGCAGTATGTGAATTTTCCAGATGTGTCGATTGTGTCTGTAAGGTAAGTTTCACCATCTTCTGTTGTGACACAAGTGCAAATTATGGGGTCGTTGTGGATGTTGCTCCAACCATCCAAGTCATGTTAACAACTTTGTCTTTCAAATATTTTGTACAAGCCGCTCTTTCTTTGTTGTATACAGCCTGAAGATGTTTTCCTGAGATATCAAATCTACTTGGTGGTTTGTAGCCTGGTCTTATTCTTCGATCATTTGTACAAACAATGGGTGTTCAACTAGTCGGAAAAGAATTGGTTGCAAATATGAATTTAGCAATTAATTCATCAAATGTTCTTTCTGGCTCGTCGTAGTCTTTAAGAGGAATTTTTCTACACTTTGCACGCAAAGTTTTTTGTTGGGCTGCTTTGTTGAAGTTGTACCAGATATTGATTGTCACGTGCAGCACAAGCCATATTTGACCCTGAAAGCACAGTAATTAAAAATATAATTCGACTGCGTATTTGAAGAAATATAATGAAAATATTTTGAAACAACTTTTTGAACAATGTAATGGTCCTCGTCCTATAAGGGCTGTCTCAAAAGTTTGCTACTCAAGTTTCCGGTGAAGTTGCTGTAATACTAGTAATATCAGAGCAACTGAAAAAAATTATGTCACAAAAGTTTTAAAAATGTTTTTTTAAAAAAATGGTCAATTTGGCAGGACTTCAAAAGTGAATTGTAGCCTACAATAAAAAAAAAAATAGGCGTATACCACTCTTTTATTTTTACTTAACGTTAATCTTCTGTGAAATATTGCCTTAACATAAATTTAAATTCTATACTCCAGAACTAGTGCTAGAAATTTTTTTTTTCATAGACTTTAACCATCCCAGTAAAACGTCTGTTAAAATAGGTTGTAATTGCCGACTTACCACTAGTGCTAGGGTCCTGGTGCATAAGAAGCTGTGGGGGTTCATTGACATTAGTTGTATCACTATCAACATCTTCATTTCCCTTCTGGTTGCAGTTTTCATAATGTGATTTCAAACGGCAAACAAGTCCTTGGATATCCTTTTGACAGTATTTGCACTTTGCTCTCCCACCTTTCTTTCCAAGCTCTGCTGGCATCTCAACAAAATGAACCCAAATAGGGTCTCTCTTAATGGGTATGCCACACTGAACAATATCGCTAACGGGATCGCTAAAAACGTCACTATTTAGCGATCCCGTCAGCGATGTTGTTCAGTGCGGCAGCTGCCAGCGACGAGCTTCCTGCTGTGATCTCGCTCGTCGCTGGAATCGTTCCGGACCCTATTTTCTCGTCGGCGCTCCGCTGGGTAAGTATATATCGCTAGTGTGGCACCTTTTCTTAGCGATTTAGCGGTACTTTTGTACCGCTAAAGTCGTTAAGAAGATCGCTAACGGCGATAGCGTCGTTAACTATATCGCTAAATGTGGCCGCACTTAGCGATATAGAAACAATCCGCTAGCGATCGCATTAGTATGCGTCGTTATCGTGATCGCTAGCGGGATTGTTTAGTGTGGCAGTACCTTTACGACCTGCCATGGCTCACGCAGATCACTTCTGAAGTTTGATTGTTACTACAGCCAAGTACTGCTGACTGACTATCCAACAAGTTTGGGCATGTCAACTGAATGGAAAAACTGAAACCAAGCTACAGAAAGTGAAACCAAGCTAGAAGTGTGGAGTTAATTGAACAATGATTGAAAGTTTTAGATTTTAATCGTGATTTATATTAAAAAAATCTTTTGATTTAAATCAGTGATTTAAATCATGATTAAAATCACGATTTAAATCGATCTGATTTAAATAGAAAAAATAATTTGATTTAAATCGGCGTGATTTAAATCAATCCACCCTGACCTTCTATGATCACTATAGATTAGATCTATCTTCCTCAACAGACCTAGTGTTTGGTAGATCAGTCCTTGACACGGTGGTCCCTCCCAGGTGATAGTCTCTGAAAATCTCTCAGTGGGTGCTGTCGTGGCGAAGAGAAAAAGCCGGATTACTTACCGGTAATGCTCTTTTATAGAGCCCACGACAGCACCCACTCACTTCCCTCCCCTAGTTATAGTATGCACGGTGTATTCCGTTGGGTGAAAGGCTAAATGTATGTACATAGTCTAGCAGTGTAAATATGTATATATATCTTAAACGTATTACGAAGCAAATTAACTAAAACTTGTGTGGCGGTTCCTCTCATTCTCTGTAATCCAACTGAGGAGCGAGGGGGGCCGCCCCTTTTATCTCTCTGTAGGTTTCCTGTTCCTAGGGGCGGATCCCCTCTCTCAGTGGGTGCTGTCGTGGGCTCTATAAAAGGCATTACCGGTAAGTAATCCGGCTTTTCTGTCTATGGCCCAGGACGGCCCTTTACCTTAGTGCCTGTGTATGTAGCAGTGTCCTATTACCATATCTCCTGTCCATGGCCCAGGACAGCCCTTCACCCCTGTGCTCTTGTATGTATCTGTGTCTTATTACCATCTCTCTTATCTATGGCCCAGGACAGCCCTTCACTCCGGTGCCCGTGTATGTACCAGTGTCCTTTTACTAGCTCTCCTGTCTACAGCCCAGGACAGCCCTTCCCCCGGGGCCCATATATCTACCTGTGTCCTATTATCATCTCTCCTGTCCATGGCCCAGAACGGCCCTTTACTTCGGTGCCCGTGTATGTACCAGTGCCCTATTACCATCTCTCCTGTCTACGGCTCAGGACGGCCCTTCACCCCGGGGCCATGTATGTACCTGTGTCCTATTACGATCTCTGCTGTCCATGGCCCAGAACGGCCCTTCACCCTGGTGCCCGTGTATGTACCTGTGTCATATTACAATCTCTCCTGTCTATGGCCCAGGACAGCCCCTCACCCTTGTGCCCATGTATGTACCTGTGTCCTATTACCACCTCTCCTGTCTATGGCCCAGGACAGCCCCTCACCCTTGTGCCCATGTATGTACCAGTGAACTACTAACATCTCTCCTGTCTATGGCCTAGGATGGCCCTTCGCCCCTGTGCCCGTGTATGTACATGTGTCCTGTTACCATCTCTTCTGTCTACGGCCCAGGAAGGCTCTTCACCCGGTGCTTGTGCATGCACTTCCAGCAGCTGTTGACATTAGTCATGTTATATTCATCTGTGAGCAGCATTAGTAATAGAAGCAATTTCTTTTAATTACCCATGTGAAGTGAAAACGCTCTGTGTTCTGGTAATTGCAGGTTAATGGTGACTGTAAATGTGAGAACCCAGCGAAATCTGTGTATCATACATCTCCATCAGTTATTTACCACTGGCTTATTCCATAGCTCATCATTTACCATTTATCTGCCAAGTATTATTAGCAGTATTAGTAATTACGGTCAGGTCAGTTTCCAATGGTTGCCGCCTTGATCGTTCCTTTCTTTTTATACAGAACCTTTCAGAGTGTTTATCACATTTTTCCCTGGAAATGTCTTAAACATGGAAATGCCACATTTATTATTTTAATTTGTGTCTAATTGTACTTTGTCATAATAAATATAGATACAATGACCTCTCCACTACCATGTCTTTACTGCGCTGATAGAAGGCAGCGAATGCCCTTATTCCTCCGGAGTTACACCAGAGAAACCTTTATCTTAGGTCCTAAGTGGAAATCCTAAAAGAATATAATTAATGTCCAGATCATTGGGGGGTCTGTTAACTTTGATCCACACAAGTCCTTAACTTTAGGGTCTGCAGGGCTTAACAATAAAGCTGGAAATTTCAGACACGTTTGACAAGCGAGTCAAATTTTGTAAACTCTTTGTAGGCTTTTATCTTGGTGGCATTTATAAAGCAAACGCTTCCAGTAATTATATGGAATTTCAGGCTCTAAAATACTATGTTTTGTGTGATTATTGCTTACCATGTAGAAATTATGCAGTTTTGCTGCAAGTTTGGCAAATTTCAGGAAAAATGTATTGCAACATATGTACGAGCTGACTTTAGAGCAGGGGTCTCAAACTCAATTTACCCGGGGGCCGCTGGAGGTAGAATCTGGGTGAGGCTGGGCCGCATCAGATTTTCCACAAGAAAAGCTCTTGCAAAAACATTCCAATGTTATCAAATGTCCCAATGGGGACAGTGTTGATGATGTATGTATAGTGCTGTGGAGTTAATAGCGCAATATCAATGAATAAATATTATTCTCAATATTAGGTTGCAATACCAGGATCTGAGGATGTTCTGTTTTGAGGTCAAGAGCTCTCTTATGCGATGTTGCTGCCTGTCTCGCTGTCTTCCTCTTTTGACACTGCAGTGTGGTGGACAAGTAAACATTAACTGGTTAACAGCAAGAAGTCATTCCCCCCAGCGCTCATTCTCCCCATTGCTTTTTCCCCATCACCCCATCGTTGCTTTTCCCCATCACCCCATCATTGCTTTTCCCCCATCACTCCCATCATTGCTTTTCCCCCATCACTCCCATCATTGCTTTTGCCCTCACTCCCATCATTGTTTTTCCCCATTGCTTTTCCCCATCACTCCCATCATTGCTTTTCCTCCATCACTCCCATCATTGCTTTTGCCCATCACTCCCATCATTGGTTTTCCCCATTGCTTTTCCCCCTTCACTCCCATCATTGCTTTTGCATATCACTCCCATCATTGTTTTTCCCCATTGCTTTTCCCCATCACTCCCATCATTGCTTTTCCTCCATCACTCCCATCATTGCTTTTGCCCATCACTCACATCATTGTTTTTCCCCATTGCTTTTCCCCATCACTCCCATCATTGCTTTTCCTCCATCACTCCCATCATTGCTTTTGCCCATCACTCCCATCATTGTTTTTTCCCCATTGCTTTTCCCCATCACTCCCATCATTGCTTTTCCCAAATCACTGTTTTTCCCCGTCACTCTCCTGCACACACACACACCACCTCTCATCTGTACACACACACACACACACAACCTCTCACCTGTACACACACACACACACACCACCTCTCATCTGTACACACACACACTCAACCTCTCACCTGTACACCACACACACACACACTCTCACCTGTCCGCAGCATCATGGTGCTCGCGCTTCTTGCTCTGACAGAGCAGGCCGCTGAATGATGACATCATCCAGCGGCACTGCTCTCTGTGTTAGAGACAGGAAGCGCGGGCAGCGGCAGCAGCAGGAGATGAGGTGAGTATGCCCGGCGACATCTTTCTGTAGTACAGCTCATTAAGCTCATGAATATGGGCGCCACGCCTATGAGAGGAGTGGCGTCCATATTCATGACCTTAATGAGCGGTACTACGAGTGACTAGGATTTCACATGCGGTATTTCTCGCATGTGAGATCCCAAACGAGGGCCGCAATATACCGTACCGAGGGCCCATGAGGTGAGGGCCGCAAACTCGTGTCCCGAGGGCCGCAGTTGGCACGCGGGCCTCGAGTTTGAGACCCCTGCTTTAGAGGCTGCTCATTTCTTCAATATATATACAGTACAGACCAAAAGTTTGGACACACCTTCTCATTAGTCCATCTATTCACCTTTTCTGCATGCTAAGCAGTAATCAAAGCAAAAGGTGGCTACTTTGAAGAACCTAGAATATAAGACATATTTTCAGTTGTTTCACACTTTTTTGTAAAGTGTAATGTATAATTCCACATGTGTTAATTCATAGTTTTGATGCCTTCAGTGTGATTCTACAATTTTCATAGTCATGAAAATACAGAAAAATCTTTGAATGAGAAGGTGCGTCCAAACTTTTTGTCTGTACTGTATATATTAAAATATTACTGGTCACATGTCCAGTTATCATCCACTTCTAACGGATCCAGTATTGAAAATAATTGGAACTGTTACAAATGGAGCAAAAGAGGATGCAAAATAAAAACCAACTGTTCTGATACATTTCTCATCGACTTCAATGTTTAGAAAAAACAATATTTTTTTTTGGCCAGACTAAAAAAGAATGGAGGCAGAAAGGACTAAACCAGAAAGGAGGTCGACAGAAGACTTATTTTTACACTTGTGTTCCTCTGGATCACTTTATTTCCATTTTTTGTGATTACAAAGCATATCTTAAACCAGAAATAACTACTGGACACGTGAAAGTCCTAAAATTAGCTGCAGTATATGATAGACAACGCACAAACGGCAGTAATGGCCCGAAGAGCACAGCTTAGACACAGCAGAAACCAAGCAAAATCAGGACAAAGCAAACCTGAGAATTTCCCTTCATTGCATCTAGATCACCTTGTCAGCCCTTAAATCTGCTCTTTGCAGGCAAAACCAACCCTAATACTGACTTTATGATGGCGAATCTGCAGATGTGACAAATGTATGAGGTTCATGCAGAGTGTGACAATTAACACTTTGTCTAATTAAATCCTTACTGGAAACTCCCATTGAGTAATATGTTTCCAAGAGAACCTGTTCAGGAAAATAAGAATATTACAAAATACTATATATATTTTATTATCACTGCTATTGTCTGTATTTTTTATGTATGTTTTTGTCTCAGCTCTCATGGAGTCTTTACATTCTTCAGAATCACGGTACAATCCCCAATCATTTAGGTTTAGGTCCAACACTAAAGCCCTATCAACTCCTGGTCTTTTTGCAGAAGAAAGAGGCAGTTCTCTATATACCACCACCATTTTCAGGTGTCATTTATGATTTCTGCATAAAATAATGCTCTTCCTATATCATAATTAATAAATTAGCAGAGCTAGTTGTGAATTGTGTCCTCATTGCTCTAACTGTTCACTGGAAACACAAAGCTCACCTCAAATAATGATTTTCAAGGACATGCCTAATGCACCCAAGGATAAATTCTGCTTTTTGGGATTGGATTTCTTCATCCCTTGTGTCAGATGCCATGACTCCTTCTAGTCCTCACACAGATCATATCATCCAACCTGTCCTTATCATAGTAATTAATCAAGTCTTTCCCTTACACATAACAGCATCTTCCATATTTCTGTAAGAAACCCTCACATTAAAAGCCTCAAGTTCTCAGTCAAGACTTTTATCTTACACCTTAAAGTCCCTGACCACAATTTTTGGCCTCACTCCTTGCCCCAGTAGGATTTGAGAACCGCCCTGATATTATTGATCTCTGTTTTTGCTCTTACTAGTGATTTATCTGATCAGTCTCCCGACTGAGATCCATGACGGATGATGGAGATCTGTTACGTAGCGGCCCAAGCATTTCATAAAATATTCTGATTAGAAAAAGATGTTGAGCGCTCGTAATGAATGCCATGGACTTTGGTTCTCGGATGTGACTGGATGAATCAGAGGAACGGACGGTGTGTGTCACAGAGTTACACATCACACAAGACCCTGGGTGGAGCCTGGCCAGAACAAAGGGAGCCCTGTCCTTCATGCTCCTGCCAATAAAGATTTCATCATGGTATTTTCATAATTATTGGCAGCCACTTTTCGAGCTGTGCTGTCCCCGGCTGAAGCAGTTTTTAGAGAATATTGTGGTTGGTTGGTGCTGTATAAAACAATTATCCTCTGGAGAAGAAAGACTTCCAGGCGGAACAAGCAAAGGGGTCAAGTGAAAACGGCAGGAGAAATTTACTGCACTAAGTGCAACAGAATCCTGAGTCATTTGCGCTAAAGATCTTGTATAAATGTCATCTTCCAGATTTATATTTGTTTCATGTACATTTATATCTCTGAATGCTAAATGCATCGTGGCTGACGTGTAACCGTGCTCCGGTCTTACCCGGGAGGGATTTTATGTACTGCTGAAATTTTGCCACATTTTACTGCAAGATATGAATCTTTGATGATGATGAAAGAGGTTAAAGACAAAATAAAGAGTGTTTTTGGTCTTACACAGAATTCAGGATTCACAGCATTTTGGAAAATGTAAAAACGTCATCAAAATCACTAAACAAAAACAAGTAATTTATGAAAGAAAAACTGCAAATCATGAATCGTCTGTTTGTTATTCAGATCGCCAGGTTTGTAAATATGTGAAATTACTAATGTTTTTAATCTGCTCAGCTCATTACAATGTAATGGGGCTTTCTTGTAATGAGTCCTGCAGGCTCATTACAATGTAACGGGGCTTTCTTGTAATGAGTCCTGCAGCTGTGATGATTAGGACTGTTTTATGTCAGCGTGAGGTTCAGTTGGAGCGATTTATACCCAATATGACACTAATGAAGCGATATTAAGTTTAGAAAAGTGAATCTATGCTTGCTATGGACTGGAGTAATTCTGTGTTGTAATTTGTTCCATTTTCAGGTTTTCATTCTCCTAAATTGTACAGAAATGTAGAGATTACCTCCGGTTACTAGTCACTTATGTGTAAAAAAGCAAAGTTACAAATTTAGCTCTCAAATTGATTTTAGATATGGGGCAATATATTCTTGAAAGTTGCAGAAGACTTCATTAGGCCACATTCACACGTTCAGTATTTGGTCAGTGTTTTACATCAGTATCTGTATGCCAAAACCTGGAGTGGGTGATAAATACAGAAGTGGTGACGTGTCTCTATTATGCTTTCCCACTGATGTAATATGCTGACCAAATACTGAACATGTGAACGTGGCCCTATGCTTCACTTTCTAGTCTCTGGTCCCATAACCTTCTTCAGGTGCAGATTGTGCCGTAGTCGGCTTCTGGGTAGGAACTCGATCCTATTAAATCTGCGCAGGATCAAAGCTTTGATTGCCAAACTTTCACACTGTTAATAAATCACAGTACCCGTCTGTATTCACATGTAATTAAATGCTGGAGGCCATTTGTTTAATTATCGATTACAATTCGGGTGCGTAATGTACAGTGCAGAGAAGCAAGTAGTTACTTTAGTCATCCTAAATATATCAATCATATCAATAGACAGCTGTATGATTAACATATCAAAGACCTGAATGCAGCATGGAGCGGGCCAAGGTGATATGACCGTCACGCAGAACAACAAAAGGACAATTCATTATTATTATTATTCCTGAGATCTAATATTATTCACAACATTGTTACTTTCATTAGTACCACACTGCACTAATCTCTAGCACATCTTTTTTTTCTAATTTCTTTTTAATTGTTTAAAAAAAAACTATGTTTGTTCGCCTAGAAACAGGTAAATACAATCATCCTTAAAAGAATAAACATGGAAGTAATCCATAAGGAGGAACAACATGTAAGACAAAGGCGGCAAATAACATATTACTGAATGCAATATGTTGCGGTTATTTTATGAGAAAAGAGTTGTAATAACTATGTGAATAGCCAATATGCCTTAATAAAGATGTTAACAGCAGCGAGGCTGATACATTTTGTACAAAAACATCCATAGATAAAATATACCCGGAGTTAAGCTCAGGTTAAGGCGCCATCAATAATAGGTGAGAAGGCAATATTGTCTGAAGACATGCAGAGCGTTCTGAAATTAAAGGTGATGGCGAGAAAAAGAGGTATAGAGGGATGAAAGAGAGAAAACGCCAATAAAAAAGGAATCTGAAAGTGTCTGATTCTGGAAAGAGATTAAATAGAACCAAGTTAGGTACGTGCCCACAATCAGGATTTGCTGCAGTTTTGGCACTGTGTATTTATGCAATGTCAAAAACACAGCTGCCAGATGTTACAGCATAGTGGATGGATTTCTAGAAATCCACTATGCGTCTATGTGCGCCTGCAGATCACCCGCGGCCAGGGCTGCCATCAGGGCATTACTGCCCTGACTGGCATATGGGGCCCGGTGAGCAGAGGGGGCCCGGAGTGGGCCCCGTCTCTTCTGCTCACTGGCCCCAGCGGCAGGATTATGCCGGTGCCAGGTGCGGTCATACCGCCGATGCAACTGCATCGGGCCCTAGGGTGGAGGGGGGCCCCTGCAGGCAGCGGCATACTGCCCATAGCAGCACAGTATGCAGTCGCTATGGGGCAACTGAATCCAGATTACGGGTAGGCGTGAGAGGGGCCTGGTATCATGTAGCATCAGGCCCCTCACTCCCACTCGTAATCATGCAAATACCCAGAGCCATTGAGAGCGCGGTGCACAGAGTGCAGGCGTTCATAAAGGGGGCATGTCATGCAGGGAGAGACGCTGGCCAATAAACGCTTTCCCCACCAGACTGTGGCGAGCGCTCACTGGCTGCGGTCTCTGTCCTCCTGCATGGCGCATATGGTGAGTGCTCACCTGTAGCCAGGGGCATGGATCGCACAGCGCACAGGTACAGCAGTGGAGGAAGAGCAGGACTTGGGCCTCTTTCACATTTCCGGCGGGCGCCTGGCGGCGCCCCCGGCATTTTGCCGCAGCGCTGCATCTGAAAATCTGATGCGCCGCATGCGGCTTTTTTCGCATTGACATGCATTAGCGCCGGATGGCGCCGCATGTCAATGCGTTGCATGCGGTTTTGTCCGGATGCGGCGCAAATGTACATTGCGGCGTCCGGAAAAAAACGCTGCATGTAACATTTTTTGTTTTTGCCGGATGATTTCTTATCTCTCCAAGCATCAGAAACCATCCGGCAAAAAAACGCATTTTGGCCGCCGGAAGTGTGAAAGGTTTTCACATGCGGCGCTGCGGCAAAATGCCGGGGGCGCCGCAAGGCGCCCGCCGGAAATGTGAAACTAGCCTTACAGGGGGTCTCCGGCTCCCTGCACTGTTCTATTCCCAGCAGGCTGCAGTATCTCCCCACAGAGAAGAGGTCAGGGGAGGAGGCTCACTGCATGGGACAGCATGGCAGCAGCAGGGGCCTGATATCAGTCCTCTTTGCTGTGTTCCCATCCCCCACAGTGGGTTCTGCAGTTCTCGCCAGCTGATCTCTGCACTATGAGGCCGACCTCTTCCACGGCTCATCTGAACACCTGAGGTCATAAATTAGTGTGTGTGTGTGTGCTATATGTATGTGTGCATCTGTGTATCTTTGTGTGTATGTATGTACAATATATGTATATGTGTGTATCTATGTGTGTGTGTGTATGTGTGTTTATCTATGTACCGTATATGTGGGTATCTGTGTATGTATGCGTCTGTACATCTGTATGTATATACAGCAAATGTGTATGTATATTTGTGTACGGTATGTGTATACTATATTTGTATGTAAGTGTATGTATGTACAGTATATGTGTATGTATGTACGGTGTATGTGTATGTACAGTATATGTATGTACGGTGTATGTATGTTATATGTAGCGCAGATACCAGATGATACAGCTACAAGGCATATAATGTAATATAATACATACATGTTCAGACTTTGCGGTACCAGAAGTTATCACATAACCACGAGGAGGCGCTCTGCACACTTGCTGTCATGTGCCAACTATAGTGTCAGCCATATCTGCAGTGTTTTAGTTGCACTAGTTGTCACCTGACTGTAAGTCTGACTGCGCTGGAGCCAGCAGAACCGAATGCTAACGGATATATAAATATTTATGTATTTCACACAAATACAGTATATATATCGCCATCTCAGTGAAAAAATCTAACTATATATATTTTTTAAAAGTGTGGGGAGGCCCAAATAGAACTTTTTCTATGAGTTTCTATGATTTCTATGCATGCCACTTGCTTGCGGGCCGTTAATAACGAGGGCAATCTGGCTTGTTGCTCATAGCCTGAGGCTCCAGGGTCCCATTGCCAGATTGCCCTCATCATAAGCAGCATAGATGCTAGATAGATGGGGCAGGATGAAGACCGATGGGGCAGGATGAAGACAGATGGGGCAGGATGGAAACACATGGGGCAGGATGGAGACAGATGGGGCAGGATGGACACACATGGTGCAGGATCATGGGGCAGGATGTAGAGAGGTGGGGGCAGGATGGAGACAGATGGGGCAGGATGGAGACAGATGGGGCAGGATCACGGAGCAGGATGAAGACAGATGGGACTGGATCATGGGGCTGGATGTAGAGAGGTGGGGGCAGGATGGAGACAGATGGGGCAGGATCGAAAACAGATGTGTCAGGATGAACACAGATGGGGCAGGATGAAGACCGATGGGGCATGATGGACACACATGGTGCAACATCATGGGGCAGGATGAAGACAGATGGGACTGGATCATGGGACTCGATGTAGAGAGAAGGGGGCAGGATGGAGACAGATGGGGCAGGATCGAAAACAGATGGGTCAGGATGAACACAGATGGGGCAGGATGAAGACCGATGGGGCATGATGGACACACATGGTGCAAGATCATGGGGCAGGATATAGAGAGGTGGGGGCAGGATGGAGACACATGGGGCAGGATGAAGACAGATGGGGCAGGATGGAGACAGATTGGACAGGATGAAGACAGATGGGCAGGATGGAGACACATGGTGCAGGATCATGGGGCATGATGTAGAAAGGTGGGGACAGGATGGAGACAGATGGGGCAGGATCGAGACAGATGGGGCAGGATGAAGACAGATGGGGCAGGATGAAGACAGATGGGGCATGATGGACACAAATGGTGCAGGATCATGGGGCAGGATATAGATAGGTGGGGGCAGGATGGAGACAGATGGGGCAGGATGAAGACTGATGTGGCAGGATGGAGACATATGGGGCAGTATGGAGACAGATGGGGCAGGATGGACACACATGGGGCAGGATCATGGGGCAGGATGTAGTGAGGTGGGTTAGGATGGAGACAGATGGGGCAGGATCTCCTGTGTATAATGGCACTTATGGTGATATTAGTATTGTTTTTTTATTAGTGATCAATATTGTAGTATTCGGTCACTGTGTGGTGGTAATATGTGATCTGGTGGTATTTGCACCTTGTATGTGAAATTATTCGATCACTATGTGGTGGTAATATGTGTTCCGCCATGGTGTGGCGGTATTTGTTCATGTATGTATTATTATTTGATCACTATATGGCGCTAATATGTGGTCTGGTCATGGTGTGGTGGTATTTGTCCCTTGTATGTGGTATTATCCAGTCACCGTGGTGGTAATATGTAGTCTGGTCATGGTGTGGCAGTATTTGTCCCTTGTATTTGGTATTATTCACTCAGTGTGGTGGTAATTTGGTGTGGTGGTATTTGTCCCTTGTATGTGATATTATTGGTCAAAAAAAATTGAAAAATAAATAAAAATATACCTAAATTGTATTGAATATTTTAACAAATGTTTAATAAGTTACAGTAGAGTAGAGCCCGGCCAGAGGAGTATACCTAGTCGTGGTGGTGGATTAAAAATCTTTTGGCCAAAATAAAAGTTGCTGGTTATGTATGTGATCCGGTGATGGGAACTGTTAATGTGGGGCTGTGGAAGGTTTAAGGGGTGAAGCCTGGGCAGAGTCTCAAGGGGGCAACAAAATTCTGCCAGTATGGGACACTGAAATTCCTAGTTGCAGCCCTGCCCACAGACACTGACATGCGACACGTCTTTCAGATCCGCAGCATGTCAATTTCTCTTGTGGAGTTGCGAGTCTCCGCACCAGAAATTTCCACAATAGAATGTAATGGATGCGGTAAATCCGCATGGTTCAGTGATGATAGACGATTTGCCTGCGTGAATAGAACACAGCATTTTGGAAGCAGTTAGAATACACAGCATATAAAACGCTGCTACTTCCAGATGGTGGGCACATAGTCTTAGATGGCCTCTGTCGTCACAGGACAACTGCTCATACTAAGTCCTGCTGCTCGGTGCTTCATGGCAACCAAATATTTACTCACACCTTCCCACCTGCTAATATTTTATTCCTTAAATGTGCTTAAAATGGCAAATTTTCTAACTTAGTGTCAATATAAGTCTACATGCCCCTGTTAAAATGAAAGGTTTTTGTAATGTAAAAAAAAATCCTGCAAACAAAGAATAATTTCAGAACTATTTCCATTCCACTATTTTAATGCCACCCATAATCTGCACAATGCAATTGAAAAACAAGCTGAAATATTTTTGTATGGGAAAAAGAAAAATGAAAAGATAAAATAATGCGGTTGCATAAATGCTTGGTTGTAGTTCCCTTTTGAATTTCTGACACATTAATTATTTTTGGGTCGGAGTCTCTCAGCTCGGCACATCTAGAATTGATGATCTTTGACGACTCTTCCTTGCAGTATCTCACGTCTGTCAAACTGCGGGTTCATCTCTGTGTACAGCGCCCACATATTTTCTATTGCATTTAGGTCTGGGCTCCACGCTTCACTGTGGGTATGATGTTCTCCTGGTGATGCACAGTGTTGGCTTTGCACCAACATACTGTTTGGAATTATGGTTAAAAAGTTCAACCTTGGCCTCATTAGACCACAGAACGTCTTCCCAAGACCTTGGATGTTTTCTTTTTTTTTAAGAAATTGCTTTTGTATTACCAGGCTACGCCACAGGCCAGACATATGAAGTATATGGGAGAATGCTGTCACATGTAATAGACAACTAGCTCTTTCCAGAAATTTCTGCAACTCCTTTAATGTTGCTGGCAACCTCCAGCACCTGTTTTCTACTTGTCTTTTCATCAATTTTTTAGGGACTTACAGTGTCCATGGTAGATCTAATGACTTGTAAAAATGTTTGTCCCTTTCTCCTGACTGATCACTTTCCACTATAAGATCCCTTTGCTGTTTTGTCAGCTGTTTATGGCTATTGCTGTAAATACAACTACGAAAACGTCAGGAAAATCCTCCTAGAATCATAAATGATGGCGGCCGTGTACTGACTGCTATGTAACATGTGAGGAAATGTGATTCTGAACACAACCACATCCCCAATTATAAGACGGTGCTCTCACTTATGCAACCACATTATTTTAGTCTTGTTCTTTTTATTTCCCCTCTCAAAATGATTTTTTTGTAATGGATTTGTGCAAATAATGGTGACATTAAAGGAGGAAAACGTTTTGAAATTATTGATTATTTTTGATAGGATTTTATTACATGTCAAAAACCTGGGATTTTATCAGGGCTGTGTAGACTTTATATATCCTCTGGACTTATCTATATAGGTTAATTTCTGAATGTGTCTTACCATTAAGATATTTGGCCCTGACCTCGGCAGCTCTACTTTTGCCTTGTGCTCACCACAGTCAGTGCGGAGTGTGACGGGGATCGGGTAAGGAAACTTATTTACATTTGCGAGTGTTTTTATATTGTTTAGTTTGAGAATCCCTTTAAAATAATTTTCATTGCCCAGAAATCCTCCGTGTTCAGGCGTGAGGACCGGATACACAACCTGGCTAAATCGGCCCAGCTGGTATTGTGATAACTTTTTGCCATAAATCTTCTCTTGTTCAGATGTCGGCTTGTGAGTCAGCAGCGTAAGAGTTAATAGAAGAGGATGACTTCTCTATGGGCAGCCACATAGTCCTCACATTACTCTGGGCATATAAATGTAATAAAATGTGATTTATCCAGTTCTTCCTTTCAAGTGCACTGAGTTTATAGGATTATAAAATTAATATGTAACATTTTATCTTGTTAAATCGTCTTTACCGTGACTTTATCGTGGCGTTCCCACCTCGCAGGGTAGGACATGCACAATTGGCATGTCTTCTGCTGTTAGCAAAAACTCAGAAATAGTTGTAATTCAGGTTTATATCTTCAGTATTTCTGACCTTATCCAAGGCTAAAGCCTTAAAGCACCGACCCTACACCTCCGGTCATTCATCCGGTCCTGTGTACAAACTCATCTTGTATGTTTCATCCATTTCTCCACCTCTCATTCTTCTTATCTAGGTGAACAATAAGGAGTGGGGTACAGGCTCGCTGGGCAGTGGTGCAACCAGATACCATACTGCCCACTTTGGTTGAGATCCACCTCCAGCTAAAACGTGGCAGCAGGCATGGTGACCATCCCTAAATTGGTGGGGGTCTGTCCGCTCAGACGATAGCCAGTATAGGCCACCTTTGTCCCTGCTGTTGAATGGAGTGGGTGAGCGCACGATGAACTCTTCAGTCTCAATGGTCTACCAGGGATAGCCGGGCACTGTTCTCTCCTGGACATAGCAATGGATCTCATCAACTACACTGAACGTGAAAATAAGGTTTATTCCAGTGCGGGGAGGACAGTTGGGTGATTATTTGCACAGTCCACCCTAGACCTGGGCTTTTCTCAGGAAGGCTGACACTTCCCCACTGACATACCCTGTAAAACTGGTGCAGAACCTGCATTGATTCATGTATTTTTATATCCTTGAATTTGGCAGCTGCTTTGCTGTAAATTGATTTAATGATCATTATTCTGGGTGCCAAGTCACATTTTGATAAGTTTAATTGAACCACCAAGAATAACAATGATTCCCTCTGATGTTCTGCTCTCTTTTTGTAGATGGGCGTTCTTTGCCCGTCTTATGTCACTCCTCTCGCAGAAACACAATGGAGTCTCTGTTATCCCGGAGCATCACACACAAGTTTTAACAAAGCGGCGAGGTGAGGCTTGGTATTATATGTAAGGCTGGTCCTCTCCTTCAATCACGCCCTGCCCAAGTAACACCATATATATCAGTGCCATGTTTGTTTAACCCTTTTGCCCATAGTACATCCATAAATCATGTAACCTTCCAGTAAGGGTGAGGAAGCCTCAGTAATATTGGTAGAATAAGCGTACACCTTGAGCAATGAATGACGCAGCGAGAGCTGAATATGAATGTGAGTATATACAGGCTAGGATAGGACGATACGTGATCACGGTGAAATTAGTGCATTAAGTTCAGAGGCCACCCTCAACTATCGCAGAAAACCTCATGATACAGATGAAACATTAAGGCAGAATTCTGTCAGAAAAGTTGCAAATTTTGATGAAAATGTTTTTTCCTTAAATGTGTTGATTTTTTGTTTTTACTCTACTCTAATTTTTGTTCAAAAGGAGGGTTAAGAAAGGGAACAGGCCTGGGGCCCAAAAGTGTGTATGGCTTAAATGAAAGGGACGGGCCTGCAACCCAAAAGTGTGTATGGCTTAGATCAAGGGAACAGGCCTGCAGCCCAAAAGAGTGTATAGCTTAAATGAAGGGGACAGGCCTGCAGCCCAAGTGCGTATGGCTTAGATGAAGGGAATGGGCCTGCAGCCCAAAAGTGCGTATGGCTTAGGTGAAGGGAAAGGGACTGCAGCATAAAAGTGTGTATAGCCTAAATGAAGGGACGGGTCTGCAGCCCAAAAGTGCGTATGTATGGCTTAGATGAAGGAGACAGGCCTGCAGCCCAAAACTGCTTATGACTTTTATGAAGGGAACGGGCCTGCAGCTGAAAAGTGCGTATGGCTTAGATGAAGGAGATGGGCCTGCAGCCCAAAACTGCTTATGGCTTTTATGAAGGGAACGGGCCTGCAGCCGAAAAGTGCGTATGTGTTATGAATGTGCTAGAGATGGTTTCTGAGCAGAGGTTCCCTCTGGTGGTTACAGACAGTACTGAACCTTTCAGCGAGGAATGGCAATCTGGGATCACGGACTGGTTGGTCATGATGGTTGCCGGTTATCAATTGTTCTTGTCTCAATTGTGGTTCCTGGTTCATTTGGAAGTTTGCTGAGTCTTGCCTGCATCTTCTGCTATCAGATAAGATATTTTCTGCTTTTATTTTTGTGCTTGCTATTTGCATTGTTTTCTGCACATTTGTGGAGGACAGCCGGGTCCCCTCCTGGGGCCTGAGCTCCTCACAGTTTGTCTGTAGCCTCTATTGTTTTTTCATTTGCTTTTTCCTGCTTTTTCAGCAGCTGCAGCTTGGTTTTGTTCACACTGAGATCTGATTTAGTGGGTGGCGAGATTTTTTTGTAATCAGAATTGTTGGATTTTTGTAGGATTTTCTGGGTTGCAGAAAGTAATCTCTCCTGTCCTTTCCTATTTAGTCAGCTTGTGGCCCCAGCATTTGCTCAATCTGTTTTCTGCCTGCGTTTGTGTTTTCATCTTGTCTAACCGCCATTATATGTTTGGGGGCTGCCTATTCCTTTGGGGCTCTACTCCGGGGCAGTTAGCTTTCCTGTTTCTATCTTTAGGTATAGCTAGCTCTCAGGCTGTGATGAGGCGTCTAGGATCAACGTAGGAACGCTCCACGGCTACCTCTAGTTGTGTGGTTAGTTCAGGTTTCTGCAACCCATTAGTTACCAACATCTCAGGTGTTCGGCTGCCCTGCTGTTGTTCCTGTCCTCCTCAGCTACCGTACATAACACGTATGGCTTAGATGAAGGGAATGGGCCTGCAGACCAAAAGTGCGTATGGCTAAGATGAAAGGAACGGGCCTGCAGCCTAAAAGTGCATATGGCTTGGATGAAGGGGATGGACCTGGGACCCAAAAGTGCATATGGCTTAGATGAAGGGGATGGACCTAGGGCCCAAAAGTGCATATGGCGTAGATGAAGGGGATGGAACTGGGGCCCAAAAGTAGATATGGCTTAGATGAAGGGGATGGACCTGGGGCCCAAAAGTGCATATGGCTTAGATGAATGAGACGGGCCTGCGACCCAAAAGTGCGTATGACTTAAATGAAGGGGACGGGTCTGGGGCCCAACACTATTACTACAATTTACAGCAGAAATTGACTTAAATTGTAACGTAAATTGAAACCAACCCATAGCTATCATACATTACCTCTCCTGACACAATCAGGCAGATACATATTTGGGGCTATTATTTCTCTATAACTGGTTCCCTTCCTGATTGCTTGTCACTCTCTGCCCTTCTTTTATATATACAGTACAGTGTACTAATGTTCATGTATTTCAGCCCATGTTTTATTTCCTTCAAACTCCATTTTCATTACTGGTTCTGAGCCTGCATTTTATTCTTTTATGCTCTGATATAATTCAAATGAGGCATAGTTGCAGCATTTCATGACTAGCTAGAGCCTGTACAATCCCTGCCTGCTTTACGGGAACTGATTATCACTTCTATGTATTCTTATTAATAAGCAAATATATTGTAAGAATTATAACAGTCAGGAGGCTGAACAGTGACCTCCTACTTTAAAATTGGGTTACAGGAGCTGTGCAGTCATCATCAATATCTATAGTTGAAGTTTCTGACTTCTCCTTGTGAAGAACATCAATGTTATGGTCCATGATTTTTTTTTGGCTGAGATAGTTCAGGGAACATAAAGTCATGAAATTGTATAGGGGTCATTATATCATATGATCCAACAGAATATAACTGTGCCATAAATTCCATAAAGAAACAATGAAAAAATTCCTGTGGAAATATTTATCAACTTTGGAACTTTTCTATATATGATGTGTAAGTTTTATATGTACAGTCCTAACATTTAATGTATGTAATTTGCAAGACATTTGCTAATGATAGATAATAACATTACATGATTTTTTTTTCTTCCATGTTTTTTTCCTTTTGATTATATTATTTGTATTAACGTATTAACCTGATGTGATGATACACAGTATACATTGCATGACTCAGGAGATCAGTATAGGGTAAGTAATGTAATGTTCATTGGGGAAAAAAGTAATTAATCAGCCACCAATTGTGTAAGTTCTCCCACTTAAAAAGATAAGAGGCCTGTAATTGACATCATAGGTAGACCACAACTATGAGAGTCAAAATGAGAAAACAAATCCAGAACATCACCTTGTCTGATTTGGCAAGATTTATTTAGAAAATTATGGTGGAAAATAAGTATTTGGTCGTTATCAAAAGTTCATCTCAATATTTTGTTATACATCCTTATATCCTTTGTTGGCAATGACCGAGGTCAAATGTTTTCGGTAAGTCTTCACAAGGTTGCCACACACTGTTGGTGGTATGTTGACCCATTCCTCCATGCGGATCTCTAGAGCAGTGATGTTTTGGGCCTGTCACTAGGCAGCACGGACTTTCAAATCCCTCTAAAGGTTTTCTATGGGGTTGAGATCTGGAGACTGGCTAGGCCACTCCAGGACCTTCATATGCTTTATTACGAAGGCACTTCTTTGTTGCCTTGGCAGTGTGCTTGGGATCATTTTCATGCTGAAAGACCCATTCACGTTTCATCTTCCATGCCCTTGTTGTTGGAAGGTTTGCACTCAAAATCTCACGATGCACGGCCCCATTCATTCTTTCATGTACACGGATCAGTCATCCTGGTCCCTTTGCAGAGAAACAGCCCAAAGCATGTTGTTGCCACCCCCATGCTTCACAGTAGGTATGGTGTTCTTTGGATGCAACTCAGCATTCTGCCTCCTCCAAGCACGATGAGTTTTGTTTCTACCAAACAGTTCTTCTTTGGTTTCATCGGACCATATGGCATTCTCCCAATACTCTTCTGGATAATCCAAATGCTCTCTAGCAAACTTCAGATGGGCCCAGACATGTACTGGCTTAAGCAGGGGGACACGTCTGGCACTGCACGAGCTGAATCCCTGGCAGCGTAGTGTGTTACTGATGGTAGCCTTTGTTACGGTGGTCCCAGCTCTATGCAGGTCATTCACTAGGTCCCCCGTGTGGTTCTGGGATTTTTGCTCACCGTTCTTGTGATCATTTTGACCCCACGGGGTGAGATCTTGCGTGGAGCCCCAGATCGAGGGAGATTATCAGTGGTCTTGTATGTCTTCAATATTCTTATTATTGCTCCCACAGTTTATTTCATCACATCAAGCTGGTTGCCTATTGCAGATTCAGTCTTTCCAGCCTGATGCAGGGCTACAATTTTGTTTCAGGTGTCCTTCAACAGCTCTTTGGTCTTCACCATAGTGGAGGTTGGAGTGTGACTGAGGTTGTGGACAGGTGTCTTTTATAATGATAACAAGTTCAAACAGGAGCCATTACTACAGGTAATGAGTGGAGGACAGAGGAGCCTCTTAAAGAAGAAGCTACAGGTCTGTGAGAGCCAGAAAGCGTGCATGTTTTTAGGTGACCAAATACTTATTTTCCACCATAATTTGCAAAATAAATCTTGCCAAATCAGACAAGGTGATTTTCTGGATTTGTTTTCTCATTTTGACTTTCATAGTTGTGGTCTACCTATGATGTCAATTTCAGGCCTCTCTCATCTTTTTAAGTGAGAGAACTTGCACTATTGGTGGCTGACTAAATACTTTTTTTCCCCATGTATGTACACAGTGACTGCACCAGCAGAATAGTGAGTGCAGCTCTGGGGTATAATACAGGATGTAACTCAGGATCAGTAATGTAATGTATGTATGTACACAGTGACTGCACCAGCAGAATAGTGAGTGCAGCTCTGGGGTATAATACAGGATGTAACTTAGGATCAGTAATGTAATGTATGTACACAGTGACTGCACCAGCAGAATAGTGAGTGCAGCTCTGGGGTATAGTACAGGATGTAACTCAGGATCAGTAATGTAATGTATGTATGTACACAGTGACTGCACCAGCAGAATAGTGAGTGCAGCTCTGGGGTATAATACAGGATGTAACTCAGGATCAGTAATGTAATGTATGTACACAATTACTGCACCAGCAGAATAGTGAGTGCAGCTCTGGAGTATAATACAGGATGTAACTCAGGATCAGTAATGTAATGTATGTACACAGTGACTGCAACAGCAGAATAGTGAGTGCACCTCTGGAGTATAATACAGGATGTAACTCAGAATCAGTAATGTAATGTACACAGTGACTGCACTAGCAGAATAGTGAGTGCAGCTCTGGAGTATAATACAGGATGTAACTCATGATCAGTAATGTAATGTATGTACACAGTGACTGCAACAGCAGAATAGTGAGTGCAGCTCTGGGGTATAACACAGGATGTAACTCAGGATCAGTAATATAATGTATATACACAGTGACTGCACAAGCAGAACAGTTAGTGCAGCTCTGGTGTTAATACAGGATGTAACTCAGGGTCAGTAATGTAATGTATGTACACAGTGACTGCACCAGCAGAATAGTGAGTGCAGCTCTGGAGTATAATACAGGATGTAACTCAGGATCAGTAATGTAATGTACACAGTGACTGCACCAGCAGAATAGTGAGTGCAGCTCTGGGGTATAATACAGGATGTAACTCAGGATCAGTAATGTAATGTATGTACACAGTGACTGCACCAGCAGAATAGTGAGTGCAGCTCTGGAGTATAATACAGGATGTAACTCAGGATCAGTAATGTAATGTACACAGTGACTGCACCAGCAGAATAGTGAGTGCAGCTCTGGGGTATAATACAGGATGTAACTCAGGAGCAGTAATGTATGTACACAGTGACTGCAGCAGCAGAATATTGCGTGCAGCTCTGGAGTATAATACAGGATGTAACTCAGGAGCAGTAATGCATGTACACAGGACAAATTCTTAGGCCTTTAATCATTAAGTGGAAAACATAATGTGACTGAATCCACGGCACGGCATATGTGACCATGCGCCTCACAGTAATAATTATAAGTTCTATCTTTATTTCTCAGTAACTCATTAATATTTTCTGTATCCAAAGTAAGAAAAAACACAGAACAAATATTTTAATTCCACTTCTAAATCGTATTTCAAAATAGATATTTTATTATAAATCTTATTTCGCCAGTGTTGCACTTATGACTTCACAATCAGACATGTGCTCCATTGAGACAATTCTTTTTTCTTGTAATGCAATTTCAATATGATGAGAAAATGTAGAACTTGGATTAAGAGATGACATTTCTGATCTCTGATGACAGCCTTGGATCCGGCATTTTTTTGCCAGTGGATGAATTGATTGTAAAGCTGCCATACACATGAGATCATTGTTGCCCAAAATGTTTGATTCCGGTTGCATCCCAGTCATAGTCATTAATTGCACCCTGTGACAGATAATAAATGCCCTGCTGAGGTTTTTAAGGGTATGCCACACTAAACAACATCGCTAACGGGATCGCTAAAAAACGTCACTATTTAGCGATCCCGTTAGCGATGTTGTTCAGTGCGGCAGCTGCCAGCGACGAGCTTCCTGCTGTGATCTCGCTCGTCGCTGGAATCGCTCCGGACCCTATTTCATCGTCGGCGCTCCCGCTGGGTAAGTATTATCGCTGAGTGTGGCACCTTTTCTTAGCGATTTAGCGGTACTTTTGTACCGCTAAAGTCGTTAAGGAGATCGCTAACCGCGATAGCGTCCTTAACGATATCGCTAAGTTAAGCCGCACTCAGCGATATACAAACAATCCCGCTAGCGATCTCATTAGTATGCGACGCTAACGAGATCGCTAGCGGGATTGTGTAGTGTGGCAGTACTGTTATTCTGTTATCAGCCACATTTGTATCCTGTATGTGCGGAGATATGGAGCTCTGTAGCGGAAGTACAGGACTGACTGCTATAGAAATATAAAAGAATCAGCCCTGAATACTGAAACTAAAAATGCCTTAGTGTTAAAAGGTAACTCTGACACCTGAGAAAAAGTAACTGAGGTGGATGGGTCACTCTGCTGGAGTAGGGGGGGCTTTACCATAGAGATTGTCTCTTCAGAGAGGAGGAGGACTGGACCTCTAGTGCCACCTATTGGAAGTAGTAATCCTAAAAGTCAATACCGACCCTTTAACGAGCCTAACCATATGACAGGACATTGCTTACTATAACATAAGTCTTCAGTAGTGTTGAGCGATACGATAATGCAAATATCGGCTATCGGCCGATATTAGCTCTATCGGCCTTTCGATAATTCGTTTCGATATTTTAGTCTTATCGGATACCGGAATCGGATTTGTCACTGTCACTGTCAGTGTCCGTCGGTCGGGTCTGTCAGGAGTCAGCGGCACTTACCTGGCAGAAGATCTCCGGCGGTCACGTCCTGGACTGCTTCATGGCCGCCATCATCTTTCCCCGGCGGTCACATGCAGTTTCTCGCGATAACTGCAGTGACTGCTGGGTAATCCCGGCCGTAAAGCAGTCAGTCCGATGACGTCACCGCCGGGGAAGCAGGTAATCAGCTGTGCTGCGTCGCGATGACAAGCTCTGCCTGTCATTGCGATGTAGCAGAGCTGGATCGTCGTGGGACTGTCGTTATGGACTGCGTCGGACAGGTGGTATACTGTTGGTTTGTTTTTTTTCTTTTTTTACAGGAGATCGATGGCGTCGCAGGAATGAGAGTACAATAAAAGAAATGAAAACTGTGTTGTCTCTTTTATTTCATTAAAATACTTTTTTCTTGCTTTGTCTTTTTTTTATGCATTTAATAACTTTGGGATTAATAATGGATCGGTGTCTTATTGACACCTCTCCATTATTAACCGGGCTTATTGTCACGTGCAATCAACGGTGACATTAACCCCTTATTACCCCGCTTGCCACCGCTACAGGGCAAGTGGGAAGAGCCGGGTAAAGTGCCACAATTGGCACATCTTTTGATGCGCCAAATGTGGGGCTGCTGTAGCCTGGTATTATCAGGCTGTTGAGGGCCAAAATCCATGGGCCTTGACAGTCTTTTAATACCAGGCCGCAGCAGTCTGCATTTTACTTGGCTGGTTAACAAAAATAGGGGGACCCCTACGCCATTTTTTTTTCGAGGGGATCCCCTATTTTTGTTAACCAGCCAAGCTAAGCAGACTGCTGTGGCCTGGTATTATCAGGCTTGCAAGGTCCATGGATATTGGATCCTTACCAGCCTGAAAAACCAGGCCTCAGCGGTCTGCTTCATCTGGCTGGTTAACAAAAATAGGGGGGACCCCACGCCAATTTTTTTCGAGGGGATCCCCTATTTTTGTTAATCAGCCAAGATATGCAGACTGCTGTGGCCTGGTATTATCAGGCTGGCAAGGTCCATGGATCTTGGCTCCTTAACAGCCTGAAAATCCAGGCCTCAGCGGTCTGCTTCATCTGGCTGGTTAACAAAAATAGGGGGGACCCCACGCCAATTTTTTTCGAGGGGATCCCCTATTTTTGTTAACCAGTTCCCTCTGACGTCACTGATTGTGTCCCTGGCTGACCTGAAGTGAAAGTGGAAAGCAATCAATTAAGCTTTCCACTTCCTCTCCTGTCAGCCAGGAGAGGAACTCATTCATTTGGGGGTTTACTGTGAGGCTGCAGCATTAGCTGCGGTCCCTGCAGTAAACATTAACCCTTTCTGAAGGATTACACCATGGGACCTGACTGTACATCGGATTGGTAAGAATAATTTTGCTTTATTATTTTATTTTTATTACAGGAAATGGTTTTAGCAGGAAAATAAAATATGGTCAAAAACTGTGTGATTATTTCATTAAACTTTTTTATTAAAGTGTGTGTGTTTGATTTTTCTTTCATACAATAGGATTAATAATTGATAGTTGTCTAATTGACAGCTCTCAATTATTAACCTGGCTTAAAGTGACCTTTCAATTGCAAGGTCATTTTAACCCCTTATTAACCCATTCGCCACCGCTACAGGGCAATGGGAATAGACGGGCAAAGTGCCAGAAAGGGCAAATCTAATTAGAGATTTGCCCTTTCTGGGGTGTCTGGGGGCAGATGTTAGTAGCCGGGGGGGGCAAAAATAATGGTCCCTCTCTGGGCTATTATTATCTGCCCCCACTCACTGGCTTTGTCTGTCTGGTTGCGAAAATAGGGAAGGAGCCCACGCCTTTTTTTTCAGCAATTTTACACCTCATATATATATATATACATGTCATTAAATTTGTGAACATATATATAATATATTTATAGTTCATACACTTCTACATAGTATAATAGCCGCTAATTCAATTGCCGGCTTTTGTGAAAATGCAGAACCCGACATGAAATGACACTTGGTTTACATAGAGTTAACCATGTCTTTTCATGTAGTTTGATATCTGATTTGCACAAACAATTACATGAGTGTAAGTGTGCAAAATTTCACACCTGTAGGGGTTAATTAAAGGTGTAAATTCGTAGCAAAAAAGTCCGTTTTTTTTACAACGAATTTACACCTTTAATTAACCCCTACAGGTGTGAAATTTTGCACACATAGACTGATGTAATTGTTTGTGCAAATCAGATTGCAAACGACATGAAAAGACATGGTTAACCCTATGTACACCAAGTGTCATTTCATGTCGGGTGCTTCTGTCTTTTCACAGAAGCCGGCTTTACCCGGCAATTGAATCAGAGGATATTTTACTATGTAGAAGTGTATAAACTATACATATATGTATATATATATATGTCACAATGACATGTATATATATATATATGTATTCTATGTGTGTATATTTAGTGTTTACAAGGAAATAAAGGTTTTTTTTTAGTTGCGATATTTTGTTCCCATAGACTTACATGGGACTTCCGGTATCGAAATCGGATATCGCCGATATTTAGTGATATCGGCGATACAATTTCGATACGATATTTTTAGATATCGAGCAATATCGCTCAACACTAGTCTTCAGGCCTCTTTTGTCAGCCTGAGAATTTGTGTGGGAGTTCCTTTTCCCCCTTGTGGGGTAGTAAGCCATATTCTACAATCACATGCTGTAAAGCAGCTCTCCTCACTCCTGCACTGACCTCCAGCGTCTGTTATATAGCAGCCAATCAGAGCAGACCGAACTGCTGGGGCAGGGAAAAGCAGCAACCTGAGCTAATGGAAGACAGGGGGTGTGTCCCAGACTACCATAGACTCCTGCTGGCACCGCAGACGAACTCTGTCCTAGTGGAGCTGAACCTAAAAGGTGACAACGGTTACGCAGTAAGGAAGCAGAATTGGGTATCGTCCATGTCGATGCCGCCTTACAATTCATTTTGTGCTTCTGACTACATGGGTAAAGGTAATGGGGTTTTCCAGCTCCTATCAATCACACAGGACCTGTAGGTTTTGCTGACATTACTATTTCAGGAATAACATTTCTGGGACATTTTTACTTAGAAAAATAGTTGTGCTGATCCTATTCCTCCTCCATTAGGTATAGTATACAGTGTAGGACTGGTCTGGCAAGTGGCCCCAGTGAGACAGAACCAAAGGGCCCACTGTTCATGGTTAGATGATTCATTTCTCTGTAAATATTGTATCAAGTGTATTATTAGCACTGCTCATCAGCCCTCCTTCACAGGGGCCCACCTGGGAATTCTCCTGCTCTCCGATGGGCCTGTCCAGGCCTGATAGTATGACAGATCGGCTTTACCAGTTTGGGGCATGTCCTTCCACATTGACTGTGTCCAATCAGTGCTGACTGTTTCAGACTACAGGGACACACCCACTTGGTAAAATAATGGAAACACCCAGTTTGTTCAACAATATTCAGGAGGAAACCGAGTAACATAACAATATAAAGTTCTGAGAAATGATGCCCCAGGGGTATGTCATGTGAGATCTCAGTATTCACTACAGCAGACCCGTCAGGTGAGGCCTCCGGACATTGTCTAATGAAAACTTCTGCAACCTTCTACAATGTATCTAAGCCCCTGGATGTAAGCACTGTAAATCTAGGAAACCACTGAGAGAGATATCCAGAGCTTCCACCCTTTCTCATATGATTGTCCTGAAGATGCATCCTGCTGAATGAGTGGGGGCAGATAAACTGTGACCCCGACAGGTAGATGGTCTTCCGTGCTCGGATGGAATCAGGGAATGAGACAGAGGTGAAGGAGCCGCACATGCCGGTCCTGAGACAACGCGGGGGAATATTCCACTTAGGTAGAGTTGTTGGATCTGATCATTCTGTGATGTAAAATTCTGCAAATTTTGTAATATAGGTTGGGGGAAACATAACAATTGTTTTCCAACAGTTTTTTTATACAAATTGTGAGACTTGCCTACATACAGTATGACTGCAGAACGATGATGTAGAATGTGGAAGGAGTTAATCTCACAGGATGAGGGGCAGAATTCAGCCCCATTCAGAAGTCCGATATTTGGTGTTTTTCATGAGTAGAACACGTAGTCGTTATAATCTATGGGGCTGCTCACACAGTATCACAGAGACGCGTCTATTTTTTACCAATTTTTTATGGGTGACAACCACCAATACAAATCTATGGGTCCGTTAACCTCACGGTCAGCACACACAAGGCATCAGTGATCGGTGCGCTGTCTGTGATTAACATTGTGAAGGATAGGAGAAGCTGTAAATCAATTATTTATCCAGACACTGACCGAACTGCGTCACACTCGTACCATTTGTTTGTATTTGTGAATAAACGCAGACGTCTGAATGAGACATAACAGATTTTAGATTAGTAAAAACACTAAGGACGCAGCATAAATCGGAACGAGATAAGAACGCGGTGCACGGACCGGCGCAGCTTTCCTGACCCGGGTGAGACCGCTTCATTTAATTCTATGCACGGTCTCGCTCAGTCCATGCACCGCGCTCTCATCTCATTCCATTTATACGGCCTTCTGACTGCGCCCTTAATCTTACAAATTACATCACATCAGTTTATACCAGACAAACATTTTAGTGTCCTATTTTAGAACAGCCGAAGACGCATCAGATTTATTACAAAGCGACATGGTTTAAGTCTGGTCTATAAAACACCAGTCATAATATGTCTCCGTCTTTGGGGTTTGTTTTCACCCCACTTTCACAATGTCAGCTTGCTGTTAGTGATTGGGGATCCTTGTACTTTAGATTCAGAGATTTGTAGCATTGGGACTTCTCTTCTCATAGCTAATGCCCAGCCTGGTGTTCACATTTCAGACGTGTCTACACTACACACAATGCAACAAACCCTCAGATTGGAGAACTACCAGCTCTGTACGGAATATCAACCTCGAAATGGAAAGAGGAATGGTGACCCATTCACTGACATCAAGCATCTTGGACGTAGTGAGGAGTTTCAACAGAAAGTTGATTCAAAATTGTCAGAACTTTTCTTTGTCATTTTTGTTTTTTTTTTGTAGAAAAGTGTCGTCGTTTCATGTGTGTTCTGTGCAGGGCGGTTGATAACATTAGATAATACGATTACATGATTTTCCAGCATCCTCTGTTTCCCGCCCCATAGTCTTTGGATTATTTATGTTCAATGACCTGAGTTGAGACTACATAAGCTGCCGCAAGCATCCAGTCTTTGGTGAGAGCTACGTGCATGATCTTTGGATCGTCTGGTACATTGTATATTTCTATCAGTGATACAACAGTATCCTCTGTACTGGGGAGAAGATACACTGTAACATCCTGGGGACATGTTTATGGAGCCTGAATACTGCGTGGCAGAGGACGTTTGTTGCACGGACCCTCTTACTGCCCATTCTATGGAAGACCAGCCTTGAATAAAGAGCAGATTAAATGACACAAAACAAGATTTCACATGCAAAAAGGCACTTAATGTGAAAGCGTTCTCAAGTAAGTTACACTGGGAAAACAGCTTCTTTCCCTTTTTTTGGCTTTCTTCACCCTTTCCACTGCAGTTTTTGGCACAATAATAAAGAACACTATATATACACTGTCCAATTGTTTCCAAACACAGCAAAAATTCCCAGTCTTGTCTGCACAGACCCCATTAGTCACAGAGATCCTCCATTCTCTTCCCTCCTCCATGTGGCTTTAACCTTTTCCTTCTAGATAAAAGGACTTAGAGGTAACCTTCCCTTGCGGTCAGGGTCTGCACACACCGGGTAACCCCAAGCCTACGGGGGCGCAGCTTGGCCACATTCATGACAAACTCCTTGTGTCCTTTTATTTTTAACTGGAGGATTCCCTGTCATTTGTTGGGACAATGGGCTGTGATGCAGACGTGGCGGGAGGTGACCCTGAATCCAGTTCCTTCTCATCATCTTCATTTTCGTGCAGGGTTTGCTTGTCCTGACCTTCTTCTGCTACGTCTTCTTGCTCCTCCTCTGATTTAGCATCTTGGGCCTGTTTTTGCAGTTTCTCCTCTGCCTCGATTTCCTCGGACGTTGGGATAGAATTTTTCTTTGGACGTCCTTTTGGCTTGGTGGGCGCCTCTTGTCCACCCTTGAGGACCTATGGAGAAGTGTATGATAATTGTCAAAATTGAATTGGGCTTTTGCTTACAACCTAACAGCACATTGGTTCACAACGATCGTCTTTCCTGAATGTATACTGCGCATCTTGGGAGCATCAGTAAGTCGGATGAAGCTCATTGATGGAGTTCAATCACTGGAGACCCCTGGCCACCAATATATTATTATTATATACATTTTTATAGCGTCATTTATTCCATGGAGCTTTACATGTGAAAGGGGCAAATATAGACAAGTACAATAGACATGAGCAAAACAAGGCACACACAAGTACAGAAAAAGAGAGGACCCTGCCCGCAAGCAATATTCCTCTTATCCGCGTCATCATTGTAAGAAGCCATGACTGAGGAGCGCTGAGAGATTGTGGTGGGCGGATATGGACACGTACAGGATATCGAGCCTCTAGGGACTTATATCTTATATCTGTTTTTGGCCAGTTGATGAATTATCCTGCCATGAATTCTTCATATTTTGCCTCAATATGTTGTGAGAATTAAATATACGTATAAGTAATAATGATTGTCGATGACTTTGTCTATTTGAGTTCCTCCACCTAACTGAACTGGGTCATGTCTGCCACTTTGGATACTAGGAATACAATGTCTGACAACCTAGCAAACACTGTCTTGTGAATGACATTTTCAGGAATCCTTTATCCCAACCACCTGTATGTGCCCAATTACCCATCGTAAAGTCGTACTACTCCTGAATGCTGAGAGGTGATTACCCAGAGGTCACATCTCATAATGCAGAATCAGTGACTGCTGATGGGTTACTTAGGCCGGAGACACGAGTGAATCACATCGGATGCGAATGACCCTCGGGTCCGGCTCTGCTGCGACTTGATCAGAGTGTCACAGTTGATCTGTGCTCCATTATCTCACATCAGAGAATGGCAGCACAGGTAGGGAGGAAACGGAGAAATTAAGATCTCCATCTACTCTGTTGCCAATGTTGGCGGGAATCACACTGCACTCGGGTGCCATCGAGTGCAGTGCAATTTTTCACACTTACCCATAGAGTTATATGGGTGCGTGCTATCAGAATTTGGCATGCAATCGTAGGATACTGCATTTTTTCAGTCCTACCTCGATCCGATTGGAGCTGAAAAAAAACGTAGATGAGTACACAATCATAGAATAACATTGGTCCGAAAGCAATCCGATTTTTTATCAGATTCCATTTGTCCAATTTATTCACAAGTGTGAGCGAGCCCTTCCAGGGCCATAACATAGGGATGTGCTCGCTGTCCCCGGGTGCTGTCACACATTTGTAATGGCCGGTTATAGCTTTAGGTTATAACTATTTCACAACTAATCCACGACCTGTGTGTACAACGCGGCATCACGATAATACGTGATACGGGAGACAAATCCAGCAGTAAATTATCAGGATTTCAGTATTGTTTAGGATTTGTGAGTGACAGGTTTTCCACCATTCATATCTGATCTGTGGATGTGACAATTATTGGTGGCATATGAAAGAAAGATCATCACCTATGGCATCTGGATTAATCACCATCAACTTACAATTTTTTTCCACTTCATTCTTCGATTCTGATACCACGTCTTTACCTGGAGCTGTGTCAATCCCAACGACTGAGCCAGGTCCAGCCTGGAAATGACCAAAAGGCAGATGGAGAATAATCATTACTCTGTGTATCACTAGATCATAGCCGTTTGTCTGCTGTTACCACAAGATGTGATCTGACATGTGAATAGGAGCTTGAATCTGGCCAGAAACTCCGTGTATTTGTGTGAATGCATCTGATCTCAGGCATGTGGGTAACAGGCAGACCATGATCCTCCGTGCCCAGCACTTGTGCCAACACAGATGCCAGAGCTGTAGGGATTTGGCCGAGCCACGGGCTGACATCACCCTGCAGCTGGGGAACCGTTTAAGCACAAACAGCTGGAGTGGAGTTCGGTTGGCAGAGAATGCGACAGACCAAAGAAATTGTGTTCCTTAAAACCGTCTGAAATGAAACTGAATAGAATCATTTATTGTCATAGGGGGCTGCTGCTCGGGGGGAGGACAGGGACTGCCTGCTATTCAGGCTGATGGAACTGCACGCCGCTCATCTGCTTGGAGCCAGCTACAAACCTCTGCATTGTGGATTGTTGTTGGGTCTCTGGACAATGAGAATATATTTTATGGCCTTAGTTTTCAGAATGCTTTAATGCAAACACTATGGCCTTGGAGCACATTGGACTTAGACCAGAAGCCTGCAGGGTGCAGGTGAAGCTCCTCGAGGAGCCCTGCGCCCACTAGAAATAGCAAAATAACATGGGGGCAGTGAAGAGGTCAGATAAGTGAATTATCCTACTGTCCAGAAAATGCCTTCACTGCCTTATATGCAGAGATTCAGTCTATAGCCATTGCCTACAATAGGATTTGGGGCCCTATAATATGATGTGGGACCCTATAATAGGATGTGGTGGCAATATAATAGGAGTGGGACCCTATAATAGGAGTGAGGACCTATAATAGGAGTGTGAGCCCTAAAATAGGATGTGGGGCCCTATAATAGGATGTGGGACCCTATAATGGGAGTGAGGCCCTTTAATAGGATTCCAGGCCCTATAATAAGATGTAGCGTCCTATAATAGGATGTAGTGTCCTATAATAGGATGTGGGGCAATACAATAAGGATGTGGGGTCCTTTAATAGGAGTGGGGCCCTATAATAGGATGTGGTACAATATAATAGGATGTGGGAGCCCTATAATAGGATGTGGGGTCCTTTAATAGGAGTGCGGCCCTATAATAGGATGTGGGGCCCTGTAATAGGATGTGGGGCCCTATAATAGGATGTGGGGCCCTATAATAGGATGTGGGGCCCTATAATAGGATGTGGGGCCCTATAATAGGATGTGGGGCCCTATAATAGGATGTGGGGCCCTATAATAGGATGTGGGGCCCTATAATAGGATGTGGTGGCAATATAATAGGATGTGGGGCCCTATAATAGGATGTGGGGCCCTATAATAGGATGCAGGATCCTATAATTGGATGTGGGGCCCTATAATAGGATGTAGTGGCAATAGAATAGTATATGGGACCCTATAATACGATGTGAGACCCTATAATAGGATGTGGGGCCCTATAATAGGAGGTGGAGCAATAGAATAGGATGTGATGCCCTATAATAGGATGTGAGGCCCTATAATATGATGTTGGGCCCTATAATAGGAATGGGGGGCCCTATAATAGGATGTGGGGCAATATAATAGGAGTGGGGGCCCTATAATAGGATGTGGGGCCCTACCCTATAATAGGATGTAGGGCCCTATAATACGAGTGGGGGCCCTATAATAGGATGTGGAGCCCTATAATAGGATTTAGGATCCTATAATTGGATGTTGGGCCCCATAATAGGATGTTAGAGCCCTATAATAGGATGTGGTGGCAATAGAATAGGATATGGGGCCCTATAATAGGATGTGGGGCCCTATAATACAATGTAGGGCCCTATAATACGATGTAGGATCCTATAATAGGATGTGGGGCAATAGAATAGGATGTGGTGGTAATAGAATAGGAAATGGAGCCTTATAATAGGATGTGGGGCCCTATAATACGATGTGGGGCCCTATTATACGATGTGGTGGCAATATAATAGGATGTGGGGCTCATAATAGGATGTGGTGGCATATAATATGATGTGGGCCTATAATAGGATGTGGTGGCAATATAATTGATGTGGTGGAATAGAATAGGAAATGGAGCTTAAATAGGAGTGGGCCCTATAATACGATGTGGGCCTATTATACGATGTGGTGGCAATATAATAGGATGTGGGCTCTAAAAGATGTGGTGGCAATATAATTGATGTGGGGCCCTATAATAGGATGTGGTGGCAATTATAATATGATGTGGGGCCCTATAATAGGGTGGTGCAATATAATATGATGTGGGGCCCTATAATAGATATGGGCCTATAATAGGATGTGGGACCCTATAATGGGGCCCTATAATAGGACACCAGATCCTATAATAGGATGTAGTGTCCTATAATAGGATGTGGAGCCCTATAATAGGATGTGGAGCCCTATAATAGGATGTAGTGGCAATATAATAGGATATAGGATCCTATAATTGGATGTGGGGCCCCATAATAGGATGTGAGAGCCCTATAATAGGATGTAGTGGCAATAGAATAGGATATTGGGCCCTATAATAGGATGCGGGGCCCTATAATATGATGTGGGTCCTTATTATACGATGTAGGGTCCTATAATAGGATGTGGGGCCCTATGATAGAATGTGGAATCCTATAATTGGATGTGGGGTCCCATAACAGGATATGGGGCCCTATAATAGGATGTGAAGCAATAGAATAGGCTGTGGGGCCCTAAAATAGGAATGGGGGCCCTATAATAGAATGTGGGGCAATATAATAGGAGTATGGCCCTACCCTATTATAGGATGTAGGGCACTAGAATAGCAGTGAGGGCCCTATAATAGGATGTGGGGCCCTACCCTATAATAGGATATAGGGCCCTATAATAGGAGTGGGGGCCCTATAATAGGATGTGGGGTTCTATAATAGGATGTGGGGCCCTAGAATAGGAGTGGGTGCCCTATAATAAGATGTGTGACCCTATAATAGGATGAGAGGGCCCTATAATAAGATGTGGAACCCTATAATAGGAGTGGGGTGCTATAATAGGAAGTGGGGCCCTGGTACAGATGCTGCACACAGGCCAGGAGCCTCACATGTACTTACCGGTCCGGAGTGGATAGATACTTTTGCTTCAGGAATTTCTTTTCCAGCCCCATGAGCTGAATCTCGGTGAAGATGGTTCTGCTGCGCCGCGGCTTCTTCAGGCGAGGGGCCGCCTGCTCAAGTTCAGATTCACTGCTTAGTGGGGCTTCGCTGGCCGGTGTCTCTGACCGCACACATGGTGGAGAGAGATGTGAGGGAGACAGGACCTGAATGGGTGAAGATGACGTTGAGGGGACAATGTGGCTGAGGACCCCGGGCTGGCGGCTGATGACGGAGAGAAGAGGGTATGACCGGAGTGGTGATGAGCCTGTTAATGTGAACACACAATGGGAGCGTTAATTGTGTCCTGTGAAAACAACGTCGCACAACTGCTTAGGAAACAAAGCTTTACTGCAGTTACCAAATGTCCAGCCGGCTATTATATTTTTCCCAGGGTGGGAGTGACACCCCAGAGACAAAATGCTGCGGACCTCGCCCCATAGGTCTGTATAGGATTGTCCACGGACGTCCAGCACAGCAGTTGTTGCACAGTATCAGTCCAGGAGTCACTTACACGTTGGATGCCATGTTCTATGCCATGTTCTTTCATTACCTGCAGACGTATTTAGTGATAGTTGCTCTTGTGGTTTTGCACATGGCGCTCGGTGTCTGCCATCACCTAATGATCACAATAATTAAAAGCCTCTAATAACGCTGCCATCTCCAGCACGCAGATGATTTAGCTGCGCAGCTGCTTTAATGAATGAAGCTTTGAGGAGAATTCTCTGGTTCTTGACGTTTGTCCGGTGTGTGCACCTCTAGGCTTCAATCCAAGCAAACGCCAGACATTCACGTCATCTGTGCAACCGTGTCCTGATCAACCATGCAGCACTGAAATGGTTAATCTGCCTGAACTCCTCATTGAGCAATTACAAGCTGTTCTTGGGAATACAGCGGTTAAATGGACGCAAGGAGGAGGGAATACAGCGGGTAAATGGACGCAAGGAGGAGGGAATACAGCAGGTAAATGGACACAAGGAGGAGGGAATACAGCAGGTAAATGGACACAAGGAGGATGGAATACAGCAGGTAAATGGACTCAAGGAGGAGGAAATACAGCAGGTAAATGGACGCAAGGAAGAGGGAATACAGCAGGTAAATGGACTCAAGGAGGAGGACATACAGCAGGTAAATGGACGCAAGGAAGAGGGAATACAGCAGGTAAATGGATGCTGGTACTTGGCAGATGGAGTCAGCAAACAGCCAGAATCCTGTGCGAGCAGATACAGAGCTCTGCTGTAGATTTATTCATCATTGGTCTATAAAAAGCCAATCTCAATAAATTTCCCCCCCTTTATCTATAAATGGCACAGAAGACCCCAAAATACTAAATGAGCCCAGTCTACAAGCATTTTGCAGGAATTGCAGGAATCTTTTCCGTTAAAATGACACAGCCGTCATTATGTACATGTATTTTACCTGTATTTCCATTCATTTCAGGTTTTAACCCCACAGATTATCTTTCAGAGTGACAATAGGCAGATGTCACTGGTGTTGTCAGATGTAGCCAAAACCAGGAATGGAAAAATCAGAGGAAAAGTATAAAGTGTGAATGTGGCCATAACTGCATAAGAGCAGTGTAAAAGAGGACAGAGGAGTCTGGAATAGAATAGAGGGGTCAGAATTGGGACAGAGATGTATTAAGGAGGGCAGAGGAGTATGCAGGAAGGGATGGAGGAGGGGGACAGAGGAGTCTGATGGAAAGGATAGAAGAGAGGAGCAGAGGAGTCTTGAAGGGGACAGAAGAGTATGGAGGAGATCAGAAGGGTATGGAAAGGCACACAGGAGTGGCTCAATGGCTGACTCCTCTTTCCCTACACAGAACAAATGCATGTGTATTGGGTGCTGGGAGAGACATGTCCGAGGTGTATAGACGCATTTAGGGATCACACTACGTTTGTTCGAAGTTACAAACTAAAGACGAGATCAGTGTTTCATCACCCTCTATAGTGCCATGAATCCTCGAGCTGACGGTCTCTTCACTTCCATCAGGTTGTCACCGAGATGTTATAAAACGTTTTAAAAACTACACTACCGTTAACGAGTGGCATCGGTGGGTCCTGTGTTGGCAGCTTTCCCATTTTTGGCTTCTCCATGGTATTCCAGTAACACAGATTTGATAACTCATCAGCTGATAGCCGGATGGCCAGCGCTGTCTATGAGCGAGGCCTCAGTCCCGTCCACCGATGCCAACTTGACTGAATGGACACATTGGAAAACCATAACTGTGATCCTTGTCCACAGCCCAGAATTCTGATATCAGATAATAGTTACATTCAATGTAAAATATTGATAATTACAGTCAAAATTATCCATATAAGTTTTTTCAGCCTCAAATTTTTTTTACAAAAAAGCGCGGTATTTTTACTGACGGTCCAGGAATTTGCGGACGGCTGGCAACCCTGGTCCCTTCATTTCCTCTATATCTCCTCCTGATAATTAGTCTTTGTGCTGTGTTATCGGGAGCATTCACCACATTCTCAGGCCAATCTGGGTGACATGTCCGCACCTGCAGCGTAAGCGATTCTGTGCAGATAAAAAAATGTGGCTTCAATGCTAATGATCCTCTCCTGCGGCTTGTCATCATTAAATTATAATACATGCGCAGCTGGATCTTCATAATTAAATATGATAAACATATAATTAGATTTTCATGATTGAGTATAATAAACTTGTCATAAGTAAGTGAAAAAAAAACTGTTACTGATGAGTCATGGAGGCCGCACAGGTGAACTTTTGGCCGCTGCTTCCGTACTGCACAGATCTGATTCCTACAGAGCAACTAAATGCAAAGATTTCTCACAGATTTCTCCTGTGTACATTGTACGGATGATGGGAGTTACTACACAATCTATTGTCACTGTATCACACACATCATACCTGCCCCAGAAACATGTAATCTATTGTTATCATATTATATGCATTATATCATTGCCCCAGGAATGTACAACTATCAGGGCTGTGGAGTCGATATCCATTTTGGTGAAGTCGGAGTATAAAATTGGACGGACTCCTTAATTTCGTAATAAATTGTGTACAGTATTTAGATTCTGTGTGTGATGAATATTTTTTCATATGTTGTGAAATGTCTGTTCTGTCCCTGAATCTAAGGATCTTGGCTTTTAGTGGAGAGTAATCTGTGCTGCGCTTTATGTACATGCTCAGTAGTACAGTTCCTCCTCTACAGATCAGAGCAAAAGGCACTGATAAGGAATGCCTGCAACCCTGCACTCATCTCAACAACTACCAACGTGAACAGGAAAACAGGATTAAGGTAAATACTTCTTAAAGCATATCTAAACTTTCAATAAACTGCGCATAAATCAATAGTCCAGTGTATGTTTTCTCTGTATGCTTCATGTTTTAGTTTGCTTTTCCTCTGAGCGAATGCTTGGAGAGGTTAGTTAAGCTGATGCTCTTCATGTTATTAGCTGTGCTAGCAGTTTCAGTTTCTTTCTGGGGTATGATTCAGCACAAACTTGCTCCCTCCATTCTCCCCTCTTCATAGGCTGTGAAGCATCATGATGTGAAACATTTACTGCCTTGAGAAACGTCTGAGAATGAAAGTTATTATTATTATTACACATTTATATAGCGCCATTTATTCCATGGCGCTTTACATATGAAAAGGGAAAATATAGACAGGTACAATAAACGTGTGCTAGACAAGGGACACACAAGTACAGAAGGAGAGAGGACCCTGCCCGCGAGGGCTCACAGTCTACAGGTTCAGAGTAAAACTATCTAAAAAGATATATTACTAACGTTTTATTGGTCATCATTTGTACTATTGATTTATGTGAAATTTGTTTTACTTCTATCCATAATTATACATGATCCCCTATTCTTGCCGGAATTACAATATGCCTTATTTTATCGGACAAAATTATTTTGAGAGTGTGCCTAAGAAGCTTCCTATGAAGGCAGATGTATTTGAACATTTCACATTAACTAAAGATAAAAAATATTTGTGTGGCAGTGTACGACAGATGAAAACAAATGCTGTAAGCTCAATATTAGTGCATACTCAGGCAGTGATAAAAATGCTCCTACAAGAGCTTCCAATCTAAAAAGATATTTATAACGCGTACACCCAGAAGCGTTCATAGCTGTGACTGAGAAAGATCACAGCGACACCAAGAATCTATAAGAAGGAGGAAAGAGCGTCTCAACCATCAGTTACAAAACATCTTGTAAGTAACAAAGTTACTGTAGCAATGACAGCAGAAATGTTTAAAAGACAGCTCATATAGCTTTTTGTGAAAGACAGTGTACCATTATCATAATTTGTATCACCAGCTTTTACAGCTCTTAATAGAGAAATGACCGCAATATTGGTGTTACTCTGGAAAGAGAAACAATTAGAAAATTAGTGATTGAAGAAATCTTTAACCAAAAGGAGAATCATAAAAAGACTCTCAAGAGACACTTTATATTTCTTAAAATGGATGCCTGAACACATCAGAGTGACAAATTTTGCTATTGACGTTTAATTTGGTTGTGACAACAAGAAAATTGTTACCAAGACATTGGCAGTAAAAGGTACTAAAGCTCATCATCACACAAGGCAGTGTCTCCAGGCCTTAGTGAAAAAAGTTCTGTTAGATTAAAGAACAAGTTCTTGCTATTGTAAGTGACAATGCTTCAAACATACTAAGTAGAATTAAACTGATGAATGAGGATAATGAAGGTGCACAGCATCTAGAAGAAAACTTCAGATTCAGGATGCGAGATGGAAGGCCACAATCCTGTAACTGAGGAACAAACATTACTACAGAAGAATAGCAGAATGATACTTTACAATTACCATAGTTGATCTTATTGAAGCTTCACAGCTTTCTCATATTCATCACATGCGCTGTGTTGTGCACACACTGCAGCCGGCAGTAAGAGATAGTCTGCAGGAGCGACATGTTGCAGCTCTGATTGGCAAAGTGAGGAAATTTGTTATTGCTGCCAGAACCTCTAAAATTGATTCCATCTTGAAGAGACGTGCTGGAAAAGGGGCAATTGGTGGGGAAGCATCTATTTAATGATTGAGCGATTGCTTAAGCTGAAACCCTTTCTTGTAGACATGGCCGACCCTCAGGTAACACTGAATGAAGGTCAATGGACACAGGTGGCTGAATTTAAAGAATTGCTTCCTCACCCATTTACAGTGACTAAGAAATTAGAAACTGAGGATTTACCTCCTGGCATTTTCATAAAGGATTGGAAGAACTTGCTGTTTCGCTTGTTCCAAAGAGGAAGTTTAATCGCAGATGGCATTGCTGCTCCAATGAGACAGAGAGAGACACTACTATTAGAGATAATATTCTTTTGGCCACTGTTTATATGGCCCCTAGTCATCGTATATTGTTGGATGATCAACAGCTATTAAAGGAAAAGAAGCTTTAACTGAAGTAGCAGTGTGAATGGGCTATTGGACTGCCGAGAGCAGGAGCACTGGGGTCTTCCAGTGTTACTGCCACCATATCTTCAGCCTCATCAGATGAGGAGTTTCATATTGAGAAGTATTTGGATGACATGGAGCAGGCGAAGCGTTGCTGCAGGGAAAAGGATTCCACTCCCATAGCAAACAGATTATCCAGATTTCAGCAAAGAAAGTTTCACTTGCTCTCAAGGAAATAGAAGAGTTCAACCGTTCATCAAAACTAACCGTGCATGAGGCAGTTCCTTCATACCCTGAAATTGCTAGAGATGGTGCCCAAGTGGTTACCGCTTTGCCACCAACCCAAGTTAGTGTAAAGAGGTTTGTGGAGACATGGGGGCCAGAGGTTGCCCTGGTAAAATATTGTGGCAATACTTTATTGAACCACAAAACAGGCAAATAACACATAGAACAGTCCCAGAAAAATACCCAAGATGGTGCAAAATTAGAGTCTCACTCTACTGCTAACTCGTCGGGATAAGAGCAGCTGTGACTTCAGAGCTTCCAGAGCCAACTACCCCACTTGTGGCACACACACAGAGAGGAGGTAATGACAAGCTTAGGAAGATGACAGTCCATTGAGGTACAAGGCCAGTTGACCAAAGAGTCACAACCTGGCTTCTCCGAACATCTCCATGGAGCCAGGTGACCGATGGGTCCTAATCCTGGCTTTCACAAACATATCCATGGGGCTCAAGTGTGTCCAAATCTCGACTACCCCAAACGTATTCATGGTTCAGCTATGGACAATGGAGCATATCTGTATTCTTTCAGCTGGTGTCGTGGTCCCCTAAGCTGGCATCCTGTAGAATGACAAATCTGTGTCCCTCGTGATCGAGCCATGATGTCTTGGCTGCTGTCCTGTAGAGAGTCTCTGGTTCTTTGGATGTCTGGATGTGTGTATATATATATATATAATATATATATATATTATATATATATATATATATATATATATATATATATATATAAGATAGATAGAGGTATCTGTTACATAGGTGCATATATCCACTTTTTATAGTTAACAACTGCCTTCAAGCCAGCATCCAGAGGTAAAGAAGAATGGTGATATGATCAACTCGTACTGTTTAATTATTTAATCTATTAGCATAGTTTTTCCTCCTCCGTTTTGTAATTCAACAAGCTAGCTGGCCTACACAATGTGTAACTAACATACCAGCAAGCATCAAGCATGTTCAATTATCCTGCATCTCTAGTCATCCAGGATAAAATCACAATACATTACCTCAAATGTCAACTGACAAGTAAATATTACAGGCTTATACGAACAAAAGCCTGTGTTTTCTTGACTAACCAGAAAGAAACACATAAATTCAAAAGTCAACACAAAGATAACAGTCAATGACTGCTGGCTTACTGAAAATAATTGGTTAATTCAGATAAAATGCTGTGTCGTCACATGGTTCTTAAAATAATTAGATCAGATTTGAGGTCATCTATGAAGGATCTGATGGAGGCGATACTATGTCTCAGAACAAATTAATAGACTGCACAAATGTTATTCAGTACGTTTTTGTTGAAAAGTTTTTTCCCACTTACATCAATGTGTATTGCATAGTCACAATTTATTAAAGTTTTTTGTGTTTTAAAGTTGTATTCCAATAAATATATTTTACTACAGTAAATGTATCACTTAAACATGAGACATGCATGAGGGAGCCAGAGAAATTGAAGAGTTGGAGGTATGGTTTACTGACTCCACAGCCTTGGTTACCATATTATACCCAGAATATCACTCCCATCATCCATGCCCCCAGAGCGTACAATCTATAGCTACCATATTATACCTGGTATATCACTCTCATCATCCCTGCCCCCGGGAACTCACAATCTTACTTCCCTATCAGTTACACATGTGTCATTTTCATCATTCATGACCAAGAAGCTTACAATCTGTCATGTGGTTACCACAACAGAGAGGAGCCAGAAGACCACAGTGTCTGATTACTTCTACTCCTGCCCTAAAAAGAAGCACTTCACCTTCTTTTTAAATGGTGTTAATTTGTTTTGGCAGAACATCAGCCATGTTGGGAGCTCTGGGAGTCTGAGCTCAGTTAGCCACTCCTATCCCCTATATAATTTGGGTCCTGATTCAAACACATCGTCAGAGCTAGCTTATGCTGCATGGCTTGGAGGAGAGGTGTTTTGGTGGTTATGAGAAAGAGTTTGGAGTTTTTTGTGACTGTTGCGTGGTTTGTAAGTGTGATAATTTCCTTACTTTCTCTTATTTTGTGTAATTCCTATCCTCCAATCCCCGATGCATTCCTCTGTTATATGTGAGTGAATATTTGTATGCCTGGTATTGTCAGTTACCTCTTGTTCATGTTGCCTTGTTCGTCGGGTTGGTGTACTGCGGTGCATGGCAGCACCCCTCTTCCCTGGGCGGGGGGAAGAAAACAGACTGTTTCAGGAGATACGGCAAGGGTGGCGTCCCCGTCATCTTCACCTTCAGAAGTATCCCGGGGAATAGGGAAAGCTAGGGCACCCCCTAGTGTTGGGGACAAGGAAGGAGCCCTATTCCCGGGTCACCCGACAGCGGAGTCGTGACTCTAACCTCTCAGCTTCTCTGTGTCTTACTCCCATGTTCCCTGTTTAATGTCTGGACATATGACTTGAATTATTTGAATAGGAGAGTCGGGGTGGGAGGGTCAGGTGGCCATAATCGTCTCCGATTTCTAGGCGACCCCACCAGTTTTATCTAATGTGATATAATCCGTCCTAGGTCTGACGAGAGAAATATCCCAGGGAGCAAATGTGTCATGGGGATCAGGTCATTATAGAAAGAAAAGTTCTGCAACTATGTAATAGACTGTGTTTTACTATCCGTCAATGAGACCACTATGAAGATCAGTCCTGACCCAGTTCGGCTCGCACAGCAGCAATTTGTTACGGTCTATTGGTATTGACGATCCTCGGTGATCTAAATACAGCATCAACGATGGAATGATTGTCACTGATGTAATAAAATATGGCAGGAGCAGGGGACATCGCACGTCTGAGACATCACACGTCAGAGGGCATCACATGTCAGTCGGACATCGCACGTCGGGGGATATCGCACGTCGTGGGACATCACACGTCAGGGACATCGCATGTCGGGACGTTGCACGTCGGGGGACATCGCACATCTGGAACACCGCACGTCTGGGGACAACGATCGCCTGCTCATCTGTCTGTAGTCGCTGTTTTTCACTCTCAGTGTGAATAGGTCTCAGGCTGCTTCTGTTCCTGGCTCTGTATCTTCCTTGCATTTATTTCTCCTGGCAGTGAAGTGTGCCAGGGAACTCCCAGAAAATCCATTAGCATCTCTGCTGCCTCGGAGGCGATCATGACATCTATTATTTGCTGTGGTGATATCCGTAATCTCATGTTGCCATCCGTTCTTTTGTATGGGAGTTTCTGCCTGATATTCTGCAGTAAATGTTCATTCCTGCAGCAGTTTATACTGGGGCAGACGGGGCATCTGCCACCTCTGAGCACCTCGTCTCTGTGGTCTCGCCCCTGGATTTACTCTTCAATCTCAGCTTTTTTGTAACCTATGACCCAGGAGTCTTGAGGAAGAAAGTACCTTTTAGAAAGTTGTGGAAATATGAATAACATAGTGAAGATGGCACTGTTCGTATCAGATTTTATGCCTGTTGCTCAGGATGAGGGATAATGCGCTGGTGTCCGGCAGCCACTCGCACCTCCTTTTTTGTGTTTTTTTTATTATTTTATTCATTTTTTATTTATTACATTTATTTATGTGGTTTGCTGGCTATGAGGTTGTAATATTTTTCATGCAATTGCAAGGACACAAGCATTCTTTAATAAAAATAGCGCCGTACAGTGGGTACGTTAAGTATTCAGACCCCTTTAAATTTTCCACTCTTTGTTTGATTGCAGCCATTTGGTAAATTCAAAAAAGTTCATTTTTTAATCATTAATGTACACTCTGCACCCCATCTTGACTGAAAAAAAAACAAATGTAGAAATTTTTGCAAATTTATTAAAAAAGAAAAACTGAAATATCACATGGTCATAAGTATTCAGATCCTTTGCTCAGTATTGAGTAGAAGCACCCTTTTGAGATAGTACAGCCATGAGTCTTCTTGGGAATGATGCAACAAGTTTTTCACACCTGGATTTGGGGATCCTCTGCCATTCTTCATTGCAGATCCTTTCCAGTTCCGTCAGGTTGGATGGTGAACGTGGTTGGACAGCCATTTTCAGGTCTCACCAGAGATGCTCAATTGGGTTTAGGTCAGGACTCTGGCTGGGCCAGTCAAGAATGGTCACAGAGTTGTTCTGAAGCCACTCCTTTGTTATTTTAGCTGTGTGCTTAGGGTCATAGTCTTGTTGGAAGGTGAACCTTCGGCCAAATCTGAGGTCCAGAGCACTCTGGAAGAGGTTTTCATCCAGGATATCTCTGTACTTGGCCGCATTCATGTTTCCTTCAATGGCAACCAGTCGTCCTGTCCCTGAAGCTAAAAAATACCCCCATAGCATGATGCTGCCACCACCATGTTTCACTGTTGGGATTGTATTGGGCAGGTGATGAGCAGTGCCTGGTTTTCTCCACACATACCGCTTAGAATTAATACAAAAAAGTTCTATATTCGTCTTATCAGACCAGAGAATCTTATTTCTTATAGTCTGGGAGTCCTTCATGTGTTTTTTTAGCAAACTCTATGCAGGCTTTCATATGTCTGGCACTGAGGAGAGGCTTCCATCGGGCCACTCTGCCATAAAGGCCCGACTGGTGGAGGCTGCAGTGATAGTTGACTTTGTGGAACTTTCTTCCATCTCCCTACTGCATCTGTGGTGCTCAGCCGCAGTGATCTTGTTTACCTCTCTCACCAAGACTCTTGTCCCACGATTGCTCAGTTTGGCTGGACGCCAGGTCTAGGAAGACTTCTGGTGGTCCCAAACTTCTTCCATTTAAGGATTATGTAGGCCACTGTGCTCTTAGGAACCTTGAGTACTGCAGAAGTTCTTTTGTAACCTTGGCCAGATCTGTGCCTTGCCACAATTCTGTCTCTGAGCTCCTTGGCCAGTTCCTTTGACCTCATGACTCTCATTTGGTCTGACATGCACTGTGAGCTGTGAGGTCTTATATAGACAGGTGTGTGCCTTTACAAATCAAGACCTATCAGTTTAATTAAACACAGCTGGACGCCAATGGAGTAGAACCATCTCAAGGAGGATCACAAGGAAATGGACAACATGTGACTTAAATATGAGTGTCTGAGCAAAGGGTCTGAATACTTATGACCATGTGATATTTCAGTTTTTCTTTTTTAATTAGCAAAAATTTCTACATTTTTTTCAGTCAAGATGGGGTGCAGAGTGTACATTAATGAGAAAAAAAAAAACTTTTTTGAATTTACCAAATGGCTGCAATGAAACAAAGAGTGAAAAACTTAAAGGGGTCTGAAAACTTTCCGTTCCCACTGTATATAGAGCACAACCTTAATGAACAACCTTAAAAAAACAGCATTGTGTGGCATGTATTTCGTAAGTTCTTACTGACATCCAGCCAACACCTGCCCAAAAGAAGAGCACTGGGAAAAAAGCAGCATAAAATCACCATACACACAAAAAGAAAACATTGTGACCGCAAAATACGTTTCCCTCTTTTATATGACAAAACTTAACATTTTAAGCTATTTACTTGCTGCCGGTGACTGTCTAGACCAGAGGCCCTAATACAATTCTGTGTGGCCTACAGCCATATGGATGGAGAAATGCTTGCCAGATTAACTATATGTGGGCAGCCACACAAAGAAAATCCTGGAAGTAGAATTTTTACCTATCAGACATTGTATGTATAGTCAATATCCCATAAATGTCACAGAACGTAATACCCATTTCATTTTTAGTGCAGCCCCCAGATTGGTTCAGTAGGACAATGTAGCGCTTGGACTTGGTTGTGCCCCTTGGTGTACACGGCTGCCCTGTGCATAGGCTGCAGGACCCCACTGAGAAGTAGAACTATTGTATCCAGTTTAGACAATGCTCTGCGAGTCTGATGCACACTGATACATTGTAGCTAAGCAGCAGAGACATGTGCAGCAGTAATCTGGGGTACATGAAGGATCACTGCCTGTGAGGGTATGTTCCCACGATCAGGATTTGCTGCGGTTTTTTCTAGAAATCCCATGTCCACTATGCGTCTATGTGCGTCTGCGGATCACCCGCGGACACTGACATGTGGTCTGTCAAAGTGCGCCTGCGGATCACCCGCGGACACTGACATGTGTGTCTAAGTGCCCCTGCGGATCACCCACGGACACGTGTCTGTGCGCCATGGTCTGTCTATGTGCGCCTGCGGATCACTTGTAAACACTGACATGTGTGTCTGTGCGCCTGAGGATCACCCACGGACACTGACATGTGATCTGTCTACGTGCACCTGCGGATCACCCACGGACACTGACATGTGATCTGTCTATGTGCACCTGCGGATCACCCACGGACACTGACATGTGATCTATGTGCTTCTGCGGATCACCCACGGACATTGACATGTGGTCTGTCTATGTGCGCCTGCGGATTACCCACGGATATTGACATGTGGTGTGTCTATATGCGCCTGCGGATCACCCATGGACATTGATATGTGGTGTGTCTATGTGCGCCTGCGGCTCACCCACGGACACTGACATGTGGTATGCCTATGTGCGCCTGCGGATCACTCGCGGACATTGACAAGTGGCACGTCTGAGATCCACAGCATGTCAATTTCTCTTGTGGGTACACATGTGGATTTTTCCCATAGGCTTGCATTAATGAGGAAAATCCGCGTGTAAAAGACGTAAATGCGTGTCTACTAGATTGCATGATAGGTGCAATAATGGTGCAGACATTCTGCAGCGTCAAAACCGCAGAGATCCTGAATGTGGGAACCTACTCTTAATGGAAACACGAGTTCTCATTCACTGACAGCAACATACGGGGAAGAATGGAAAGACCAAGTATAGATTTCGGTCGCAGAACGTGTCAATGTCTCTTTAGTCCTTTTTTTCTGTTCTTTTTCTCTCTCTTTGATGTTTTTATATTACAAATTCTATATGTTGTAAATTCTTTCTATTTTGCCACAATTTAACGACACAACATTGCAGCCTGGGTAAAAATGAATGTGCAGCCAGGGACCCAGAGCCGGGTGGTTGGTACAAGTCAGTGACTTTCCTAGTGCAGTCTTTCCGCCATCCAGAGATGCCCCCACCGGGATTTTACCCTCCTGGCAATGGAGCAGACTGTTTCCTCCTGACACAGACTTCCCGGACTGTGGGAGAATCCGGCACTTATTCCCAGTTCACACTGGGCTCCGCGACCGTCCATCTGAATACACAGAATATACCGATCCATCAGCAGCATTACATGTGTCCTCCATGGCAGGACGGGACGCCGCTCACAGCCCCACATCTATCATCTACAGATCTCAGCTCAGGATTTCTCAGGAAATGTTCAGAAGATTGGAGATAAAAACCCTCATGGTCAACGCCAGAAAAATCTCTAAAAAGTCTGAGACTTTATATGAAACTCATTTTCTTTACATTTAATATATTTTTACTTTTCACGTAGAACAATATTTAATATTTTTATATTGCAAATGTTTATATTTCATATCTCATTCATGTTGCACATATTTTTTTCAGATTTTATATTGTAAAATCAATATTCTTTTAACCCCTTTTTTACCACCAATGCGTCTTTTTACTGACCTGAGATATAAGAGACTAGCCTCCCCCGATGACACCATGCTGCATCAGTGTTGGCACCGACCATGGCCGTTTAACCCCTTCAATACAGCTGTCCATAGTGACTACAGCATCTAGATGGTTAACAGAGTGTGGGGGCTCCCTCTTTAACCCCATCGGCACCCTGGGATCATGATTGTGTGGTCCTGATGTTTGCCATGGCAATTCATAGCCAATTGATGTCCTTAGAGTTTGCCGGTTAAAGGGATCTGTTCAGGAGTTAGCGACATTTAGGTGGTAAAAATAACATTTCTCATTCCCATCCTGCCACTGTGCATTAATTCCTGCAAACCACCTGAAGGGTTAATAAACTACCTGACAGCAGTTCTGAATACATTGAGGGCCCAGTTTTTATAATGGTATCACTGTTAGTGGATTTCCAATATATAGGACCCCACTTCAAAACTAAATACATCCCTAAAAAAATAAATGTTGTAAATTTCCTTGACAAAAATGAAAAATGACTGCTAGAATTTGAAAGCATCTACTATCCCAACAAAATAAAAGACCATTTTACAGACAGTGCTGACGTGACGCTGACATGATGGTATTGGTGAATTGCTTTGTGTGACAATCTGGATTACATGAATAATCAGTCACAGTTTGAGAGTTTGTAGAAAATTTCTGATATTTTTATAAATAAATGCAAAATATATTGATCTAAATTTACCATAAAATATAAGGTGTCCCGAAAATCAAAATCACTGAGATATAATGAAACATTCCAGAGTTATCATCACATAAGGTGCCAGATTGGAGAAATGTGGCTCGGTCACTACAGCTGATCGATGGTGCAATAATCCTCATACCTGGCTGATATTTCATGGCTGGATATCAAAAATATCAGAAGTCAGATGGCAACAATCCTAATGATTGTCACCATGGATTTATGGTCCAGATTCTCTGCCTTTCTCACATCGCACCGACATTGCATCACAGAAACTGGAGCATTGTCAGGAATGTTCAGGGTTAATATGAGAAAATAGAAAAAATTAGAGTCCGGCTCAGCAGGACTGGATTTTTATTTTCTTTTTTCAAAAGAAAATAATTTTCTTTTGTACGCACTTTATTTTCTTTTGAAAAAAGAAAATAAAAATCCAGTCCTGTTGAGCCGGACTCCAATTTTTTCTATTGTCCTTGATGGGAGGCCAGGGCGAGGCCGGTATCTGAGTCCCAGGTGGATGAGCATGGAGCAACTGGGTGAGCTGTAATCAAGTTTTTGTTATTAATATGAGAAAGACGCAGCGTATTCTCCCATTACATATCTACAGAAGGGGTGCAGGCAGCAAGGTACCCCGGCCCAGAGACACCCCACAAATCCATGTAGCAGAGTGCAGCCATCCAGCCTCATCCAAGGCGTCTTGTTCATGCTGGACAGAGATTGTTGGGGGTGTAATGCTGCATGTGTGGAGAATCTAAGGCCTCGGATCAGGCTAGAGGGTCGCCGCCATCTTCTCTCTTTTTCTGTCACCTTTTCCCATTACGTCCATTAATCTCCATCCTGTGGCTCTTCACTGCTGAAACCCACAGCTGCCAGCGTGCTGGACGGTTGCCAGGTGGCGGTGCATGTTGGGAGTTGTACTTTCCGGTTGGAGGCCACTTCTGTAGCAGTCCTCTATAATCTTAGCCCGTCGTCTTCGGCAGTGTCTGCTCCTGCCATGTTGTCTTATGTTCCTGGGAGCCCGTGAACGTGACATTGAGGGACGCTGCACATTCACATTGACTTTCTGTCCCCATCGATAAGTTTTGTTCTAACTGGGTTTCATTATCTGTATATAGATGTGCTGAGCCGACACCTGCTCCTCCGTCTCCGGCGCTGCCATCCTCGCACAGGGGCCGAGATCCTCAATTTAGCATTTCCCTGTCCAAGTCCCTTCAGAAATGGCCGCCCCTAATAATTATACCTGCTCATCAGGGAGACTGATGGCTTGTAGCGCAGGGACAACGGAGACCGAGAGACCCCAAAGTATTTACTCATCATTGCTATGCACAGCGCTGTAGCTTATTATGCACTACGGGGCGCATTCATTATTGCTCCTGCTCACGGTTTTTGTGCCTTTTTTTGTTTGCACCAATCCATCTTCCCATTTGATCCTTGTTTAAAGTCACATTTTATGTGTTTGCCGTTTTATTTTTCTAATTTGTCATTGTGGTCGGAGTTCAGGGTTTCCGGATGTTTTCGCCTGATTCATCATTTGTGAGTTTTCCAAAAATCACACATTTTAATGCAAATTTGCTCCAGACTTTTGCTCTAATTTTACAACATTTTACTGCAACATGTGTCTTTTACACTAAAAAGTCATAAAACGCGTTAAAGACAAACGTGAAGAGCAGTGTTTTTATTTTGCACAAAACTCAAGAAGCATATTGCAGAACTAGGCAAACAATGTCAGAGAATACACAAAACCAAAAAAAGTGATGTAAAATATCCCACAAATAATGAATCAGGGCCTGTGTTTTTCCTTTCTTCACCATTTCAACATCTCGGCTTGCTGTCAGTGGATGGAAACATTCTTCTTGACATCTAGAAGCTATTACAAATTTACTTGGACCAATCAGCAGCAGAAATCTCTCTTCTGCCATAAGTGTTACAATGTATCGGTGCAGGGTGACATTTATTGTGCTGTTGTCCAGACTAGAACGGAAATGCAAATGTCCCAACGGTATCGCCCTCACC